>OW386293.2:75684366-76884366 GCA_936432065.2 Rutpela maculata | reverse complement strand
ATTTACATTATAGTTTCGGTAAAACATTTCAGCATAATATATTTGTACTTTGCGAAGTTCTTTTATTAGTGTTTTTTTTACCCCCTTGACATGGGAAGCAAATGAGAGAGTTTGACGGGTAGAATAAGACAAGCTACGTGACGTCATTCTAAACCCAATATGGCGGGCGCTCTAAGAAGGCGGATCACCTTTTTCTGCACAACCCCCTTGACATGGCTATGAAATGAAAGGGTTCGACAAGTAGAATACGATAAGCTACGTGACGAAGACTAAAAAGTTAAAAGTAATGGTTTTCTTTTTAAACCAAATTACTCTAAAAATTAAAAAAAAAATTTCAACTTTGTAAATACAAAACCATTGGACGCGCATAAAATGTAAACGTAAATCAAAATGATTAGACGAAGCAATATTTTATGAGCGCCCAATTGGTTTTCTATTTACAAAGTTGAAATTATTTTCTACTTTTTGGTGCAATTTTATTTTAAAAGGAAACCATTGTCTTTAAAAAGTTTTTTCAATTTATTTATTGACGAATCCTGTAACATTGAAATTTAATACGATCGATTAACTTATTACTGTTCCTCTCCCTGAACAAGGGTTAGAAGTATTAATTAGTGTAACACTAACCCACACATGTATTTTGAACTTCTAATCGGTAATTACAAGAGAAAAGGTATACTAATAATATTTGTTGTAAATGTTTTGAGGTTAAGCTTTGGCGCTTTTCATTAAAATCCATTTATAGTGTTAACGTCTACAGATATAACTGGCACATACTTAAAAAACCGCTGCCCAAGGAATCACTACTTCCACATCCAGATTCTCTATCCAAGTCACTCACAACGAAAAAAGTTTGCATGTGAAAATAATTGTTTATGGAACTTTAATACTATAATATTTGAAATTCTCTACCCCAAAAACCCATAAAACGATACCCCACATCGGTAGATAGGGGGGTGGTAGTGGGGGTGGACGAAGTAAAAAAATATTTTGAGGTTTCTGGTTCTTGTACATACACTAAATCACAATTTTTTTTCATCCCCTTTAATAAGGGGGTGGGGGTGGTAATGGGGGTGGCTAATGCCAAAAATTTTTTTGAGACCCTAGCTTCTCTTGTATATACTAAATACCAATTTTATCGACTCTTACCTGCTTGATTTACCCATTTACCCCAAATTTACCCCAATTTACCCCCCAACCCTTCGTCGGAACAACATGAAAATATAATCTAGTTCCAGATCTCGTTAAAGTACATACGTGTACCAAATTTCAAGTCAATATCTTAAACGGTTCCAGAGTAAACGTGCGCACAAAAAAAAGTTACAGACCGACAGACAGACAGAAATTTTTTTTTCGCTCAAACTTATAATCTCGACGTTTCATGACATTTTAAGCCTATTTGAACAATAAAAATTTTTAAACATTTTTTTGTCGTTACTATACTTCCACTGGATGTGGAAGTAATATGTGAACTCTTGCAGAGACGCCTCATATACCTAGCTATGTCTTATGTAGAAAAGACTACTTTCTTGCCATGTGGAAGTGCTGGGATGTATTATTTTCGAATTTTTCCGGGGAGCGGCAACGTCGCAAACGAAAATAATGCAATTGCAAATGCAAATGTGATCACAAACATTCGCAAACGATCGCAAAAATAATTTTCTCGAAAATCGAATGTTGGAAATCTGGGATTTCTTAGTATTATTGTATTTTTCTGCGAAACGGCAACGTCGCAAATGAAAATAATGTGACCGCAAACGATCGCAAAAAAATTTTTTGGGGTGCTGGGATGTATTATTATTATTGGATTTTTCTGGGAAACAACAACGTCGCAAACGAAAACAATGTGATCGTAAACCTTTGCAAACGATCCTAAAAAGAATTTTTTCGAAATTCCAATGTTGGGGTTGTAGGGTCGGTTGGGGTTTCGAGGGCGGTTCTCAAAAACTATTGCGTCACAAACGAAAAAATCACAATCGCATATCTTCGCAAATGATTGCAAAAAGATTTTTTTGGAAATTCCAATGTTGAGGGGCTGGGGTTTCGAGTGTGGTTTTTCAAAAACTGTTGCGTCGCAAATGAAAAAATCACAATCGCATAGCTTCGCAAACGAATCACGAAGGATCGCAAAAAGAATTTTTTGAAAATTTCAATGTTTTGATGGGATGTATTATTATTATTGTATTTTTCTGGGAAACGGCAACGTCGCAAACGAAAATAATGTGATCGCAAACCTTCGCAAACAATCCCAAAAAGATTTTTTTTGAAATGCAATGTTCGGGATGTGGGGTCGGTTGGGATTTCGAAATATTCAGCAAATGTTTTTTTTTATAGATTCTTAAATCTTATAAACAATTAAAATATTTTTTAGTAAAAATTAACCGGGGTAAAGTTTTTTGAAGGTGCAGAATTTTTTAATTTTTTTTGTTCCTTTTTTCTCCTGTTGCTCGCATTTTACTCAAAAACGGTGGGCTCTACATAAAAATTGATCGTACAAAGTGTCGACTTTGTTTTTTTGTTGCCATAACATGCAAAATTCACCGGTTTACGGCTAGCATTTCAGTGTTTCTCAACATTTTATAATTCCTGGGAATCGAGACATACTTTTATTCAATTCTCGTTTACTCTGAAATTCTCGTACTTATTTGGAATCCAATATTTTGCAGTGTTTGATTTTTTTACCCTATTGAAATTTTTTCTACTAAAAAATATAAAAAAGACTTTAAACAGAAGTTCTAGTACAGATCCCAAATAAATATAAGAAACAGTGTGTTTTACTTCTTGTGAAAACATGCCTATATTGTTTTTATTTATGGCCACATTCATTTCAAATTTTTATCAGCAATACAACTCTATATGACGACTTTGCTTAACACGTAAATGTCGTCTACATCTAAAACGCCGGCCTACTTCCATAAAAAGAAATCTTATTTCTAAGCCTACTACGATTTCTCGATATTGTGAATAAAAATTTGAAATGAATTCAGCCACAATTAAAAAAAAGATGAAAGGTTGTCTTCACAAGAAGTAAAACACACTGTATAATCAATATAAAAGACCTGGTAAAAAACCAAACAAATCAGCTTTTAAAGAAATTTAAACTAACTATTTTTCTTTTCATGATGAAAATGGAATTTCAAAAATCTCGATATTTCACATATTTCTCGGGAATCGAGGCCATCAAAATTGAGGAAATTTCTGGGACAGAAGACCTAGGTATGGCCAAAAGTGTCCGAACACAAAGTGGAAGTATAGTAACACAAAAAAATTTTTGAAAATTTTTATTGTTCAAATAGGCTTAGAATTTCTTGTTTGTTGGGTATTTTGCCACTGTAAAAATATTTAAAAATTTTTATGAAATAAACTTCTGCGCCAAAAGGATCAGACAGAGGCTGGTTTTTATACTTCTATTACAGAATATCTCACACCTAAAAATATACGGAAAATAGTTCTTTTTCCGTTACTAAAACTTTAACTTTTAAGCGTGTCAAACAGAACAGTTTGTTGTTTATGTATTTCCATAGTCACGTGAGAGATTAAATTACATTTTATTTTTACTTACTTCGTCTCTGAGGATCGGCAACCAGCTGGTACAGAAATCTATAGAATAATTAGAAACACATTTTTCCTCAGTTAACAAAATAATAGCGGATTCCCTAAGTTTTCTTTTAGTTGAGTTGCTTTCTTTTTCCAAAATGTTCTTTTCATCTGTGATAAAATCATGAGATTATTTTTTTTATTGAATTCTAAAATTCTATTTGAAAATGTACTCGGCACCAGCAAAGCATTAATCGGTGTCTATATTTAGTGGAATGCTATAAATAGCATTTTCTATTTTTATTGGTACAGAAATATTGATTTTACTTCGAATTTACTAATAAAAAATTAATTTTCCAAGAATTACGTAAAGGCAACGCGGCAGAGTGTTTCTAAATTATGAATAGAATTTAAAAATTGAATTGTGGTTTATTTTATTTAATCCCGTATTTCTTGATTTATTTGTATCATCTACGAGCAACTTTCCTTGATTTGTCTTCCGGTTCTGTTTATTACAAGCTTTTATTTAACTTGCTTTGTATGTATGTTAGTTATTTTGAACGACTTAACGACGACGTCCAATTGAGCTGAAATTTTGCATCTGTAGTTCTAGTGACGATACAATAATATGGTACCAAAAAGTGTATTTTTTAGTTTTAACACTACACTTTGATCGTATAAGGTATTCAGCCAGACGGTGTATTCTAAGATATGGCGAAGGATCCAGTATTATTTTAACTAAGGATGAATATATAATAATTGGGAAGAGGTGGGGAAGGGTTGGGAAATGGGTGGGAAGAGATGGGGAAGGGGTGGGAAAAGGTGGAAGAGGCGGGGAGAGGTGGGAAAGGGGTGGGAAGAGATGAGGAAGGGGTGGAAAGAGATGGGGAAGGCGTGGGACGAGGTGGGGGGAGATGGGGAAGGGGTGAGAAGAGTGGAAAAGGAGGGGGGGTGGGAAGAGGTGGGGAAGGGGTGGGAAGAGGTGGGATATGGGTGGGAAGTAGTGTTAGAGTGTGAGTGTGAGAAGACGGGAGAGGGAAAACATATTTTTAAGAAAATGCTTTTATTTGAAAAAACTACCAAAAAATAAAAATAATTTTTTAAAAATTTATACACCTGGAACCAAAAGCTTTGGGGGCGGTCAATTGAGCAAAGTAACTATACAATAGCGCTATATGACCGCCCCCAAAGCTTTTGGTTTCCAGGTGTATACATTTTAAAAAAATTATTTTTACTTTTTGTAGTTTTTTCAAATAAAAATTTTCTTAAAAATATTTCTTTTTTATAATTTTATTAACACCTTACACTAGTCGTAGCTTGATGAAATTATTACGGGACCACCTTCCAGTTTGAGAAAAATTTCATAGATCGCTTAAGTCAATCCAGAGCAATGATTGAAGAAATATATGAAAAAAACTTAGTGTCGAATTGAGAACACCTCCTTTTTTTAAATCTTTTTGAAGGTGATTAAAAATGTATTCATTCGCATAAAGCTTGTATTAATAAAGTAAACAAAAAAATAACGCTTTGGTAAATAATAAAGCAACAAATCGATACTCTAAAAAATAAAAAAAAAAACCGCTGCCCAAGGAATCACTACTTCCACATCCAAATTTTGTACGTGGAAATAATTGCTTATGGAACTTTAATAATATAATATTTAAAATCCTCTACCCCAAAAACCTATAAAACGATACCCCACATCGGTAGTGAGGTGGGGGTGGTGATAGGGGGTGGTAGTGGGGGTGGATGAAGTAAAAAAATATTTTGAAGTTTCTGGTTCTTGTACACACACTAAATCACATTTTTTTTCATCCCCTTTAATAATGGGGTGGGGGTGGTAATGGGGGTGGCTAATGCCAAAATTTTTTTTGAGACCTTAGCTTCTCTTTAATATACTAAATAATAAATTTTCTGGACTCTTACCTGCTTAATTTACCTATTTACCCCAAATTTACCCCAATTTACCCCCAACCCTTCGATGGAACAAGATGAAAATATAATCTAGTTCCAGATCACGTTAAAATACATACGTGTACCAAATTTCAAGTCAATATCTTAAACGGTTCCAGAGTAAACGTGCGCACAAAAAAAAGTTACAGACCGACAGACAGAAATTTTTTTTTCGCTCAAACTTAAAATCTCGACGTTTCATGACATTCTAAGCCTATTTGGACGTCGTTACTATACTTCCACTGGATGTGGAAGTAATAGGAATATATAGAATTCTACATTTTTTAAATATCTCAGTAATAAATCCAGCAGCTGAAAATATTCTGTTGGAATCTACACTGTAGGAAAAAGATGTTTTGTTGAAATGGCGACGAAATCGGGTTGCGCCGAAATTTTAGGAATTGTTCCAAGTGTCCAGAAAAACATGACCGGAAATCGGGACAGATCGTCTCCAGGTATTATTACATTTTTATGCATGAATAAAAAAATTACTAATTATAGGCATTTATTTTTCTGTTTATGTTATATCAAATAAGCATTATTAGGATATCACTATCTGCTGTACCCACGGTCAACGATCGTAGACGTGGTGGTATTCTGACCCCATAAAAAAGGTTTTGATATGAATGAAATGTAAAGGTAAAACATCTATATGTAACGCGTAAAAATGTAATGAATCTTGGAAAGTTTGGCATATTATGTCGAATTTTTCGAAAAACTGCCAGCACAGCTGAAAGGGACACTGCCTTCTTAATAGATTGTGAAAAAATCAGAGTGGCACACTCTGTAGTTTTCGAGAAAAAATATAGTCTGCGAGCGCCGTGTACGTTATCTTGAGAACTTTTACATATTATGTCACCCCTACTTTCAAGAAAAAAAATTAATCTGCCGGCCGCCGTGTACATTATCCTGGCAAGTTTTGCATATTGCGTCCGCCTACGGATTTTTCGAAAAACTACCGGCACAGCTGAAAAGGACACTACATTCTTAATATATTGTGAAAAACTCAGAGTGGCATATTCTATACTTTTTGAGAAAAATATAATAAATATAATCTCCGGGCCGCCGTGTACCTCATCTTGACAAGTTTTGTATATTGCGTCTCCCTACAAATTTTTCGAAAAAACTACCAGCACATCTAAAAACGACACTGCCTTCTTAACAGATTGTGAAAAAATCTGAGTGACACACTCTGTATATTCATTACATATTTACGTGTTACATGTTTCATATTTACGTTTCATTTATCTCAAAAACTTTATTTTTTTTTTATGGGGCCAGATTACCACTACGTCCACGAATGTTGGCTCTTGGTACAGCAGATAGTGGTACACTAATAATGTTTATTTCATATAATATAAAGAGGAAAAGTAAATGCCTATAATTAGTGATTTTTTTATTATTGCATGAAAATGTGATAATACTATGCACGCATGATGTATTACAAAAAGTAATTAATAAACAAAAGAACAGAGAACAGAAGTATTTTTTAAAAACGTATTCTGGACATCATACATGATCTGTAGACCAATTCCTATTTTGTTTGCTAAACGGAAACCATTTTTTGAGTTTTTGAATAACGCGTTTATTTATTGTTTCTGCTTTACTTTCTTTTAATATCACAGGTTCTATTGGTCGGATCGGGATGGGTAAAAGAACCAAATTCTCTGGGAAAAATTTTCCCTTAAGACTGTTATTACATAAGCTCAAAAAAATTAAAACTACAACATTCAATAATTTTCCAATTTTTTTAAATTACTTAGGTTGTGGAAAGTATATTTGAATAAAATTTTCGAAAAAGATACTTCCTATGAATATATAATATAAGTGTGGGAAATTTTAAGTCCAAAATTTTCGTAAACACCTAAAAAATGCTCTTGAATCGAAAATTTGATTAGTATATTGTTTTTTATCGTACAATTATTTGCTTCCAATGTAATTACACCACCTACTCCCTAAGTGCGTCTCTTACAATTTGACTAATATGCCTATTTATTTATAAATTTTCACTCTATTTGTCAATTCTGTGAACCACCTCAAAAAACCGCTGCCCAAGGAATCACTACTTCCACATCCAGATTCTCTATCCAAGTCACTCACAACGAAAAAACTTTGTATGTGAAAATAATTGTTTATGGAACTTTTATAATATAATATTTGAAATCCTCTACCCCAAAAACCCATAAAACGATACCCCACATCGGTAGTGGGGTGGGGGGTGGTGATAGAGGGGTGATAGTGGGGGGTGGATGAAGTAAAAAAATATTTTGAGGTTTCTGGTTCCTGTACATACACTAAATCACAATTTTTTTTCATCCCCTTTAATAAGGGGGTGGGGGTGGTAATGGGGGTGGCTAATGCCAAAAATTTTTTTGAGACCTTAGCTTCTCTTGTATATACTAAATACCAATTTTATGGACTCTTACCTGCTTGATTGACCTATTTACCCCAAATTTACCCCAATTTACCCCCCAACCCTTCGACGGAACAAGATGAAAATATAATGTAGTTCTAGATCTCGTTAAAGTACATATGTGTACCAAATTTCAAGTCAATATCTTAAACGGTTCCAGAGTAAACGTGCGCACAAAAAAAAGTTACAGACAGACCGACAGACAGACCGACAGACATACCGACAGACAGACAGAAATTTTTTTTTCGCTCAAACTTAAAATCTCGTCGTTTCATGACATTTGAAGCCTATTTGGACAATAAAAATTTTTAAAATTTTTTTTGTCGTTACTATACTTCCACTGGACGTGGAAATAATAAAGATTCTCACTGAACAAACACGTAAGAAATTGCAGCAATTTGATTCCTATAACGTTTTATGTGGAAAATGTTTTAACTCAGTGGTATTTGAGAAACATTATCTAACTAGATCCGATTTAGTTTCAACTGCATTGTCGCGTTTTTTTATTTACATGTATCGTGCAGCGAAGAAGGTAATCCGCTAGTTACACTGAATAAAATTACACTAGAGTTGGAGGCCAATAGGAAATTAAATTTTCCACGTGGCTTAGCGGTAGAAAGAAGATTCTTGCTGATGGGATTCCGCTTTAGCTTCTTTATCAAACATGCGTCCTTACAACCACTCGCCTTGATCAAATTTATTTTATAAAGGATATTGTTGAAATAATCCCTTTTATGTCGGCCCGGCGCTGAATAGTGCGCTCATTAAAATTAATTTCTCTGCCGGATTTGGTGACAAGTCAGGTGATTTTGGGGGAATTGTTCGGTTAACAATTACAAGGCTGTGTGGAAATATTTTTCTCTAGCAGGAAGTATAGCCGTTACTAATATAAGTTCTCCTTTTCAAACGCGGTTTTCTTTGTTACAGAGAAAAACATTCCTTTGACTTTGTTGATTCCAAAGAAATTCCTTCTTTAAATAGGGTCAATACATTTATTGAACTAATAACTCGATTTCTTGTTATTCCATCGGAATAATCATTAGACAGATAATTGAATCGAAAATCCGTAATCACCCTACGGATTTTCGTGTATTATATTATATATATATATATATATATATATATATATATATATATATATATATATATATATATATAGTAGCAAAATAATGTACGTGAAAGACAACGATATATTAACATTGATGCCAGGTACTTCATCATGTTAAAAGTTCCGCCGACGACTAAAAGTAGCCAAAGAGAAAAGTGGCAACAGCGTAGTTTAAATCTGTTTCTTTTCAGCGTATTATTCGTCCATTTTTCTTCTCTTCTACCTTACGTTGACATCGACTCAATATTTTAAAATATCACTACTGTATAATCAAGAACCTGCCGTAGATTCTGTAGGAAAATTTGAGTAGGGGGAATTTCTTTTCAGGAATGCTTGTAGGTGTCTTAGTAAGTATTTTTTACTAGGGTTGACATTCTCCACCTGGTACGTTTTCCCGCTATGATGTCATCAAAGATGATGGCCTCTCGATCACAAAACTGCTTATCTCTGTTAATACCTGACCTATTTTCAATAAACTTGCACTTTGTTCCATAATAACTTTTATTGTTCTCTCAGTTTTTAATATTTTTCTAAGATAAATTACAGGGCGTCCTCGGATGCGGTTACCTAACATGTTAATTTTTTGATAAAAATTTGCTTGCTCAAAAAATTTGCTTAGTAAAAAAATACGATTTGTGTTAAAGACAATTTAGGGCCCCCGAAAATTTCAAATAAATAATGTTATCTAAGAGTAAACTACTTATTTTTAATTTTCAATGAAAATTTCAGTTTAAAAACGTGCATATAATTAGTTTCTTAGTCTCAATCCAAATTTTAAATTCATTCGTTTTTTTATGTATGCATAATATGATTTTGGATCCACAGAGTAATATTTTGGTACATTAAGGCACCACAATTTTCGGCATCGGTTAAGTTACCAGATCTTATTAAAATATTAGTATCGTCGGCATATCCAACTGTCAAGCATAATTGTTCGGTTTATTCACTAAACCTTCGTCAGGGCGTATAACGTAAAATGTAGTTACAATTTTTCGTTTATAGAAATCGTTGAGATGAAATTCTAGTTATCATCGTTGAGTGAAAAGTCCTTTTCACTCAACGTTATCATCTTCTTTTTATACTACAGGAATAGTTTTCTCATTATCCATCACATACAGGGTGTATACAAAATAAGGAGACAAACGTCGAGAGATGATTCTACTTGCAAAAATGTGAAAATTCCTATTAAGATGGGTCCACAGACGTAATTTTAAGAAAAAAAAAATCACTCTCCTTATAAGAAAATCCTTTATTATCGTTGATCGAGTCGTATATCTCCGAGAAAATCCGTCAACTTCTCGTTTACGCATATATTTCATTTTCCGAGTGCCTCGTGGTTCCCAAGTCGGTCTCTTATCATTCAGTTTATTCACCAATGATATTGCTAATAATATTGATGGTAAATTTTTATTGATTGCGGACGATCTGAAAATATTTAGCGATACCTTTTCCTTGGATGACTGGGCCAGATTCAAGACAATCTTGAATCAATTTATTTATAGGGTAAAGACAACTATAGCCTTCTCAATGTTGATAAATGTTATTCTATGTCATTTAGTCGTAGACTGTTAACCATATATAGCATTGACAATGCGAGCTTGCGTAACGTAACCACTGTGAAAGATTTAGTCATTTTATTTCATTCTAAATTTTATTTCTCTGAGCATTTCAAAAAAACGAATGGGAAAACTAAATATATAAATTTTTTTAAAGAACGGCTTGGGATTTTTCAGATCTTCGGGTGCTATTTTACATATTTCTCTGGTTGAGTCTATTATGGAATATTGAATATTGTTTGGTTACCATACTGTGACGTGTTTCCACCCTTAAGAAACCACCCTCGCAAATTCCGTGGGTTCCAAAAATTATAACAAGAGATGTCCACTAACACACTTTATTAAATATTTACTGGATACTTCACAATACTATTATTAATTTAAATACACTTTACTGACTAAAATCACAATGTTTATCACTTTGTTTATCCTTGAAGTCTTAACCTCACTTTCTATACTTTTTGAACTTTCTGAACTACTCGCCGAGAATGCGGTCGGTCTTTTATACCTAAAAATGACAGATCTCGATTGTTCTGTGATGACGCCACCATTCTCTCGATAATTCGAGATGTCACTTTGGAATCTTCTGGTAGGTTCTTTTTCGAGTAGGTGCAAATACATCATTCTAGGGGTTGTAACACATTACACTGCCCCCTCCTTAATCCTGAACGTCCCGTTCAGGCAGTTCAGCCTCTTTCACGTACTTCGCCAGTCTATCCAAGTGTACGATCTTCATCTTGGACTTTTTGTTTCGTTGAATACGATAGACGACATCATTAATTCGGGTAATAACAGTATACGGTCCATCCCAAGGAGGTTGAAGTTTCGGGGATCTCCATTCCTTCCGCTGTGGGTTGTACAGCCAAACCAGATCCCCCACCTTGAATCCCCCTGTACTGGCATTCTGATCATAACGAGCCTTCAATCGGTTACTAGTTTTGTTTATCTGCTCTCGGTCATTCTTCGGCTGTTTTCGACTTCCATTTCTGTAATTGCTCATGGAAAATGGTTCCCCACGGGCAGCACAATTCTTACACGTGCGACACCAGGCCTCCACATCCTGGCGACTATTAAGCCAATAGAACTGTTCCCGTGCTCTACTCAATGTCTTGTTTATGCCGAAGTGTCTGCTGGATGTTTCATTATGTGCTTCCTGGAGTACTTCTGGTACACGACACCTGGGAATCACTAGACGCATGGCAACCTGCTTCCCATCTGGGCTTTCCCATGCTCTCCTCAAAAGCCCATCTACCACCATAAGTGAATCCCATTGTGACCATAAAGCCTTCAGCCCCACTTCTTTGTTGGAAACATCCTTCCATGCTGGACGCGTTCCGCCTTCTTTTGCTCTCAACATGGGTCCGATTTCTACATCGCGCAATTGCTCTTGCCTCAGAGTTTCCTTTGGCCAACTGTCTGGAAGATCGACCTTGACAGTGTTGACTTCAACCATGTTCGGCAATTTTCTCACCTGAGGGTAGCGCTTGCAATCTTCCTTGTCTGGTTTTCTGGATAATGCAGGAGTTTTGACTGCCTGCGTTGTCAACAGCTTGGTTTTCTCGCATTGGTTGTTCACTTTTGACAGAATAAATTGTTCGTTCCCAATCCTTAAAACTCGCTTTCCTACGTCAACAATAAATCCATACTGTTCCATAATGTCCAGTCCCAAAATAAAATCATCCGTGATGTCAGCCACGATGACCCTGTGGTCGAACCTTAATTGTCCAATCTGCAAACCCAGGTCTACTTCTCCATGAACCGTAGCCCTGTCCCCCGTAGCTGTCCGGACGATCACTTCTTCATTTTGCCTCTTGGTAATCTTTATGCCCAATATAAATCCTGGCCGTACTATTGATGACGTAGTACCTGTGTCGATGGTAAACAAACATTTTCTTCCGTTCACATATCCATGCAACAACAGACTGCTTGCAATTCTTCGAAGCTGGGAAATCTTTATTTCTCTGGGGGCACCGCATTCCCTAGCCAGCATAACCCCCCTGGTACTGTTTTCCTGCTTCTCTTCAACATTCACAGCATTTACTCGACTCTCCGAGTTCTGCTGTCGACAGTCTCGCTTCATGTGTCCTACCTTGCCGCAGTTGTAACATTTAATACCTCCGCTCGGCTTTCCTTTATTTTGTTGTTTTTCCTGCTTTCCGAGGCCATCCAATTTATCGCATAATTTGGTGAATATTTTCTGCATCTCAGTCAGCAAGGGGTTCTGGTTCATTTCTGGTTGCGATTCTTCGAGAGTCACAGCTCGCACTCTCGACCTTGGAGTATCCCTGTAAGCGGCTTCTACTTCGAGTGCACGCACCAAAGCTTCGCTACTACTTTGGTGTCTCGTCAGCCTCAGAACTCGCCTGACCTCTTCGTCCCTTATACCATCTAAAAAGGCCCCCACGGCTAATTGTTCCTGGAATTCTTTAGGTGCACTCGGATACGCCAGGTGTGCCAGTCTCTCTATCGCAGCTTCAAATTCTTGTAAACTTTCCCCAGCTTTTTGCATCCGGGATTTCAGCTGAGCCTGGTATAATTGGGCAAGGTGTTGATCGCCGTACCTCAAGTCTAATGCAGCTTCCAAGACTTTGAAGTCCCTTTGTTTCTCAACTGGGATGGTTTGGAGTAACTCTGAGGCCTGGCCCCTTAACGCCAGAACTAATGCCATGGCCTTTTCCTCATTATCCCAGTTGTTCGCACACGCTGCCGCCTCAAACTGCCTCTTGTACGTCGTCCAGGAACCTTGGCCGTCAAAAGAAGGAGGTTTTAGTCGCTGACCTGATGATACCACCTGCTGGCTTCCTCTATCTCTCAACTGTCGTTTAAGCCGGTCTATTTCTCCTTTGACTTCTTCTTCGAACTTGTTTACTTTTTCTTTAACTTGACCGACTTCTGTCTCGACTTCACCTACTTTTTCTTCTACCTTGACGTCGTTTTTCTCGCTCTTCCTTTTCTTCTTGGCGTCTTATTTCCTGGTCTTCCATAATTTTCTTTAATTCATCTCGCTCTTCTTGACGTTTTCTCTCCTGTTCTTCTTTGTCTTCCTGCCGTTGCTGCGCCATCATTTTTTGGAATTGTTCGAATAAGTCCTGTATTTGTTTATCGGATGCCATACTTCTTGTTGTTACGGGCATACGACGAAATTAAAATAAAATAAATTTAACTGTCACGTCAATATCGGTAATGGAACTTTCCAGACAAATCTCGAAATAGCACGAAAAACTCTTATCCAGAGTCTTTTGTCACTATCCAGTTCAGAGAATTTAATAATCTCCACTAATGTCCAAATAGAAAAGTTCTAGAAATTTTCACGCACTAAATGAGTCTTTTTCAGTGTCTCTATCACTTCTCAGTTCAAAGGATTTAATTATCACACTAATGTCCTAATAAAATGTTCTACAATGTCTCAAAAATGCACTTAACACTATTTTCCTGTCCGAAAATAACCCTCGAACAATGTCCAGTAAATTAGTCCACTGTGTTAGCACTAAACCTCGAGAATACTTCTCGAACACTCCAGCACAACTTCAGAGTCCCTCTTGTCATAAAATTCCGCTTTCTGACACCAATTGTGACGTGTTTCCACCCTTAGGAAACCACCCTCGCAAATTCCGTGGGTTCCAAAAATTATAACAAGATATGTCCACTAACACACTTTATTAAATATTTACTGGATACTTCACAATACTATTATTAATTTAAATACACTTTACTGACTAAAATCACAATGTTTATCACTTTGTTTATCCTTGAAGTCTTAACCTCACTTTCTATACTTTTTGAACTTTCTGAACTACTCGCCGAGAATGCGGTCGGTCTTTTATACCTAAAAATGACAGATCTCGATTGTTCTGTGATGACGCCACCATTCTCTCGATAATTCCAGATGTCACTTTGGAATCTTCTGGTAGGTTCTTTTTCGAGTAGGTGCAAATACATCATTCTAGGGGTTGTAACACATTACAATACTATAACAGATATGTCAATAGGCTTGAACCTACTCAAAACGAGATTCAAAAGCACAAGGGGGAAATTGCGGGGAAGTAAAACCATATTTTAGTATCACTCCCTTATATAGCAGGCGTCAATATTACTGTTTGTTTCGCCTTCAAAAGTATCAATAACTACATCAGTTCTCATCTCCTATGCGTTTTAACCTATCATGATTTAATACTAAAAATTACAATGTGCACGGTTTGCTACAACCAAATTTAAATCAAAGTTGCTGCCACTAGGAATTTTTTTTACTCATTCTTGGATGTATATATATCACCAATTTTCACAATATTTAAAATCATTCATCGCAGAATTTTTTTTTACAAGTATTTTACTTTTTTCGTTTAATGGCACAGCCACACAAAAAAAAAGTGGTCTGGCCTGCGGACCAGGCCAGTGTATCCTTACGTATTTGGACCCGCTGAAACAGATTCGGAAGTGAGATTTGTCAGATTGGCTCATAACCCCCCCCCCCCAAAAAAAAAAAGTTGTATGTCCGGCGAATCATACATTTTTATGTATTTAGACCCTCTGAAACAGAATCCGAAGTCAGAATTGTCAGATTCGCTCGGCTTTCACCCCCGACCTCAAGAAACACCCCTAAAACAAAAAAAGTGGTCTGGCCTGCGGACCAGACCAGTTGATCCTTATGTATTTGAACCCGCTGAAACCAAATTGTCAGATTGGCTCGTTTTTCAGTTTTTCAGACCAGTATATCCTTACCAAATACATGAGGATACACTGGCATGGTCCGCAGGACAGGTTATTTTTTTTTTGGGGGGGGGGGGGTGAAAACCGAAGGAATCTGACAATTCTGACTTCTGATTCTGTTTCAGAGGGTCCAAATACATAAGGAGGACACATTGACATGGTCCGCCTGATAGACCATTTTTTGGTGGGGGTGTTTTTTTGGGATTAGGGATGAAAAACGAACCAATCTGACAATTTTGACTTCGGTCTCGGTTTCAACGCGCCCAAATACATAAGGATATACTGGTCTGGCCCGCAGGCCAGACCACTTTTTGTGTGTGTGGCTGTCATTACATAAAAAAAGTAAAATACTTATAAAAAAAAATTTCTGCGATGAATGACTAAATATCGTGGAAATTAATTCTATATACATCCAAGAATGTGTAAAAAAAATTCCGAGTGGCAGCAACTTTGATTTAAATTTAGTTGTAGCACACCGTGTGTGTTCATTCTGTTTGTGCCTTATTGTTAAACAACATCATAGGTATGCAATGTTCAGTCCGGTAAATAAGATAAGCTCAACTATCAACGAATTCTGTAGTTCTAATTTTTTATCCTTATTCCTTATATTAATACTTCGCTTTTTCTCTTAATGTGCACTTTCATTTTATAATTTTTTGATGTAAGATGATTATTATGATTATTATTACCATGTACTATAAATGTAATATACGTGAATAAATAGACAAATGAGTCACGGAATCATGATTAAGTTTTAAACTATACGAATATTGTTATAAATATTTGTTGATGTTGGCTAAAATACTACCTAATCCCAAAATATAATTTTTTTCAATTAAAAGCTGTATTTTTAAATCTTGTTTTTTTTTGTTTTGAGAAATTATTCCTCAAATTATTTTTTTGATAAACATACGAGACAAATTGCGATATGGATGCGTGCACGTTGATATGTGGTCTCTTACTTATCTAAGTAAAAAGAAAACATCATGACTTATACATTTACTTTTTAACACGTAAGTGGAAATCTTAAATTGTACAGACTGTGCAACAGTAAACGATTTCTTTACATGCGTTAACAGTTGCTTTTTTTAAACAAAATCCTTTTGGAATGGTATAATTAATTAGAACAATGATCCGTCTTATAAAAGAAGAGTGAAGCACGACACCCCAGAGTACAATTATGTTAAGAAAAAGACAGATGGTGTAGCAATTGTAGAAGTTGGTTTGCCTTTGGGGGTATCACCGAGCGAGTAATTATTATATAACTGGGTAAATTTATCCCGAAAGTTTGCGCCGAACCAAGTACGCCGTTTGCTGTATTTTCCACTAAAGGCATAGAATAATTGAAGACGTTTTTGTTTTTATTGTTATTTAGCTTCAAGTTCTCACTTTTTCTTTTTGAGGTCGTTTCAAGATTTTTTAACGCAACTTAATATTCATGATGTCTGACTCCGAGAAAGGAACGCTGTTGATTGTAGAAGATTTTAAGTTAAAAAAACTGCGAATTGTGAAATTAACGATGCTAAGCACCGAGGGAACATTTTTCTGTAATAATTGATATGTTTACATATTTACAGTCCCTGGTGGCACAACATATTGGGTGGATATAGGCATAATATATTACCATACTGGGCCAATATATGTCAGCCAATATTGTACTAATATGCTTATCAGCTGTATTTTCAACATATCAATCCAATATATACCCAATATTTTACAAACCTCGGCAAACCAGATTCAATATTAACATTATTTGACCAATATTGGCGCATTGTGTTGAAACTAATATTAATTTCCGAATATTGGGCCTTTATTATAATAATAATAATAATAATAATATTAAGCCGGATAACCTTGGCTTATCCGAAAGGCTGACCTTTGCCTTCTTAAGGTCAGCCGGGCTGGAGTCTGAGACCGAGGGATTCATAATGGCTTGCCAGGATGGTGTATTTAACACCCTCGTCTATCGTAGTCGTGTCATGGGTATAGAGGTCCCTGATGTCAGCTGCAGGGCCTGCCGCAGGGCGCCAGAGACTCTTATGCACTTGCTGTCGGCTTCCCCGACATATGCAGTCTCGGCCTATATCCAAAGGCACGACGGAGCATTACGAGTGCTTTACTACCATTTAAGGCACTCGTATGGGATAGACGAAACACCAGTGCTGCCTTACGCTACAGGGGATATTGAGTCCGTTGTGGGAAATGAGAAGTGTCTAATTTATTGGAACTACTCTTTTCCCACCGTCAGGCAAATACAAGCCAACAAGCCTGACGTAGTACTCCTCGACCATCAACTCAAGACAATGTTCGTCGTGGAGTTCTCGGCTCCCGCGGAGAACAACATTGTCTTGAATGAGGAGGAAAAACGGACAAAATATCGAGATCTGCTCTTCGAACTCCGCAGACTGTATCCAGACCATACTGTTAAGATAGTGGTACTGATTATAGGAGCCCTCGGTGGAACGAGACACACACTGCTTTCGGAACTTAAGATCATACCGGCATGCCGAAACTCGGCAGAGGTCTTAGCCGGCAGAATGCAGAAGGCCGTCATTCTCGGTTCATTACGTCTGCTCAGGGCATACGATTCCCGGACCCAGTAGTCACTCACCCCACGGGCGTGGGGAGTGGCTACCGGTACTACCAGGTCCCCTCTGTGAGGGTCGGAGCCACAGAGAAGGGTGACTGGTTTTTAGCTAGCTAAAAAATAATAATAATAATAATAATATTTATTCATTTCAGAAAACTACAAGGTGTAAGTTTAAGAAATTTTGTCACAAGTAGCTTATCTAATAAGAAAATTTTTAGATACTTATATAATTAAAAACAATTATAATATAAAAATAACAATAATTGATAAAAACTAATACATAAAACACATAAATATACATACATATATATAAGTCATATACATTTAATGGTTTAGGTTTGACTTGCAGAAAAATAAAAAAACTCTTAAGTGTTTGATAAGAATTCATCTATGGTGTAGCAATTTTTATTTAATAATAACGATTTTACAGCCGTTTTGAATTTATAAATTGTTGGTAAACTTTTTACATTTTCAGGTAAAGCATTAAAAACCTTACATCCATTAAAAAAGAGACTTCTTTGATAAAGTGCTGTTTCGTGCTTATGTGGTATCAGCAGGTTTTTTTTCCTGGTGTTATGAAGATGTTGAGCTTTATTTTCAACAAAGGCTGCTTTATTTTTGTATACAAAACAGGAAATTTCATAAATATAAACTGATATCAGGGTTAGAATATATAATGATTTAAAGGAATCTCTGCAAGATTCATTATAACCTAAATTTGCCATAATACGTACTGCTCGCTTTTGTAAAATAAAAATGCTGTGTGCATCCGGTGATAGGCCCCAATGGACTATGGCATATCTAATGCTGGAGTGAAATGACGCAAAGTATAATTGCCTTATAATAGATGAACTGCACTGCTTTGATGTTAAAGCTAGTGCATAGCATGCCTTAGATAATTTAGTACTGACATCTTGTATGTGGCTAGACCATTTAAGATGACAATCTATCCTTAACCCTAGCATTTTCGAGTTCAAAGAGTAATTGATATTAGTTTGGCCATCTAAGACTATGCCATCATTTACATTCAGATTAGATTTTAATGTTTTAAAAACTATAATCGCTGTCTTTTCATGGTTGATGCATAATTTGTTCTTCTCAGCCCAGTTGCTAATTTTGGCATACATTAAAATTGCACAGTTTTCCGCATCAGGTTATTACATCTGATTAAAATATTAGTATCATCTGCATATGATACTATAGAACATAATGGATGTTCTAAATAATTTAACATATCGTTAATAAAAATAATAAATAACGTTGGGCCCAATATGGATCCCTGAGGGACTCCTGTATTAACAGCAGCTAATGATGAAAGTGAGTCCTTGATTTTAACCTGCTGAGCGCGGTTTCACAGATAGGAATTAAACCATTCATAAGCAACACCTCTAACTCCATATTTTTCTAATTTAGTTAATAGTAGAGAATGATCGACACAGTCAAACGCTTTAGAGAAATCTACAAATAGCCCCATGGCAACTTCTGATTTGTCTTATTGTTTACTTATTTATTGAAAAATGTACCTCGATATAATGAGGCTTCAAACTTACTAACCAACCTCCGCTATGATGTTTTTAATTAACTGATTGCTCAACGTTGAGTAGCCTGTCTAACTATTATACAAAGTGCTATTAGTCTTGCTAGTTGCAATAAAAATATATATTTATTTTAATACATTGTGTTATTTCTAATTTTAAATTTTAAAAACAAAGTCTGTAACTTGCGAGAGTTTTCTATAATTCTTCAAGCCAAGCTGTTCGGTAACTTTTCATCCTTCCGGTATACTCCCGTTCCATGGAATATCAAAATGCAATTATCTCTTTAACAAAAAATATGTGCTAGAAATATCCCGCAGGAATATTAAGAAATAAGGAATTTCGCGTTAATAAAACTAATATTGGATTTTAATGATAAACTTAGCATCAGCTGCGTTTGATAGCCGATCGTTCTCTGGGAAAAAGAGCATTAACTGCTTTTTCATGATACCAAAAGATTATTTATGGCACTTCTGATCTAGCCTTAATGCTATTAAAATAAAAATATCCTGTTGAGATATTCCACTTCAGTTTTTAATTATCCAGCATGCTTTTGCACTTAGTTTCCCATTTGACAATTAAATGCACGAAATGTCTATAAACTTGTAATGTAAATATAATGTTATATGCGAAATTACTAAGCCTATAATACCTAGTGGGAGTACGCTGCAATAATAAGGCGAATAATGAACTTCATCTCCACAGGGTGCCTTTTGGCACGGTTGGTCCTTACACTAAAGAGATTCATTTTCGATTAGGACGCGTCATTTTTTTTAAATTGTACAGTGTATTTGATCAAAATATAGCGGCCATATTGCTTTCTAGTGGAAAATATACACCGTATTCGTATTTGCCAGATGTAATTTAACCAGAGATATTCCAAACGTATGTTTTGCGCCAATATGAGTGGTTGTAATTAATAATTTTTTTTCCAAAAAATGGCCTCCATGTCCGATAGGGACACTCTTGTAACTTTTGAATGAGCAAATGAATTTTTTTCAGATTTGATGTAGTAATATGGGACGAAATTTCGAATTATATGCTGTAAAGAACCAAAATGACCGACTTTCGGTTTTGATGCAATTGACATGAAAATCAAATTTTTAAATGGAACAACCTGTACCTATATTTTTGCATATTTGGATCCTGCTGGAAAAAATACATATGATCTGACCCTCAAATATTATTTTGATTTAAAAAAAAATATATCGATAAATCGATTATCAAAACATTTCTTTTTTACTTCCACGTCCAGTGGAAGTATAGTAACGACAAAACATTTTTTTAAAATTTTTATTGTCCAAATAGGCTTAAAATGTCATGAAACGTCGATATTTTAAGTTTGATATTGACTAGAAATTTGGTATGCATATGTACTTTAACGAAATCTAGAACTAGATTATATTTTCATCTTGTTCCGTCGAAGGGTTGGGGGATAAATTGGGGTAAATAGGTCAATCAAGCAGGTAAGAGTCCATAAAACTAGTATTTAGTATATACAAGAGAAGCTAAGGTCTCAAAAAAAATTTTGGCATTATCCACCCCCATTACCACCCCCACCCTCTTATTAAAGGGGATAAAAAAAATTGTGATTTAGTGTATGTACAGGAACCAGAAACCTCAAAATATTTTTTTACTTCATCCACCCAGCACTATCACCACCCCCCACCCCACTACCGATGTGGGGTATCGTTTTATGGGTTTTTGGGGTAGAGGATTTCAAATATTATATTATTAAAGTTCCATAAACAATTATTTTCACATACAAAATTTTTTCGTTGTGAGTGATTTGGATAGAGAATCTGGATGTGGAAGTAGTGATCCCTTGGGCAGCGGTTTTTTTTCATTGCGAATTGTTTATTGAAGTCTAAGGAACAGGTAAAAAGAAAAAACAGACCGCTGGGACTTTTTTCATTTTGTTATTAATAAACAAACAATTTTAAGCACTAAACAGATTAATTAAATTTGTTAATTATCTCAAAACTATTTGAGGACACTGACTGAAAATGTATACTCGGGGGATTTTGAAGTCGCTGATTACAATTTTAAAAATTGAAAAATCGAAGATGACTGATCCAAAATGGCGGCTATGAAGTGTAAAAATTAGATTTTCTGATTTAAGTTTACATTTTTGAGAAAAATTACAAGAATAGAAAAGTGTTTAGAATGCCATTTTGCACCTAAATATACGATTTATGAGTAACTTTTCTTCACCCCAGTCGGAGGTTAACCTTAGTTAATTACTTCCACATCCAGTGGAAGTATAGTAACGACAAACAAGTTTTTAAAAATTTTTATTGTTCAAATAGGCTTAAAATGTCATGAAACGTCGAGATTTTAAGTTTGAGCGAAAAAAAATTTCTGTCTGTCTGTCGGTCTGTCTGTAACTTTTTTTTTTGTGCGAACGTTTACTCTGGAACCGTTTAAGATATTGACTTGAAATTTGGTACACGTATGTACTTTAACGAGATCTAGAACTAGATTATATTTTCATCGTGTTCCGTCGAAGGGTTGGGGGGTAAATTGGGGTAAATTTCGGGTAAATGGGTAAATCAAGCAAGTAAGAGTCCATAAAATGGGTATTTAGTATACAAAAGAGAAGCGAAGGTCTAAAAAAAATTTTTGGCATTAGCCACCCCCATTATCACCCCCACTCCCTTATTAAATGGGATGAAAAAAAAATGTGATTTAGTGTGTGTACAAGAACCAAAAGCTTCAAAATATTTTTGTACTTCATCCGCATATAATTTTATGGGGTTTTGAGGTACATGATTTCAAATATTATACCATTAAAGTTCCATAAACAATTATTTCCACATAGTGGAGTGCAAATATAGTATTTTGTTGTAAGAGACTTGGATGTGGAAGTAGTGATTCCTTGGGCAGCGGTTTTTAATTATAAATTTAGCACAAAGAGAAAGTAGACATTATGCATATCATTTTTTTCGTAATTTAAAGATCTAATTATATAACAAGTTGTCTCATCCCATAGGAGTTCCATTAAAAAAAAAATATTTTCGTTGAAAAACCAATATCGTGGAACTTAATGAAGAATAAATCATGTTTAATGTTAGTATCTGAAGAGATAATATTTTAAAGGTGCTTGGAGACCGATTTTTAACAATTTTGGGCAAATCGCAGCCTTGACCAGAAGGATTCAAATATGCAAAAAAATACAGGTTGTCATTTATAAATTTGATATTCATGTCAATTGCATAGAAATCGAAAGTCGGCCATTTTGGCTCTCTACGTCATATAATTTGGAGAAAACCACCACTTAGGTTGTGCACCAAAGACACTGATTGGAAACAGTTCCGAGGCCATATTAATGAAAACATTCGATTAGAGATGTGATTAAAAGATAACCAAGATATTGAAGAAGCTAACAAAATTGATCCAGGATGCATCGTATAAAGCAACTCCAGAAAGGCATAAGGAAGTGAAAGAAAACCATAACATCCCACTGCACATCAAGGAACTGGTCCATGACAAACGTAGAGCTCGTCGCAGATGGCAACTAGAAACCCGATAAATAAAACACATCTAATTAGATTAACGCACAACCTGAGTTCGGCTATACAGTCAGCGAAAAACGAAACATTCAAATCATATATTACGAATCTTTCTCCTGGAGACCACTCATTATGGAAAGCTACAAAGAAATTTAAAATACCACCAATTAGAAAACCTAATAGAACCTGGGCAAGATCAAGCATTGAAAAGGCAAACGAGTTTAGAGAATACCTTGCCGGCATATACACCACACCCCAAATCAACAACAATGCCGATGCCGAAATTGAAAACTATAAAACCCTTCTCACCAACAGAAATTCGCAAGGAAATAGGACTACTTAATTCGCATAAAGCACCGGGATACGATCTCATAGTTGCAGAAATATTAAAGAACCTTCCAAGAAAAGCAGTTGTACTAATAACAAACATATATAATAGCATGCTGCGTTTATGTTACTTTCCCGTTCAGTGGAAATATGCGCAAATTATCATGATTGCAAAACCTGGAAAACCCCCAGCGGAAACCAACTCATACAGGCCAATCAGCCTCTTACCTATTATGCCCAAAGTATTCGAACGACTCATCCTCAACAGAATAGAAGAGACAGTGCCCATTAATAATTTAATCTCTGAACACCAGTTTGGATTCAGGCATAATCATTCTACCACCAGCAATGTCACAGAATTGTAAATAAATCAAAGAGTCCCTGGAAGAAAAGAAAATGTGTGCTTCAGCCTTTTTTGACATACAACAAGCTTTTGATAAAGTTTGGCATCAGGGACTATTATACAAATTGAAAATGCATCTTCCTGACCAACTATACCCAATTTTAAAATCCTTCGTAAAGTGATCGTTACTTTCAAGTTAAAGTTGATGATGCTTTATCTGATTATCGCCTTATAAAATCCGGTGTACCACAGGGCAGTGTTCTACGGCCTTTTTTATACTTAATGTTTAGCAGACGTCTCAGTAACAAGTGACATACTAATGGTGACATTCGCGGAAGATACCGCAATTCTGTCATAAGATTCTGATCTGGAGGAGGCATCTGAAAAATTGCAAAATCACCTAAACCTACTACAAATCTGGCTTGAACAGTGGAAAATTAACGTCAACACTAATAAATCATCACAAATAACCTTTACTACAAAAAGACGAACTTATCCGCAAGTAAGAATAAATGACGCTTCCATACGAGTGAAATCGGAGGTAAAATATCTCGGGCTCTATTTAGACCAAAAATTAACCTGGAGAACACACATCCAAATGAAAAGACGTCAACTAGTCTAAAAGTCAAAAACATGCACTGGTTAATAAATACAGTTACCTAGAAAACAAATTAATTATATACAAGACCATATTAACACCAATCTGGACATACGGTATAGAATTATGGGGTTGTAGTAAACCTTCCAACACTAAGATTCTTCAGACATTCCAATCAAAAACTCTGAGAATGAGCAGATGCCCCATAGTATGTCTCAAATCAAACTATACATAATGATCTCAACATTCCATTTATTAAGGATGTCATAACTTCAT
This sequence comes from Rutpela maculata, assembly GCA_936432065.2. Taxonomy (NCBI): domain Eukaryota; kingdom Metazoa; phylum Arthropoda; class Insecta; order Coleoptera; family Cerambycidae; genus Rutpela; species Rutpela maculata. The sequence continues at coordinate 76,859,911 of OW386293.2, read as the reverse complement.
ACTCGCTCAAATACCGGAATCGAAATACTGACCATAATAACCAGCTTATAAATGAGCTGTTTCATCAACCACTCGCAGGAAGGAGGCTAAGAAGATTGTGGCCAGAAGACCTAGCCAAGTGAACCCTCAGAGAACCATCAATGGATGGTGCCTGATTCAAGTCGAATCCTCTTCAAAATATGTACTTACTACTTTGTATTTTCTTTTAAATTTGAAAAAATTCCATTCGCCCATTCAAAAGTTACAAGAGTGTCCCTATCGGCTGAGCCACCCGGTATGTCAGTTGTTACACATTTTGAATTACACATTATCACAATCCATCTCCTCAATGCTTACTGGTCCACATGATTAGATAATTTTCTTGTAAGTGATTAAATATATTATACTTGATAACTCCTTTTTTGACAACTTCTGAATTGTTGATATCGTGCGATCGACAACTTCCGATGGGAGCGCCTGCCGAATCACAATCTAGCAGTGAATCTACTTGCTTTATGTAGGTAGATACTCTGTAAGGATATTTTATCTTTAGGACATCCCAAACCGTGATAAAAAACTATTTGTTTTTCAAATCTGGTGAGATTAAGATATTCAACAAACAGACCTAATGTCCTGTACTGGTAATTTGGCCGGAGTTAAAAACCCATTAGCAAGACAAAGTGCTTTATTAAACAATTATTATTAAAATTATCCAACGCGATAATAAATTGTATGTCCTGTATGTATACGTTATATTTCATGTCAATTTTATATAGAATTAAGGTAGAGATCAAAAACGGCGTATTTGAACAATGAAAAACATCGGAATGAAACGTATACTTACGACCGTTTTATTACGGGCATAGTAGGCGGTGTAGGCGGATACATACATATAAAATTCAGATTAGAATCGATTGTTCGAAAGTTACTACGGAGAAGGCCAAGGGCTGGCATTTAATTTCACAAAATTGCTGTACCTATTCCTATCCCCGATACGTAAGGCAGTTGTGTTACCTATCCGAAAAATCCAATTTGATGTTCAAATCGCAACCTAGTTGAGATTCCCAAGTTTTTACCCGTTTTTACAGTCCCAATCTCCGATGTGGATCTTGTTTACATTTTTACTGCGATCCTTGTATAGGGAGGCCATGGACATCCAGTAAAGAGGTTCTTATTAAGTTGTTAACATCCACGTATCTCTTTAACGTGTATTAGAATTTCCTCATCCATATTTTTGAAGTCAGTTTTTGTAGAAGAGCAACTGCGATATTTGTTATAGCGAACTATTAGTTAGATGATCGAGTATCCAAAAAAATATATCGAAAATATAAACAATAATTATTTATATTATCGATAATAAGTGAACTAGATTTAAACAACCATATCATGTTAGAAACTTGTCGAATACCACCGCGAGAGGTAAGAATTACACAGACCCACATAAAATTCCGTGATCGAGAATTAACTCCCACTCTTCATTATGTTTTTCGAGGCGCTGAACACGAATCTGAGGTCGGAATAGCATGTTTGTGGACGAATTTTCGAGCTAGAGGTCAAAATTGGACGAAAATCACGAAAAATCTTGATTTGTTATATTTCCAGGTTCGAAATGAGTAGAACAAATTTGGGAGATATGAAAATATCATTTTTGGGATAAAATACAGTATTTTCCAATGTATTGCATTACTTGATAGAGCCTCATGTACGCTGAGTTCACTTTGGACCGCATTATTATACAAAATTTCCGAGAATACTGCTCCTAACAGTGGTTTATAAACATATTCAAGTAGATTGATTCGGAATTGTACTTGTGTTCGCGGTGCTGAGCAGAATTGCACACACGGAAAGAACAATGAGAAGAGGCGGGAATTGTATCTCGGGATATGGAACACTCAGCCTGTGAGATTGGACCCTCGCCGGCATCGACTTGTGATTAAAGCTTTAACGCTTACCTTCGAACCTTGCACCCCTGCAGTGGTAATAGAACCGGCCTCCCCAGAGGATGAGTAGTAGATTCCTCTACTAGATAATATTGGCATTAATTACAAAATATTTATTTCAAGGATAATTTGGATACTGCGTTGTACTGATAGAGATTATGCTTCTTTATTTTTTGTCTCATGGAAGACCGCTTTGGGGGGGGCAGGCCTCCCTGGCTGCGCCCATGCACCCCCATTACAATCACCTTTTTATTTGAGCGTTTCAACATTTATCGGTCTGAATTTATCTCTATTTTCAGTGTAGTAACTTAATTCATTTATCAAAACGCATTCCTCTAAATTTGGAGATCAGTTATTTTTTGCTCGTTTCCTGAGTCTTTATTATCGAATGATCTACGCAATGGATTGCTTTTTCGTTCGTGTGCCTCTTGGACTGTTTAATGACCAACAAAAGTCTGCCATCATATAGATATCCTATCTTCCTTGATATCGTTTCTCCGTTTCCTTGATATCTTGATGGAATCGCTCGCCTTGCTCTTCACTGAAGTCCCCTAGATTGCCAGGGAAATAAATGATGCGAGTCAAGGAAATGTAATTTGAAATTCATTAAACAACCTAATTCTTGGTAGATCTTGATCATCTCAGCTACAATGCTTTCGTAGTCATTACTTCTATGATTCCCTAGGAACTGATGGAGTACTGCCTTAAAGCTTTCCCATGCGGCTTTCTCTTTTGGAGTCATCGTTGTAATGAACATATCCTTCAAAATCTTTCGAATCTGGGATCCATAAAAAATTCCTTCCTTCAGTTTAGCTTCCGTCAACTGACTGAATATAATGTTCGACTCAAATATTCAAAGCAGTCACCCTGTTTATCAAGCTCTTTTACAAACTGCTTCATCAAGCCTAATTTTATATGCATCGAGGATTTTCGACGGTTCAACCAGTGGTTGCTCTATTATACTCTTATCGTCCGGTAAGAGGCACGATCGCGTGGGCCAGATATTTTTTGTGTAGTGATTGTTTCGATCTCTACTATCCCATTCACAAAGAAACCAATAATATTTTGTAAATCCTGACTGTTGACCTAAAATCATGGAAGTAATTTGCGAACACAAGTACAATCCCAAATCAGTCTACATGAATATGTTTATAAACCACCGTTGGGAGCAATATACTCGGAAATTGTGTATAATAGTGCGGTCCAAAGTGAACTCACCGTACCTAAGGTTTTATCAACTAATTGGAAAATACTGTATTTTCTCCCAAAAAAGATATTTCCATGTCTCCTAAATTTTTTCTATTCATTTCGAACCTGCAAAAATTGCTATTCTGACTTCAGATTCGTGTTCAGCGCCCCGAAAAACATAAGGAAAAGTGGGTCTGAATTCTCGCTCACGATTTTTTTTTGTGGGCCTGTGTTTTTAAAGCCACAGGGTTCAATTCAAAAGAATACAACAAGCACAATATTTATAATATAGTATTTTCAATGGACGTTTGCGCGTACGCCATCAACGGCAATTAGGAATGGTAACAAAATAATTCATTTCTCTTGGCTATCTTTGATTTGATTTGGTTTACCAGCGTATGGTACAGGGATAGAGGATGGAAAGTGTGTGTTTGTGAGATGTGTTACCGAATTACGTCTAGAGTTTTCTGTTTCCTCCGTTTCTGCTTCAGGTCGATTATATATCCGTGCGGTTTCTTCTTGGTCGTTTCCTACTTTGTTCATGATCCTCTTAATTATCGTTAACCGCATGTGTCCCTATTTTTAGTTTGTTGCTGTTTAGCATAAACGCTCTTTTCAGTGAATGTGTTGTGTTCCTTCTTTGGACATGTTCTCAGTCATTCATCTCGTATGTTTATATTCTGTTTGTAATTGTTTTTCATCCCATTAATATTGACTTTTTCTCTCCGTTGGTTTAAACTTTGGATTTAGCACATCTAGAACACGAACTAGATGATATGGACGTAAGGGAAAATGTAAAAGAATGGATTATATTTTATACGACACACCGGCATTATCTGATCGATGTGGATCTTGACATTCATCAAGGTGGCGAGTGGGGACTGTTCCTGTTCTATGTAAATATAATTTATTGAACTACATATATGTATAAGTCAGAGTTTTTGGAGTAGCTGGACGATGTCTCATTCCGCTCTTCTCAGACATTCTGTTGGCTTTTAATGTTGGTGAATTTTTAACCCAGTAAAAGATTCGTGTTTATGGAAGATGTATGTGTTCGATGCTTACTCACTTTTCCGGGTTATACAAGGTGGCGATTTACTTAGCCTACAGCCTTTTTGAAAAAAATTAAAACATTTCAGTTGTATTGTTTTCTATTTTTGGGGCTTTTACATTTCGTTCTATGGAGCGCGGAAATTGAACTCTGCCAAATCGTCTCCAGCGTTGATGCAAACTTGGGCCCGTTTTCTGGAATAATTCATCACCTTTCTCTGGACATCTTGAGTTGTGTCGTATGTCTTTTGTCGAATAAATATTCTTTGAAGCCTCCAGGATAATTAGTATACTCTTACTTCAAGTAATCCCAAAAAAAGGTCTGGAACAGTGATATCACACGTTCTTTCCGACCATGGCAAATCGCCAAAACGGAAGATAAAACGTTTCTCAATAAATTAATTAATTGTCATTCGCTGTATGTGCGATGGCACCATCCTGCTGGTACCAAATGCCCTTCTATCCCAAGTTTTTCAATTTATGTGTTCGAAAGATACGCTACATGGTTCTGTAGCGCTCCTTGTTGACAGTTAACGTGTTGCCTGCGACGTTTTAAAAGAAAATAGGCCCTAATCGCATTTTCAATATAAGTGTCTCACCAGGCAGTGACTTTTTGGAGATGTAACGACATCTGATGAATAATTTGAAGATTTGCAGTTGCTTAGAAGCGAGTATTTTTTTTGTTGACATATCCAGATAGATGGAAATCATTCAGGATTATTTTTACTGCAAAATTATTCTCTTCATTACCGCAGTTTGTGATGCTTTGACTATTGTATACACGCTTAGTGGTTTCTAGACAGCAATTGATGTGCCATCTGAATATTATACGGAAACATTTTCAAGTCTTTTACCATACTAGGCTGCATGAATCACCGCGAAACGCCCAATTTCGTGACGTGAGGCATTAAATTATATCCACTTTATTTGTACTTACTTCTTCTCTGAGGATGGGCAACCAGCTGGTACATAATTTAATAGAATAATTTAATACACATTTGTACTTGGCAAAAAAAGTAATATCGGATTATCTAAGTGTGTTGCTTTCTGTTTCTAAAATCAATCCCATTGAATCATTTGATTGTTATCCCACCCATATCGAAATTTTAGGTTATCCCCTTCTAGCTTAATTTCTAAGTTTATCAAGCATTACATTAAAAGATGTAAAGACTCACCTATATAATGTTTACCGCACTCAGAGGTATTACTATAAACACTGTTTTTGGAATTTTGAACAATATTTACAGGTTTAGTTCCCATTTGAAAAACCGTTCGTACAGAAAACCTATTTCCGATTCCTCGTAATTTATCCGACAAACTGGAATTACTGATAAAGATCTAAATTCTTGTTGTACTAGTTGAATGTTCACCATGCTCTCGATGTTTGTCAACTGGCTATCAACGAAACTCTAGGAGTATTGGTTCATTAATAGAATGGTTTTTATAAACAGATCCTCGTTGATTAAAATTTCGTAATTTGAAGAGATTTCCATCATTTTTAAATGTATTGCAAAAACAAGAGAATACCCAATAAAGACTAAAACGGTGTAACAATCATTAATGTGTGATATCCTTGATGCATAACGAATTAATGCTTAAAAAGAAAATTAACTTGGAAATTAATAAAATTGTTACCATGAAAAATGTTCTGTGTTTTCTTAACTGTTAAGTAGTTTGGAAAGTTTTTGTTACCAGAATATTTTTGTTAATAGAAGTGATAATTGCTTTCGTTATATTTATATTAAGTAGAGTCAGAATTTATTGTTTCCGAGTAATTTTAATTGCAAAATAATTCTTAAATAATAAGATTCATCAAAATAGAAACTATGACTGATTGGTCGAGAAGCAAAGGCACTTTAGAGTGGGAGCTAGGTGGCTTTTTCGGTACTTCATCGTTTTATGAACTTTGAGATATTTTTACAGTTCAATGGATGATAACGATTCATAAAATCGACTTCTGGCGGGGCACCTCCTGTTAGGTGCATCACGAACATTGTCTAAAAATCAGTGAAATTATGTCATCGTTACAAGGCTCAATTTTTTTCCGTGTGTACACATTTTATGTTTAAAATGAATAAAATAAGATCGCCAGAAAGTGTGGACCGTCAGGGGCGCAGCCAGAAAGGTAACAATGATACAATACATCTGAGGCACGGTAGGAGTCAAGTTAGCCGAAAGTGTTAAATTCCTGTAAACTTAAGAGCCTAAGGTACTATTGTTGACATTAAGAACTTTCTGAGGAGGCTATTCTATTGTTGAAGGAGCTTATATTTACGTTTTAAAAAGGAGCCAGAACTTGTAATGATGGGTTTAGAGTTCTGAGATGAAATATGCGAAAAAATTCAATTTTCTTCAAAAATCTTAAACATTTTCTTTCTGGCTAGCCTTACTGACGGTAATTTTTTTTCTGTGTTCAAAACAGTTAAATAAAGATGCTCAGACCAAAAAAAAATCTTGTAACGATCATGTTATTCATTCTAAACATAAAATATGTACACACAAAAAAATTGCCTTGTAACGATGATATAATTTCAATGATTTTTATATCTTGAACTATGGCCAACTCGACGGGCTGACATAGAAATCTATTTTGTCGTTATTTAAGTTCGATAGAATTAATCAACGCATAGAAAATACTTGTAACGATGAGTTTCCGAAAAAGCCACTTAGCTCCCGCATCACTTGCACCTCACTCTGGAGTTCCGGGTTCGAACCTCGATCTGGGATTTTTTCAGAAGAAATTAATCCCAGTATACTCGGATAGTGGATGTGTTTCTATTGTCTCTACATCGACAGCCTCCTTCTGCACAAGGTGTCTTCTGGGTTACAGGTTATATTACTTGTGTTAAAAAAACGCATAAAAACAACGTTCATGTGAAATGGGATTTGGCAAGACCGAGACGCTGGGTAAAGTCGGCGTCTCTTCTTCTGTAATGTAGCAATGCATTCAGTTCCAAACAAACTGTTACTGTTACGTGGTAAAAGAAAGAAATCTATTTCCTTCCAGCACTAATATAAATTGAATCATATTTTCATAACATAAAATACGTATATTGTGTTTGGGCAAATCATAGCGTATACTTCAATAAGCAACTCAAGTTTTGTATTTTTAGGTCTGCCCTGTAAACGCATCCATTGCCGCCTGATACAGAAGTAAAAGCGATTCTTTTGCGGGCCTAAGTCTGCACATATCTGTCTTAGAACCAGATTGGTTTTGAATTTTATCGGTCCCTTTACACTAAAACACCGTCGACTTTTGAACTGATCGAAACATTTCCTGTTATCCTGCAGATAGAACAGATAAAGAAACAGGTATTATCATTTAAAACTTTCTATAATACGGAAATGCATCGCCTAGAAATAGAGATGGGAGACAGTCGCGGGTAAATCCCTCTCTGGGAGATTTTAAGGAAATAGTGTGAATGTTTGGATCCCCTCGAGTTCCGCCTGTAGTTGAATATTGGATGTCACTCGGAATATTACCTACATAAAATGTTTCACTTTGTACCTTAAAATTTGAAAAGTGCCTTTTTACTTTCCCTGCTTACCGAGGGGAAGTATTGTAGTTGTGAAAAAAATGAGTGTCCGAGATTTCTTCTGATTTCCACGTTTCAGATTATAGTCCAATGCATTTAGATTTTTGTTCATTTCGAATTTCATATGAAAAAGGAATATTAATAAAAACCACATTTAGGTGTAAAAACTTAATTAAGTATTGTGGTTTATTGCCAGCAAATGTGCGCCTAAATCGATGTGTGGTTTTTATTAACTTTTTTCTTCGTCTAAAATTCGTTGAAGTGAACGTTTGAAGCTTCAGGTACATGATAAACAACAAATAAAGTATTTAGCCATAAGTAGATACTTATTGTTCAAAAATGTTAACTGGTTTTGTAAACTTAAAAAATACTCTATTACCTTTTATTACAAGACTAGGTTGAGGTAGTTTATCACAGATTTGTTCAATATTAACAAATGCATCATCCTTTTCATCAACCTTAAATAACGTTGCGGTATCATTGCATGTTTTAAGAACTGTCAAAGAAATGTTTGCATCATCTTCCGAGCCAATAGCATACACCTACATAACGGTAAAGTTTTCTTCTGCTAAAATTTAAAGAGAACGTAATTAAAACTTTTAAATGTAGCTTTTTAAACAGCTCGGTATTTCTCGGCTAGATTCAGAATTAACATCTTTTAAACAGTCTGGCATTTCTTGGTCAGAATCGGAACAAACATCGGCGAAGTTCAATCCATTTTCATTATTGTGAGAATAAGATAATTGTCCTAGGTGATAATGTGTGCACAGGAGTCCCAGCTACAAAATCTACTTACACTTTTCATACTCACTTTAGTTGGTAACAGTGCGTTTCCTTGAACTTGGTGGACTTTGAGAATATCAACAAACCTTAAAATGGTGGATTCATTGTTGTTTATTAGAAATTTTTTTAGCAGTATGTCAGCATCAGTGATACGTGTATGTTTTAACTCCGGGCAGTTTTCTTTTATGGCGTTTGAAAATGCTTTCATGGAAGGAATATCAGTGCCTGTAGCCACCAGTTTATCGGTAGTTCTCTTGCACACCACTTCCACACCATCAGGCGCACCTGTACCATGACCTACTTTATGGTGATTTCAGGTGAAATTATAAATTTTTTGATAAATAATCCGTAACCAGCTGACAGACTAAGAAGTAGAACATATGTTTATTTCTGCGTATTGTGTTACAGGCCCACTAAAAAAATGAATGTTTTGTATTGAATTTGATAGTGACCGAATCTGATGAAGGTGTGCCTATGCAACTGGGGCATTGTGACTTGTGGTTGGATTCGGTCGGTGGACATAGTCCAAAAACATTCACTTGACTCTTTTTTTGTAAACGACCACAGTGTGAAGGCTTATCTGAACACGAGAACCTCCAAAATGAAAAGCCTGTATTTCTTGATAATATTTTGTGCTATAGTTTTCATATTAAACAAAATGCTTCATTAATGTTCATTTGTGCATGAGTAGTCAAGAAATAATACACCAAAAGTATTGAATTTATATTTATCAGGGAAATGACAACATTCACTGGCACACCACCACATTTGAACAGACCATGTGGTCAACTGAGACTAAAGCGTCGCAATTGATTCAACTGTCGCCAACTTCACTATTGAACATTTGATATCGATCGCTGGAGGCGCATGTCCGGCATCTAAGAGCGGAATTTTTTTAAATAGAAAGGGGGCAGGGAGGAAACATCAAACGGGACATTGAGAAAGACGTAAATAATTTATCTTTGTATTTATCTTCATTATTATACTCTTCGCAAAAACGAAGAATATATTGCATTTGATCGGCACATTTCTAAAACCGTAAATATCGCTCGTAGAGAAAAAAAATTTCATATCATTGTGTTAGTGAACGAATTCTGAACAACTTTCAAAATGTCCGTCTGCCCGTCCATCCGTCCGTCTGTCACGTTTCTTGTAAGTACGGTAACTTAAGAAAGAAAAGTCCGATTGTATTGAAATTTGGAAAGTAAGTTAGTGTTAGCTAGAGGAAGAACCCTTATTGTTTTTGAAGAAAATCAATTAGTAAATAAGAAAGTTATTAACCATTTAATTAAATAGAAAATATTTTCTTAATTTTTGTCGCTCGCACTTAAGTAAAATTCTTGCGAAATGGTATTTCTATAATATTTTTTTTGTTTCTACATTTTACTAATATATATTTCATAATTATATTATTTAATGCGTTGAAATATGATTCTCGAAAGATATATATCACAGACATTCAATTTTCGTAGTAATCTGTGATGGTCCAGTGGCTAAAGTTTTGCCCTGCAATCCAAAGATCGTGTGTTCGAATCCCAGGGGGGTTGGATGTTTTTTTTTTTCAATTTTTTTCATATATTTTTTTTCACATATATTTTTTCACAACAAAGTTGATGTCACAAAATTTAGGATGCCCAAAAACTAACATTATTTACAAGAAGACTGCGAAGAGTATCCTATAGAATATGTAACAATTATATAAAAAACTCAGGAAATTGGCAGAGTACGTTTTTAGCTTGTTATTTTATTTATCTTTTAACACTAGTAAGAAACATTTAGCTTTAATAGTAGCAAGGAATGAATAATTGGGAGCAAGAAATTAAGAATTACATTACACTTTTATAAAGAAATTGTGGAAGAAGACATGCCAGGGTAGAGATATTTTCAGTGCTTTGATATTATTTATTGAAAATTGTAAAAACTTTTCAACTCAAATTCCTGTGTTCTTGCTATCCAATAAATATTTATTTCATATGTATAATACGAAATAAAGTTCATTAACTATTCCTCGATCTACCCAAAAATCAAATAGCATACATATATTCACCTTAAATACAAGTACCGAATTTAAGTGAGGTTAAGAGGGGCGAGCATAGATGCGTCTTGACTGTGTAGTGTGTATGTATCCTCGATACTCCAGTGAAGCAACGTGCAGCGCGGTTAGTACTTGGATGGGTGAAGTCCATCTTGGGAAACACTGTGATCTCGTCCCACCTTATAGCGGCTTGTATATCAGTGAATACGCGGAAGCTATGTAATTTCAAGGCGAGGATTACGCAGTGGATATACCATCTTTCGGAGGGGATGTAAAGCAGGCGGTCCCTTGTCTATTAAATGTTAGGCAAGTAAAAGATCCCTACTCTTGTTACGAGAAGAGGTTCGGCAAAATTTCCAGGTTGAGGATAGCTCGTCCCCTGGCGTCGGTGATAAAATATTTTGAATTACATTCCCTCCAAATGTAAACGTCAATAGGACTGTTGTATGCACTGATTAGATAGATTTATTATTATCCTCCTACCCCGACTAAGGTATATTTCCACAACTCATAATATATATATATATATAGGTATACCAAATTTCAAGACAATATCATAATATATACCGTTCCAAAGTAATCGTGCGTACAAAAAGACAGACAGACATAATTTTCTTTTGCTCAAACAAAAGATTTCGACGTTTCACGACATTCTATATGCCTATTTAAAAAAAAAAAAATCGTTTTTTTTCCTTGACTATACCTCCACTCCACTATGTAGATCTGAAAGTAATACTTTGATAACACTTTAAAGTTTAGTGTTGATATGTCACCTAACCTACGTAAATTTTGTAGACATAGTATATATTACAACTTGTGTAGCACGGGGCGAGCGTAGATGCGTCTTGACTGTGTATGTATCTCGATACTCCAGTGAAGCAACGTGCAGCGCGGTTAGTACTTGGATGGGTGAAATTCATTTTGGGAAACACAGCGATCTCGTCCCACCTTCTAGCGGTTTGTATATTAGTGTATACGCGGAAGCTATGTACGAGGATTACGTAGTGGATATACCATCCTTCGGAGGGGATGTAAAGCAGGCGGTCCCTTGTCTATTAAATGTTAGGCAAGTAAAAGATCCCTACTCTTCTTACGACAAGCGGTTCAGCAAAATTTCCAGATTGGGGGTAGCTCGTCTCCCGGCGTCGCGTCGGTGATAGGCCCTGGTAGCGGAAATAGGCCGACGTTAAATAAAGAGTTAAAAAAAATTGGGTATCCTGTCACATATGCACGTACACACACATGCAGACACATAGACTCTTTAAATTTGATTTTCAGTTTGTTATGAAACGGATTTCTGTATAAAAAAACGTTTTTCTACGATGTTGGTTAAAAATGTTTGTTTGGTTATATTTGATAAAAAATAAAATAAATTACGCAGCAAATAAATATTAGAAGACTAATTAATTATGTGGATAACAAAACTCCTGTCAAGACGTGAATAAAGAGATTAATTAATTAAAGGTCACATAGCTTATTCGATATCATATACTGAAGGGTTAAAGTCAAAAGGTGAAAAAAGAAACTGTATGCTATATTATATTTTGACTTCTTTGCTCCTAACTGTTTATTTACTACATCCTAAGTCCTCTGTTTCAATACTCCTGGCAACAAAATAATTAATGCAACCACAGTTACCAAGTTCATTATTTTAAGACGAAGATTATTTTAAGAGGAAGATTATGAAGTAACTATCAGTCTCGTCTATTACAAAAGCCCATCCACCGTACGACAAATAATGAATTTTCGCTGGTGGCACCGAGAATGTATTCTGATTTGGATTACGTCGCATAAATGATCGCGCAGGGAAAACCTTACAGACTAAGTGCTAAGATATTAGCCCGGATTCTGGAACATTTGGCGCTTCCTCAAAGCACAGCCACGTGACTAAGATGCAAAACACCGATCCCGTAAAACCGGTGAGGCTAATCGATAAGACGGGAGGATGATTGAAGAGGCGACATCAGGAAATTATACTTTCGGTTTAAGTGAAACTGCGCTAATAAAACTTGACTTTGGAGTTGCGAACTCTTGTTTTTCAGAGGAAAACTTTGAGCACGATCTAAGTTTAGAAATATGATGGTGAGCGTCAGAAATGCGAAATATTTATTTTAATGTAATAATGAAAGTTATAAAGGGTAATATACAGGGTGTCATTTAAATACTTGAAGGAGCTAGTCTCTGCTTAACCTCACTTTTTTTTATCTATTTATTTAACGTCGGCCTATTGCCGTTACCAGGGACTATCAAATTAACGTCGCTCAATGACATATGGCGCTTTACACTGGTGACAGTTCATTTCATCACTATCCTACTTTCCCAGCTAAGTTATAAAGCATAAAGGTACAAAGTATAAAGTAAGCAAGAGTCCATAAAATTGGGATTTAGTGTGTACGAGAAGCCGAGATCTCAATTTTTTTTTGCATCAGCCGCCTCCACTACCACTCCCTTTAATAATGGGATGGGAGTAGTAGTGGGGACTTGGATAAGATATTTGGATAAGAATTCTGAATGTGGAAGTGGGGATTCCTTAGGCTGCGGTTTTTTTAAAGAAATACTACTACAAAATCAATTAAAGTTACAGTCGGGTGCGAATACCTATTAACCTTTTAACTCCTTCTAATCTTCCAAATAAATAATTTCTAAACCAATCAATTCAGTTTGGACCAATACCGAAATAAGTAAGAGTAGCAATTCATGGTTTTAAACAGCCGAATGCTTTTGTATAATCTAATAATACCGCTGTAAGAACCTTAAATTAATCTATAGTATTTAAAATGTCATCAGTGACATCTAACGATGTTACAATTGTACTATGGCCTTCACGGAAACTATATTGATTTAAAGGCAGAATATTATTGTCATGAATGTGAAGCATGAGTTGACTATGAACGACTCTGTCCATTTAATGTCATTTAATAAGGTCTAATCGCTATGAAGTTCCGGAAAATTTTTCTTTGGCAATGGTATCATGATGGTTTTTTCCATTCGACAGACCCATTAGTTTCAAATGAAATTTAGTAAGTACATTCGATAAGCGTATTGTTAAATTTACTATATTCAAGAAGGGGAGAAAGAGAACATTATAAGAAATAGAATGAAAAGTATCTCATCATACAGGGTAATCGCCAGATGCATGTAAACTGTCTTATTTTTTGCACATTATGGTTTATTATGATTGTGGACCAAATGTTACCAGGGATTTTGGTTAAGCTCAGAAAAATACGAAGATGTACAAGATGTCTAAACTCCAATATGCAGTGTATATCTCAGGTTTGAACATCTTTAAGTAGGTTGAAACGAATTAAAGTTGCAGTCGAGCGTTGCTGACTTCAACAAGATAATAAAATAAATAAGGAAATGAAAAAAAATACATAGAGAAAAGGAATAAAATAATTTAGAATAAGTAATAAGTTTAATTTTGGAGGCTATACAGATTGCCGAAAAATGGGCAGCACCTGATTTTGGTAATCTGTGCTTAATTTGATACGGCGCAATATGTTCTCTTATTCGTGTAATGTTTTTTGTTAGCAGACTATCACCAATTTTAAATTTATAAAATCTTTATGGTATGGCGTTGAAACAGTCCGCTTGTGGCACAGTGTCTTTACAACGGCAGTACAGAATTCGGAGGGAGGTGTATACGAATTAGTTCTGAAGCGAAGAAATTTTCGTTCCAAAACGGAATACATTAACTGTCGTAAGCGACGCGACGCGCTAAATCACGCCGGTACCGCGTATTAAGTGCTGGCCTCGCGTTGGTCGTTTATGTCAATTTTGTTTGTTATTTCTGTTTAGTTCTACTATTCTTGCCATCATCCTAAACAAGGAATACACCTTGCGTATGGTTTGGTTTACTGGTTCGTTATTATTAGTCGCTAGTGTCCAAATAAATTCCCAAATACGTCACGGATTCATTTGTTTGAATTTTGACGCCCCTTGTCGGAACAGGCGTACTGATTTTGCTTTTGCGAAGATCTGGGAAAAAATCATAGCCTCCAACTTTTCTTCGTTCTCTTGATCTTCCACTGATCGTAATACGCCGTAGCTCGAGCCATCGAGCCACCGGCGGTAATTCGAAAACGTGTAGATTAAATAATCTAGGTGAGAGCAGTTTGTGTTTTAAACACATTTTTTAAAACATCGAATCATGTTTTAAACAAATGTTTAAAACATACTTAATACACAATGTGGTTTTAAACAACTGTTTAAAACACAGTTTAAAATATACCATTTAGAACACTGTTTTAAACAAAAAAAAACTGTTTAAAACAAAAAAGAAACAGTTTTTTTTCCAACCCTGGGTAAGAGGCATGATCCCTGCAGGACGCCCGCATGAATACCTCGCGCTGTATAGTGATCTGCCCAACAAGTATGAATGAACTCGTTTTATAATATAACCAACAAAATTCTAGTTGTGTAATTTATATATCAACGCCGAAATCCACTCATCGTATGACGACCAATTCAAAAATGGTCTTGTCGACTTTCACGAAAGCAGAGTTTTCTTCATATAACCGGCGAATAATGAAAACTTGGTCTAGGTGTTCCCATCTTCAAGAGTGCGTTCCACCGGTTTGTCCCATTTCATACCTTGCCAAAAGCCTTACGGTAGTCTGCGAAACAAAAATACATGGAGGCAAGTAGTATTCATTTGTCGTGTACCTATTCGATGTTTTTTTCCTAGTACCACGCCCTTTAATAAAGCCTGCTCCTAGGGCACATTTACACTAGCGGACTACATCAAAACCATATCAAAAAAATTGTATCAATTGAAACTAGATGATAATTTGCTAACAAACATTACACTAATGAGAAAGCATAATGCTCCGTTTCGGATTAAGCACAAAGTACCATACCAGGCGTTGCCCATTTTTCGGCAGCCACCCCTTCCCTTCTTTTACTAAAACTAAACTTAGTACTCAACCTTTTCCGCTTTTCTCAACTCTTTTTCTTCTTTTCTTTATGTAATTACTTCCACATCCAGTGGAAGTATAGTAACGCAAAAAAGATTTTTTAAAATTTTTGTTGTTCAAATAGGCTTAGAATGTCTAGAAACGTCGAGATTCTAAATTTGAGCGAAAAAAATTCTGTCAGTCTGTCGGTCTGTCTAACTCTGTGCGCACGTTTATTCTGAAATCGTTTATAATATTGACTTGAAATTTGGTACACGTATGTATTTTAATGAGATCTGGAGCTAGATTATATTTTGACCTTATTCAGTTGAAGGATTGGAGGGTAAATTGGGGTAAATGGGGGTAAATAAGTAAACCGAGCAAGTAAGACTCCTAGAATTGGTACTTAGTATATATAAGAGAAGCTAAGGTCTCAAAAATTTTTTTAGCATGAGCCACCCCCATTACCACCCCCACCCCATTATTAAATGGAATGAAAAAAATATAATTGTGATTTAGTGTGTGTACCAGAGCCAAAGGCCTCTACAATTTTCTTTTTACTTCATCCACTACCGCCTCCCTACATCCATCTCACTACCGATGTTTCATATCGTCTTATAGGGGTTTTTGGGGACGACGATTATATTAAGTTCCATAAACAATTATTTCCACATAGTGGAGTACAAATATAGTATCAAAATTTTTTTCGTTGTAAGAGACTTGGATAGAAAATCTGGATGTGGAAGTAGTGTAGTAGTGATTCCTTGGGCAGCGATTTTTTTTAATTTTTATTTAAGAATAAATATTTTTTATTCGAAAGGCCGTAACCGGGTAGCTATGCGGAATCGGCCGTTGCATCGTTTTGATTGATTTTCACCTTAAAGGTTGCTTTTTAAGTAAAATTGAGGCATGCTAAATATCTGCTTCTAATTGTTGAGAAAAAAATATTTTTCGAAAAATTTTTTCTCAGGAGCCGCGAATTCCATGGGATTGACATATGTTATAGAGGTGCAAAAGATCTATTTACGAGATTTTTTTTGTAATTTTCACTCTACAGGAAGTCTGGGAAATAATAGTGAAAACATTCTAAACATTTAAAAAAGTATACTCGGAGGGAAATTACCATTGTTCTGCCATATGTTCCTCATATAATAATCATATAATAATATGATACCAAACTCAACATTGTCTGAGGGTTATAACATATAAATATTTATAAAAGTTTTAACTAACAAGCGTTCAACTGTAGTAATTATTTAATATAGAAAAATACAATAAAAGTTTATTTTTAATAAACTAACTTGAAAATGTATTAAAAATATTACTAATAATAATTGTTTAATCATTGTTACTGTCTTCTTCAATAGGGATAGGTGTATTATCATCTTAAATAGTTTAGTTATGGTTTCAGCAGGTCTTATTATTTTTGATAACATGAATAATATATGATCGCTGCCAAATGGGAGCAACACCCAACTGTTCTGATACCATTAGGACATTCGCAATAATATCTTAGGATTCCAGAAACACCAGAACTATGTGGGTTATACTCCAAAAAGTACCGGTATGTTTTTCTTGCAATGTGACGTGATGGAACTTGGACTTTTAAAATGTTAGACTTGCCTTTAACAAAGTTAGAGCCGTCTTCCTTCATTATTTCAACCACATATTGCTTGTCGATATTGGTAAGTACCCGTGAAGAGGATTCAAAGTATTAATGCCAGCCTTGAAAGGATAACAAAAACAATTAACTGTCAAACAAACGAATGCTTCCCGATTTTTAACCAAAACCCGTTGGGCAGTTGAGTCTGTAGACGGAAGAATTAAATAAAAGTTTCAAGTTCTGGACAACATTCTAGATAATAAAATGCTGCCAGATGTAAAAAGCTACTATCGGACTGCATCATTTTTGTTGAACAAATTCGGGAAAAAATTAATTCCTGATGAAAAAATCTCTGCTGAAATTTTGGATCGTATAATTGC
Organism: Rutpela maculata; assembly: GCA_936432065.2. Taxonomy (NCBI): domain Eukaryota; kingdom Metazoa; phylum Arthropoda; class Insecta; order Coleoptera; family Cerambycidae; genus Rutpela; species Rutpela maculata. The sequence goes on along the minus strand of OW386293.2, from coordinate 76,842,522 downwards.
ACGAAGAAACGAAAAAAATACATTAGCAGCTGAAATAGAGCGAAAGAGCTGGTTGCGTACCTTTTCAAATACTGCCCTCAACCGAGCTATTGGATTTCCCTGAAATGACCGAAACTGAACTGCAAATATTCTTCACGGGTACTTACCAATATCGACAAGCAATATCCTATTTGGCTGAAATGATGAAGACGGCTCTATAGACATGTACTTTGTTAAAGGCAAGTCTAATATTTTAAAAGTCCAAGTTCCATCACGTCACATTTCAAGAAAAACATACCGTTGCTTTTCGGACTATAACCCACATAGCTCTGGTGTTTCTGGAATCCTAAGATATTATTGCGAGTGTCCTAATAGTATGAGAACAGTTGGGTGTTGGGGGGCAGCGATCATATGTTATTTGTCTTATGCAAGATATTTATAAAAAATAATAAGACCTGTAGGCCAGTGCCAATAGTTTTTGATAAAAAAAAATTCTTAGCAGTATATGGGTGGTGGGAAAATTTAGGATTAATGGTATATAATTGGGGAAAAATCGATTGGACCGCAACAGATAACAGGAAGTGGGGTGGGGTGGGGGTGCGAAAAGGTGTGTGTTTAGGGGTAAAACGTGGTTTTTTACGATTTCTGGCAAAAGTAGACCTCCTATCGAAAAAAGTTTAATGTAAAAGTTGTAAATAATTGAGAGATCTACAACTTTTATTTGAACCATAACATTAAAAATTTTGAGAAAGGCGCGAAACGAAACGAAAAATCACTTTTTTGTTTTTTTATTTTTATCTTCCACAAAAATAATTTAATTTTGATGAAATCCGGTGAAAATGTACATTGTTATGTATCAAAAAAGCTGTAATTTTTTTGAGGTGTAATATTCATTTTTTGATTTTTTTGCGAAGTTAATTTGAAAAAAAGGCCTAATTTTCAATAAAAAAAGTTGATTAACAAAGTTTTGATATTTGAAAATTTCAGGACGGTATTTTTTTCATTAGGACCTCTACTTTAAGATAGTGAAAAAAAATCATACTGTTACTCTGGAAAAACATTGTCAAAAATGGGAAAAACCAAAAAATACTTTTTTCAAGATCAATTTTACCGTAAATGTCACTAATTCTTCATTGTTCATTTAAATGAAGTGTTGTAAGTTGTGCAAAACGGTAATTTCAATGTTATACGTAATATGAGAACTTTAATTAACCGTTTAAGGTTCGAACTGCTGAAAACCGAAATGTTTAAACAATAATTTTACCTAAGAAATTGCTAAAAATGACCATTTTTAGGCAAGAAAAAAACTTGTTTATGCTTTATGGGCACTCTCACATTAAAAATAAATTTATTACGTACTTTACATTAAATCAGTTAACAAAGTAGAAATACATAATCAAAATTTATAATAATCTCATTTTTTTGTGAAGCTGCTCTACATCATCAGACTCAACACATTGTTCGGTTTCTTCAGGAACTTCGATAAGGTCTTCGACTTCATCAAGGTCCTCAAGTTCATCTAGATCAGGGATTCCCAACAGGTGGTCCGCGAACGATGTCTTAGGGGTCCGCGAAATGTCACTGAGATATTCAATTGTTTTGTATTTTACTTGACTTGCAGTAGCAGATTCTGCATAATCTTCATTTTAAGAAGAACTTAAGCTTTTAAGAGGTCCTTCTTCTCAGTATAGCGACCGATGAGGGGGTCCTTGAAAAAATTTTGTTGCGAATCCCTGATCTAAATCTTTATATTCAATACTAGCCGACCCAGCAAACGTTGTTTTGCCATATAAATTATAAATTTTTGTCCAAAAAATAAAAAGAAAATTTCTGGATAGGGCCACCCTTATCACCTAGGGGTATAAAAAATAGCTTACGACCTATTTTCAGACCTACCAAATATACACCAAAAATTTCATAAAAATCGGTCAAGCCGTTTCGGAGGAGTTCGATAACAAACACTGTGACACGAGATTTTTATATATTAGATTATTTTGAACATTTGTTTCGTCACACATCTCCTCCGAATCGCTGATTTCTTCTAATGGTTGTATTTCACAGTTAGAACAGTTTTCGGCTCCGTGACAATTCGAGTATAGAATAGAGCATTTTACTCCATGCTTTCGACAGCCGCATCTTTTACTACCACAACCAGTTTCACAGCTGCAGCAGATAGATTTCAGCAAACTTTCAGGAATTAATTCTTTTTCTGTCAATTTAGGCAACATTCCGGTTAGATGGTGTTTCCATCCCCAATCCGTAGTCGTAAGTTTGTTACCAAGCCAAGTTTGAATTTGAAAATAAGCCCTGTAGCAGTGTTGTTCAGCTGCTCCCTCAGTTGGTGGTAGTTTTTCTAAATTAAATGAAGTCCTTACCGTAATGGTTTGATATATTTCAAGCCTCAATTCGTTCAGTGACAATATCCTTTTTCTTACATTTATAAATAGACGCTATTAGCTTCAATCCAATTTCGGCTATTGTTTGTTTGTCCGCATTTCTCCGATATAAAATTTCTGTGAGCTTTGATAAATTTTGGTTAGCCAGTAATGATTTTACAATTGTTTTTTTCCCTTTTCCGGCGAAACTGGAAGTCGTGTCACATCCAGAAAAACAGTGGAGGAACGCAACATTGTTCTTTTTTTTATTCATGTTTGAAGCTATTTGAGGTGTAAAATGTATCTTTTGTATTACCTGAACCTGGTTTGTGAAAATAAATATCGGAATTATTTGAATTTAATTGGTTCAACAGAACTAGAAGATCAGTATCCTGACCCACAATTACTACGATTTTTGTAGGATCTTCAGCTAATTCAATGGCTGTATTAATAATTAGGGCATCAGCATCTTCTTCTGCTTGTTTACATAAAATTCGTTTCGATTGAAATTTTTCTGACAGTGTTTCTATCATCTTTTTCTTATTTTGTTCATTAAACAAAAATTTCTCTGGAGTAAATGGAATTTTTGTATGACTACGAAACTCAAATGTAGTGATACTTCCTCCAGTTTTCCTGCGTGAACGTTCGCCTTTCTTTGTACTCATTGAACTTGCTGTTGAAGCGGTTAATGTTAATGCTGTCTTTGTAATAAGTCACAACAGCTTCAAATACAACGTAACTGTTTGCTGCGTAGTGGCTGCTTGTTTACAAGGACGTGTCAGTTGTGAACGCGTGAAAAGGCAAGGACGGATGGGTTGCAAGCGAACTGGAAGAAAAGAACGAACAAGTAAAATTGAAAATTTTTAAAAATCCCCGATCAATGTATCTAATCGTATCATTTTCATATGACCGAATCAAAATGAGGCCTAAATCATGTTCGGCTACCATAATTGTGCACATTTTCAATTTTACCCCAATCGGACAATTTCTAGAGAAGTTCAACATGGTGAATTCAAGATGGCGACCAAACGTCAAAATCTAATATAGCCTATAACCTTCTCGACAAAATACTCTTTCAAATAAAAAAAACTACATCAAAATCGGATCACCCGTTGAAGAGATATGAAGCCACAGACAGACAGACAGACAGACAGACAAACATACAAACAAACATTTTGGGTCGGAGGTTAAAAAAAAGTGCGCGCGCACTCGAGAGCACGTAGTAGAAAAACTTTCCCGCCATAATTCAATTTTTCAACTTTAAACATTTTGAAATATGTATGTCAATAAAACTGTTTCAATGTATGTGTGCATATAAAGCATAAAACAGTTTTTTTCTTGCCTAAAAATGGTCATTTTTAACAATTTCTTAGGTAAAATTATTGTTTAAACATTTCGGTTTTCAGCAGTCCGAACCTTAAACGGTCAATTAACGTTCCCTTATTACGTATAACATCGAAATTACCGTTTTGCACAACTTACAACACTTCATTTCAATGAACAATGGAGAATTAGTGACATTTACGGTAAAATCGATCTTGAAAAAAGAATTTTTTTGGTTTTTTCCATTTTTGACAATGTTTTTCCAGTGTAACAGTATGATTTTTTTACACTATCTTAAAGTAAAATTAATGAAAAAAATACCGTCCTGAAATTTTCAAAAATCAAAACTTTGTTCAACTTTTTTGATTGAAAATTAGGCCTTTTTTTTGAATTAAATTCGCAAAAAAATCAAAAAATGAATATTACGCCTCAAAAAAATTACAGTTTTTTTATGCATACCATTGTACATTTTCACCGAATTTCATCAAAATTAAATTATTTTTGTGGAAGATAGAAATAAAAAAAACAAAAAAAGTGGTTTTTCGTTTCGCGTTTTTCTCAAAATTTTTGAGGTTATGTAAAAAAATGGTTCAAATATCTACAACTTTCACATTAAACTTTTTTCGATAGGAGGTCTACTTTTGCCAGAAATCGTAAAAAACCACGTTTTACCCCCAAACACACACCTTTTCGCACCCCCACCCCACTTCCGGTTATCTGTTGCGGTCCAATCTATTTTTCCCCAATTATATACCATTAATCCTAAACTTTCCCACCATCCATATACTACTAAGAATTTTTCAGACTTTTGGCCTCTGGAAACCGGTTTGGCACTGGTCTACTGCTGAAACTCTAACTAAACGATTTAAGTATGATGATACACCTGTTACTATTGTAATGTGTTACAACCCCTAGAATGATGTATTTGCACCTACCCGAAAAAGAACCTACCAGAAGATTCCAAAGTGACATCTGGAATTATCTAGAGAATGGTGGCGTCATCACAGAACAATCGAGATCTGTCATTTTTAGGTATAAAAGACCGACCGCATTCTCGGCGAGTAGTTCAGAAAGTATAGAAAGTGAGGTTAAGACTTCAAAGATAAACAAAGTGATAAACATTGTGATTTTTAGTCAGTAAAGTGTACTTAAATTAATATTAGTATTGTGAAGTATCCAGTAAATATTTAATAAAGTGTGTTAGTGGACATCTCTTGTTATAATTTTTGGAACCCACGGAATTTGCGAGGGGTAGTTTCCTAAGGGTGGAAACACGTCACACTATTAAAGGGGAGAGTGACAATGATTAACAATTATTATTAGTATTATTTTTGAATACATTTTCAAGTTAGTTTATCAAAAATAAATTTTGAGTTTGATATCATATTATAGGGAATATGTGAGGAACATGACAAAAAAATGGTAATTTCCCTCTGAGTATAAGATATTTTTTTAAATGTTTAAAATATGTTCGCTATTATTTCCCAGACTTCCTGTAGAGTGAAAATTACAAAAAAATCTCTTAATCTCTTAAATAGGTCTATAAAATATTTCAATCCCATGGTATTCGCAACAGCGGTTTCTGAGAATTTTTTTTTTTTTAATTCGAAAAATATTTTTTTCTCAGTAAATATCAACAATTAGAAACTGATATTAAGCTTACAAAGCAACTTTTGAGGTGAAAATCAATCACATAGATGCAAAGGCCGATTCCCCCGGTTACGGCCTTTGAAAACAATTTAATTATTTAAAAATTCAAAAACGTTTGGTATCAAAAGTTAATAATTAAAAAAAGTTTAACTGCTTAACATAGTCTTTCTCTCATCAGTCGGTTGATTTCCTCTCTCAACAATCCAAATTGAAAAGTGTGCTTTTTCTACAATTAGTTATATTTGTTAAATTTTTCAGTCATGTTAAGTCTTAAGACATAAGAGTACTTTACTTCCGTAATGGAACCTACTAGGTCGGTAGGAGTAGGGTAATTGTAACAATTTATTTTATTCTACCTCGATCTCATTCTTACCTAGCCCTCCAACTGCCGCGGAGCGGCTAGCGGATGTCCTGCTGTATATGGAAACGAGTGTCGAGAAGAAATGGTTTCTTAAATATGGAATAAATCTGATTTCATTGGGCATATCTACTGAAATAGATCACTTACTGAATAAAAAACGAGTAGGTATTTATGTCTTGTTTATAGTGCTGATGTATACTGCACTCGCAGAGGTCTGCAGCATTTCATAATTTCGTTATAGTTTTACGGCATCATTCATTTTCTGAAGTAGGAGAGTAATACCATATTAATAATAAAACATCAACTTTGTTATACAATTATGACCGAAGCAAATCATGTTTGAATATTTTATATATATGAGAGTGTGGTTGAGTATCATTAATGTATAAACCTTGTTTAATTCGATAGAATGTAATGAAATTTCTAATTTTCCACTACTACCTTATTCAAAGAGCCACATCCCATTCATTCAATTACGTAATTTATACACAGTATTACAATAATTACAAATACCAAATCACATATGACGTAAATTAATTAATCTAATTAATTGCATAAGTTGATATACGACGGTTTAATTTGTAACAAAGCAATTGTACTCGTATGTTGTTTAGTTAAGTGCCAAAATAGTCCACACCGATTTTACCCCATTGTACCACCGAAGTAATACGGATTACATCTCTAACATGATGTACGTATTGGGGCAGGACAAATAGAATACTACCATCATCATATTAGCAATTTGGGTAATTGGTTTAAGGCTTAACTGAAATACGTACATTCTGAATTTATTTTTTATACATTACAAGTCTTCAAAAAATTATAATTTTAAACAAATATTCATAACCTCTTAAGAGACTTCTGCTGAAAATAGTGTTGGACATACATTTTTTTTGTTTATACTGCTACAACTTTATACCCCTATAGATATCTATAAGAATTCCTTCCAAATCTTGTGTATGAATAACAGAAAACTACATATAGTTAGTTTGGCAATCATCCTAGAGATGGCGCGCGCGGTGTCAACATTTGAAAATTACAGAATAATTGGGAACATTCTAGAACCCTCATCTTTAGTTCATAAGGAAATGTAAAAGCCTAGTGGGCAGTTGATATTTGGATAGTGAAGTTAATAATTATATCGAAATTAAAAAATTTAATACTCAGTCATGATTCTACAAAGAATATCCTGCATTAAATAAAAAATTCGACAATTGTATATTTTAGATTTTCAAGCTATATTCGAATTGTACTTAAAATAATATAAGAAATGTAAACTGTATAATAATTACATTGATCTATCTATATCAAATTATTTATTTTATCGACTATACTTACCTACCTGCATTTTACAAATATGCACTATCTTATCCAATTATAGTTTTTTGGTTTTAAGTACTTACTACCGAGTGCTGGTGTTTTGAATTCTCACTGTCTTGTTATCAATTATTAAGTTATAATATTTTCCTCTCTCCTTATTTATTTCTATTTTTATTTTTATATAGCACGCTATACAACTAATTTACTCATCAACCGGGAAGACATGAAATTCACAAAACAAGCATTTTGTGTTTAGGTGATTCCATCTTGTCTTGGTTGATGGTTTGATTTGCATGTGTCACTTATTGTATATTGTAAACCTGAACTTTGTTCTTATTTTTGTACCTCATACATTGAATAAATTTTGATTTCTAGTCGATTTGTACTTTTTATTAATTTTTCCTTTTCATACGAAATTCGTTCAAGTGAACGATACAAACCTGTTTTATTTATTTCACAAAGTATTACCATTTGTTTATTACAAAATCTTTGAAACTTTCATTTGAACATAAAATTATTTGATCTAAATCTCTTGAATGCATTATTAAATACTCACCTATTTTATTTCACAAAGCATTACCATCTGGGACCGCACTGGCAACCGACCTAAACACCAATTTGGGTTATATTTTGTCATGTTATTACAAAGCGTTCAAACGGCAATATACAGTGCGTCCCCGGATTGACTTTACGATGGGTGTAATGTATCAAAAAAAATTTGTACGGCTTTCATTTTCTGTGATCTCGGTCTGTTTGAGGTAAAATGGATTTTTACCAAATTTCAGTTAAAGTGGGATCTAACTCGCGGAGTTAATCTAAGAAGAAAATAAAAGAAAATAAATCATTGCAGGTAAACTGATCTTTCTCTTAATTTTACTGGAAAATTCTGTTCAGATAAAATATTTGGCATTGAAAATTAGAGCTATATGCCAACTTTCATTGCATTTGAACAAAAAAAAATGATAGTACTACTTAAAGTAAATAGCTTTTTATTTTTTAACACAATTAACAATTTCAACGAATTTAACTAAAAACCTATTCAAATACCCCACCTAAATTACTACATAATTCCACCCTTCTTCTGATTCTTTGTAACTTCTAATTTCTTCAGGAGGTATTATTATTATTATTTGTTCAAATGCAATGAAAGTTGGCATATGGTTCTAACTTTCAATGCCAAATATTTTATCCAAATAAAATTTTTCCGTAAAAATAACAGAAAGATCAGTTTACCTACAAGGATTTATTTTCTTTTTACATTAACTCCGCGAGTTAGATCCCATTTTAACTGAAATATGGTAAAAACCATTTTACGTCAAGAAGACCGAGACTGCAGAAAACGAAAGCCGTACTATTTTTTTTTTTTTTTTGGTATATTACACATATTATCGCAAAGTCAATTTGGGGACACACTGTAGAATCCATAACTAAAAATAACGGCTAGCCGAGAGAATCTGTCGCATTTCGCTTCATTTTTAAGTAGATGGCCCCCATATACACGCGCACAGAAGTATTTTCAATATGAATACTACAAACGACCCCTATCGTTAAGCAACCTGAATGTTCTGTAATGTTAAATCTGCATTTAATAATCGCATTTCTGTAAAATAGAAACACTCAAAGTTAATCTGTTTTCATATAAACACGAGAAGTTTCTAATTTTAATCTACTTTATTTTAACAAAGTATTATTTTAATAAACATGCTAAACGGGTTTGGTCGAATTTATTACTAGATTAAAATTTGTTTTGAAATTTCACTACTTTTTATAGAGGGTTGCACAAAAACGTTCTCCCCACTGTTAAACTGTGCTCCTATTTCCATACTTGTGGGCTTAAATAGAATTAAACCAAATTTACATACTATTATAATACAATGTATCAGCAATGTGGGCTTAAAAGACCTCTGATACATCAGACTATTTAGGTGCATCTAGCTACGGTGTAGGTAATTGTAAATTTAATAGACCCAAGCCACCTCGCATTATTTAATTTCATTGTGGGAGTAATAATGTCATCGTTTTATTTTCGATTATTTGAAGTACATCTATTTATATTAAATACCAACTGTTCAATCCACACCTTTAATCCGATTAGTATTAAGTTTTGTTTACTTCCAGAATAATGGTGCATTTAGTTAAATTTCATATTGCAGTTTTTATTTCAATCGTGTGAAATAATCATCAAAAAGTTATTGCACTGAAAATTTGAGGTCGATCCGATAAGTAGTTCCAGAAATATACTACTTTAAAATCTAATAGGCTTTTTGCATCTGCCGTATATTTTAAATTAATTTATATATACATTGTGTCCCACTTTTCACGATAACACCTACGTAGCTCAGTTATTGGTCATCCAATTTCAACCAAATTTGGATCGTTATCAAAGATCTTTAATATTTCTTTTTTGAGTAAGACAAAACTTATTTCAGTCAGTGGCGTGCATTTTTATTAAGAAAAAAAGGGTCGATTTTTCGAGAAATCATATTAGGCATTTTTTTGTTGAAGAACTAATGCAATATTATTGATCAGCATGCTGTAGAACCACTATATCCAGAATTTAACAACATATTGATTTTTGGTTTTCAAATTACGATCCACTTAAAATTACTTATTTTAAACATTAAATAATCAATAAATTAGTAACGAAATTTTTTTTGAAAAAAAGTCATTCTTCATTTTCTCTTTAAATTCACTTTTTCCACTATCTCATATTATCGAAACTTTCAAATTTCGAAGGCCACGAATTTTCATTGAAAAATTTTGGGTATACCTAATCAGACCTGTAAATTATTCGGGCTATAAGGATTGCCGAATTTGAAGGTATTGATGACATATGGTGGTAGAAAAAATGAATTTAAAGAGAAAAAATGAATTTAAAGAGAAAATAAAGAATGACTTTCTTTCGAAAAAAGATTCGTTACCAATTTATTGATTATTTAATTTTTAAAATAGGCAATTTTAAGTGGGCCGTAATTCGAAAACCAAAAATCAAAATGTTGTTAAATTCTGAATATGGGGGTTCCACAGCATGCTGATCAATAATATTGCATTAGTTTTTCAACAAAAAAATGAGTAAGTAAAGATTCTAAAAATACTAAAATGATATTTTGTGCAAGAAGCCTATTCTTTATAAACTGAGACGTTCGAATCGCTGACGTCACTCTCTCCCAAGCCCTAGCTCGCCCGCAATCGCAAATCAGTGTTAATATTATCATTAAGGAGACGTAGAATCTTTTACTAGAAACACAAAAAGAGGAGCATAAACACTCCATATCACGACACAACGTGGCAACATATTTCACAGGAAGTCCAGAACCAAAAACACAAAAAAGAGAGCTTAAACGCTTCCTCACGACACAATGCGGTAACGCATCTCACAAATACCCCCACCCCACAGTCCTTTACCATACGCCATGTGGCTCTCGCTGCAGGCAACAAGCATGACCCTAATCCAACCCAGCGTGGACGTAGCAGACCCAGCTGTATAACCCTGGGAGAGGCAGCAATGCTTACCGCACGGTAATAAATAAATCAGTCAATCAATCAAATCACCAGTATATAAATGCCGAAATGAGACGAGTAAAAATGAAACGATAAATTGTATTTTTAAAATCGCAAATAATTATTACCGTATCAAAAAGATATATTAATATTTTGCTTATAATATAGAGGATGTTTTACTTTTAATGACATAAAATCTTATTCTAAGAAAAAGTTACTAGTAATAAACATCTCTAAACCTCTTTATTTTTACACGTTAAGTGTATACTTCACACACATATTTGTTTGTTTTATATTCAAGATATACCGGGTGGCCACGAGTCAATGTACACCCCCAATTTTTTTATTGTTTTTGAATTTAAAAATTTCGTTTCCGATCTCGTTTCCGATACACACAAATTAGACAAAAGATTAGATTATATTTTGATCTTACTCCAATGAAGAGTTGGTAAATAGATAAAGCAGTAAGAGTCCATAAATTTGGAATTTAGTGTATGTACAAGAACCAAAGGCCTTAATATACCGGCTGTAACAGGATCATGGTACATCCCCCTTTTCTCCTTTAGTTTTGAAGATAATTGATTGAAATTTGGGATATCCTATATACATAATAAGCCGCACTTTTTGACATACAAGTGATTTTTTTTACACTTCCCGTTTTCGCCTGAAGTGACACTAACTTTCGATTTTTAATTGGAACGCGATTTTTAGTTTTCCATTTAAGTGTTCCGGTTTATTCTAAATGACCCGTGTAATGCTAGAAAAATCGAAATCCCGTAAAAAATACTAAATTACGTGATTTATGAGCAAATAAAATTCATCAAAATGGTTTTTGGGGCAAAACTCAATTTTTTCAAATTGAACCATATTGGTACCGTGGTACCATTTATTAGTACTATTAATAAGGAATTTATTCATATGTCGTATTAAAATGTGCGATAAATACAAACGAAATTACAGCTAAAAGAAAATAAGAAAATACAATTTTGTTCTAATTATCTTGTTGTACATAAAGTGGCTTTGGAATATAAAAAATGAACACAAACCATTACATTGTTCAAAATGCTGTCTATTGACGGGTAGTTCTACAAAGCATGCTCGATTGCACATTGACAATGTTAAAAAATAAAATGTCAGGAATCTATTGATGGCATACATTTTTGAAATGGTTAAAGTGTCTACTTTTCAGGTATGCCTTGTGGCACCAGCTTTTTTCCCGTGACTAAAATGTTACAGCTGTTTTTCCTTAGTGAAACGTATAACAAAACACACGACCGTCACATTTATATTTGTGCTGTGTATTAATATAAATATGCTAAATGGATTATGAAAAAGTTGACTCTTTGAAATGAAAAATATGTCCTACAGGATATTAGAGAAAATTTTGGTCGTAATAATACCCATGAATGAAATAAAAAGTGATATAACTGGAAGTATCTGTTTCTTTCTTATTTGAGCCTAATACTTTCGAAATTCAGTTAACTGTATTGACTCAAATTGCCTTTTTGTGTCTAAATTTTGTTATCGACAACCAGTTTTGTTCATAATTTAAAGGACAATGGTCCTAATGAGATAAATAATATTTATGACACCATTGTGAATGAGGAACTGTGAGTTACGCGTGACGGTCGTGAGTGGCATGAGATGGTTGTGAGATTCGTAAAACGGTCGTGTAACTGCTGGCTTGAGGTTGTGCCACATTTTTGAAAATAAAAATAATATTTGAGGGTCAGATCATATGTATTTTGGCTAGTAGGAACCAAATATGAAAAAATATACAAGTTGTCCCGTTTAAAAAAATTGATTTTCACGTCATTTGCCTCGAAACCGGAAGTCAGAAGTTGGTTTTTCATCATATAATTGGAAATTTCATCCCATATCACTACACCAAATTTGAAAAAAAATCCATTCAACCATTCAAAAGTTACAAGAGTGAAGAAGAGTAATGCCAATTAAATTTCTCATGACCGTCACTAGAGTCTCAAGACATCACACTCAAATTTGTGCCATGTGACGGTCATGAGTGTGACGGTCGTGAGGGCCGCTAGACAAAAATGACTAAGAATTATATAAATTCACCCTAAGCTATTATTAAAGTAAGGTTAGGAGAAGACAGTGTACTGGATACTTCAAAATAAAAACGTATTTGGATATTAATAAGTTGATAAATGCTAAAATACACAACGTGACGGCCATGAAAAGAGCACCGGGCCACATATTAGACTTACCATACAAATTACTGGAAATTCAAAATGTTTTGGGAAACAGCACTTTGTTATTGTATCTCACATGATTTCACAACGAAAACTAAATTTCGATGTGTTTCTGAGTCGCTGGTAGTCCTAGCATTCAACTTATTAACTAATAATGAGCGCTGTGACGGTCGTGAGTATTAACCAAGTTACGCGACTTTAATAGTTTATATATTAAATCCTAGACTTTAAAACATGAAAGTTGTATCTTGCCAACAAATTTTGGATATTTTGTAATAATTATAGCAGAGATGGACACTAACCATTTCTCTGGTAACAAAATTTCAGCCAAAATAAGTGTCAATCTGTATGGAGTTGACGTGACGGTCTTGAGTTTTAGGAGTAAAAACAGCCAATATTTTATTTTTGTCGTAACTTAGCTCAAGTTTTTTATTATAACAAGGTGCGGTAAGACTCATATAAGCGAATATTGGACAAGGGTTGTAGCTTGGACCAATTTTTGATCAGTAAGTCACTAATATCATGAATCGACCATGCTTTGTAGAACTGCCCTAACGTCAATGTACTTCTGAACTCGTACAGCTGTTTCTCGAAGAACGGTTGCCAATTGTTGGGCCGTTAATCTATTATTTGCGCATCTTACTCGTAGTTCCAGGTCTTTACAGGGTTGTAACATCGGTTGCGCAGACAATATTTTTTAAATGTCCCCAAACAAAGAAAAAGGGGGTGTTAAATCAGGTGACCTTGGAGGCCACCTCACAGGACCATTCGTCGAAATTACGTTTTCTCCAAATTTCCATTGAAGGTAATCAATTACTATCCTTGAATTATGGGGAGGAGCGCCATCTTGTTGGAAATACATTCCCTGTCCTAAATCCAAAGGTAACTCATCTAAAATGTCCTCAATCTCATTTTGCAGGAATCTCATGTATCTGGCACCAGTCAGGGGGTCCCTCAAATATTACTGGACCAATGATTCTGCTATATTCCAAGCCAAACATTGAAACCGAACCGCACTTGAAAGTTACCCTCCCGTAATAAATGTTGCTTTTCTTGTCACCAGTATTTTTTATTTTGTCAGTTAAATAATCCCAAATTTGTAAATCTAGACTGTTTGGCTGCACGTTATTCTGCAAAATCCAATTGCAATATTCCATCCTCCGTTCGTAATCATTTTCGTTCAAGTGCAGGTGAAATTGGTATTTAAAAGATTTATACTGCCCTGTTAAGCATAGAAGTCGTATCTACATTTTCAATATTTTCAGCTTATGACATCTACAACTTGATAATAAGTATATCTATTTCCTTGTTAAGACTCAAAGTATTAGAATCTGATGTACAACATATCATAATATATTAAATTTAATTATTACTAAAAATATGAAGTTCGATGGCATATCAAATTATCTAAACTAGGTGATATCTCAAAATGACGATTTTGTCAGTTAAGACTTCTATGCTTAACAGGGCAGTATAGTGGTATTTGTGCAAAATTCGGCTTACTGTTTCGCGACTGATTTTCAATTCAAACTCAATTTGCCTTAAAAAAAAACAGTCTTATCAACTTCTATTCGACCCAAAACGTTAATTTCCGTTCCTTCGTCAAGAATGAAATTTTCTTCGGGATCATTGTTGGGCTCTCTTCGGAATTGATTTTAAAGACGTTTAAAATAATTTCTCGGATTTCTTGTTTAAATATGCAGCATTTTGAACACCATGTACAAGAATTTTAAACAATTTTTAAAGACACAATAAAAACACCGGTAAACCAACAAATATTTGACTAGCTTAATATTTCATTGTTTTCAAAGCTACCTTAGTTAGTTACTTCTTAACATATTTAATTAGAACAAAATTGTATTTTCTTATTTCCTTTTAGCTGTGATTTCGTTTGTATTTATCGCACATTTTAATACGACATATGTATAAATTCCTTATTAATAGTACTAATAAATGGTACCATGGTACCAATATGGTTCCATCTGAAAAAAATTGAGTTTTGCCCCAAAAACCATTTTGATGAATTTTATTTGCTCATAAATCACGTAATTTAGTATTTTTGACGAGATTTCGATTTTTCTAGTATTACACGGGCCATTTAGAATAAATCGGAACCGTCATGGCACACTTAAATGGAAAACCAAAAATTTATATTTTAAAAATAGTGAAGTTTGAAATGTCACTTATTTGGTATCGTTGGATTCAGAAAATTATGCAGAATTCAAAAATGCAATAATATGCAGAGTGTTCCTTTTAAAAATCGAAAGTTAGTGTCACTTCCGGCGAAACCGGAAGTGAAAAAAAATCACTTGTATGCCAAAAAGTGCCGCTTATACGTATATAGGATATCCCAAATTTCAATCAATTATCTTCAAAACTAAAGGAGAAAATAATCCTGTTACACCCGGTATTTTTTGGCCTCCCTACCTACCACCTCCTTTGATAATGAGGTGGGAGTAGTGATAGAGAGGACTTGGATAGGATAGGATAGGAAATCTGTGAAAGAAGTTAAGGTACCCATTCACAGACAGTTCGCCTGCAGTCCTAGGACTGTACGATCTGAACTGAGGATTTAAACTTCTTCGAGCCACACACTATTCAGTTAATTCAAAGGATGCGGCCCTCAGTTTTCAGACTAACAGTGTTTGAACTGCAGGTGAACTGAGATTTCATCACACACACGAGCGGTTCTCATCGAGTGATCGGTAGTGAACAATGTTTCTCAGAAGAAAAAGCTAGCAGCACTTCTTGTACTTTTATTATTAACAAAGGCAAAAAAAAAAACGTTTTGGGTAAAAAGTTGGTTGTTGCAACGTGATACGTTATAGTATGACATTGGTGCGAAAGTTAAAAAGTAGTGCCAAAAATTACCTTAAAAATTATCTGAGAATGGATGGCACTTGCACTTGTAAGGCACTTGCCTATATAAATCGATAAATTCGCTTATAAACGCAGTCTTATTACTCGATTCTGTCATTTTGCTGCAAAATTAATACGATATCTTCCAACAGGTTTAAAGTTAGGAACTTAACATTCAAACTCTCGATTTTTGTCGTCAGTTAAAATTTGTCAATACACATACAGGTTTGAGCTTGCAGTTTAAAGGTACCCATTCACATACAGTTCGCCTGCAGTCCTAGAACTGTACCATCTGAACTGAGGATTTAAATTTCTTCGGGCCACACAGTATTCAGTTAATTCAAACAATGCGGCCCTCAGTTTTCAGACTGACAGTGTTTAAACTGCAGGCGAACTGAGATTTCATGACACACACAAGCGGTTCTCATCAAGTGATCGGTAGTGAACAATGTTTTTCAGAAGAAAAAAGCTAGCAGTACTTCTTGTACTTTTATTATTAACAAAAGCAAAAAAAAAGTTTTTGGGTAAAAAGTTGGTTGTTGCAACGTGATACGTTATCTCATATGACATTGGTGCGAAAGTTAAGAAGTAGTGCCAAAAATGACCTTAAAAACTATCTCAGAATGGATGGCACTTGCACTTACAAGGCATTTGCCTATATAAATCGATAAATTCGCTTAAAAACGCAGTAGTATTACTGGATTCTGTCATTTTGCTACAAAATTAATACGAAATCTTCCAACAGGTTTAAAGTTGGTAACTTAACATTCAAACTGTCGATTTTTGTCCATACACATCAGTCTATCGTACTATTCAATTAAACTGCAGGCTCAAATCTGTCGGCGGCCTGTATGTGTATTGACAAATTTTAACTGACGATATGCAAATCGGCAGTTCTGGACTGCAGGCGAACTGTATGTGAATGGGTACCTTTATTGAATCGTACGATAGACTGATGTGTATGAACAAAAATCGACAATTTGAATGTTAAGTTCCCAACTTTAAACCTGTTGGAAGATTTCGTATTAATTTTGTAGCAAAATGACAGAATCGAGTAGTACTACTGCGTTTTTAAGCGAATTTATCGATTTATATAGGCAAGTGCCAGTGCCATTCATTCTCAGATAGATTTTAAGATTATTTTTGGCACTACTTTTTAACTTTCGCACCAATGTCATATGATATAATGTATCACGTTGCAACAACCAACTTTTTACCCAAAAACGTTTTTTTGTCTTTGTTAATAATAAAAGTACAAGAAGTGCTGCTAGCTTTTTCTTCTGAGAAACATTGTTCACTACCGATCACTCGATGAGAACCGCTCGTGTGTGTGATGAAATCCCAGTTCGCCTGCAGTTCAAACACTGTCAGTCTGAAAACTGAGGGCCGCATCCTTTGAATTAACTGAATAGTGTGTGGCTCGAAGAAGTTTAAAGGTAACCATTTACGTACAGGTGGACTGCAGTTCTGGACTGTGGCCGATCCCGCCATCAGTTTAAATGTCACCATACACATACAGTTCACCGGCAGTTCTGTGCTTGCAGTTCGTCTAAACTGTAGAATAACTGCGTGTGTGTGTTCGTTTATCTTCAGTCCGAGCCTTCCGGCATAAACATTCATTGCTGTGAAAACTTAGGTTTCAGTCCTTATTAAAAATGAGTGAGTCTTCACAACCATCATTTATTACTGGCTTTATTGAAATTTATAGGCAGTTACCTAGCTTGTGGAACATAAAATGGAAAAATTATTCTAATAGAAGACAAAAAGTAAAGGCGTATCAAAAATTAATTCACAAGTTTCTGGTATAATTTTACCCATAGCTTGTGGAGAAATAATGGCAGAAAATTTCAGGTCCTCAAATGTACAACATACGTCCAGTTGCTAGAAATCTTAACGTCACTGTCAATTTTTCTTCAGCAGTAATTGCTTTTCTCATTGCTGTATTCTTTCTTTGTAGGTACGGTTTGACTAGGCTAACCATACATATGGAATTTCGCTGTATTGTCCGGTATTTTAATGGCATGTACAGAATGCTTGGAAGTTATAGCATTACGTTTTGGTTAGAAAAAATATTGGGATCAAAAAAAATTTTTTTTGTATGTCTCCTCCCCCGCTCATCAAAAAATGTTGGGATTAAAAAATCGTTTTTCGGATTTGATTTCTCTCAGTTAACAGAATTGTGAGGAACAAAGTAAGTTTCCTTTTTCTTAACAGAGCCATGTTGATAATTTTCTAGCAACTGATGAAATCAACTGCTGTGGACTGTGCGTGTATGACAAATATTCGATCAGCCTGCAGTCCTAGGTCTGTAAGGCCATGGCGGTAAAGTTGAACTGAATGTGTGTGGTCAATCGCAGTTCGAGACTGAAGATCAAATCTGTCAGTTCATGGACTGCAGTCCGCCTGTACGTAAATGGTCACCTTAAATCCTCAGTTGAGATCGTATAGTCCTAGGACTGCAGGCGAACTGTAAGTGAATGGGTACCTTAATTCCTTATTATTTTAAATAAAGAATATTCGAGTTTGATATAAATTGTCTTGGTGTCTTTATTAAATTAGTTGATATAGCCACTGGAGTTTTTGTTGATTGTTCCCTTTGCATTCGTTAGAAGAAATAATATAGATTTTATTCCTTTTTTATGTCACTTAGTATTTGAATCATTTTATTTATGGATATGTCATTAATATACCTGCCTAAAAAGAAACTATTGAATTTAATTGCAACCTCTTGTTATCACCAATGATCGCTAATAGTACATATAAAAATGTACGAAAATAACATCACGTGAATAAGAAATTCAATGAAACCTTCACCTCACCACACCAATCCTTCCCGCCATGCATTTAGGGCCATTTATAAAAGTAATATATTCAGTACATACCGCCTGAGAAATAAATGTCGATATGCCAATGTCATTATAACGTGTTCTTCCACCTAAGCACCAAGAGACCTGTCCGATTGGCCCGTAAATAACAATCTAGCAAAACACCGCAGAGCGTTGCCGGTTACATAAAACAATACAACAGATTCTCATAAGAAATTCCGCGTACCATCACTTCGGATTCCTTTACCGGGAATGGGGATTGGAGGTATATAAATTCTCCATCAGCATCTCCGAATATCACCAGACTCATCCCTGAACTCATATACACATATTTCAATGTGCATATCCGCAGCGGCAGAGCATCGAATATGTTTGAAATGCCCGGATTCTTGTGCAAATAACGGTCATCCCTCTGCTGGAATAGAGATCAGATCCAGCCAAACGAAATCTACACTGCAGCATGGAATGGTCGTAAAATACATATCCAGTAATATTTTACCAACTGAATGGCATCATCCAATATAGACTCAGCCATTGTCGGCGCGTCCTAATTTTAAATGGCACTTTACATGAAAATTTCAGGGATTACTGAGCCGGCAGCCATACAGCGGAAAATTAAATTAACGGGATTATCGGTAATGTATTTACCAATATTTAAGTACAGACAACCATTTTTTCACTTGATATTTCTTGAATTCGTTGCCAGTCCATTTTAACTGAATTGATAAATCTTGTGGTTTGAAACAATACGTTGTTGTATTTATTCTTTTTGATGGAAAGATTGTTTAATTAATACAGCATGGGTCACAAAAATCCAGACTAATTTATTTTTATCTAAATTTAATGGCCCTGGACCAAGTGATACATTTTCTGGTCATAATAGTAAAGTGTCGTACTTTTGTGTATGGTACAAACATATGTATTTTTTACGTTTCTCATTTATTTATATTTGTTTTCTAATAAATACAAAAATCAGCCAGGCACTTATTCTCGTAGATTCAAAAGAAGAATGCGATGATATTGTCACGTGTTTCCACCCTTAGGAAACCACCCCTTGCAAATTCCGTGGGTTCCAAAAATTATAACAAGAGATGTCCACTAGCACACTTTATTAAATATTTACTGGATACTTCACAATACTATTATTAATTTAAATACACTTTACTGACTAAAAATCACAATGTTTATCACTTTGTTTCTCTTTGAAGTCTTAACCTCACTTTCTATACTTTCTGAACTACTCGCTGAGAATGGTCGGTCTTTTATACCTAAAAATGACAGATCTCGATTTTTCTGTGATGACGCCACCATTCTCTAGATAATTCCAGATGTCACCAGAACTAACTTCTGGTAGGTTCTTTCTCGAGTAGGTGCAAATACACTACATTCAGACATTCAATCTGTTGAAGTCTGTGCCTACTTTTTAGTAACCAACATAACCTTACATTTTAAGGGGTTGCAACATATTACAATATCAATTGTAAGTCAATAATGAGAAATGGTACATCAGTTTGTAGCGAGAATCACATGTTATGCTTCTCTTCCTAGAGAGAGAATCTCTACACTCATTCCAGGCACAATGGGGAACTTTCATAAAAATAAAATTTGGAAAATATACTCACAAACGTTAGTCAATTTCAGTAAAAAAATCCTGTAGTTCGCAAAAACTTCCTTATATAAGATAAATATTAAAGTCTACATAATTTAATGTATTATTTTTTGCAATTAATTATTTGTTAATTATTTGCTTTTATCATGATTAGAGAATATTATTTAGTTATTAAGCAAATCACAACTTACACACTTTTATTTATTATGAAATTACCTACTTTCTGTATATTGTTGCCCTAATCTGGGCACGCTAATATACTAGTTAGGCAAATACTTTAAAACACTCATCATTGGAGAACCAATCAAAACAACTACACTTCTAGCTAATACTGACGAAGTATTGAATTACATGATAGGATTCTTAGCATTTTAAAGAAAAAATATATATTAAAAATACTTAAATCATACTTTCTGAATATTGGTACCTTAATCTGGTCACGCTAATATACTACTTAGGAAAACACTTTAAAACACTAGTCACTAGAGAATCAATCAAAACAACTACTCTCCTAGCTAATACTGACGAAGTATTGAATTACATGATAGGATTCATAACATTTGAAGGCAAAAAAATATATTGAAATTACTTAAATCATTTATTGAAATTCAGTAATTCACAACAATTATTGAACCTTACGTTCTATTTCAACTCTAGGAAAGTTGTACAAGTTTTTTCGAACACGTTAGTTCTCATCAGTAGATATAGAAACATTCATTCATTATTTATAAGTCTATTCTTAATTTATTTTCACAATCTAGACATAAGGCAATTATTTTGTCAAAGTATGTTGTTGCATCATTATAAAAATAAAACATTTTTCCAGAATGTTGACTATGTTTATAGTACAAGATTATAAACAAAATTCAGTTGAGGTACCAAAAATGACTAAAACAATAAGACAGAGAAGTTTCCTTTATATATTACCTAGACCTAGAATATATAATATTTTACCAAAAGAAATTAAAGAATTAAATTCATTTAATCAATATAAAACTAAAATCAGTAAATGGATTACTGACTTACCTAGGATGCAAATTCACCAATTCATTGATATGAAAAACACTTACCATTTATAACAAACTTATTTTATCATTATTTGCATCACAAATGCAATTTATATTATTTTGTTAATTATTTACTCATTTCTCTCATGCACTTCCTATATATCGTACATTTTAATTAATTACACGTGTTAGTTTAAACATTGTAAGCCCACGAGCAAATTTTATTTTTGTGGGCTACTCTAGTTTACCTGTAGCGTTATATAATTTGTCTAAATATTACATTACGACATTACTAAATAATACATTTTCATTACTTTATTGTTATATTTTATTGTATTGTATTGTATTGTATTTTATTTTTATTGTATTTTGTTCTATGCAAATAAACTATATTTATTATTATTATTAATTATTTTTTATTTATTTGCTTTCATCGTGGTTAGAGAATTATTTAGGTATTAAGCAAATCATAACTTACACACTTTTTTATTTATTATGAAATTACCTCTCGAATTACCTACTTTCTTTATATTGTTGCCCTAATCTGGGCACGCTAATATGCTAGTTAGGTAAATAATTTATAACACTCATTATTGGAGAACCAATCAAAACAACTACTCTTCTAGCTAATACTGACGAATTATTGAATTACACGATAGTATTCATAGCATTTTATAGCAAATAAAATAATATATTAAAAATAGTTAATCATTTATTTAAATTCAGTAATTCACTATTACTTCCACATCCAGTGGAAGTATAGTAACGACAAAAAAATTTTTAAAAATTTTTATTGTTCAAATAGGCTTAGAATGTCACGAAACGTCGAGATTTTAAGTTTGAGCGAAAAAAAAATTTCTGTCGGTCGATCTGTAACTTTTTTTGTGCGCACGTTTCCTCTGGAACCGTTTGAGATATTGACTTGAAATTTGGTACACATATGTACTTTAACGAGATCTAGAACTAGATTATATTTTCATCTTGTTCCGTCGAAGGGTTGGGGGGTAAATTGGGGTAAATTTGGAAAAAATAGGTAAATCAAGCAGGTAAGAGTCCATAAAATTGATATTTGGTATATATAAGAGAAGCTAAGGTCTCAAAAAAAAAATTGGCATTAGCCACTCCCATTACCACCCCCACCCCATTATTAAAGTGGATGAAAAAAATTGTGATTTAGTGTGTGTACAAGAACCAGAAACCTCAAAATGTTTTTTTACTTCATCCACCCCCACTACCACCCCCTATCACCACCCCCACCCCGCTACCGATGTGGGGTATCGTTTTATGGGTTTTTGGGGTAGAGGATTTCAAATATTATGTTATTAAAGTTCCATAAACAATTATTTCCACACACAAAATTTTTTCGTTGTGAGTGACTTGGATAAAAAATCTGGATGTGGAAGTAGTGATTCCTTGGGCAGCGGTTTTTTTAATTTAATATGAAATTATCTACTTTCTGTATATTGGTACCTTAATCTGGTTACGGTGACATCCTACTTAGGTAAACACTTTAAAACACATGGGAGAACCAATCAAAGCAACTATTCTTATGGGTAATACAAATGAACTATTGAATTACATGTTAGGATTCCTAGCAGTTTAAAGCAAAAAAATATATTGAAAATACTGAATTCATTTCTTGAAATTCAGGTATTCACAACAATTATTGAACCTTACATTAAAGTTTTTTCGAACTCGTTAGTTCTCATCAGTATATAGAAACATTCATTCATTATTTGCAAGCCTATTCTTGATTTATTTTTACCATTAATTTTTTTTTTATTTGCTTTCATCATGATTAGAAAATATTATTTAGGTATTATGCAAATCACAACTTATATACTTTTTATTTAATATGAAATTACCTGCTTTCTGTATGTATGCTGGTGCCTCAATTTTAGGATTACTCTTAAAGTGTTGTATTAAAATCTACTGTTATTAAATTGTAATTTTATATGTTCGTCTTCATAGGCGAATCAAATAAGATGTATAAATCAATTTAAATTTCAGCTAAATAAAATGCGCACCATTAAATAATCTGGAGCAAATATACTGAAGTAAGCAGATAATAATATTACTCGCGGGGTAAATGCAAAAGAAATTAAAAACTATAAAAAATTTGCAAGTTACGGCCTTTCACTTGAGACGCTGCAAAAACGATGAAAATTGTGAAAGAAATGGACGTATATAGGTATTATGCAAATCACAACTTACACACTTTTTTATTTATTATGAAAATACCTACTTTCTGTATATTGTTGCCCTAATCTGGGCACGCTAATATGCTAGTTAGGTAAATACTTTAAAACACTTATTATTTGGAGAACCAATCAAAACAACTACTCTCCTAGCTAATACTGACGAAGTATTGAATTACATGATATGATTCTTAGCATTTTAAAGAAAAAAATATTGAAAATACTTAAATCATTTATTTACATTTAGTCATTCACACTTTTTTTTATTTAATATGAAATTATCTACTTTCTGTATATTGGTACCTTAACCGGTCACGCTAATATACTACTTAGGAAAACACTTTAAAACACTCATTATTGGAAAACCAATCAAAACAACTACTCTTCTAGCTAATACTGACGAAGTATTGAATTACATGATAGGATTCCTGGCATTTTAAGGGAAAAAATATATTGAAAATAGTTAAATTATTTATTGAAATTCAGTCATTCACAACAATTATTGAACCATACATTCATTTCAACTCTAGAAAAGTTGTACAAGTTTTTTCGAACTCGTTAGTTCTCATCAGTAGAGTATAGAAACATTCATTCATTATTTACAAGCCTATTCTTGATTTATTTTTACAATTAATTATTTTTTATTTATTTGCTTTTATCATGATTAGAGAATATTATTTAGGTATTATGCAAATCACAACTTACACACTTTTTATTTATTATGAAAATACCTACTTTCTGTATATTGTTGCCCTAATCTGGGCACGCTAATATACTAGTCAGGTAAATACTTTAAAACACTCATTATTGGAGAATCAATCAAAACAACTACTCTTCTAGCTAATACTGACGAAGTATTGAATTACATGATAGGATTCTTAGCATTTTAAAAAAAAAAAAAAAAAATATATTGAAAATACTTAAATCATTTATTCAAATTTAATCATTCACACTTTTTTATTTAATATGAAATTATCTACTTTCTGTATATTGGTGCCTTAATCGGGTCACGCTAATATACTACTTAGGAAAACACTTTAAAACACTCATTATTTCAAAACCAATCAAAACAACTACTCTTCTAGCTAATACTGACGAAGTATTGAATTACATGATAGGATTCCTGGCATTTTAAGCCAAAAAAGATATATTGAAAACACTTAAATTATTTATTGAAATTCAGTCATTCACAACAATTATTATTGAACCTTACATTCTATTTCAACTCTAGAAAAGTTGTACAAGTTTTTTCGAACTCGTTAGTTCTCATCAGTAGAGTATAGAAACATCCATTCATTATTTACAAGCCTATTCTTGATTTATTTTTTGCAATTAATTATTTTTTATTTATTTGCTTTTATCATGATTAGAGAATATTATTTAGGTATTATGCAAATCATAACTTACATACTTTTTTATTTATTATGAAAATACCTACTTTCTGTATATTGTTGCCCTAATCTGGGCACGCTAATATACTAGTTAGGTAAATACTTTAAAACACTTATTATTTGGAGAACCAATAAAAAAAACTACTCTCCTAGCTAATACTGACGAAGTATTGAATTACATGATAGGATTCTTAGCATTTTAAAGAAAAAATATTGAAAATACTGAAATCATTTATTTACATTTAGTCATTCACACTTTTTTTTATTTAATATGAAATTATCTACTTTCTGTATATTGGTACCTTAACCGGTCACGCTAATATACTACTTAGGAAAACACTTTAAAACACTCATTATTGGAAAACCAATCAAAACAACTACTCTTCTAGCTAATACTGACGAAGTATTGAATTACATGATAGGATTCCTGACATTTTAAGGCAAAAAAGATATATTGAAAACACTTAAATTATTTATTGAAATTCAGTCAGTATTAGCTAGAAGAGTAGTTGTTTTGATTGGTTTTCCAATAATGAGTGTTTTAAAGTGTTTTCCTAAGTAGTATATTAGCGTGACCGGTTAAGGTACCAATATACAGAAAGTAGATAATTTCATATTAAATAAAAAAAAGTGTGAATGACTAAATGTAAATAAATGATTTAAGTATTTTCAATATTTTTTCTTTAAAATGCTAAGAATCCTATCATGTAATTCAATACTTCGTCAGTATTAGCTAGGAGAGTAGTTGTTTTGATTGGTTCTCCAAATAATAAGTGTTTTAAAGTATTTACCTAACTAGTATATTAGCGTGCCCAGATTAGGGCAACAATATACAGAAAGTAGGTATTTTCATAATAAATAAAAAAGTATGTAAGTTGTGATTTGCATAATACCTAAATAATATTCTCTAATCATGATAAAAGCAAATAAATAAAAAATAATTAATTGCAAAAAATAAATCAAGAATAGGCTTGTAAATAATGAATGGATGTTTCTATACTCTACTGATGAGAACTAACGAGTTCGAAAAAACTTGTACAACTTTTCTAGAGTTGAAATAGAATGTAAGGTTCAATAATAATTGTTGTGAATGACTGAATTTCAATAAATAATTTAAGTGTTTTCAATATATCTTTTTTGCCTTAAAATGCCAGGAATCCTATCATGTAATTCAATACTTCGTCAGTATTAGCTAGAAGAGTAGTTGTTTTGATTGGTTTTCCAATAATGAGTGTTTTAAAGTGTTTTCCTAAGTAGTATATTAGCGTGACCGGTTAAGGTACCAATATACAGAAAGTAGATAATTTCATATTAAATAAAAAAAAGTGTGAATGACTAAATGTAAATAAATGATTTAAGTATTTTCAATATTTTTTTCTTTAAAATGCTAAGAATCCTATCATGTAATTCAATACTTCGTCAGTATTAGCTAGGAGGGTAGTTGTTTTGATTGGTTCTCCAAATAATAAGTGTTTTAAAGTATTTACCTAACTAGTATATTAGCGTGCCCAGATTAGGGCAACAATATACAGAAAGTAGGTATTTTCATAATAAATAAAAAAGTGTGTAAGTTGTGATTTGCATAATACCTAAATAATATTCTCTAATCATGATAAAAGCAAATAAATAAAAAATAATTAATTGCAAAAAATAAATCAAGAATAGGCTTGTAAATAATGAATGGATGTTTCTATACTCTACTGATGAGAACTAACGAGTTCGAAAAAACTTGTACAACTTTTCTAGAGTTGAAATAGAATGTAAGGTTCAATAATAATTGTTGTGAATGACTGAATTTCAATAAATAATTTAAGTGTTTTCAATATATCTTTTTTGCCTTAAAATGCCAGGAATCCTATCATGCAATTCAATACTTCGTCAGTATTAGCTAGAAGAGTAGTTGTTTTGATTGGTTTTCCAATAATGAGTGTTTTAAAGTGTTTTCCTAAGTAGTATATTAGCGTGACCGGTTAAGGTACCAATATACAGAAAGTAGATAATTTCATAATAAATAAAAAAAAGTGTGAATGACTAAATGTAAATAAATGATTTAAGTATTTTCAATATTTTTTTCTTTAAAATGCTAAGAATCCTATCATGTAATTCAATACTTCGTCAGTATTAGCTAGGAGAGTAGTTGTTTTGATTGGTTCTCCAAATAATAAGTGTTTTAAAGTATTTACCTAACTAGTATATTAGCGTGCCCAGATTAGGGCAACAATATACAGAAAGTAGGTATTTTCATAATAAATAAAAAAGTGTGTAAGTTGTGATTTGCATAATACCTAAATAATATTCTCTAATCATGATAAAAGCAAATAAATAAAAAATAATTAATTGCAAAAAATGGACGTAGACTTTGTAGGAAGTTAAATGCAAAGCAGTGTAAACACTATTATGGTAAAACATTCTCGGCTGTATTAGTTATATTATATTATAATCGACAGTTTGGTTCAAAAAGAATAAGCACATTGTTGTTGTGAAGGTGCCTAAATGAATAGAATTTGACCCGTTTTAGAAATGTGACATTTTACCTTTTTATAAATTCCTTTGGGTGACGGTGCACGTTTTTTTCGCACGTTCCTTTTTGATATCATGTTCTTTCATTGGATTTTCAGACTTTCAAATTTGACGTACATGACAAGTAATTGTTCAGCCTAGTGTTGTAATAAGCCACTTCAAATGGCTCTTTACGAGAAAACTACAATATACGGTCATCGTACAAATAGCGTCGCCATTTAAAATCAGCCGAACAACAATAAAACTGGACAGGCGGTAATTAATATTGGCTGACATCAGGTGGCAATCACTAATGTTACTGACAAGTGTTACATGTTCATTTGTTTTTCAGCGACCGAGCTGCAAACAAAGGCCACACTTTTCAGATAATGTAGACGTTAATTACGTAGTATTTTACCGGAAATGGAAACCAATAAATCCTCGCTGAAAACAACATAAAGCTGGTACAATTGATGTGCCGTGCACTTTTACAAATTTGAATTTCTAATAGGTAATTTCTGTAAATGATGTCATTTATTGTCACCGATACACATTAAAGAGTAACTCTAATTTTTATGCTGCACCTTTTTGGAGTTTCATAATTACTGCATGATGCATGGATTTTTCTTTTCCTTTTAAAGAAATATATGTGCTGCAAAATATGGCTACATCTCGCATAAGCAATAGTTTAAAAATTATAACATCGTTTTACCACACCATACATGGCTGAGCATTAACTTGTCTGAATTGTTCCTATCTGCGATATTCCGCAGAAAAATATTGTGTACACTAATTCCCAAGATAGATAATAATTCCCCTAATTCCTCTAAATCCCTAGTAATTCCCCTAATTCCCTACATCGATAAATAGCTAACACCGATGGTATCACACTGCCTTATTTTTAACCGGAAAGACAGTTACAAACATTGCAAGTTAAATAAATGCTTCCTGCAGCTAACATTAACTTACCTTCCAAATTCCAACACAATCGGACTTTCAGTTGTTAAGTTATCATGCTTACAAGAAACGTGGCGGACGGACAGACAAATGGACGAATATTTTGAAAGTTGTTCAGAATTCGATCACTAACACAATGATATAAATTGTTTTTCTTTCCAAACAGTATTTTCTGTTTTAGAAATGTGCCGATCAAATTGCAATATACTTTTTGTTTTCGTATTTGCAAAGAGTATAATAAAGGGAATTTTATTAACTATATTTCATATCCTTTGACATTTTTCTGTAAAACCAATAGTTTGACAGCAAAAAATTTCCTGTTTCTCTGGGAAATGATTAAGAATATGCCCTTTTCGAAAACATATTTCAACAAAATGAGCAAATAAAGCCAATTCGTATATTTTTTGCAATATATATGGAAATCGCAATTTGCGTACACATAGTGCCATAATTTAAACTGCTTTTCGAAAACATATTTCAAAAAAATGGGCAAATAAAGCCATGAATATTTTTTTAAAAATTCGTAATTTTTTGCAATTTATATGAACATCGCAATTTGCGTGGACATAGTGCCATAATTTAAACTGCTATAAAAGCTGACAAAATGAAGATAAATAAACTAATTGTCTGCCACAGAAAAATTGTTCGTAACAGATTGTGCAAAAAACTCTGATTGTTGGCAACCAAAGGGATGTTTGCTACACTGATGAATTGATCTATAAAAATTTAACAAAAATGATTCCAAGCAATTTTTAGATAGCACGCATTATTAGCATGTTAAGTACTTATATACTTATACGAATATTCATTCAATATTCATTTTTCTGGATTTTCTGGGAGTTTTGAATCTAAGTTAGTCAGTTTTCACCTTAAAGCGATAAAAAATAAATTAAAGGTAATTGATTAAGCTTTTGATTTTATTTAGCCCATTTTTTACGTATGGCCCACTGTTTATGGCGGACGACAAAATACGTTTCTTCGAAAACAGTGAAAGTCTGGCGTAATTTTAAAAATCTATCTCGGTCTCGTTTTATCGTACAGACAATTAAAAAATCAATATAAAGGTAATTTTATGTTTTTAAAAAAAATTATTTTTCGCTAAAGGCAATAAGTATTTTTTGAGATGTTTTATATTTCTTTTAAGTTTATTTGTTAAATAAACAAATGAAGCAAATGAGTTATATTTCTCGTTTAATTATTATACTCTTCGCAAAAACGAAGAGTATATTGTATTTGATCGGCACATTTCTAAATCAGTAAATATCGCTCGTAGAGAAAAAATATTCATATCATTATGTTAGTGAACGAATTCTGAACAACTTTCAAAATGTCCGTCTGTCCGTGCGCCTGTCCGTCTGTCCGTCCGTCCGTCACGTTTCTTGTAAGCACGATAACTTAAGAAAGAAAAGTCCGATTGTATTGAAATTTGGAAAGTAAGTTAGCGTTAGCTAGAGGAAGAACCCTATTGTTTTTGAAAAAAATCAATCAGTAAATAAAAAAGTTATTAATCATTTAAATAAAAAAAAAATTTTTTTTCATAATTTCTGTCATTTGTATTTAAATAGAAATCTTGCGAAATGTTATTCCCTATAATTTTTTTTGTTTTTATATTTTACCAATATATATATTTCATAATAATGTTTCTAATCCGTTGAAATATAATTCTTGAACGATATTCATTCAAGTTTTGTGGTAAGATGAGATAGCTCAATGGCTAAAGCATTAAAGGTCTCGTGTTCGATCCCTCACATGGCGATTTTTTTTTTCATATATTTTTTTTTCACAACAAAGTCGGTATCACAAAATTTAGAATTTCCAAAAACTAACATTATTTATTTACAAGAAAAACGCGAGGAGTATCCTATAGAATGTGTAACAATTATATAAAAAGCTCAGTAAATCGGCGAAGAGTATAATGGTTCCACTAGTTTCTTTTACTTTTGAGAACATACCCCCAGAATTTCAGTGGCTGAAGGTTGTGATTGTTTATAATTTTTGAATTATTGGAATGGATTCTCTTCACGGCCTAATTGCGAGATGATTGAATAAATCTGTGCATTAACTTAAGTACCATGATTTGATTTAATTACTCTCACTGTCTATAAAACTGTTTTGTTTAGTTTTGCTTAGAACGGCAAAATTGGTGCACGCGCATATCACATACAGATTCGGCAAATTTATATATCCTGAGATACGCGAGTGCAAGAGAGAAAGCAGGGAAATTAGGAAACGAATAACGAATACACTGCCCCCAGCACACTCCACGCTTCTTGAAATCTTATTTGTATCACCTTGTCGTGTGTCAACGTAGGGCATCGCTTCTAACAGGGGATAATATTCGACTTTCTTCTAGTTCCTCACTAATTCCTCTAATTCCAAACTAATTTCTTACTAATTCCCATTAATTCCTGCTAATTCCCACAAATTCCTACGAATTCCCTACTAATTCCTGGAGCTTGTACACCAAAATTTCCCTGCGGAATACCCTTCATTCTATCTTTTTGATAATTTAAAATTATTCCTGAGTTTTTTAGTTTATTGGTTTTTAAAGATTCTAAAAAAGGATCCCGTAGCTGAATCTAAAAAATGGTTTCAGTCAAATGTCGTATGGAGTATGTTGTACTTCACCCCCTAAGGGGTCAAGGGTTTCCAAGATATTTAAGTATAAAGTTTGAAAAATGCAGCTGGCAGGAGCAGTACGTTTTCACCAAGTATACTGAGTACGTAAGAAAATTCATTAGGTAATTATATGGTCAATTTCAAGCATAAAAGTTCTTCTAATGAAGGTATGCACTAAAATGATTCGTAAAGAAGCTACAGCTCTATAAAGATGGCGTCCAAAAGGCAATTTTCAAATAATATCTCAGCAACTAGATCTAACTTTTATCTAAAAATAATAATTCACTACAATGTGGTTTGACAGTTTCAAACAATTATTTCATTGTTTGAAAACCTACTTTCTTTATTTTTATAGAGCTGTAGCTTCCTTACGAAGCATTTTGGGGCATATTATCAACTGAATTTTCTTACGTACCCTGTATACTTGGTGGAACGTACTGCCTCTGCCAGCTGCATTTTTCAAACTGTATACTTAAATATCTTGGAAACACTTGACTTTAGGGGATTGGGCCCATTAATATTTTTAATCAGTATGGTTGGAAGTACAACATATCCCAGTTTTATAACACTTCAACTAATGACAGCAGGTCAGAATTTTTTTTAAATCTTCAAAGAGGAAATATTGCGATATCGCATCACTGCTACCAACTGAGGCAGCTGCTTTTGTACCTATAACCAAATTCAAGAATGGTGTGATAACTTCAAAAATCCTTTTGAATGGGGTTGAAAAACTAGTCTTCAGGGTCAATAAAAAAAAACTTACAGTTATCGTTTTTATAAATCAGAGAATTTCGTATTTCATGAAATACACTCGAATTGGATACCTTTATCATCTAACCGCTTTTCGCTATGTACTTGCTGGTAACTTTTTCAATAATCGGATGTGGTATGATCCAGATTCTCTACTTGAAAGGATTTTTGAAAACCATTCCCAGAAAATCTCCCCATTCATGTTCTAATGAAAATCACCGTTTTTTTTTCGATCCTTTTGAAGAAGTAACGTCCTATATGAGCTTGTTGGCCTCTTTTACGTTTTGATTTTGTCAAATTCAAGCTAATATATCCTTGATTCAACCACGTCTCATCTAGATAATAATACTTTTTTCTGTTGACGAGCATCTCAAATTGCCTTCATAAAATTTCTCCGTCAAAAAATATCTCTTTTTCTCAATTGAGAAACTTTTCCTATCTGCTTTAGCCAATACAAAATACATGTCATGTAAGTTTTTCACCGCCCCTTCATTTTAATTCTCTCTTAAAATTCTGTAAGTGGGACTATTTACTCACTCCGTTATTTTTCGATTTCATTGGGTAATCTGTCTCCAACGTATTAAAAATAATTATCGTCACTTTGTAATTGAGAAGACATTTTTCAAATCTCAATTTTTTACCGCATCTTTCGGAACGCTTCATCAGTTTTAGTCTCTGAAGCAGGAATATTTTTCTTGAAAGTTGTATATGGGGTGATATCTGGGTTAGAATTTTTTAAAAATCTTCGAGGAGAAAATCTTGAGATCTCGCATCACTGCCGCCAACTGAAGCAGCTGCGTGTCAATACTGCTTGTATACCTATCACCAGGTTCAAGAATGGTGTGGTAACTTCAAAAATCCATTGGAATGGATTTAAAAAACCAGTCCTTGGGATTTGACACCTGTAACAACTGAAATAATCCTACTCCACAAGAGCTGTTACTCCAAATTCCCTGCAAATGCAAAAAAAGGCCGTAAAAAAGCTTAAAGTTGTCGAAAACCTGTACTTTACTGATCAATAATCTGCGGATGTTGTAGAGAATATTAGTACACCTAATATTAATGTTGTAGAGAGGGACTCGCTTGACTATGACCGGCCAATTGAAATTGAACATCAACGTTTTAATACTGATGATGATGATGATGATGAGGATAATAGTGACGGTAATACTAATGGAACTGTAAACACTGAGGAACGAGAAGTTGAATATAACACCGAAAATATACATACACAGCAGACAACTCAAATAAATCATGAATAGAACATCGTATAACGCGAAAGAGACGAAGACTTGATTAGATAAAACATAATCATAAATATAATCTGGGGTCTACTTATAAAAAGAAATCAATCCTGACCTTTTAAAATAAACATTAATTTTAATTTTTATAATTTCCAGCCTCAGTTTATATATTATAACTTGCATTAAAACTTAGTTTCAATAATAACGTAACATGGAAAATTTGAAGGCCACACAACTTAACTCAACTTTGGACGCTAATTACTGGTAAAAATGTGCATCTGGCGATAAAATTGTCTACGATCTGATTTGTGGAGAATTTTATAAGCTTTAATTTCATACAAAACCATTTTTGTCGTACATTCAACGAGAAAGCCGGAAATCGCGAAAAATCATATTTTCCCGGAGCCCCCTTGAAAAGGGGGGGGGGACTCTGGGCCTCATTTGAGCGGGATAAATTAAGGATTTCTCAATGACAACGCAATTAACCAATTTAATGAGAGAAACCTTTTGTTTGATGTGTCTTCATTTTATTATGTAATTTTTTAATAATTTTGAATAATTTTCTTATTTGTGCGACAAGCTAAGACACATCGTAATTTTTTTAATAACAAAAAAAATAACTACACCATATTAATTTACGTAGTAGGTACCATAAATTCATTAACGTAATTTTAAAAAGTGCACGTGTTTCACGTTCATATTCTTTAATTAATTAAAATTACGTAATATTTGAAGCCAGAAATATACATCACGTACTAATTTATCGTGTGGTGACCTTGTTTCCGACCACACGTAATAAAAGCAGTATTGCAGAATTTTTGCATATTTTCAAACACAGCATTGATACGTCAAAACAGGGACATATTGTTTTACCAGTCACCGGCCAGATATTCAGTTAGCTGAACAAAAATCGATCTCGTAATTCTAATGATCACAAAACAAGGGCTGTCATGTAGAAACAGATTAAATTCCGCCGACCGAAGCACTAGAAATAAAGTTAGGCCGAGGTTTTGTTTTTTATTATGTGATAACGACCACCGGCTATTTATTTTTGCGTAATACACTTTGACATGCACGTAAAAGGACATTGCCCGATTGCAGTGGTCAGCAAAAAATAGCTATTTGTATGATTTAACGTTTAATAAATATCTAGTGAATTATAATTATAATTATTTTTAGTTATGAATGCAAAAAATACTCAATATATTATTATTTTGTTAGAATAACAAAGGCCCACGAAAAAAATCATGTCCACTAGACTAGACCCATCATATCCTTATGGGGTCGCTAAATCTGAATCCGATTTGCTCCGTCCCATCAGCTTTTCTGTCTGACCTAAAAAATAGTTAAAAAACGCTAAAATTACACCATTAGGGGTTGAACTCTAACGCTTACCACTAAAATGGGGGTCTCTGAATCCGAATGCGATGTCAGATTTACCCCATCAGGTGACCGTTTCTCCGTAACTGAAAATATAGACAGAAAAACGCTTCAAGTTGCTATTTATCACCTGAGACTCCAAAATCGTATATTTTGAAGTTGGACCTCTGCTTTATTTTAATTTTACCTACTTTGATGGTGCGAATATATACCCCATTATTACACATTCATTCTTTTATGGTCTCGGACTCTTTTATCCTCAAAAGATCTATGGAGTGGTTCTCTCTTAAGTTTCACTCCCGTAAATTTTCTCTATTCAGAGTCCAGCAAATATCGGCCATCATATTAACATCCCATCTCCCTTGATATCGACGCTTCATTTCCTTAATATCTTGGGAAGTAATGAGCGTGGGCATGTAGAAGGTGCAACTTGCAAGTTCATCAAACATCCTAAGTTACCAGACACAAAGTTTTAGGACCGGCGCAGTGCTCAGGCTTGGGGTCCCGGGTTCGAATCCTGGCTAGGATATGGATGTGTAGTGGCGTTTTTCACGTGTTGCCGTGACGGTAGTAGTGGGCTAGACCGCGGTTGTGTGAGAGGGCTCCCAGGACCTCTAAAATTCCTAAAATATCCTAAAATTCTGATTGATCCTAAAATTCCTAAAATTTCGAAGATTTCAGAAAATTCCTAAAATTTAATCGTTTATGACAAGACCAATTTTTAACAGCAACTAAAACTACTTCGCTTTCACCATTAGGGGGCAAACATCCTAGTTCTATAATTTATTATTTTTAAATTTAGCGCCTAAAAGCACTAGTGACAGAAATTTCCCTATAAGGATTGTCTCGCAGCTTACCGTTTCATCAACGGTAACAGCGGAAAGTGTTGCTATCTTGGTCTTTATGAATATGATGGATAAGGATAGCTATACATACCACTAGTTACACGGTATGTCGAAAATATTCCTGTATACTTTGAACGAAACCTTAGCCCTAGTTTTTTTAGGCATAATTGTCTGTTGCAGTCTATGTTGCTGAAACACTTGAATTTTTTCTAACTAAGAGGCGCTCAATTAATTCGTGTTCTCTATACATTTATCGGTGAACTATTTTTTAAATAAACGGCTGAATTTTTAAAAGCTTCTTGTTGAAAATGGCAAGAAACTTGATGCAAAACAGTTGTCTTTGATTAATTTAAACAAAGGCGATAATAAAAAAAATATACTGAAGATTGCAGTAGGAGAAGTAACAAAAAAGCATTTGCTTAGGATGAAAGATAAAGATATACTCATAATCAGAGAGGAATTCAGATGATGCTATGAGGAAATGGTCCTGTATTTACTTGAAAAATTACCATATGATAATATTATTTGCAAAATAGTTTGTCCACAGTTGAGTGGATAAGAGGGTAAACTTTTTTTATTTTTCATTTCATGCGGAAAATTTATTCTTCATATAAAGTTTTGCTTTTGTTAAAAATATGATTGGCATGGAGTAAGTTAACATGTCATGTACAGGGTGTTCAGAAAATTAAAAAATCTGAAAATTATGTAAGTAAACTGCGTTCAGTTTTAAAGATGTGAAAAACTGTCACTAAGAAAAGTTGTTTAGAATAAAAAAAAAATCCGGTAAAATAAAAATTATGTTTTCGAGAGTTAAGATCAGAAATTATTCTGCTCATATATTTATTATCTAGTTTATATGGCAACGCTTAGTTTAGTTTTTGTACATTTTGAATTTGTATTTATAATTAATAAAATTTCTAAAAAAGTACCTAAAATTAAAAAAATAGATTCCTAAAAAATATATAAATACTCTACTGTGACCCTGCCACATGGCTAGTCGCTCTCCTCTCCTAAGTTCGAGTCTCAGCGGCGACAGATGGCAATGTCACAGGGAATGAATGTTGTGATGTTGTCTATGTGTGTGTCCTGGTTGAGTGGTGGAATAGCCTATGGCTAAACTCCGCCAGGACGTTAATATAAATACGCCGATAAAAAAAAATCTGCAGCTGTCGCCAAAATTTTTAAAAAAATATCTACGCTATTTTTATTAAAACAGAATATCTTATTAGTTGAAAATATTCTAAGACAATATCATAAAGTATCATAATATAAAATATATTAAACAAATCACAAACAATCCAAAACAAAATCGATATATTATTGTGATAGCCCGTATCAATTTTTGTATTTTCGACATTCGGAATGTAAATGTCTGCAATTCAGATATGTATATTCACTTCCTGATTAAACAGTGAAACTGTGCCATAACATTCCGTGATATGCCATTATTTGTAAATACAGTCAACCCTAGCTAATCGCGTTTACCGCTTCGATGATCAGAGCAAACTATGGCTTTTCGACCGTCCTCTCTACGTGAAACTTTCTGGTCAAGCTGGTAATACTATTCTCTATCAGAGAGACTAATAATAAAGCAGAATCGCTCACTAGCAGGCATTATTACCATGAAGTTGCGTTGAATAATGCGAGGCGCTCCCGATTTTGAAACAGTCGAATTCGTTTTGTGGTTAATCACAAACAAAAGTCCGTTCGTGATTTGGAATTTGATTAAGGGCTACTAGATCTGAGGCACGTATAGTAAAACAAATTCTTCGTAGTGTAAAATATTGTATGTATTCTGTATGTACAGGGTGATTCTTTTATCAAGGGAAATACGTTTTTTTTGTTAACCCATTTCCCTTGATAAAAGAATCACCCTGTAATTTTTAATTAAATGTTTTAAAATATTTTTATTTTTTCAACAAAATAGTTGATATCATTGCACCAAATAGTTTTTAATACAATCAAACAACCAATTTAAAAATCTCACTATAATCCAATAATGGGTGTCTCGTGAAGTAAGTCGCTATTGGACAACCATGTGTAGATCAGGTCAAAATATGACAGACTATTTAACCTAACTTATTATTATTAGGGATGCGAGTAGATCTGGAGACCCGCTGTACTTGGGCCTGTCAACCCGTTGTACATTAGCGACATGTAGAATTTCTTCTCCACGAAGGATAGCCGTCTATTCCTTAATTCCTCCAGCTGTACAAATAGTCCTAATTGCCCTTCGAGATACCTATTGACGCTCCTAATCTCGTGATCTTGAGGTTAATAATTGTTGAACTGTGCCATAGCACAGTCTTGTAACAGTGTCTGAATCAGACTTCTTGACAACCAGTCCAGAGAAAGGAGTTTTACTCCTTCTCCCACCAAACGGTGTGCTGTTTCATTATCCTCCACACTACCTTGTCCGGGTACCCACATGGGTTTTATAAACACAGCTCAGTTAAAATATTTCCAACAGTCTCCAGCACCAGCTTGTTTGATACTAGAGCCCTCAAAGTCGCCTGGTTGTCGCTACATATATAGATAGTGTCACGACTAAAACGTAATAAAACTGTAAAATTAAGAGTATCTGAGGGAAAACGGTAAATTAAATTCAAACAATAATATTTATTTAATAAAAATGCATAGCGCAACGTGGCTTTTGGGGATGCTCCAATGGGCAGCGCCTTGGGCCTATTTGTGGTGCTCGGATAGCCACTCACGTGTCCAGACCCTCCCCCTTTGGTGTCCTGGTGCACACTTCCGATCCTCATTTACTTCCTTGTTTATATAACCGAGATTGATGATGCATCTGCATTTAGTAAGGTCAATGTTGATTTCGCTATATAACATGGCCTTGTCTCCAATACACTTTCATCAGCATGTTTGTAAATACAAGAATGTATTCAAATGGTGTTGAACCAAAATAAATATTTTAGACAAAATAATTAAAATATTGCTTTGAAATTAGAAATTGCTTCTTTTTTTTATCTATTTATTTAACGTCGGCTTATTTCCGCTACCAGGGCCTATCACCGACGCCAGGAGACGAGCTATCCCCCCAACCTGGAAATTTTGCCGAACCTCTTCTTGTAAGAAGAGTAGGGATCTTTTACTTGCCTAACATTTAATAGACAAGGGACCGCCTGCTTTACATCCCCTCCGAAGGATGATATATCCACTATACGTAATCCTCGTTTTGAAAGTACATAGCTTCCACGTATACACTGATATACAAGCCGCTATAAGGTGGGATGAGATCGCTGTGTTTCCCAAGATGGACTTCACCCATCCAAGTACTAACCGCGCTGCACGTTGCTTCACTGGAGTATGGAGATACATAAACACTACACAGTGAAAACGCATCTACGCCCGCCCCTATAAATTGTTTCTGTTTTTACGATAAGTTCTATATTAACAAATTAAATGAGAAATTAGGTTTGACAATATGTTTGTTAACGAAACACGAAACTTCTTGTGAGATTTTCGATTGCACACAGTAACATGGCATATACATCTTGGAATATACACTAGTATTTTGGCAAGTACCTATTCTAATACTTGGCAAGTGGAGTCAATATACGGAGCCTTTGGTTTGCATCCATGTATCATGTACCAATTCCCTTCTGAGTTTTCAATCCGTCTGTGGACCAATCCAAACCTCCGGAGCTCAGAAGATGCTTTTTATAGCGTTTCTAGTCACCGCGACTAGGGAACATGACTGTTTATGGAATAATGGACCTATAGACGGGAAGAATCCATTCATCTTCTGTCC
Source organism: Rutpela maculata (assembly GCA_936432065.2). Taxonomy (NCBI): domain Eukaryota; kingdom Metazoa; phylum Arthropoda; class Insecta; order Coleoptera; family Cerambycidae; genus Rutpela; species Rutpela maculata. Next base: position 76,803,851 of record OW386293.2, on the reverse strand, counting down.
GAGTAATGACCTATAATCCAGTCAAAATCTCGGAAAACTTCGCATAGAGCTAAAAATTGGTAGACCTAAAAACATCATAACAAATGAAATGTCAAAAATTTCCATCGATTGCACTTGTGGTGACAGATTTTTGTCGCCTAATTTTTACAAAAGGCACCAGTGTGTGACAAGGCGGTGAAATTTTATTTCATAATTTTTACCGGCGTTTTTTGAAAACGAATAAATTTTTTTCGAAAAATAGATGTTATTCTGATTGCAGCACACTTCACCATTTTCTGTTTATTTTCCGTCAAAAAAGAATTGTCTGTGTCCGACGTAACGACGGTGGTTCGTTAATTAGAATGGAGGTCTGCATCGCATAGCCGAGCTCTAACTAGTTATTAACTAAATTAACGAACTTTCGCAAACATTTGGTGGAGAGGTTCCAGCCACCTTCAATAGCTGCCCATTTTTTTTATAGTAAAACTATCTTAATTTAGTGATCGCTTAAAAACAAAATTTTCTAATAACATTTTTACATCTTGTCATACTTATTGATGCATTATTATTATTATCATTGGTAATTGTTATGTGCGACATTAGTTTGTTTATACACTCGTATACCCCGTCGCTCATCGTAATGAATTGGTATCGTTTGGTCAGAAATTAGTACCCTGTCCTGTGAGAATCAAGAAGCCTTAGTTTGGAATTTCGGATGGTAATAAATGGCTTCACCTTTGCCTTGCATTTCAAGTTAGCTGTCGGCCTTTGCGGCAGTTCCTAAACTTAATCCAGTATTTTGTCTTCTTCTAGTTATTTTTGACACTTCGTACGCTGTAATTAATGGTCTTTTCAGACAGTAATCCAAGAGAAAATAAACATTGTGGGTTGAATCAAATAAATATTTATTTCCTATTATTACAGTTTGTCGTGAAAATAATTTATTTTTACTTAAATTAATACCTGCAAGTATTATACATGGCGTCCCAACATAGAGTAACTACCTTGAATAATTTTGGAGGTAATAATTCATTGAAAAATTGGAAAACACATTGATTGTTTCCATGAGAGACGGCTTTTAGCATGAAACTTATCCCCTCTTACTCCTCCGCCTCAAAAATTTCAAATTGCAAGTAGTCGAGTGACAACATCCTTTAAAAAACCTTCGATTCTCTACATGTAAAACAAATAAATAATAAATCCAAAACAAGTAACTCTTGATGATATTCTGATGTGATTGAGATTGGCCCAACTGCAAATAGGCAGGAAAATATATAATTTTCGCAGCACTTTCCGAAAATAGCACGAAAAAGTGGGAGTCAAAAACGTAGAGAAGTGGAACTGATAAGATTTGTATTCCAAATTGTAGTACTATTGTAATGAACAAATTGTAATATAGTACTATTGGGTGAAAAATGAACCATTCTCATAAACCATTACTTTTTTCTGTGAAACGGTAGAGTAGGTTTTCCTACGACCCCGTTTATCATATTCCACGTAGTTTTAACCTTGTTTGTTGACTTAGAAATTTTATTATCATTATGTTATTTTGATTTTTTAAATTTATTGTTATACTCAATATTTACATTTCCGAATATTGGCTTTCGTTGAGGATATTTTTGAGCAAGGTTCGAGATCAAACACACTCTTTTCTAGAAGCTGCTTTAAGATCCGCATAGGCGGAGATCCCTTTCTTTTCAATTTGACACGTTGCAGAGGAAAGCAAATTTCAAAATAATAACTGAATGAATGTAATAACTGAATGAAGGCTGCGTTACCGAAGGTTGAATACCACGTTTGGATCCTCATTCTAATGAACAGATTTTTTTTAAACGAAACAACAGTATTTAGAATTGATTTAATTATGCAAACTAGTTAAGTTAAAGGAATTAAACATTATATTTTAAATTTCCAATTAATCGACTTAGGCGTACAATTTTTCTAGTAATATTTGCCGGCAACGATAGTATCGTTTTCAACAAATATTACCAGAAAAATGGTAGTCGATTTATAGTTTTTATTAATTTTTCATTTTCATATGAAATTCGTTCATGAACATTATATTTTGTATTTTAATTCTAGGTGAAATCAAATTTCCAAAATTTCCTTCTCTTGACTTCTTAACGCGAACGTATTCGTCCCGAATTTGTCATGAATTATTTTATAATCTTTAAAGGGACTTAATATTCAAATCAAATATAATACATGATCATAAGAAAAAAATTAACACGAAAAAAATTAAAAGTCTGCATAATATTTGCTCCTATTGAAGATTAATCGATAATTAAAATTTACTGAATTAACTGAATTAGGTATACAACGTGATCTACCAAGAAATGCGGAAAATAAAATGGTGTGCTAGTCTTCAATGTGGGAAAGCCCCTGCAAAATTTTAGAGGATTCTGAGGTAATTTAGTAATTCTGAAGAGGTCGACGAACTTACTGGTGAAAGAGCGTATTCGAGTTGTTTACATTTCCTTAATTGGCATAAAAAGTGAAGCCGGCCGGCGAGATCAAAAAAAGAGGTCTACACACGATCCAGCGGCAGGTAGCCAACATTGTTGGTACGCTTTGAAGATAATTGGAATTCCAGCGGACCAATTCACTTTTACGAATGAGTTCAAAGCATGCCGATAAGACTGGCTCCGTGCCGCTGGATCGTGTGTAGACCCCCAGAGAGCCGCGTTTTTTGCTTCCGGTCGAACAATAGTTACACGGCCGTGTCATTGACCGGTTTAACTAAATATCTCGTATATCTGCTTGTCATTTCAGCATGAGATCAATATCTTCGATTTATTTCGGTATTTTTGTAGTGTGATTTGATTAAAACCAAAAAAGTCACTTCTATCTTATTATCCAGCTTTGCTGTCAGTAGTGTCAATCCCAAGTCTGATAAAGTGATATGGTTGTACCGCGTTACGTTAGATTAGTTGAAGTTATTGGCGGCGCTTTCCTACAAAAAAATAAGGTAATTTCTTTGGTTATTTTTTAAAAAATTTTCATTTTTTTTTACTCCTTTCGGTGGGGACAACCTACTATTAAATTTTCCGCATGTCCTGGTAGATCACGTTGTATATTAGTTGGACATTTTACTGCTAGAGGGCAGAACAGAAGTTGTATTACTTTGTATGAAAAATGGTAAAAACAGGATCGGACTCATAATTTTTAATGTCTAGTGCTTGAAATAGCGTTTAAAAGAACTTTTACTGATTGAATTTTCCATATTGCTGTTAAGACCATTGAACTCTACTATATAAATGGAAGGCCAATATCCATATTAATTTTTACGTGAAATTGAACCTCGCGCAAGTATAGCGACTGTAAGAAGGAGCGCAATCGCACTACAAAATACGCCAGAGTCGGTCTTATTGTTACTGCAACTGTTTAAAACCCGGGGCTTTGCCCCGACTCTTGCAACACAGTACATTACAAGATTGCACCATGTTTTCTCAATTAACTGTTTATAACAGTCACAAAATATTACACAAAATAATTAATCTATAACAACTTTACACGACAGAAATAAACAAAGAATAAAATGAGTGACACCGACTCTGGAAATTTCATCTAATCCAAAACTTACGCTACGGAATCTATGGGAAACAAATAAAACACAGAATGCGTCAGCGCATAAATCCCCGTAGACTGCCCGTAGACAGCCGTTTGGTTTAAGCACAGACAACAATTTCTCTACTGCGTCGATGCATGGCTACACTTTTTGAATTCGTAATTACCGTATTTTGTTCACGCGCATATACCTATACTGGCCTTCCATTTATATAGTAGAGTTCAGTGGTTAAGACATGATCTTGTCATTAAAAGTTTAACTGAATAATTGATACACTCGCTGCCTGGTAGGGGATACACTGTACTAGTTTCAACAACCTTGACCACGTCGCGATACAGTTCATACGGCTCTGTACACGCGCAGCTTAGCCAAATCTAGTAGTGATGGGCGATATCGTGATTTTTCAATCACAACGTAAATCGTTACTGTGATTTTCTTATATCAGTGAATTTAAAACGTGATGTGATCACGACTTTCATAATACGACGTACGGGAGAAATTGTTAATCGTTCCCTAAGCGCCGATAGACGGTGAATGGTGAATTAGCTACTTTGGTAATCCGTGCTGCCACAGATATGCATAATATGTATAATATATATTATGATTTGTTTATCCAAATAACCTGATGTATGGATTGGCAATAAAGCAAAAGCACTAGGTTTTGAATGGAACTTGATAATAGGATATTTTTGTAAAGTTGTACAAACATTAAAATTTCGGAAGCATCAATAAATTTCTTGTTTATTTTTATGTTTATGTTTATTTTACACGAATTTTTGTTAATTTAAAATGGTAAATTTATTTTTTAATGTTATTTTTTTTGTTTTATAATATATACTTAAGGATGTTTTTTAAAAATGTTTTCATTTGCTTATTGTCGAATTCCATATTTTTATTTATATTTCATGCCGAAACATAAATGCTCAATATTTGCAATAAAATTGCTAGTATATTTAATCATATAAAATATTTTTACGCATGGTTTTAGTAGTTAGTAGTTACTTCTGGTATTATAACAAAAATGTTCCGTCACGACCCTGCCCCCAATCGCCACATCGCATCGCCAGTCAATAAAAGACATGCATAAAGATATTTATTATATCTAAATAGTGTGAAATGCGTATCTAACGACGCTAAGGCACGGGATCGCTTGCTTTACGTGTTAATACATACGGCCGCAGACGATAATCGACTCAAAGTAAATATCGTGAAAGATATATTGGCAAGAGCACGGCAAGGGAACGAAATACGGAAAGTCGTGATCACGTCACGCTTTTCTGCCAACTTTACTAACAGTCGTTACCTGTGATTTCTTAATATCAGTGATTAAATCACAGTTCGTGATATATCGCCCATCACTAAAATCTAGTGATTAGTAGCGTGGTTTCTGTTTTACCGGCAGGACCACGTAATTCCATTAGTTCGCTATTTCTATTTGATAATTTACTGTGGCGTGCAAACGCACTCTTAAAGGCAAAATTTGGACATGTTTGGGAAATAGTTATTTGTTTGCAAAATAGTAGATTGACTGCCGCGGCTAGGAATACAGCCAATCTATTGTGCTGCTGAGTTGAACATATAATTTTTTCGCCTATTGTTTAAATATATTTTAAAATATTTAAATTATTACAATTCCCATAATCTCTTTAATTTTGTTGTTGTAATAAATTCAATCAAAATTAATAAAAATCGCAGTTGTTGGGTGTTGTCATATGTCAATAGTCACCGTAATTATCAAAGTTTGACAAGTTACAAAAGTTCTTGCGAGTTTCGAAAAAATATTTACCTATTCAAAATTGTACCAATTAATGTTAAAAATAACCAAAAATGCGTTTTGTTGGAAATTTTCTGTAATTGTGTTTCTTAGTAAGTGTCACTTGCCAAAAAGTGTCAAATATTTAGTTGCCCTGGCGACCAATCATTTTACCGGGCAGGCAGGAAAAGTGACACTTTGCTGATTGAAATTAGTCAGCAAAATTAGTATTTGCTGACAATCGGCGAAAGAAACATTTTCCCAGTTTTCATTCGTTAATAAGTCATTAAACCTGTCGATGTTCTCTTTACATATGTTTCTTTTAGTTATAATTTCTTTGATTCATTTGGCTCAATTCTTTTACGATACACATTAAAATTTAATATTTGGGTATGATGGTCAAAAAGACTGAAATTAATATGTTCAGCCGCCTGATCATGATTAGCGCATGATCTTGTTTGTTTGTGGGTTTCCCCTTAACTTTGTAAATGTAAATATTCTTTATGGCAATTTTATGAATAATATAGTGGAATAAATTGAGAAATATGCACCAATGGAAAAAGTCTCTATTAATAGTAGAAACCCATGGATAAATAAAAATGTATAAATGACGTGGCGAGAACGGGATAAATCATTCAAAAAGTTTCGTTTAAGAAATCTAGATTCTGACTGGCTGGAATTTAAGCAAAAAAGAAATAAGACAGTCTCCATTATTCGTTATGAAAGGAAAAAATATTACCAGGAAAAGAGAGAAAAGTGTAGGGGAAATAGTAAAAAAATGTGGAGAATGCTAAAAAAGTTAATTGGAAACTCTGGTAGTGATAGAAATAACATTGATGAAATTAAGTTTGAACGGGATACAGGAAGTCAAGAAGAAAATTTTAACAATTTTTATGCAGACAGTATAAAAAATAATGCAAAGACGTAAATAAAAATTTTGATTCTGTAGTAGTCGAGCGTAACGATATTTCTTTTTATAGTACTCAGTTTGAATAAATTGAGAAAAATTGTAATGGACTTAAAAAATAAATCAACGAGTGATGATGGACTGAATATTAAGTTGATAAAGGAATTATTTGATGTCATAGGGTATCCGTTACTTAACATGTCCCAGGGATGTATATCTTCAAAACTTAAAGTTAGTATCATTTTTTTTTCCGAGAAGGAGAATCCCACACGGGCTGCCCATCCCAACTTGAAATGGGTCTGAGTGTCAGCCTCTAACTGACTAAAACCCCTCCTCCTAGGGCTCGTCTGTAAAGAATACTCCAAGGGCACTGCAGCCTCCTGGGCTTATTGTGCTTTCCCTGTCTTAGTTTGCATTGTCCATTTTAATACTCCTGTATCACTGACAAGGTGATACAGGTCTGAAAATGGGCGAGTTATGATGATCTCCGGGTCTGGTTGTGTTTGCCCGTAGATATTATAAGTCACTCTACCCATTTTTTCCTGTGCTGTTGGCAGCAGGTCTGAGAAAATGGACAGAGTGGTAGTTGCCAGGTCCATTGTCTTTCCCCGTTGATATTATATCCTGCAGTCCAGAACCTGCAGTCGTATAATACGCTTTGTCCTCGCTGGTAACGACCCCAGTCAAGTCCTCATCGCGTAACGTCGCTCTACTTCGGTGCTCTGTTCGGCAACAGCCTCGCCACGCGGTGTCCCTTGATGACCCATAACCCCGCCAAGTCCACACCGCTAGCGACGTTGCTTCACTGCATCACTTTAGTGAGGACCGCTGTAGACTACTCATTGTGATTCAGTTTTACCTGGAATGGACCTATTTTCCCATTCCTTCAACCTTTTGAAGGTTGCTCTCCCAGGCTATGCTCCTTGTCAGCAACGGCCTCGCTACACGGTGGTCCTTGATGGTCCGTCACCCCAGTCAAGTCCTCGCCGCTTACGACGTTGTTTCACTTCGCATCCCTGCATCACTTTGTAAGGACCGCTGTGGCCTCCTTACTATGATGCAAGTTTTATCTGCACCTTCAGCTGGAATGGGCCTATTTTTTCCTTATCCTTCCTGAGGGTACCCTCCCCTGGCTCGGGAACCCAGACGAGAGGCTCGGGCGCTTTGGAAGGTCCTTGGTGTTGACCGAAGTCACGGACACCCCCTCCCCCAGCTCCTGTACCTCCCGCACTGCGCTCGTGGACTTTGTGATGCACAGAACATGCTGAGGAACCCCCTCCCTCTCCACGAGTAAAAGGGATGGTCGCCATACGCATGGAGCCCCTTACATACGTGGAAAGCATTTATACAACGGGGTGTGCCTGTGCCTCGAGGTTTGTTGCTAGTGGTCGGGCTCCCGACCGTGCGTCCCCTCGGACAATACCATGGGATTGGGGAAGTTTTTATGGTGGTACTTCATCCATGTGGTCATGGCGGTGAAGCCAAGACCCTGTGCCCGTGCCCCCCCGAAGAGACGTACCTCTGACCTGGGTCAGGGGGTCATTGCCACTCCAAGCGGTTTACGATGTGTGAGCTGGTCCGTGACGTGGTTTTAGCTAGGGTGGACTGATGGACCTACCCCCCAACAGTATGACCACGTTAACCCTACTCCTCGCGGAGTCTGGCCGTTCTCCTCTCCGCCACTTGGAGACACGCCGGGCAGGTGCTCAACCCCACCCTCGTTAAAGGATGGTACCAGGAAGTTAGTATCATAGTACCAGTCCCGAAAGTTCCGATACCGTCTGAATTTACTTCCGGTTGTTGATAAAATTATTGAAATCACAGTGGGCGAACAATTGCGTGAGTTCGTTGAATTAAATAAAATTATTTATAGTGGTCAAAATGGATTTAGGGAGAAACATTCGTGCGGGTCAGTTTTACAATTTGTGTGTGAACAATGGAGGAGAGACCGGTGAAGGGAAGGTTACGTTGAGTGTGTTCGTTGATTTGCAACGCGCCTTTGAAACGATCGATAGGTTTAGGTTTGGTTATTGTGGAAATTATAGAAGTATGGTATAATTCAGTAAGATTACGGTTCAAATTGCGATATATCCGACAAAATTCATAAAGTTTTGAAAATTGGTGGAAATAATCAGGACAGCATATGTAATAATAAACCGAAAAGTTCCCACCCCTAAATTGTGTGCTTCATCCCCTACGACATAGTATTCACCCCAATTTTCGCTTTTCTAAAATTATCCATGAAATGGTGCATTTTACGACAAAAATACCTATGTACAAAACTGTTCTACAGGAAATTCTCTACAAAAAAGACCATTTCTCCTCAAACGAATAGTACGTTGGTAAATCAGGGCCGTAATTAGCGCAAGTCATATAATTCGTTATCTATTTACCATCACCGAAATGTTCGGTGTTACTATGCAGCACATCATTCCGTGACGCTCAAAGCTACCGATTGGGGGTGGAAAAAAGTTGGCGGTATATTAATCCCAATAATGACTATAAAAGAACCAGCTCCCGAATCTGTTTTAACGCTAATTTCATGTTCATGTAAATTAGGGTGCGAATACAGGTGTAGTTGCAGAAGAGCAGGCTTGCGTTGCTCTACAATGTGTTATCATTGCCATGGACAATCATGCTTGAATGTTGAATCTGTGGAAGACGACCAAGATTTATAATTAACATTTGATAATTAGTGGATTAGGCCTACAGGGGATACCACTTTAAAAAAAACGCGCCAAGTACTTTACCTCTAGGGTGGTGTGGAAATAAGTACAACACGATCTTTTTATAGAGGTGAGGGGGTGGAAGTTGTATATTTATTAAAATTGTAAATAAATTTTAGTGCCTACTGCTATTTTAAGCGTTAAACGTTAAACTTTAAGGTAGATCGTACTGTAGAGAGTGCTAGTCGGAACCAACCCTTATGTTTGCGCCATATTTCCCACGTTATTATTAATTTTAGGAAAAAAATGGTAAAAACCTTTTTGATAGAGAATTTTCCAAGGAACAATTTTGTATATAGGTATTTTTGTTGCCGAGATAATCTAGAAAAACTCAAAATGGGGGTAGAAAGGACGTCCTGGGGGATGAAGCACACTATTTAGGGATGGGAACTTTTTGGTTTAGTAATCCTTATGCTATTCCCAACATACCCACCAATTTTCAAATCTTTATGAATTTTGTCGGAATAAAAACGTAATATTCCTGAACTAGGATAAAATCAAATACCCCAAGATGGGTGGCAAGTTATTTAGAAAATAGGTGTCATAAAACTAAATTTAATAACAAAATATCAAACTCGGTGGATAGTATATATGGGAAGTGTGCTAGTGCCACTTCTCTTTGTGTTATACATAAATGATATTAGTAATGTTTAAAAAAATTCGTTTGTTAGTCTATTCGGAGATGACACACTAATATCGGTATTAGGGTACGACCTGATACTCAGGAGGTGATATTAATGTAGGTATGTATAAAAAATAATAAAATTGAAGTAGTATCTGAGATAAAGTATCTGGGAGTTGTTTTGGACCAGCAACTTACCTTTTCTCATAATGTTGATTATCTTTGTAAGAAAATAGGGAAAAAAATTGTTTTTTTCTATCGTATTTCTAGGAATCTGTCAAAATGGAGTAAATTGTTAATATACAACACAATTCCATCACCTCATTTTATTTATTGTATTTCTTTATTAACTTCCTGTTCAAATGAAAATATAAATATATTACAGGTACCTACTCCAAAATAAACTAATGAGAATAATATTAAATTGTGATAAATATACCCCCATTTTAACTGTGTTGGAATCATTAAGATGATTGTCCGTGAGGCAAAACATTGATAAGGTAGATGTCACATCTATAAAATCAGACATAAGAAATTTCCAGAGTACCTGCAAAATTTTCTAGTGACAAGATCTGAAAAACACCGGTATGATATAGGGTCAAAAGATAATTATAATATTAAATTCGTAAGATCCAGTAATTTGCAGAGAACTCTCTTTGGTGACGGTCTGAGACTTTTCAAGGCTTTGGCGGACGAAATGAAAGATGTTCGTAGTGTTCGGTTATTTACAAAATTAGTAACGATTAAGTCGATTAAGGGTGTAAGCTTGTATTAAATGTTGTATTATTTTCCTTGCTATCGGTTTGTACTTAAAGTTGTCTTCTATGTATGTATCTCTCTTTTTGTATACAAATAGCCTGTGTGTGCTAAATAAATTATTATTTATTTAACTTTAAAACGAATGCACTAATTTTAATGTAGTTTTCTTAACACGTAAATTAATTGTTTGGGGCAGGTTCTGCATCGAGTTTTTAATGTTTAAAGTTCAATTAATTTTATATTAATTTTTTTTCTACCTTCACTGTCGATTGCACCTTTTACGACGTATTATTGACGCGTCACGTGAACACAACGCACATCTAGAAATGCTATGCAGGCAATTTATTTCTGTGTCGTTTTTTAGTGGAATTTTGATGTATTCTATCGCCTGTCACAATAGACTGATTAATGTCGACCAATGCAGTGATTTATTTGACAAATAGCCGGTGTAATCATAGCAGTGGATAAACAACAAGTCTAGCTCTATATTTGTCCATTATTTTACTAAATATATATCACAGATGTTTGGGGCAGACAAGAAAATTAATTGAAATGGAAAATAACAGCCCAAAGTGAATTTGTACGTAAATTTGACCAAATAGTTCATTGTGTAGCATAGAAACCGCCATTTATCAGCGATTTGTTTTGCTCCACCATAAAATTAGAGTTGTATTTTTTATGTGTGGCCGTAATACCTATCTAGGCGGGTGTTGTGTCGGGCGGTGGTTCAATCTATATGCAAATCATTTCAGCTATGATGCATTATCTTCAGCCTGCGTCTAATACGTAAATACTAACCTCTATTATATTATGATATTATACCTTGTTTTGATAACGTTACCTTTAAAGCCGTGGCAGTCTGAAAACGCTGAAAACCTGAAAATGAACCGATAGCCTGCAGCAAAATATAAAATGTATGAGACTTTAATAATTTTAAGAAGTTTAGTTTGAAAATGCTAGAGTTTTTTATTTATCTGATGTGGATTCTAATGAGTACACAATGTCTTTTCTGTCTTGAGTTACGATGTTTACAAGAAACGTGACGGACAGACAGGTGAGCAAGAAGACATGCATACAGATATTTTGAAGAAATTCGATGCCTAACATAATGATGAGCGATATTTACGGTTTTATAGATCTGCCGATCAAATGCAATGTACCTACACTTCGCTTCTGTATTTACGAAGAGTTTAATCAAATGTGGCCTGCGAGTGATCCCTACGGGACATTATTAGTAACTAACTGTACACGAAAAAAATTCTTAGGTCAAATAAAATATATTGTTACAGCTTTATACCTCTATAGACATCTATAGGAATTCCCTCAAAGTTCCATGTATTAACAAAAAACTAAGCATCGTTAACTAGTTCGGCAATTGTCTCGCGGTGTCAGCATCTGGAAATCGCATATATCTAGAAGAATGTAAAAATGTTGGTAGAGGATTCCAGAAGCACTTACTTAGCTATAGAGGGCGAGTGGCCTCACAGGACAGTAGTGATGGGTAAAAGTGTTATTTTGTAATAACAGGTTTAAACTGATACTGCTATTTTGAAAGAACAGTTTAAAAATAACAGATCGCTGAGAAGTACTGGCATTCGCATACCGCAGCGCACAATTTGCAAATGTTATTTCAGAGACGTTATTTTATACATCATGCTGCTGCCGCTGGCTATTGAGATCGATATAAAAATGAACAAATAACGAAAATAACGAATTCCAACGTATTTTTAATCGGTCCAAGTTAGAGCTGTAATAGTTTGATCATTTTTGAAAATCTGAATTTTCATTAAAGCGAATCGTACCCATTGAGTTTGGATTTGTTGTAGTATTGTATGGAAGTATTTGTAGGGCAGGAACCTGGAAATATGGTGTGTATGTAATAAAATTTTGTAACTTACCTAATAAGTTCAAAAAACTTATGTCTTTACATTATGTGTCTGACGGTCTGGTTTGTCTTTGTGATACGATGAAATTGATGAATTTGGAACACGAATAATGTGATATATCCGCAGTTGAACGAAAATGGAAAGTGAAGAGAAAATGGCGAACTTTTTTTTATAACATCAACTTTTAGTAAGTACCTACCATAAAAGAGTTTCATATTATGAAAACAGAAATCCTTTGATTTAAATTTTTTTGGCGCAATAAGCTTTTTCGGAAATAATAATTTCCTTGCGCTTTGCCAATTTTTATAAGAAAGTACTGTAACACCCTGTACCTAGGTCATCTACTTGCAAATTAATTTCCTATATTTCAAACAGAATTTACATATTTTGTAATTTCCAAACAATACAAATCAAAATTAAATATATCCAGATAACAATGAAATCGATTTCATGCATAATTTACTTAAATACAGAAAGATTATTTTCTTTATAATATTGTGTACAGTTTCTAATGGGGTTTATTTCGACGCAAAAGTTGAGGTTGTCACCAACGTAACGGCTAAAAGAATGTGTTACATAAACAAAAAGATCATCAACATAAACGATAGAAAGCCATATTCATTATAGGCTTAAGTTCGAAATTTCTTATTAATAGGTAATTTAGATAACAGAAGGGTTGGCCAAGCGATAGGTGCCTACGTGACAAATACTGCGTAGCTCGCGAAGCTCGCTTGGTTTACGGTCCTTCTCACCCTTTCAGTTTAAGAATTTTTGTCTCTATTTTAAAAAATCGTACAAAAACGCGGTTCCCGGGAACCAAAATTGTCTTTTATTGACTTGCTCTTCGAGAGTACACTGGCTGGTAGTATCAATTACTCCGGTATCTGCTTTTGTTTAAGTTCAGCCTTGCGGCCACCCCAAAAGGTGGTACGTAGTGCGACCATCGTCAGATGGTACGTATTTGCGGGCCGTCATTAGATGGTTGCGTAGTGCTTTCCGTAGATAGTTTCGTAGTTGCGGGTCATCCTGGATGATTCCGTATTTACATAGATTTTTCTGAATCTGTGAAGGCTGAACGGCAAACCAGGGATCGCGGTACTAAAAAGTTCGTTATTAAGATGAGCGACGCCCTCGACGCCACTATGGAAACTGGGGGAGATTCAACCGGCCTCACAGTATATCAAACAATAACATATGCAAGGCGTTGTCATTTTTGTTTTGTCCATTAATTTTAATATGAAATTAAACTCGAATTTTTATTTTTCTAAATTTACTAAATTTAACCTAATGACAACGTTATTCACCATTTCTTATCCTCATTAAAACTTACGAAGTCTGCGAAGTCAACTCAAAAGTAATTTACTTTTAGGTTTTCATTGTGATACTTTGATAATAGTTTATTTATTTAAAAGTATGCATTTTCAGTATTCAAATTAATTAACTCACGATTGTGACTTGCAACTATTTTAGTAGTTTAATTAATGGAAAGTTTTGTTTGGGTTTTTAAAATGTTATTACAACGATTGTTGTTTTAATACTCCGCTCAGCTATGTAAATAATATTTAGTACAGTCGCAAATGATCTATTGCAGATTTTGCAATTATTAGTCTTCAGAATTTGCATTTAAGGATTCTTAATTGCCATCTCTGCATTTATGCCTCACCAAGTTATCATTTACATATGATAAGATTTGACACAGCTCTTTGTTATCAGTTTTACTTTCGAAGATTTTCGAAAGGCAATCACAAGATTTTGTTGGTTGTCACTCCATTTGTATACAAATAACAACGATACAACGAAATGGGATCAATTGATCTCGGCCAAGTGCAATTGTAACCAGCCACACTACGAATCTTCGAAACACCGAAACCAAATCTACGACAGTTGTAGTGGCAACTCAATAAGATCTTGTTAATTGCCTTTTATCATCATATCATGACTGGGAAATTTCCCGAGCTGTGTCAAATTTTACGTATGCCGACGACCATTATAAATACTTCAGAAAAATGACTATTGTCATTGTAAACAATTTCTTTTATTGTTTGCATAGCTTACCTGATTATTCTACGGATTAATGTGACAATTGTCCCAGCGAATGCTTTCCTTCTTTTCATGTAAGTAAACTGTGGCAATTGCCCCAACAATTATGTAATTGAACCAAATGAATATGACAATTGTCTAAAATAAACGTATTAAAACGTTTTCTGTGTCTTCCTTCAATATTCTACTTTTTCAGGAATAAGTGAGATTAAATAAAAATATAATTCTTTGGACAAAATAAATCAATTACAAATGCAATTTGTAATTACAGTACAGTCAAATAAAAGGGTACCAAAGTAAAATCATCTAATAAATGAGTGTTGTCAACATTTCTATAAATAAATTTGATCAGTAAATAGAAACAAGTAATATCAAACTTTATAAAAATAATCTATGGTTAAACAAAAATACAAACACAACGTAAATTCGGGTCCTACTTTTAAAAATCTAGACGATCACGTAAACTGCAGAATTTGTATATTTTCTATATCACTCAAAAGAGAGAGATAAATATACGACTAGGGGGGGTGTTTCAGTACTTACAGTGTTATTTTACACTAGTTGTTTTATCATTCATATTCTGTTTCCATTTAAATAAATTGAAGTTCACTAAACCAAGTTCTTAATGGCCTCATCGACTCGCACAATTAACTGCTCGTGTCTGTTATAAGATAACAGGCCAATGCTTCATAACTATCACTATATACAGGGTGTCCCATTTAACTACCGGGGCCATTTTCTCGATAACTGAAAGAGATATTTGAATTATGTAAAAGGTAATCATTAGAATATATAAATGACTTAAGTTTTGAGTAAAAATGTTCTTTCTATAAATTCAGGTGCAGATGGCGCTGCGATGCAAAGAAACTGTTCGATCCCAGGAACCTCGAAAAGAGGTCCATGTGATGGGACATTACATTCTGAGCAACTTTTATGATATGAACAATTTTCGAAAAATCACTGGTTTTCGAGATATTTGAACTTCAATATAATTTTTTTAAGTAACAAAAATCTCCATAACTTTTTTAAAATACATTTTAGGCGATATTTTTCTTAGTGAATCAGACTGATTTAAATAGTAATGAAACAAATTTGTTTCAACTTCTGGTTTAATAGGAAATTATATTATTATTTATTTTTTAACGGGATACCCTGTATATTAACATGGTGAATGAAAGGATATATTATTTTGAGCATTACCACTAATAATAATAATACAGTTAATAAAATAATTAGGTAGATAATTCATTTTCACTTAATTTCTTTCAAGTAAAATAAAAGTTTCGACTACTATTTGGAAATAAAAGATTTTGACATTTCTGTTTATTTCTGTGGCATGTTTATTTGTATGTTCGATTGAATTTTATACTGTAAATTCGTTTACTATTTTAATCAATATCATGGTTATGTATTATTTAAATCGTACATTTCTAGAAAGTTGAATTGGTAGTATTGGTGTTGTCAGGTGGCCAACTCGGTCACCTGACCTAACTATTGGAATTTTTTATGGGGTTATCTAAAAAGTGTTCTATACGAAGAACCCATTGAAGATATGGCCGATCTTTACAACAAAATGTATGCTTTCGTGGCAGCGATTAATAGGGACACAATATTGAAAGTTTGTGGAACTGAATTATTAAAAAGGTAATAATATGTGTGTTCAGAACGATGGAAATAATTTTGAACATTCAATATCAGTTTTAGATTTAAATTCTGTTTGTCCATTTTAAAATTAGTTCCATCTTAAATTACCTATTTTGAGGATATGTATTTAGTAAATACATAATGGTTCACGAATTCTGTGTTAAATGAAAATTAATTATCTACCTCATTGTTTTATTAAATTTATTATTATCAGTTGTAAACATATGATTACATTTGGAAAAAATGCGATTATTGTTACTTACTTAAAAAAAAATATATTGAAGTTCAAATATCTCGAATCCAGTGATTTTTTGAAAATTGTTCGTATCATAAAAGTTGCTTATAATCTAATGTTTCATCACATGCACCTCTTTTCAAGGTTCCTGGGATCGAATACTTTCTTTGCGTCGCAGCGCCATCTTGTAGAAAGAACATTTTGATTCAAAACTAAAGTCATTTATATATTCTAGCGATTACCTTTTACAGAATTTAAATATCTCTTTTAGTTATCTGGAAAATGGCCCCGGGAGTTCTAAGTGGGACACCCTGTATATATAAATGTTCAAAGGTATACAGCTATTTTACTTTTCAGTCACCCTGTATATGAAAAAAAGTTATAAGTAAATTATATAATGATTATTGGTTATATATGGTTATACTTACCTTCTGGGAATTTCTGTCTGTGTACTTTATTAGTTTTATCCACGCCCATTCCGGGTTGTGAAAAAGCCATTTCTGTAAATATTACATTTTAATATGTTTACTTTATACCCGTAAATATCACTTAGTAAGGGGAAAATTGCGTGCGATGAAGGGGCAGGTATAATATTAAATTTTATTGTTATTTCAATATGCATAGCGTTTTCGAAATGGCTTCCCCAAGCGAGCAGAGCCGAAATAAATTGAAATTTGGTTTTATTGGTATATAGTATCTGATTGGATTGACACTATGTGCAGAACGAGAGCGTTTCAACGCGAAGACTGATCTAATTCCGACATTCCTAAACTTCGGACACTTCGTATTTCGCGACTGATTGAGCACAAATGCCCGATAAAAAGGTTTTCGTTAGTTGTATTGCCGGGTCGATTTCCTGCAAATAAACTTTATAAAACAAATTCTGACTGCGCCGCGGAGGAAGCCAAATATACTACTCTAAAAGTTTATGTTAACGAGGTTGCTAATCTTTTAATTTTTATAAAATTCATAAATCTCCCACTGCCACTTCCTTTAATAATGGGATGGGGGTAGTAGTGGAGGACTAGGATAATAGATTTGGATAGGAATTCTGAATATGGTGAATGTGAAAGTAGTGATTCCTTAGGCTGCGGTTTTTTAAAGAAATACTACTACGAAATTAATGAAAGTTACAGTCGGGTGTTACCGACTGCAAATACCTAATAAATACGATACCCTTATTATAGGGTGGGATAGGTTGGAGCGAACGGATGTGCGTCTGAAACGCTCCCACTTTAAACGCGAAAATACCTGGTAAAACTCCGTTAAATTTGATAAAGCTTAGTTGAATTGTAGCTCAAAAAATTCCACGTAAATCGATATGCCATAACAAAAGAACAAAGTTGAAATAGAATTAATATTTGAAAATAGCTAATACAGAGTTACTGAGCGGCAAAACGACCAGTGCTGTGTATATAGAAACGAGTATATAAATAAACGACCCGGACCCAGGCAATAAATAAATGGAATATAAGAGCTAAATACCGTTTTATTTCTAATTACTACTCATTTCAACCTTGCCAGTCAAGTTTATTTATGTCTTAATAACTTACAAGTCATCTGCCGCATACAACTATTGAAATGTTTAGGTCCAAACCCTTGAAAAGTCGATATCTGTCGACAAGTTTATGGCAGAGCAATGGATTATTGAAGTATGGCCATAATATCCCTGGGTAAACCTCCAAGTAAATTATTTTTTAATCATTATAAAAATATTCAAATGAATTTAATTTGAATTGTGTCCGAAATTATCAATAACGTATTGTTCGTGAAGTATGGTCATATAAATTTCTTATGTTAACCCTCAAATAATTCTTTTTTTTTTCATAATTAATTATTAAAAATATTCAAACGAATTTAATATAAATTAAAGCCGTAATAATCAAATGCATTACTTTTAAAGTATGGTCATAACATTTTCTTAGGTAAATTTTCAAGTGAGGTTTTTCATAATTATTAAAAGTTTTTAAATTAAACCCGAAATGGTCAATGAGGCATTGTTGATATACTGCGTCAGAGCTGGATTTTCACAGCGCTTCAACGGAGGTATGCGTAGTGCAAGTTTCTTTCAGAAAGATGGTATTTTTTAAGAAAACATGCACACATGCCGCGCCGATGATCTTCTAATCACCGCAGGACACATCAAGACGAACTTCGGGAAGGGCCTGATGATGAAGCGGGAACCGTCAACAAAGGAGGGTTAGACCAGCGGAGAGGAACACAAAATAGATGAATACTCCCTAACAGCGAACAAATTAAACTACCTGACGAACCAACTGGAACGGAGAGAAACGGTAAAGGAGAGAATCAAAACGGCATTCAGAGTCACAGGGACAATCATACCGTTGGTTGGTTGACAAAAATAAACTATCATGTGACCTTACCAAATGTATGTACTGTACATAGCCGTCAAACGGCCAACAATGACTTATGGTGTCAAAAACGCGGCAACAACAAAAGCCAATAGAAGTTTTTGAGAAGAGCAGAAAGGGGCATCGTCCAACTACTCGCGAAAACAACAAGATGAAAATAGCGAAATAAAACATCAACACTTGAAAGGAAAGACAATTACCACGCGCCATATGGCTCTCGCTGCTTTCAACAAGCAGCATGACCTTAGTCCAACCCAGCGTGGACGTAGCAGGCCCACCTGTATAAACTTGGGAGTTGCAGCAATGCCTACCGCACGCTGGTAAATCAATCAATCAATCAAAATCATAAAATTCATAACTTTATAAAAGGAGGTTCTCAACTCGACCCGTATGTGTTTTTTTATTACTCCGAAATTGCCTTAAGCGATGTCTATCAAATCTTCTCAAATTGAAAGGCATGGCTCGCTCATGTTAATTCATCAAGCTACGTCTAGTATAAGGTGAGCTAAAACTGAAATAGTATATTACGTAATGAGGGATGTAAGAAGCATATTACGCACGAATGGAAAAGTTGCGCACGATGCCGCGTAGCGGCGAGTGCGTATTTCCATGAGTGCTTAATTTCCTTACAAGTCGAGTTATATACTATACTTTATCTACGATCATATTTATTTAGTTATTTAGTAAAATCTGAATTTAGTTTACTAGCCAACAATATTATTCAACAAATATTATGTTAGTTTTGACAGCGTTTGAAAATTAAGTAGGCGCATTTATTTTTTTAAACCCCGAGTCAGCGATATAAGCCACCTATAATTGCCTGTCCTGTGCGTTTTGTTTACCGTGCGATTTGTTTACAGTGCGTTTTGTTTACAATATGTAAAATTCAACTTACATAGATGGCAGGTAGTGTGTTTTTACTATTCACAGTAGTGATCGTAGGTAAACAATATTTTCATAGTCGATAGTCGCCAGTAATAATTTAATTTCATAAGTAGAGGAGATAAGTCGGTGCTCGGGATCCCCCATCCTTTCGGGGGCGCGGCTTAAGAGTAATTAAGGATAAAATAAGCCACACGCTCAAAAGGTGTGGGGGTCCCGAGTACCGACTTATCTCCTCAACTTTCATAAAATTTTATTTTATGATAAACAACTACTGGTGCAAGAAATGAAGGTGGCGGGAGTTGCCTATATGGGGCACTGGGCCATCAGCCAGAAGGAGAAAACACAACAACCCAGGCACACACCAACACTATGAAGAATCAGCGGAAACAAGCAAAGGACTGAATACAAAACAATATAGATTACTTCCCCCCGTTCATGCTGGCATCCGTCAATTAACTGGAGCCTCGCTACAATCAACACAGCACCACAAGAAGAAAAAGATCATTCATTGGAGATCTACGAAAAGACGGTCTGTAGTTCCTTTTTAATTTGAATTATGAGTGGTAGTGGTGGTAGCTGATGCCGAAAAGAATTTTGTGGCCTTTGGTTCTTGTGCTTACACTAAATCACAATTTATTTTTTTTACTCCCTTTAATAAAGGTGGTAATGGGAATGATATGGGGGATGGCTGATGCCCAATTAATTTTGTAACGGTTTCTTGTCGGGTAGCTGGTTCGGAGATTAATCAGGGTCCAGATTAGTTAATAAGACAGCCCAATAAAAATATAAACAATTTATTTACTTTTTCAAACAGGTAATGTGTGGCAGTGTTACATAACATACAGGTACAGGTTACATGTCCGTATCTTTTACGGTTCTTAAGACAACATTTTCTATTATCTGAGAGAGAGAGAGTGTAACGGTTGCGATGCGACGTCTCTGGCTTTGGCGGCGAAACGGCGCCGGGGAATGACTAACGACTCGAGGGGGTCCCAGTTCAACACGCTGTAGGATTCCCAGGGTCAGATTGCATTCGTTCCGTCGTGTTTGCGTCGGGAGATGCACAAAACTGCAATATGTCCAGCTCAGCACGCTGTAGACAGATTGGCAGGATTATCCATTCTGAATTATGTTGATTTGTGGCCGGCTTTTATATCCGAGAATCCTCGTTTACTGGTGACGTAGAACTGCGTATAGTTCAGTGTCGTGTGCAAATCCATGCCTCTAGACGGGAGATGGGCAGGTTTGCGGGCCGTGTGCACAATGGTGTCGTGTGTAAATCCGGAATCTTAGTAATGGAGCAAAAATTTAAAGAATGCTTCATTACACTCCCCTCTTTCTTTACAAAAAAAATTTTCAAAATTCTATCAAAGAGAAAATTTTTGCTAACTTAACATCAAAATACAGCAATGGGAAAACAAGTTACTAAACATCTTCAAACAAAATAAAGAAAGAATGGCCAATTCTTTCGTATACGCCTGGTATATATGTATGTGCATATGTAGAGAAAAACAAAGTTTTAAATAACATAAACAGTATGTAAAACATCTTAGAGCCATGGTACAAGTAAAATAGTTAAAATAAATGAGCACAAAAAATTGCAAGAAACAGGTATACAAATACAAATGTGGTTCTTCCGGACGTTTACTGCAGTGGCGATGGCGGACAGGGGGGACGGTGCCAGGGATCCTAGAAGCGGGGCCATCTTGGTTGTGGCGCCTGAACTGTCGCTTCCGTTGCGGAGCTGGGACCGGGAGGGCTGCGTCGTTGTCCTGGAAAAACACCTGGAGGCAGGCAATTGACCTACCTGGGGTCGGTGGCTTCGGGGGGCTGGGGCTGTCTCCGAACTGGGGACGGCATTGGGGATGGCATCGGGGACGGTACGTCTCGGACTAGGGACGGCATCGGGGACGATACGCCTCGGACTGGGAACGGCATCGGGGATGGTGCGTCTCGGACTGGGGGCGGCATCGGGGTTGGCATCAGGGACGGCATCTGGGATGATACTTCTCGAACTGGGGACGGCATCGGGGACGGTACTTCTCGGACTGGGGACGGCATCGGGGGCGGTACATCTCGGACTTCGGATGGCATCGGGGACGGTACGTCTCGGACTGGGGACGGCATCGGGGGCGGTATATCTCGGACTTCGGATGGCATCGGGGACGGTACGTCTCGGACTGGGGGCGGCCTTTTGGCTTCGGGTGTCGGAGGCAAAGGTGACAGCAGGTCTGGCACTTGGACTTCCGACTTCATCACTTATTTTGGATGACTCTGGTTTTACTGGACTTGTTTTCGTTACGGTTGCGGGATACAGGGTTTCCATGGGTTGGAAAATTTGGGATCTATAAAATTATTACTGCTCCATATATGGCGGTACAGGATTCCGTCTATAATGCAGTAATCTGGAGTTTTTTTTCTGGACATCGGTTCGATTAACGTATTTTCGGGACTCTGGACATAAATTTAAATTATTTTACTGCTCCATATATGACAGTACAGCTATCGTCTATAATGCAGTAATCTGGATTTGTTTCTGGACATCGGTTCGTTTAACGTATTTTCGGGACTCTGGACATAAATTTAAATATATTACTGCTCCATATGTGACGGTACATCTATCATCTCTAATGCAGTAATCTGGATTTGTGTCTGGAATTTGGTTCGTTTAACGTACTTTCGGTACTATTCGGAATCGTGTCTCTTCTGGGGTTAAAATTGTAGTAGTCTGGATTGCCACCACAAAATCCTTTTCATTTTCGTTTTCTCTCTTGACTTGAAATATCTTTATATCTCTCTCTCATTCGTGAACGTCTCTTTTTGGGCTATCTGGAATAAACTAAAGTCTCAAAATGTGCTCGGGCGCCAAATTATGTAACGGTTTCTTGTCGGGTAGCTGGTTCGGAGATTAATCAGGGTCCAGATTAGTTAATAAGACAGCCCAATAAAAATATAAACAATTTATTTACTTTTTTCAAACAGGTAATGTGTGGCAGTGTTACATAACATACAGGTACAGGTTACATGTCCGTATCTTTTACGGTTCTTAAGACAACATTTTCTATTATCTGAGAGAGAGAGAGTGTAATGGTTGCGATGCGACGTCTCTGGCTTTGGCGGCGAAACGGCGCCGGGGAATGACTAACGACTCGAGGGGGTCCCAGTTCAACACGCTGTAGGATTCCCAGGGTCAGATTGCATTCGTTCCGTCGTGTTTGCGTCGGGAGATGCACAAAACTGCAATATGTCCAGCTCAGCACGCTGTAGACAGATTGGCAGGATTATCCATTCTGAATTATGTTGATTTGTGGCCGGCTTTTATATCCGAGAATCCTCGTTTACTGGTGACGTAGAACTGCGTATAGTTCAGTGTCGTATGCAAATCCATGCCTCTAGACGGGAGATGGGCAGGTTTGCGGGCCGTGTGCACAATGGTGTCGTGTGTAAATCCGGAATCTTAGTAATGGAGCAAAAATTTAAAGAATGCTTCATTACAATTTTGAGACCTTGACTTCTCGTACAATCACTAAATCCCAATTTAATGGACTCTTAGTTGCTTGCTTTATCTATCTATCCCCATTTACCTCCTCAACTTTCCAACAGACAAAATATAATTTAGTTCCAGATTTCATTAAAATACATACCTGTACCAAATTTAAAATCAATACCATAAACGTTTCCAGAGTAATCGAGCTCACAAAAAAAGTTAGACAGACCGACAGACAGATTTTTTTGCTCAAACTTAAAATCTCGACGTTTCATGACATTCTAAGCTTATTTGAACAAAAACAAATATTTTTTAACGGTTACTATACTTCCACTACACTATATGGATATGAAAGTAATTAAAATTTGTCAATAAAATAATCAGGTACAAATACAGAAGTCAAAAAATTATCGACTGTTTGAGAATCGCCGAACTTAGTTGAAACATAAATTGTTTATTTAACTCTCTTATTAACATGTTTCATAAACTTTTATCTTATAAGAATTAGAGATAGTGCGCAGTGCATATCAAATATTATTTATTATATGTTAACATCTCATACAAATCTCAAGTCAGATTTTTTTATGGGCTCTACGCGCCATCACTCACAAAATCAATTATTCAATCGTACTCATAAACATAAATCAAAATCGACAATAATCACAATAAACAAGTGAGAAAATTGGATTCAAATAGTACAATCAACATGTGAATCACCTGTTGTTGTGTCTACCCACTGACTTGTCTGTATATGTATGATACATCAATATGTAGGTTTCCCTTCGTAATAAAATATCAAAATTATTGAACCATATTAAAAACAAATGCCTACTTACTTTGTTGTAACGAGATTTTCATTAAAAATTGAAACATGCAAAAATGGATACAGGGTGGTGCTATTTAAAAATTCCAGTTAAATCGGAAGTGAAATTTTTCATCCAAGTAGTGCAAAATGTATGTAGCTTCTCCTATCACAAGTTAAATTACCAATTTTCAAAATTGTATTCCTAAAAACAATAGCGAAACTGAAACAGGACTAATCTGGTTGTCACATGGTAGAAGCAATTTGTGTTGAAAACCCGTCCGAAATCCATTCTAGCATGAGGTTGTATATATTTAAGAAATTAAATATTATTACTATTTAATCAAATTGAAAATTACCATTACTCAGTGACCAGTGTGTTATGAGGGACACCTTTTTTAGGATATATTTTTACCAACAATAATGGTACATGAAGCAGTTTTTAGTTTATTCCTGGTAACTATTTCTAAGTTTTTCCATATTTTTATTAATTTTTAGTCGTAAAAAAGGAAGAATATTATTAATTCGTTAATATCTCCACTCTTAGATTCTCAGGCACAAGTTTACAAATAATCGATGTTTTTCAGAAAATTACACTTCGAATTACCATATGAGGGACTGAAGCACATTTAAATTTGTTTACACCTAACGGTGGATTTACATATACAGCATCCTTCTATCCGGTTGACATTTTAATTAAGTACGCCCTCCGTTCAAATTGTTCATTAATAATAATTTACTTAAGCCCTTAAGGCTGTGTGATAGCATCTATTTTTTCCTCAAATTAAATCCCGCCAGAATAAAATCATGATAATAAAGATTTAAGTTCGACCTGTGTCGAAATATATCATCTTATAGAGTTGGCAAGAACAGGACGCGCGATTGCCAAGGTGCTCAGACTTTCTCTGGTTATCGGAAAATAATGAATTATTTTTAGACTTTGTATTTCAAAAACAGTAAAGAGAGATTGATTTTTAAACCTCTATTTTCACTCCTTTTGAATAATTCAAACTTCATTCACAATCTGGACTCGCGTTTTTCGTGATTTACTCGAAAACTGAGGGTGCCACATAAAATGGTAAAGGTAATGTAAAGTTTAAATCTAATTCAATTACCTGCAACTTCGTTTTCTGTTTATTCCTCTGTCACCAAAATTTATGACCAAAAAAACGAAGAAAATGCTCACAAACGTAACTATTGTATCTAAATACTACTTTGATTAACAATGTATCGTAGATACACAAAAGATAACATCGTATAAAATATTTTTTTATTATTTATTCTCATATTATTTTTTTAAGTGTAGAAAACACTAACATTAACGAAAACAGTTTTCATAATATGTTTTATTGATTCCTTAGAAATTCTGAACCAAGAAAAATAATGTAGTGATTTTGAATTATTTATTAACAAATTGCATTATTTTACAACTCTTACCATGGTAATGACAGTTTTTTATACGATTCTGAGTTATATGTTCTGAATTCACTTTTTTTTTTCAGCGGCCAGCAGTCTCTTGCTAATGATAGATTTTTCGGCGCGCGAAAAGCGTTTAATTTTTTAAAATTTTGTCGCGTAATTTTTGATCCAAAAATAATTATCAAGTGCATTTTAAAGATAAATAGATGAGGAAATATGTGAATGTTAACATGGGTTTTTCGAAAACCGCCCTATTTCTGCCACCGAAAAAGAAATAGAAAATCCTGCTTAGGTTCTGTTCCATGCTCTATACTACAGGGTGATTTACCACAACATGCGGAAAATAAAATGGTGTACTAGTCTTCTATGTGGGAAAACCCCAGCAAATTTTTAGAGTGATCCGAGGTAATTTAGTATATTCCCTTGCATTAAAACTTGCAAAGATACGCTACTGTTATTGTCTAGATCAGTGTGTAAGGCAATGAACTACGCACCTGGAACGGATCCGTCCTTCAAATAAAAGTAAGGCAAATCGAATTTGATCAACACGCAATCGTGACTGGCGTCTGTCTCTTTCTATCTTATTACGAACTTCAACGATCGGGTCCGTTGCAGGTACGTAGTATGAGAGTTTACTGACATTGGGTTAGTGTGTTTGTCTTCCCGACTTCCAGTTAGAGTTAAATTGTATTCGTAGATCGATACCGTTCAATATGCCATTCTGCGCTTAGAACAGTGCATTGAATGTAACGCATTCGAACATATTCTTTGACTTTTCATTACTTTTATGTTTTGTTCTAAAAAAAACTATTTTAATTTTTGCTATTTTTGTAGTGTGATTAAATCCAAAAAGTCACTTCTCGCTTTGCTGTCAGTCCCAACTCTGATAAGAGGGGGAAGTGATATGGTTGTACCGCGTTACGTAAGATTGGTTAAAGTCATAGGCCACGCATTTCTACAAAAAAATAAAGTAATTTTTTTGGTCATATTGTTTTTATTTTCCAATTTTTTAACTCCTTTCGGTGGGGACAATCTACTGATAAATTTTGCACGTTTTGGTAAATCACCCTGTACAAGTGTGCAAAGTTTCAGCTTTCTATGTCAACGTGTGGCATATTCGCAGTATGCAACGCCCGATTACGATTTCACCCGTTTCGTAATAATGTTATTAAAAATATTTTAATACCATTTTAAAGTAAAGTTGATATGTCACCTAAATTACGTAAAGTTCGTTCGAACCTGGGCAATACACTGGATAGTAAAGTTTTGATATCTTGTAGATCTTCGCATTTTTGTGTGCTTAATCAGAAACCTTAATAACGTTTGTTCTAAAATCGTAATAAAACAGAGTTTATATAAAACATGACAGTTTACATGCCTCTGACGATTACCTTGCATGCCGAATATGATTAAGTTCCAGTATACAGTTCCAGTATACATATGTACCAAATTTGAAATAGAAATGTTCAGTTTAACAGAAGTTATTTTGTTTACAAGAAATGGTATTACACATACTTATACGTTTTCATTTTTATTCGATATTTGAATTCAGCGCGTTATAAAATGGAATTCAGTACCTATACGATTTTATTTTACAATGATTATTAAACAAATTTGTTAGATTTTAATATACCTATTTGACTAAACTAAGTAGGTATAATAATAGGAATTCTCTTATATCTGTTGCTGCTATTATACAGTGTTTGTAACTAAACTAAACTATTTTTTTTTAATTTCAGGTAAGAAGATATGCCTTAGTATTCTTTCTAATGATGATAGTGGTAAGATATTTTTTTGCAATATTGTAAGAAAGAAATTACATTATTTTTTACTTCCCTCGCTTAAGTAAGGAAAAGTAATGTAAGTAATCAGGTTCCCAGACATTCTCTGGTCGTTTTAGATACTTATATTACCAAAGTTAAGGCTTTAATTTCGTAGTCTTGTGTGACAGGAAATCTGGAAAAAATATTCGAGAAAGAATAGCAATATTTGTCATGTAATTTGACGCAGTTATCACGAGAGAAACCTGATACACTTTTAGTGAAAATACAGTGTGGAGACGAAAAAAAGAAAATTTGCGATAACAAATCTTGATTCTGAATCGATAGCTATTTCCGCAGTGCAACTATTGACACTGAACTATCATTCCTGTAGCGAGAAACGTTTAAATACAGAGTGTGCGATTTAAGACAGCAACACCTCGTTATTTTGGAACGCGTTGGCCGATTTTAATTTTTTTTTTTTTTGAGATATAGTGCTCGATGAGGTTTATTTGATTGTTTTGAAGATTTTGTAATTGCTCCTCTGAATAGGTCGAAATTTCGAGATCGACTATTAGGCAAGTTTTTATCGGCAAATTGGATAGCGTATTCGATTCGCAGTTGTCTCAAATACCTCTATACAAAATTTTAGCTCGATACCTCATATAGGGTGTTTGTTATTCAATAGCCAAATTTAAAATGTCTCACTTTTCGACTGGCCCGGTATAAAAGTCGGTTAGGTTTACTAAAAAGATAAAGTAGTCATTCTACTTAAGGAACATCAGACACTAAATGAGGAAGAAAAAAGAAAAGTTATTCTTTAAATAAATAATGCTTCTATGCATTATTCGGTTGCTGTACGTAGGTGCCTTAATGAAAATTTTTCAAACAAATGAATTTGACGGAATAGCTTTTCTTTTTCTCCCTTATTTAGCGACATGGTGCTCTTCCAATGGCCCTAAATACAATATAATACCATAAAAGACAATAAAAGTGTTTGTTTGAAAGTTGAAGTTTGTTTGAAAAATTTTCGTTAAGGCACCTAGGTACGGCAACCCAATAATGTATATAGAAGCTTTATTTATTTAAAGAATAACTTTTCTTTTTTCTTCCTCATTTAGTGTCTGATGTTCCTTAAGTCGAATGACTACTTTATCTCTTTAGTAAACCTAACCGACTTTTATACAGGGCCAGTCGAAAAGTGAGAAATTTTAAATTTGGCTATTGAATAACAAACACCCTATATGAGGTATCGAGCTAAAATTTTGTAAATAGGTATTTGAGATAACTGCGAATCGAATACGCTATCTCGAAATTCCGACCTATTTAGAGGAGCATAGTAGGCCTTGAAAATATGAAAATTACAAAATCTTCAAAACAATCAAATAAAGCTCATCGAGGACTATATCTCAAAAGAAAAAAAAATAAAATCGGTCAACGCGTTCCAAAATAACGGGGTGTTGCGGTCTTAAATCGCACACACTGTATATAAAGCCAAAACGTATTAAACATTTTTTTGCTCCTCTCTCTAATGGAGAAAAAAATCACTCCGAGATTTTTTCAGGGTGGTCACTCTAAAAACTGATTAATAATTAAGAAATGATGGTGGAGTTGGCACTATCACTGAGGAGGAAACCTAATATACTTTTAGTTAATGATGTACAGGGTGATTCATAAGGAATGGGTAATATTTTACCTGCAGATTCTAAATATTAATTTTTTGCTTAATAACTGGTATACTTACAGGGTGTTAAAGTTATAAAAATCATTCAGTAATGTTGTTATATTTCAGTTATTTTTTCACACATAGGCATAATAGTCGGTACAATTAGTTTTTTTGACGTGATAAAATCGAATAAGCTATCATTTTTGGTGTATCGCATAGAGGGTGCTACCTAAGCTACCTTAGTTGTACTTCGTTCATTTATAATCTCATTACATTTTTTTATTTAACCATTTAACCTCTTCAGATATTTGGTATTAAAAGTTATTTTTGTTAAAATGAAGAATAGAATATTATATAATACGCATATTGCGGAGGAAAGGGAGGATCACTGCAGAAAGAACATTATGGGTGCGCAGGATTTTCTAAAATGTAAATATCTCGATAAGGGTGCATTTTCTAAAGATAAAAAAGTATCCCTTTTTTGTTTAAAAATAATAGTTAAATAAAAAAATTCCAATTAGATTATAAATGAACGAAGTACAGAAAAGTTATGACGGGTTCTGTTAGACCAAGATAGTTTACTATGTGATACACCAAATATAATAGTTTATTCGGTTTTCTCACGTCAAGAAACCTTTCATGTTTGTGTGTGAAGAAATAACTGAAATATAACAACATTACTGAATTATTTTTACAACTTTAACACCCTGTATCTCAGTAGGTAAGTATTAATATTTGACCCCCATTAAGCAAACAATTCATGTTTTCCTCTATAGAATTTGCAGGTGAAATATTACCCATTCCTCATGAACCAATCTGTATAAAGTTGAACACAGGATAATATATTTTTTATATTTTCCAAAAAATAATTAGGTAACGATGGAGGAAAATAATGTTGTCACTATTGCCAGGAAGAGAATCTAATATACTTTTAGTTAACAAAAATCCAACAAAAAAAAAGAAGCTGCCAAACAAAGAGGGCAGTTTTGTGTAAATTCCTCTACAGATTTTTTAAATAAATTAAATTGCATATACATTCACCACTTGAGGTCAGTATATAAAGTTTATTCAGAGTGAAGTGGGTATGCGCAATGAGAGATTATAAGGAGAATTATACTAAGATGTGTCTATAATGATACACATAACTGCAGACATCGATTTTTGTTACTGGGCCTTTATTCATTTACTGGATGCGACTCAGTCAGCGCCTTTAAGGGAAAAGGAAAGATAAAACCCTAAAAATGTTACATTCTCCCAAATATACCGAACATTTCAAGATTTGGGAAGCAACTAGAATATTGATGATAAATTAGTCGCATCATTAGAGGAGTTTACATGTGCCATATATGGATCAAAGATATGCGCTAACGTGGACGAGCTTCGCCTGATTGCCATTAGTCAGAAATGTGGTGACAAAGATTTGTCTTTATCAATTGACACTAAAGCGACGGGGCAATCACTTGAAATTATGTGTCCCACAATTGCAATATTGTACACATATTGCATACATATTGCACACATATTGCATACATATTGCACACATATTGCATACATATTGCACACATATTGCACACCATTGCACATATACCTGTCACACATATTGTATAAGCGAGTACCCCCTCGCACTAAAGTTGATTTTTCTTCGATTCCACCATCAAGAACTTGCCTTATCGAGAATATTAAAAAGAGTGTTTACCAAACGCGTATTTGGCGATTAGCCGACGAAGGTATTCACAATATTGCACGTACAGTTGGGGTGGACTCCCGTAATAATATCTTTAAGTTTTGATGTCCCAGGAACATGAAAGAGTGGTTTTTAAAAAATGTGTGAATGTATGTGTATGGATACGATAGCATAAGAAGAAAATAAGAAAATCGATATCAATGAAATTGAGATTTTGATGTAGATGTTTAGTGCACTTTTCGCACATGAACTTTCTTGTTTTTCGATATAATATCAACTTTTTACAATATCCAATAATAATTGTCTGAGTCCTGTGGATCGTTAAGATATAGATTCTAGTGCCCATGGAACTGAGGCCAGTGTCACAGCTCAGCGGTAACGAGTCCGGTTATTATAGTTATTAAGGTACCAAGGGTATTATAAGGATAATAACGCACCGAGGTCGGCAGTGTACAATCCCGAGGGCCTCTGGCCCGAGGGAGTGTACGTCAACCGAGGGCGTCATTATCCTATAACACCCGTGGTGCCTTCAACGTTTAATGTCCTGCAAGTCTGTTATTTAATTCGATTTTTTTTTTTGACATTTACGATTTATTAATTTGACATCTATTATGTTCAGAACGATTTGACTTAAAAGAGAGTAAAAATCAAAATTGTTTGTAAACGCCGCCGTTGCATAGCAACGCATTTTGTTTGTCAATAACGCTATCATAATTTGCTTGTTTTGGGTTGTATTATAATTTTATAATGCCCTAGGGCGTTATAGATGTTCATAACGCCCTAGGTATTAATGTATCTCAAAATAGGGTGGTTATTGTAAAATAACAGACTTGTAGGACATTAACTAAATTAACGAACTTTCGTTAACATTTGGTGGCGAGATTCCAGACGGTTCCATTAGTTGCCCATTTTTTGTTCCACACTCATTCAGTTTGTTTTCATTTGAAATATTTTTCAAAAAGTTTTGAGTTTGATTTAAATGTTTAATTTAAAAAATCAGCTGATTTAAATCATCGTGATATAAATCAATTAATTTAAATCAGGTCCAACCCTACTAAAAATCCATAATTGTTTTCTTTTTCTTACTCATTTGTTTGTTCTATCGTACTAATTTTTTTGTAAGTTATTGATGGTGGATTAATCCATCAGAAAGTTCCCTTAAATTAAATACGTAATTTTGGATGGTTTATTAATAAATAATATCCTTGTCTTTTTCCAGACATTACAAAGCTGAATAGAAGTAGACAATATCAATACAAATCGTTATATAAGTTTTTAATAAAAGTAAAACATCGGGTTGTTTCATATTTTCCTTTATTATCATCATTTACCGCCAGCAACGCAACGAAGAGTATCGACGTCTTGCTCCGTATATTATGTGTGAATGAAAATACGCTAGTTTGGGTCTCGCAAAGTTATTTGTGAGTAGCGTGTTGGTGAACGAAAAGGAAATCCACCGGCACTCCACTAAGCGTACAGTTGTAGGCAATATAGTCAGTATTTTGCAGGGGAAACACGTATTATTCGATTGGAGGATATGGAGGTAAAGTTCTTAAAGTTATTCGGTTCTGAATATATATTTTTAAACTGAAGTAAATTGTATTTACGTGCACGCCTAAAATTACTGTTCAATCTCGAAGGGTTGAAATTGTTCTCTCGTATTAGTCGATATCAACTCCTACCTAGAAATGTATATACTTCTCTTATAGTCCATTGATATTAGCCTTAAAATCAGCGAATTGAGGAAATAAATTATGTTTTGCCGTTTGAGGATTATACTCGCCACAGGCGTAGCTTCACCCTCAAAAACCACCCCTAATACGCCGTGTCGCGGTTTCACATTTTTCCACGAAATAGTTGGTCGTGCAAAAAATTTTATACTCATTGAGGTCCTATGCATATTTCCGATAGGCGCAATGAGCAAGCAAACTTGGGCCCCGATTGGCGCGCGTTTATATTTTTAACAAAAGTGATGCCTACGACTGAAAATGCACAGCAAAGGTGACTCCCGTCGTCAAGAAAACAAAAAAAAAAAATAATTTTTTTTTCCTAAAATGCTTCCTAAGCCCTCCACGATGCTTTGAAGTATGACTTAAAACATACTTTTTTAATGATTACTCAGTGATAGTACCTAGTTCAAACTTGGTACGGAAAAGTATTTTCGTAGTAGGTTCGTACATGAAAAGTTTCATCAAAAACTTGTAACAGTTCAGAATTAACAATTAAAAATACGGTAAGAAAGCAAATATATTCTAATAAGGATACAGCAGATGAACAATGTTATCGTTGTAGAATTTCACTGACATGCAGCCAGCGCCAGCGTCGGATTGTAACACCGGGAAACTGGGAAATTTCCCGGTGGGCCCTCGACTTACCACTTTTGGGGCCCCTGAGGCCTCTGGCGTCGAGAAACCGTAATATCTTATTAACGATAGAATATTAATTCTTAATAAAAATAATGTTAAATTTGAAAGTAGAAAATATTTAAAACTTGCAGCCATTTCCCCATATAAAACGTATTTTTGATTGAAATAGAAATATTTAAATTAATTATTAAACAAGTTACGAAAAGTTTAAAAAAACAGATTTTTAAATCACCAAAACACCTATAAACAATTTTATTATTTTGATCCACGAAATTTTAAAGAAATTCGAACTGCTCCTGAACAATTAATCTTTCACGACAATACCTTAATTAACAGGACTTGATGCATCTTTAATCAGAAATGAGCTTATCAGTTTTGCACAAAATTTTAATAATTTGAAACTTTTAAAAGATAGTCATACTCACCATCAGCCCAAAATCAAGATAACAAACATGTACATAGTGATGAAGAAGATGCTTCAAGTCGCTTGTTAGCAGCGATACCGAAAATGAAAATAGTGCTGATTTAAAAAAACATATTCATTTAAATGATTCTTGTTCGGGCTGTTTTGACTGCTGTCTAAAAATTTTAGAAAAATATAACCTTCATTGTGCAGCATACTCCAATTTGTATATTGCCTATAATATTTTTTAACACTCTTGCGCACAAGTATCTTGCGGAAGAGTTTTTAGCAAGCTCAAAATTATATTAAGTACCTAGTTTAAGATCGTTATTGGGTCAGGAGAGGTTAGAAGCATTTCTAATTATGAGTGTTGAATGGGATTTATTAGAAAATTTGGATTATGAATTAATAATTGATACCCTGGCTAAGAAACTAAAGAAACTTTCTGCACTACTTTTAGTTTGAACATAACGAAATGTTAAGTTTATTTTAGTGAGATGTCTAACATTTTTTAAAAGAAATATATTTTTGTTACCTTTTGTGCGCATAATGGTTTGTTTGTTCATGTTTCCTGTTTAATATTAACTTTAAGAGTTTTTTATTTTATATATGTTAGCTGTTTTTTGTGTACGTTTATTTTTATGAATAAATTAACTTTATTAAAATAATACTTAGGGCCGTTACTTTCGATCCCGATTAAATGTTAACGGTGGGTCAAACCAATTCAGTTACCATGGAAACAATTGTACTTTCAATGATTTGGCCGACGGTTAAAGATTAATCGGGACCGACAGTAACGGCCCTTAAAAATTATTTTCGTGCTACCAAGTCTTAGATTTATATATTTTTTTCCTACAATTTAACATTCATTTTCTGAAATGGTACCTGGTGTACCTTCAGACTTTCCACATCTTTGGTCTATGCATATTTTTGGCTGCTATTGTCTATATTTCTATTATACTTTTTCTTTACATTTTGTATTTTGTCTACTCTTTCCCTACCTCTGCCAATTAACCTTGGCAGGCGCCCAGAAGTTTACAATAATTTTCCATAATTTATTTAATTCACACAGGTAAAACCGTATGATTGGCATAAGAGTCCTTGTTCATGACCCGCTGTCGACGTACGAGCTTCCGCGCAGCCGAATTTTCAATGATCACGTTGGACTGTTTTTTGGTCGTATCTGTTAACGTTACAAACTAATCAGTGGTGGCGTAGTTGGGGCGGGTTAGGTGATAGAATCTTACAGAAACATGTTATTTACAACCGAACGGATTTTTACATCGGAAGTGTTTGAGGAATCGGTAGTGTAACGCTAGATGTTAAGAAAATATGTAGAATCTAATAGGGGAACCGTAGAAGCTATATATGGAATAAGCTATATGAGTCCTGTGCATTGGGGTATAAACGTTTGAAGTGTAACCAATGTTCGGTAGCGACCGCTGGACGCAGGGTCCAATCGAAGTGCTTTTGATATCGTTGTGTAAGTTGAATCTTTCTGCGTCGCATAATATTGGTCCGGGGGGTTTCACGATTACGGGGGTGGCAGTGGGGTTGGACCTCTACATTATGACTATTTTGATAAAGTTCTGTCGATGTTTAAGTGCACTAAGTGAAACCTCAGTTCTCCGAGACACATAAGGTGAGAGGTAATTTCATTTGTAGGAGTGGCAAGTCAATATATGATTTTCAAAGGCGAAAAGTCTGTACAAGTGACTTAGTAGATGATAGCAAATGTTGTAACGTGTAGATAAGGGGTATGCGGTTGGGTAGTTTTCAGAATTGTTTGGTAATTTGGTGGTAGGGGACGTTCAACTGTTCATATATACGTCTGTGTTCAATAAATAAAATTACGTGGTAGTGATGTGCTGTTGTATTTTCTTCATGATAACTACGTACATTTTCAATGTGTCTGAAGTTTGCTTGGTGGTGAATTCTGTAAATTTTATGTTATTGATTTGGTTGCACCATTTATAACTCAAACTTTCGTCCTCCAGATTTTTTCGTAAGTAACCATTTTCGAGTAAAAATTAAAAAATTCACAGGCCCACAAAAAAAAAGTTATTTGAACTGGACATCTGAATATACTTTTCTTTAGTATTTTTTCCCGCTGATTACGAATCTGAACTCAGAATGGTGGGTTAATGCGCATATTACAGAGAAAAACCTGAAAAACCGTCAAAAAATACGTTCTTTGTGGTTTTTTCGGTGGTAAACTATGCATGTGGCGTGTTCGGCTAGGCTGCATGTATTTTTCTTATGTATTTTTGCCCCATTGACCTCGAATCTATTGTCAAAATGTTGAGGAAAATAAAAAAACGTAAAAAATCACGTTTTTCACGGATACTATGTTTTTATATGGATATCACGTTTTTTTTCATGAACGCATAGCGTGTTCCAATGGTCTGCATCGAGTAATTTTTTCCACTAATCACGAATCTGGAGTCAAATTTTGGGGTCAGTGATGAAAACGCTGAGAAAAATAAAAAAACTGTCAAAAATCGGGTTTTTTTCAGGATACCCAATCATTGTGCGTGATATATAGTATCTTCAATTTCTCGGTAATACCAAAGATCCAGACTACAGAGACATTGTATCAAAAATGATAAAGAATTACGAAAAGTTAGGATGTATGATGAGTTTGAAATTGCACTTTCTCGATTCACACCTGGATGAGTTTCCAGAAAATAACGGCGACTTCAGCGAAGAGCAAGGAGAAAGATTCCACCAAAATTTAAAAGACTTTGAACGTCGATTTCAGGGTAAATGAGATGTCAACATGTTAGCAGATTACTGCTGGATGCTACAAAGAGAAGTGAAACCAAAAGGAACGAAACGACCAAGAAACTCCTTATACAGATCGTTTGAAGGTAAGCGCGTTCGAAAACAAAAACCCATATAAAATTGAAGATACTATATATCACGCACAATGATTGGGTATCCTGAAAAAAACCCGATTTTTTACAGTTTTTTTATTTTTCTCTTCAGTTTACTCGATAAAAGTATATGCAGACCATTGGAACACGCTATACGTTCATGAAAAAAACGCGACATCCATGAAAAAACCCGATTTTTGACAGTTTTTTGGATTTTTCTCAGTATTTTCCTCATTTCAAATTTGACTCAACATTTCTGATCAGCGGGAAAAATTACTCAAAAAAAGTGTACGCAGGCCATCGTAATACGCTATGTATTCACGAAAGAAACGTGATATCCATAAAGAAAACATGGTATCCGTGAAGAAAAATACATGCAGCCTAGCCGAACACGCCACATGCATAGTTTACCATCCAAAAAACCATAAAAAACGCATTTTTTTTACAGTTTTTCGGGTTTCTCTCTGTAATATGCGCATTATAAGGTTCTGAAATAATATTTCTGAAGTATTTTGACACGCCGAAGCCAAATTTGGACAAAAAAAAAATTCTATCGTGCTAAAAGGGGGCGAGATCAGAACCTTAGAACAGGACCCTTTTTGCCAAAATTGGCTTCAACGCGTCAAAATGCTTCAGAAAAGTTACATGAGAACCTAGGACAAAATCTTTTTTTGTAGTCCTGTGATAACTGATACTTAAGGATGGGATTTTGCAGAAGGAGAGGGACTATGCTTTTATTTTCGATTTATTATAAATATTTAAGAAATCAAACATAATATAATCTTTAAAACTGTTTTAGATACTTGCTATTGTTTTAACGAATACAACTATATATATTTTTTATTGTAAATGTCTGTTGTACTTGAATGTTATAGTTTGTCAATGAAAATAGTTCCTAATTTCATTGCTAAAGCATGACATTTAACTATATACAAAATTTGTGATAAAAACTGTATATGGTTGTATTCCTTAGAGCAATGGGGAATATCTGAAGCTATTTTAAAGATTATACCATTTATGATTTTTTAAATATTTATAATAAACCGAAAATAAACGCAAATTTTCCTCTCACTCTGCAAAATCCTATCCTTAACACTCCAAACACACTACTTGCGAAAATTACACGTGAAAGTGATGGTCACGCATTGGAATTTGTAATTCAAGAAAAAGAAAAAAATACTATAGCGAGGAGGATTTCTGCCTATCACTGAAAGCATTACAACCTCAACCTCAGTCGGAGTGCAATTCGCACATTTAATTTATATTAGTTGTTAATTCCCTCTTCCACTTGTTTATTTAAGCAATTAAAAAATTAATATCGCACACTTGAACTTTTTTTTACTTTACATTTGAGCAAAAACAAACACGATGCAAAAGATTCCATTCAAATCCTTTCACTATAATTGGATTCCTGAATTGGTGAAAACCGTTTAAGGACTGGACTATTATTGATGAAGCAAGCTACGAAGCGTACAAGTGATCGTGTATTCCTCGGGGGTACGGCCTAAATGCACGCAGTAATATCGTCTGCAATTACTATCGTCGCCTTTCATCCCCACATGCAAAGCTGGCCGAGATAATTGGGCCACACTTAATGACCGATACCTGCGTGTACCGCATCCATGCTGCCATCCCAAGCCCCCTTTTGTTTTCCAGCTTTGATATTTAGACAATAGCGTGCTGACTTCTTCACGGTCCACCTAACGAACACCGCAAATACATGAAAATTTGCTACAGAGATTTGACATTAACCGTATCAACGTAATTAGGCGTGAAATTGCGTAAATGATTCTGGTGATAGCTGAGCGGTTGACTGTGCCCCCCATAGAGGGAGGTTGCTTTGGAATAATTAGAATCTCAGCAATAATCAGTTTGTAGTTTGTAGGATAGATACAGTGGCTATTGACTATAGATATCTAGTCGTAACAACTCTACTAATTAACAAAAATAATTATTTTCGAACAATTCTGCGAAATCGTAGTGCTGTTATAATTCATACATGTGCGATAAAGAAAATAAGATATTTTTATTTGGAAAGTATGTATAATTTTGGAAAGTTATTGGAACACTTCTGTTTTGTTTATCTCGGTTAGACGTCATGCGGACATCTAACGTCTGAATTATTTTATATTTTATTTAATTCAATTGATGCAGAATTTTTTAATAGTGAGAAAGATGATATAACCTAGGTATCTATACGGTTAAGTGCATTATAACACAATCGTTTTTTTTTTCAATATTATATTGGTGATAGAGTTCGGCATTGTATCTTATTCGCCACACCCCGTTGTCGTTGACCGCACCTAGGATCCTTCTCAGTATTTTCCTTTCAAAAGCATCGATGGTGTTTGCTGTTTTTTGTGTTATGGCCCATTTCTTACAGCCATAGGTTATAATTGGTCGTATAATTGTTGAGAATAGTCTCATTTTTGTCCTTCGGTGGATATCTTTTGAACGGAAAATTGTTGTCATGACAGAATATGCCATGTTTCCCAGGGTGATTCTCCTTCTTATTTCTGCGTCTTCGCTGCCATTTTTTGACAGGGTTACCCCTAGGTATTTAAACTGTGTGACCACTTCCAAATCATCCTGTTCTGTGCGTTTGCGTTCCTTCCTGTTTGGATCATTACTTTCGTTTTATTGGTGTTGACTTGCAGGCCTACCGTCTTAGCTTTGCTTTTGAGGTCTATATGTAGGCTTCCTCCACCACTGCATATGATCTGCCCATTATGTTAATGTCATCTACATATGCTGTTATTTGGATGGATTTTAAAACTCTAAATACCTATTTAAAAATTCAAGTTCTCAAATTTCCAGATGCATATCACTTGTTCCAATGACGTGGAGTAATAAATAACCTTGCTGTCATTTCATGTTTGCCAATAATTTTTTTGATAATTTAAGGTAAATGTCATATCTTTCTTAACCAAGTAAATATCTTTAGAGGATTGGGTATGCGCTAGCTGATATTATCGTTTAATGCGAGTCCCAAAATGTAATAGCTATATTGTCTTAATTATAAATAACCTTGTAAATAACACTATCTGTAGAACTCGACTTCTACTTTAGCCGTCTTTGAGTGGATACCATTAAACATTTAAAAGTTAAATACGCAAAGTATAAAAGATAAAGTTTAAGTAAGTGAGTTGCATGTGTTGGGTAAGCAATATACAGTATGTCCACAGTTAGATTGGATAAGAGGGTAAACTTTTTTATTTCTCATTTTACGTGGAAAATTTATGCTTCATAAAAAGTTTTGCTTTTGTTAAAAACATGATCGCCATGGAGTAAGTTAACATGTCATGTACAGGCTGTTCAGAAAATTAAAAAATGTGAAAATTATGTAAGAGTAAACTACGTTCAATTTTAAAGATATAAAAAACTATCACTAAGAAAAGTTGTTTAGAATAAAAATTTATGTAAGAATTCCAATTTGTGAATAAATCTGCCTAATTCGACTTTTTTTAATTTGTTTTTTAATGCCCTATTCATAAGTAGATATCAAGTGCGGTAAAACTTACGGTAAAATGAAAATTATTTTCTTCTTGCAAAATTTTAGATTTATTTTTAGATTTATTTACTTTGAAAGAAACAAATGGGAAAAAATAGCTCCTAAGATATCAGTAAATATAGAGAAATTTCAGTAGTTCTAAAAATGAAAGAGATGTCTCACGGTAAAAAATACAGAATTGTTGTTTACATTATTGTAAATGAATTCATGATAAAAATATTACTCATCAGTGTAGAACAGGGTGTTGACGAGGGTGTTGAGTACCGTGCCGTAGACAATTCAAGTTTATTGGTTCGGAAGTAGTGTCCTTATTTTTCTTATTACGCTAGGCTAAAGAACCAAGTGAATGGGGTATTTTCAATTTTTTTAAAATTCAGTTTTGGTGATATATATCAAGTAAAGTTATTATTTTAACAATTACTGCATAATCAATTTAAACCAAAACAATAATGTCATAAATTAAAATAAGAAATAAGAATACGCCCGTCTAGTCACAGATTTCAAATGATTTTATTTGACGGGAAATAATTTAACCAATCATAGACAATTTTCCCTTAGACTATAAGTAACTTATATGAATGCCAAATTGTGTATTTACTTTACCTATGACACTTCTATTTTTCTCAATATCTTGTATATTAATAAATATTATACACATGTATTTAGAAGGAAGAAGGAATTTGTTATTATGTAGAAGTTATCTTAAAAATGTATACAAAACTTACGGCGAGGATTATGTGGCAAGATTTCATGCGTGTCGCCAGCTGACACTTCTTGTCATAGTACAAGTGAAAGAGATATATTGGTTAGATTTATTTGTTGTTTGTTTATGTGGCGTTTTATTTTTACTTTATCAATAAACTATTAAGATGTATTTTGAAGTTGATTATGACTTGATAGATTCTTTCTATAACAACATTTGGATTTTTGAAGGGATGGGATCAAAAATATTGGAAGCTTGCCACTAGGGATTGCATTACCGGTTAACCGGTAAACAGAACAAAAAACACATGACGATAATTACCGGTTATTTTAATTTTTTACCGGTTATTTCGGTAAATTCTGAACTTACGATATGTCACGTATTCAACGTTTTTGTTTATGTCAGTGACTAGTATTCACTAAATATAGAGTGACTGTCCCAACACTGAGCACTTTTAGCAATAAATAAATAATATTATAAAAAGTAAAACCCAAACACCAAGCCTCAAGAAATACAAGTAAGAGAGACATTGACAATATCTTGCGACAGGAAATTGAATATTTCACTGCCTAAAATATCCGTGGAAAACATTTAGAAGAATGTTATTACCAATTCTTATTAATTTATCGACCTACCAATATCGATAGAGGAAGGGCATTTTCAGTTGGTGGTATTCTATGTACAAATATCAGACGATTAACAGATACAGCTTTGAAAAACTAGCCCTTTTAGCTATTTTTAAAGAATATTGTATTTTTAGATTAGGTATTCAGTAAATGCCCTATTTGAGTTTATGAGTGTAATTTTTGTTATTTACAGAATAATTATTTATTTAAATTTATTTCATTTATATTTTTTTCTTTTGATAAAAAAAACCTTTTGTTTGTTCATTATAATAATAATAATAATAATAATACATTTATTTTACTCAAAGTAAAAATGGTACAAATTGAACTGTAGAGCTCTTCTTCCATTTGCCCAAATACAAATAACCTAAATCTAAGATTATAAAAAGATTATAAAAAAATATTAATACATATAAATCTAAAATTTCAAGAAAAAAATAATTATTATTTTATTTGTTAATATACAGTAATGAATTGTAATAATCTAACAAATGTTATATTTTATAATAATAATAACAACAGCAGCACTCAGACATGCGAGCAGACAAGGGAAACGGGCAGACCCCGCGA
The DNA here is from genome assembly GCA_936432065.2 of Rutpela maculata. Taxonomy (NCBI): domain Eukaryota; kingdom Metazoa; phylum Arthropoda; class Insecta; order Coleoptera; family Cerambycidae; genus Rutpela; species Rutpela maculata. The sequence continues at coordinate 76,762,602 of OW386293.2, read as the reverse complement.
AGCGAAGCAAAAAGGTTAAAAGTAAATAAAATTATATCGGAAAAAGAAAAAGAAATATACGCGCATCCACAACGCAGCATCAAGTCTCCTGCTTCTGATCAGCCAAAATGTAATTTTTGACAACTTTAATAAAAAAAATTTTTGATTTATATTGTTTATATCCATTTGGAAGTTCATTCTAAAGATGAGATGCAAAATACGTAAATGATCTTTGAAAAATCGCAGTTTCATGCTGAGGCACCAAAAAATTTTGTATGTATCTTGTATTATGCAAGTGATCTCGTGAAATTAACTTATTTCTTAAGTACTGAGGTTCGTCATTATGAATTATTCGCCAAATAAGTGTGAGCATGCGTAAACGTCTGCTGTTTTCCATGTTTAATATGCTATGTTTATTTAGATGTGGTGATATATGTTGTCTATATGGGATACTGTAAATATACCGGATACATGAATTTTGAAGTTTTTGAATTTTCTCTTTTGCTGTCGCCGATAATAACTTTCCATATACAACATCACCATAATCAACTAAAGATAATACGAGTGAATCACAAAATTTTGATTTACACTCTCTAGATATGTCTTTCGCAAAACTGTATAATTTTTTCAATCGACTGAAAGCGAATTTCAATTTCGAAAAAATATGTTTCTCAAAGCCTAATTATATTAATTATACGTATATAAAAATGTTTTTTGTTAAATTTAGATAATTTTGTACATGGAAAAATAGACAATTGCCATTTTCGCCACCATAATCATTAATTTTAAAAATTACCGGTAAATACCGGTTAACCGGTTATTTACATTTTTATTTACCGATTTACCGGTTATTAAAACTTCCAGTAAATTGCAATCCCTACTTGCCACCAAGTTCTTCGAATATCAATTTTTTCGGAACAGTTACAAAATTTTTTTCCGAAGCACTTATATTTGTGTTTCCACAACTTTTATAAAATACCTTTTAAATGACATTATCTACTATTTGTAAATTACAGCAAATACCTCGATGAAAGAAAGTGAAATGCTTCAAATCAACACGACGGCGACGTTAGAACACATCTGTCATTTGACTAGCCGTTGGCATTGTTGTCATGTTTTGCTAAATATGTTTTTAAAAATCTAATCGGCATTAAAAATTATTTAAAATATTTAATAATTCACGCCTATTATTATTTTTTACATAAGAAAATTAAATTTCGTGGATAAATATATTAAAATTGATTTAATAAATAAGCTTTATAATCCTGTATTCTTCAATTATCTTTGCTAAAACTAGAGAAGGAATTTCAACTTGGCAAGACCACACTGTTTTGTATAAAACCATTCTATCAACAAATCCATACAGTCCAGCTACGTCATCGGCCAAACTACTTACGTCACCAATTTAAAACACCTGTTGCTCCACTTATTATACTCTTCGCAAAAACCAAGAGTATATTGTATTTGATCGGCACATTTCTAAAATCATAAATATCGCTCGTAGAGAAAAAAATTCCGTATTATTGTGTTAGTGAACGAATTCTGAACAACTTTCAAAATGTCCGTCTGTCCGTCCGTCACGTTTCTTGTAAGCACGATAACTTAAGAAAGAAAAGTCGGATTGTATTGAAATTTAGAAAGTAAGTTAGTGTTAGCTAGAGGAAGAACCCTTTTGTTTTTGAAGAAAATCGATCAGTAAATAAAAAAGTTATTAATTATTTAATTTAAAAAAAAAATCTCTTAATTTTTGTCGCTTGTACTAAAATGGAAATCTTACGAGATATTATTTCCATAATAAATTTTTTTTTGTTTATGAAGTTTACTAATATATATTTCATAGAAGTGAAATATGTATGAATGTCGAAAGATATATATCACAGACAATCAATTTTTCTAGCAATAGGTGGTGGCGCAGCGGCTAAAGCTCTGCGTTGCAATCCAAAGGTCCCGTGTTCGAATCCCACAGGTTGGATATTTTTTTTCATTTTTTTTTTTAATCAAATTTTTTCACAATAAAGATGGTATCACAAAATGTCCAAAAACTAACATTATTTAGAAGAAAACTGCGAAGAGTATCCTATAGAATGTGTAACAATTATATATAAAAAACTCAGTAAATTGGCGAAGAGTACGTTTTTAGCTTGTTTTAACTTCTATTTTCTCAAAAAATTGATAATTATTTTCGCGGAAATCTGTATTGGAACGCTTGTTTGTACATATTCTATGATACCTATTATTCAATAAAAAAAAATTAAAATACCCCATTCACACACATACACGAGAAACTGGATATAGTTTAGATATAATTGATATTTTAATATATTATTCGGTTTTCACGATCGAAGTTTCAAGTTTATATCAAATTTAAAACAACTTTCACGAAACCAATTATCAAAGAGTAATCGCAATAATGTCTACATCTACATACACATTGATTAGGACGAATCTATAAATTAATGAATAGCAGCGTATATGCAATGAAATTGTATTTGAAAAGCTTCATTAAAAATGTTTGAATAGGACATCAAATCATAAAGTTCATTTTGTAGCTTTAGTATCTAGAAATTCTATGACTGTTAATATTTAGTATACATTCATTTGTAGATACACTGCGCCATTTATTCTCGATGCTGTAATAAATCAGCTCCATTATATTTTCCTTTTATATTTGATGATTTAGTTTGGGTCTTATTAACTTCAACGTCACGATGATTAATGAAGGCATGGCATGCTTATTGTTTCTTGATTAAATACTTAAAATATTTGTTTTTATTTGGGATAACAAGTAACGAAGTTATTTGATAACAACATTTAATTATGTATTTCCTGAATGTTTTACAAATAGAATTATATCAATATACAGAAGAGAAAACAATCACCACCCCAAGAAATTAATCCTTCGGCATGATTCTTATTCATAATGGAGCTGAACTGGGAGAAAAGGGGAGTTTTGAAACTAACATTTTTTTTTACAGTTCAGTTACACGCTCTTATCATATTATCGAGTTAGTTCAGCTTAATCGCACGGGGTGGGGGCGGAATTCGCATTTAAAAATTCGCAAAAACACGGTTTTCCTCGATAACTTTGTTATTATTGATTCGACGAAAAAAAGTTAAATTAAAAATTGAAGATCTCGCGGAAACGCATAATCTGGTTTTTTCAAATTAGACGATAACTTTTCTTGAAAATAAAAAGAGTTAGGGGAATTAAATTTTTTGAGGTAGGTAAAATAAATAAGTATTGATGGAGCCGGCGGATGAGGGTGGTGGGTCAATTCGGAGAGGGGGGGAGGGAGGTAGAGGAAAATCATTCAACCCCCTATAACTTTTTTCCCTGTCATGCGTTTTTGAAAAACCAATATGGAATTTTTTCGCTGTTACCTCTAGTATTTGACTGATTTTTTTTTCCAATAAATAAACTTGTGGGAGGGGAAAAACCTTTTGCATTTTTTTTTCAAATTCGTTTTTGAGTACGAAGGAAAGAGTTGAGAGCAGAAAATTTTTTACAGGTAAGTGAGGCAGTTTATAAATAAGTTGCGCTATTACTATAGAGTACACATTGCACAAACCTTAGATTCGAACTAGTACTTTAACAACTAAGTTGGCGATATAACATTAGAAATGCCTAAAATAAACATAATTTGTTTTTTTTAACAAAATCGATCGGTAAAAAAAAGTTATTAATCATTTAAAATTTAAAAAAAATTTTTCTCATAGTTTTGTAATGAATAGAAATTTTTTTAAATGCTATTTCCTATCATTTATTTATATATTTAACTAATATAATATTAACACGTCAACATTATTTTCGAATAGTGACATTATATTAGCAATATCATCGCTTTCGGACATAGAGTATGGTGGTTGTAAATAGGTAGAATTTTAGCTTGAAATCCAATTTTTTTATACTGACAAAGTAGTGTTTTATCAACTAAGTCGTCATTATAAGATTTAAAATGTCCAGAAATTAACATTTACAAAAAACTGCGAAGAGTATTCTAAAGAATGTGTAACAATTATATAAAAAGTTAAATAAATCGGCTCTAGTTTTTTAAGTTTTTAATTTACCAACCATGAACGAGTGACACTTTTGGAAATTGAAGACGAAATATATGCAAAACTTATTTAATGATAAAGAGATCATAAAGGACGTGGAAATCTAATAGCAATTAATTGTAGTACCGGGCCAACAATCACTCGTTTGCAATTTTCTCAAAAACCGTTAATGCTAGAAAAAAAAGTTTCAAATAAAAAATTTACGTCCATCTTCGTTTCTTTTCGATACACTTGATATCTATTTCGAAAGATAAAAAAGTTTCCCATATTGCATTTGAGAATGCAAATTTTCGACCTAGCCTTATAAAAAAATGCTTTCGATACTTATTAAAATTTTACCTACATATTAACACATTTTGTTAACAAATATATGGTAATTCAATACTTCGTCAGTATTAGCTAGAAGAGTAGATGTTTTGATTGGTTCTCCAATAATGAGTGTTTTAAAGTATTTACCTAACTAGTATATTAGCGTGCCCAGATTAGGGCAACAAAATACAGAAAGTAGGTATTATAATATAATAAATAAAAAAGTGTGTAAGCTATGGTTTGCATAATACCTAAATAATATTCTCTAATCATGATAAAAGCAAATAAATAAAAAATAATTAATTGTAAATATATGGTGATAACACGATTAAAATTTGAAATTTTTTTTTAAAAGTTGGTTTAATTTCAAGAGCAGAGCCACTCGGCTATCAGTGTTACTTTCACAATTAAGTTCTCAGTTGTAATTGATAATAGAAACATGATTAGTTCGGAAACGTTTTGAAGAATTTGATAAAAATATCGATTTGTTTATTGTTTGCAAAGGTCATGTTTAGTCATGTCGTACAGAATCGGTTAACTTTTTATTCACAACATTTTGACATACGTTTTATCACCTATGCATTATTCTAGTAGGCCTCTGTTTGCTGTATGCTGCGGCTGACAGCATCATGTCATCTGTCGACGCTTTATCTAGAACTACGTCTCGCCATATATTTGCTTCCAATACATGTCCCAGGAGCATAAACAAAGTTGAAGAAAATTGGGGCATCAACAAGCCTGCTCTTTGTGTTTCGTACAAGGCCGGATTCAAGAGGTGACAGAATGGGCAGTCACCCAGCACCTTCACCATAGGGGCACTCACGAAACAACGGGTATGCTTTTGAAAAAGAAAACAGCTGCACGCAAGAGCTCTATTTCATGACATCTTTTTTATTGACATGGAACAAGACTGCAGTTGCAGACATAATTTTTCTATTGACAAAAAGAAACTTTCTTTACTAAAGACTCCGATAATGTTAGAAAAATAGTTTTACAAAAGTTTAAAAATAAAAATTTTCAATACATGTTCCTTGACACAGCGGAGAGAATCCTCCAAATCCACTCCAGCGCAATGATGTTTGTTCTCTTTTTCCTGCCTTTGAACATTCTCTGCAACTTATTCTAGTATAGTATTCGGGTACCAGTATTTTTTTTATTAGTTACAAAGTACTGAAAATTTACATGACTATGTGATCAATTTATAAAATATACTCGATTTCCACTAGTATCAATAAAACCTAGATTTGTGTGGTGCATTTTTAATCTTTTAACAAATACTTCAAGTCACTTTAAGTACAGGTACTTTAAATACATAGTTATCATCTAAGCTAAGGTATACACCAATACACTCCTGTATTGCATAGCGGTTATCTCTTGAATTCATTAGTATATTAAGCATAAATTTTAAATAATTTCTTAATGACTGGCATTTCGAAGTAAAGAATACTTTTAATAATGCTAAAAATTTAGAAAAAAAATAAATTTTGTATTATTTTATCTTAGTTTTTTTAAATATTTTAACTATACTATATCATTATACATTATTATTTAAACTTCAACCTGGGTAACATTGCATAAATATTAATACAACTGCAATACATGGCACGACTATGGCGCCAGGAAATAAACAATCAGTTGTAAACATTAGTACCTAATTTCACTTAATGAATACAGACCGAAACCATATACATTTCCACGCGTATTCTTCTATTGACGTGATTGGACTAGGAAAAATATGTATTTTTTATGGTTAAGATTCTTTCTTGAAAATCTATCGACTGCTTAAAATTCATGTGTAGTCGTTTGACATGGAATTTTGTTCCTCATTATTTGACCTCTTCTGAAAATATGTTAAAATAGTGTTACAGGGCGATTAAATCTCTTACTTCCAGGGTTGAGCTGATTTAAATCATTTGATTAAAATCACGACTAACATCATGATTTTAATCAAGCGAAACTTTCTTAGAAAAAAAAAATGTTTAAAAGACTTATAACTTAAAGACAAATCATTAACTTAACAAACATATGAACATATAAAAACATTACAAAATAAGACATACCTATTAAGTATTATAACATTTAAAGAGAAATACTAATTTAGATGCTTTTTCATTGCCCAATGTATTCCTAATATAATAATAATAATAATAATTGTTTATTAGCTACTAAGTATTTGTACAGAGAAAAGAAAAGTACACAATAGATTCAATTAACAAGCAAATAAACTAAGGTAACCCGCAAAGCCAGGGCTGTCCGCGGTTTAGGTACCAATAATTTTTTTCATTACTGAAAATATTGTAAAATCTATTTATATTCAATTACATTTACTTATAATATAATTATACTTCAAGACAAACTATTCATTACATATACATACGATATATTCTTACATATCTAATTAAGTAGGTATTTTAGTATCTAATAACTATTTAATTTTTCCTAAAGCTAAACATATTAATATTCCTTAACGTTAAAAAAACAGAATTACATATACATAAATATATAAAATAGATGTAAAACAGATGTAAAATAGATAACTTACGGCTATAAAATGCGATTTTTAATTGAAAAAATTAGTATGGTCTCGGTAGCGTATGTTCAGAGCCTCATTTCTATTAAATTCTGTAATTCGGTTCTATTAAAGTCCAATACAAATTTTTTTAGGTCTTTTTTAAAACAAAATGGGGATCGACATGCTTTTATTTCAATCGGTAGTATATTGTATAGTCTCGGACCAAGATGAGTGGCATGACGTTGGCCTATTGACTTAGATGAAAACGGTGTTCTATAAGATGTGAGTTTATGTCGAGTGTGATAGTTATGGTCTATTTCTACTAATTTGTCCTTATTTTTGTGTTGTGAATTTATTATTGCTGTAAAATACAATTGACGCAAATCAAAAATTTTGGATTCTTTATAGATATCATCTGAATGGACATGTGTATATGAAGAAAACATTCTTTCCACGTCTGCAGAAGAAGCAACGGGACACAGAAATGGAATTATCAGATCGAATACTTTGTTAATTTGTGGAATATCTTTTTGGGATTTTCATCACTGCACTACATAACATTTGATAATATTTCTTTTGAAAACATTGTTTCTTGGACGGATGTGATTTCGCTTCCAATTTGATTATTAACAGTAATAACCCAGTGCCAGAAAAATGATGAGAAACTATATCTAAAGCAGCCTTTTTTTTTCTTTCGACAGTTTTTATTTCTGATAGGATCCAGGAAATATGCCAAAAAGTGAAATGGCGTTAAAGCGTGAACATAACTCCTTACAAACATCTGATATTGCTGTTAAAAATAGCTGATTTTTGGCCCCCATCGCGGAAAGCATAAGACCCAGAGAAAATGGTTGGAAAAGGTTCAAAATTAATAAATAAGTACGTCTTCGTGATATCAAAAGGCTGGGCTGGGGAAAATTCTATTTCACTCCTAAAAACGTAAAAACAACTTCTGAAATTGCTTAGAATAATAGCTTATGCTAAATGCGAAAATTATATTTATTTATTATGATAACTATTAGGTATCGATTCAATAGAGATAACAAAAGGGTAAAAACTACCCCTATTCACACCCTATTCAGGGGGTGGAACGCCATACGTATTTTTCATATTCATATAGAGGTAGTTTTTCGTAATAAGGTTACTCCGTCAAGGCAAAGTGGATGTCTGTACCTTTTACTAGTGGAAAATAATTTGATGTACTACTAAGTGCCGTGGCATTTTTTTAGTATTTGAGACTGTGAATAGAATTGCACCCCCGAATAGGGTAGTTTGGTGGTTTCCAGGGTCGCTAACTAAAACGCTTTTTTGTAATAATACTTGCTGCGAATATTATTTCATACCCTTATAGGATAGGGATTGTTTTTGAAAATACGGATACTGAATTCAGGATCAGTTAAAGGCAGGGTGTATTAAATAGGTGATGCGACGACAACTCTCACAGTGGCTTCATAAGTGCTTACTTTGTACATATTGTAATAGATGGCAGGACCAATAAGTTCTCTCATTACTTACGCATAGATAGATAATTTTACAAGTTCTGTGCATACGTGCATACAGTATTGCATACATTTCTGGCCTTTTGTTTTTATTTAGTGAAACAGAGTCCAGTAACATCTGACATTAAGTAGCTAAATTAAAACATTGAAAGAATATATGCAACACTACATGCAGCATTGCACGTGTCGCCACAGCTAACCTCAAAAATATATGTTTCTTAAGATTTACAAGTATTACGTAGCTATTATTAAAATTTCTACCTGGTTCCTGTACTTTCAACCAAAATCAAGTTCAAAGCAATGTGTATGAAGTTTTAAAAATTTTTGTCACAATAAAATAAGACACTTTTTGCAGGTTAGGAACCTAACCCATAATTAGCAGTCTATTTTTATTAATCAACATAATTAAAAAATTATTTATATGAATTTTTAAATATTTGCTTGGAGCCAGTATGGCTCCAAGCTAAAAATGCCTATACAAACATTAAAAATGTGAATAAACGAAAAAACCTTAAAATTTGAGGTTATGTTAGTTATACGATGCACATTCCCAGGTAATTGTAGGACCTTATTGCTCGCGCCATCTACTAAAGTAAATAGTAACCATGCACTTATGAAGCCATTATTATAATAGAAAAGTGCCGTACGTCGGACCACCGATTTAATACACCCTGGTTAAAGGTCTGGCTCAACTAGTATCAAAAAATCATTTTGTACATTTTCAGTTGCCTTGGTATCTATTTTTTTAATATTAGGTGCTGTGTATGACGTTCCACCCACTAAATAGAGTGTGGAAAGAGGTAGTTTTTACCCTTTTCTTATCTCTCTTGAATCGATACCTTATAGTTATCATAAAATAAATATAATTTTTCACATTCAGTATAAGCTATTATTCAAAGCAATTTTAGGGGCTGTTTTTATGTTTCTAGAATTTTACCCAGCCTTTTGATACCACGAAGACGTATTTTTATTAATTTTGAGCATTTTTGAAACCATTTTCGCTGGGTCTTATGCGTTCCGTGACAGTGGCGGATCCAGAGTAGGCTTCCGGGGGGGGGGGCGTTAATTAACAATAAGTAAAATTTGTAGAAATAACCTTTATTCAATATGTACAAAACAAATTTTTTTTTTTTCTATCATTGTCAGTTTTTTAGGGGATAAAGGAGGTGGTAGAGGGAAATTTTTTTGTCCAAAATTAGCTTCAGCGCCTCAAAATACTTAAAAAAAATTAGATGTAACCTTTAGAACAATGTCTTTTTTTGTTCTTTTTAGGGGATGAAAAATTAACGCGATAGAAATTTTTTTTGTCCAAAATTGGCTTCAGCGGCTCAAAATACTTCAGAAAAGTTAGGTTAGAACCTTAGGACAAGACCTGTTTTTGTAAACCGGTGTTGTTAATTATTATTTACGTGTGGTGTGACGGGTAGTCCTCCGAATTTCCGGGGGGGGGGGGCGCCACTGTTCCGTGATGGGGGTCAAAAATCAGCTGTTTTTAACATTGTCCTTTCTGTCCTCATCTTCAAAACTACAAAAAAACGACACTCAATTTTTTACGTTCCGCAACTGCAAGAGACAAACTGTGACAGTTTGTCTGCTGATTTCTGTCAAATGTGCAATTTTTTCCCTGATATTATTCATGTTTGCTGCATTATCTGTGACCAAACTAATAAATCATTGGCCAAGTTTGCAAGATAATCACTAGTATGTGGATGTCCAGATGTATCTATACTTTCCAATTTTTAGTATCAAAACTGCAAATATTATCAATTCATTATGAACATTTGTCCAATTATCAGGAGACATAGAAACTGATTGACCTGATAAATTTTCAAAGCACTTTGATTTCTCCTCTTCAAATATTTCATTTAAAAGGTTGATGATAACTGAAACCTAGAATGCGGGACATACCCTGGTCTTAACATGTCAATAACTTTCTGAACCTCTTTATGTTCAATGGACTTAAAAGAACAATTTGTTGCAAAAATGGCTCTGGCTACCTGTTTGTCTAATTTTTTGTTTTTGTCTTGACATGTTCTTAAAACAAAGGAGCTTACATTAGTGCTACTGCAACTACTGCCACTCAAATTGCAGCTTGCTGTTCGTTGGGAATTTTCACTTTGGCTTGTACTCATTAATTTCACTTCCACATCCAGTGGAAGTATAGTAACGCCAAAAAAGTTTTGAAATTTTTTATTGTTCAAATAGGCTTAGAATGACATGAAACGTCGAGATTTTAAGTTTGAGCGAAAAAAATTTCTGTCTGTGCCTCGGTCTGCCTAACTTTTTTGTGCGCACGATTACTCTGGAACCGTTGAAGATATTGACTTGAAATTTGGTACACATATGTACTTTAATGGGATCTGGAACTAGATTATATTTTTATCTTATTCCGTCGAACGGTTGGCGGGTAAATTGGGGTAAATGGGGGGTAAATCAAGCAGGTAAGGGTCCATAAAATTGGCATTTAGTATATACAAGGGAAGCTGAGGTCTGAAAAACATTTTTGGCATTAGCCACCCATTTCCACCCCTCACCCATTATTTAAGGTTGTGATTTAGTGTGTGTACAAGAACCAAAGACCTCAAAATATTTTTTTACTTCATCCACCCGCACTACCACCCCCTATCACCACCCCCACCCCACTATCGATGTGGGATATCGTTTTATGTGTTTTTGAACGATTTCAAATATTATATTATTAAACATAAGCAATTATTTCCACATACAAAATTTTTTCGTTGTGAGAAACTTGGATAGAAAATCTGGATGTGGAAGTAGTGATTCCTTGGGCAGCGGTTTTACTTCCACATCCACTGGAAGTATAGTAACGATAAAAAATTTTTTTAAAGTTTTTATTATTCAAATAGGCGTAGAATGTCATGAAACATCGAGATTTTAAGTTTGAGCGAATAAGAAATTTCTGTCTGTCGGCCTGTCTGTAACTTTTTGTGCGCACGTTTACTCTGGAACCATTTAAGATATTGACCTGATATTTGGTACGTACTCGAGATCTAAAACTAGATTATATTTTCATCTTGTTCCGTCGAAGGGTTGGGGGGTAAATACGTAAATCAAGCAGGTAAGAGTCCATAAAATTGGTATTTAGTATACAGCATGTCCCAGGATACATGTAACAAGAGGTGTAATGAACCAAAAATTTTGGAATTTTGGAATGGTATTTGGGGATTGAGTCCTGCTTGTCGTAAAACTAAAGTATACCAAAAATGACTTGATTTGGTGTCCTACAGAGTGTTTTATAAGCAAAGTAGTAAAAATCACCACTAATAAAGTACCTTTATTTTTCAAAATATGAAAAAATTCCACTAAGAAAAGTTATTTAGAATGCAATTTTATACCTCTATACCAAATTTCAGGAATATAAAACTATTTTTTTGAAACTTCCCATTTTTGCGAATTAAGAGTTGAATTCATATTTAAAGTTGTGTAGGAGCAAATGTTAATCATCTCAAAAAGTAGGCTATTGGTAAATAAAAAATTGAATATACGAGATGTAAGAAGGTATAATGTTAATCTTAGTGGAATTTTTTCATATTTTGAAAAATAAAGGTAAAGTACTTTGCTTGTGATAAACATAAAACTGCCACAGATGAATTAATTAAGAATATTTCTTCATGCTGTAATACGATGGCCCCATTTAACATGGTCAACTTACTCCATATAGGTACTAAGAAAATCTACGAAATGATTATCGGCTTTTTGTTAAACACCAATATTAAATTATAGGTTAGCTTTGTTTTCCTCTTGCTTTAACCCTATGTTTTTACCCATCTTTCCCTGGTCTTTTTTTTTTGTGATGTCAAAATTTAATGCCCTGATAGACTCCTGGGCGAGAAGCGTGTTTCCCTGTATTTCCCGTTGTTGATCTTCTTTACATTGCTCCATTTTGTTGTAGGTATAGTTTTCTTAGTTCATTAACATATTAACAGATAGCGACTGGCTGTATGGTCTTTGACCCAAAGCCAAAAAAAAAAAAAAAAAAAAATATATATATATATATATATATATATATATATATATGTCTTCCACTTGGATAATCTGTAGTAAAAGTGATCAGTTATCTTCTGACAAAGCGGAAGAAATTTTGGTCACGGCGCATTTGCACAACAAAAAATTGAAAATTTTTTGTCAAAACTTTAAAAATAAAAAAAATGCGTCTTATATATGCTTACTTTTAAGTTCTTTTACTTTATTATGACCCTTATATAAACAAAATTGAGGTGGAAGACTTTTTGGGCAAGGCGCAGTCACAGGGTTGGCCAAAGTAACCACTTGAAAAACTTGTGCGTGCGGCTAAATTTAAGGGTAGTTAAGTGTACTTGGAGTTCATTTTAAGTTTTGAAATTTTGTATGGGGCTTCTTTAGGGACCAATAACACTAAATTCACGAGGGAAGAAGTTTTGGCCAACTTTACACCCCTTACTTACTATCCCTTTCAATTATAGCTCTTTTGTAGTTATTTAGTGTACTATTTATCATTTGACAATTTCTTTTCTTCCATATTTAAGTGAATAAAGTTGGCCTGACTGTTAGTTAATAAGAAAAATAGTCAATTTCAACTCCTTACGTAAGGGTTGTTCTTAATGAAGTCAAATAGTACATTTTAGAATAAAAAGTTGCACATGTGGAATAGATAAACAGTCAATTGGTAGTGTATTTACTTTTTTACATAAACTATGAATAGCTTAGTGACTTAGGTGTTTGATACTTCCACTTTTGAGTAATTGCAAATCCTTTTAACCATGAATAGAACTAGTCAAAATAAGTAGATTTTCGAAACAAACCCACCTTCATTTATCTACTCTACACGTGTAATTTTCTATGCTAAAATGTTAGTACATTTTAGCATATATACAGTGTGTCTCATTTAAACTGAAGACACCCGGATATTTTCGTAATTTTTTGAAATCCAGATTTGAGCTTTGGCACAATTGTAGTTCTATATAAGACGTATATTTCGAGACTACCAACTTAAATTTAAGTAACAAACTGAGACAACGGCAGCCCCCCAAATGGGGCCCATTCCCGATATTTTGCTTCGCGTTGAGGAAAAAAGTTATTAGAAAAAGTTGTTCAGAATCTAATTTTGAGCCCCAATACCAAACTTTATTACGAAATTCGCATTTTTACTTTTTTCAATATTTTCCCGCAGTCCACACACGGTTACAATTTTGGTTTTCAGTTTAATAGGATGCCATGGAATTGCTAAAAAATGTATTCAACAAGTGTCGATTTGACAAAAAATACATTTTAGGAGAAAAGAAAACAAACAATTAACTTTTGGTAACTGAAATGAGTAAAAAAAACAATAATATTGAAAAAACTAAAAATGCGAATTTCGTAATGAAATTGGTGTTGGGGCTCAAAATTAGATTCTGAACAACTTTTTCTAATAACTTCTTTCGATATCTTCAACGCGAAGCAAAATATCGAGAATGGGCCCCATTTGGGGGGCTGCCGTTGTCTCAGTTTGTTACTTAAATTTAAGTTGGTAGTCTCGAAATGTACGTCTTATATGGGACTATAATTGTGCCAAAGCTCATATCTGGGTTTCAAAAAATTACGAAAATATCCGGGTGTCTTCATTTTAAATGAAACACACTGTATATATAACGCTAAAAAAATTAAAAAATATCTTACCTTGTTCTTGGACGCGCCCTGCCCAAATTCAAAAATATTTTATATTTGGCGTCAAGAATATTTTATATTTGGCGTCTTTGAGGTATATACTTTCACCTCAGAAAGCTGAAGACATATAGCTCTCATCGTGTCTCAGAACCCGCGGCTCTCTAGATATATAATTAATATAAATTGATGATGCAAACGTTTCTATTACCAATTTGTAAAACCTAAAGCTCTTCGGCTTTTTAGTAATTTTACTTACCCACTATCTTCGCAACCAATTAGTAACCTTATAAACCTCCAATATAAACTCACCTTAATAAAACCCTTATAAAAACTAGCAGTTACTTAAGGTAATGAAAATTGTTCATTGGGTAATTTATATAGTTAGGAACGTGTTTTTTGAACAAACTAAATAATAATGTTTTTGTATTTTAAATAACTTTACATAAAAAACTATTGTCAGTAGGAAAAATATGGCTACGTTAATTATTCTTAAGGCTAGGATTTTGCAGAGTGAGAGGGAAATATGCGTTTATTTTCGGTTTATTATAAATATTTAAAAAATCATAAATGGTATAATTTTTAAAATAATTTCAGATACTTCCTATTGCTCTAAGGAATACAACCATATATAGTTTTTATCATTAATTTTGTATATAGTCAAATGCCATACTTTAACAGTGAAATTAGGAACTATTTTCATTGACAAATTACGATATTTAAATGTAACACAAATTTATAATAAAAAATATATATAATTGTATTCGTTAGAACAATAGCAAGTATCTAAAGCAGTTTTAAGATTATACTATGTGTAGTTTTTTAAATATTTACAATAAATCGAAAATGAACGCATATTTCCCTCTCACTCTGCAAAATCCCAGCCTTAAGGATAATTTTTAATTTGTATGTATTTATTTATACAGACTCATACAGACAGAGATCAATTTAAAATTCGTATCTTAGTATCGATGCTCAATTTCCTTATAGGTGAAACAGAGAATAAAAGAATTTACCGGTTTTATTAGATGAATCTAGTAAATTGCTAGGTAGAGAAAAATTCTTTTATTCTGAATTAAAGAAAATAGCATAGTAAAAATAAACGAATGGTACCTCTTTTGAGCCGTTATACTTGGTTAGTTGGCTGGATATTTAAATCCAGCGAGACTCCTTTTAATCAAAATACCGTCTTTGTACTTAAACGTTCTCTCTTCTGGTGTTCCATAGTTAAATGTATTCATTCCCCAACAATTACTTTCCAACTTATCTCATATAGCGATTGTGTTTTATGATATTTGAGGAATTGGTGCTTTAGGAAAAAGGACGTTAATTTTTACGAAAGCTTTGTGTTGCAAATTTCATTACTTATTACTGAAAGGCGGAAAATTTAATACGCCCCTTCACGTCTTCAATCAACAACAGCCGTTTCACGGTTATTTTTCGCTTTACGTCGGAATTTCTGCTCGATGCAAAAAACTGAAATTAAGAACAGTATACATTAACAAGTTGCATCAAGTATTCATATTTCAGGGGAAATTATGAATAATTACCGGCGGTAAAAACACCAAGTTTATCTTTGATACAAACAGGAGTTCTAAGGAAAAATTTCATTGTACAAATATTTAAATATAGGAGAAAAATATTGTAAAAGAAAACCTCTAACGAGATATTTTATAGAATATTTTTTACTATTAGAATTTTTTATAGAATATTTTTTACTATTAGAATTTTTTTTTAAAAGAATTAGGATATTCTTAATGAAACCTCATCTGAAAATATCTGGATTCAAAATAAACTTCAGGAGACTTCAACTTAAAAGGAGACAAACTGTAACATAAGGAATTAAGACGGCATAGAGTTACAAGGATAATCCTACCTTTCATCAAGAAAAATAAACCACTATGAAGCCTGATCAAGAGAACATACATATGTGTCGTACTGCCAACGGTGGTATGCAGAGTTAAAAAGAGACAACAGCAAAAGCCAACAGAAGAAGTCTGAGAAGAGCTGAAAGGTATATCATCCAATTACTAGCAAAAACAATGAGACTAAAGCAACAACATACAACTTCAACATTAGTAGAATGGAAAACAATTACAAAATAATAGAAAAACTAAAAATTGTGAGACTATGCTACTCACTCGTAAATAACAAGAATTGAGAGGATCATGCACAAACTATGATAGGATCAAGCACACTGGGAATGAACAACAAGGAAAAAATAAATACCCTGAAGAAATTGCAATGATATATCCTCGGAATCGGAATCAGAAGCGTGGGAAACAAAAGGTTTCGAAAAAGAACAACTCTAGAAGCAAAAACACGAAAAGAGGGACATAAACACTCCGTATCAAGACAAAGTGCGGTAATGCATATCACGAACACCTACACTTCCCATCCTGCACTCCTCCACCATGAGTCATGTGACTCTCGCTGCAAACAACAAACATGTCCCTAATACAAACAGCGTAGACGTAGCCAGCTCGGCGGGATATTTCCTGGAAGCGGCAACAATGCCTATTTTACACTGGTAGATTATAGATTGTTGGGTTGGGTTGGCCTTTTCTTCGCTTCAACCTAAAAGATCTTTTGTGAATTACCCTACAACTAGTTTTTGTCCAGGACTCCTTTTTACAAAGCTTGTGATTTTCCTGGGAGCTAATTTCCCTATGTCTTCCGGTATTAATTCCGTCTGTTCTAGGTACTTTAGCCCAATGCGAATTGGTATCTTGCATTCACAAAGTATACAGATTCGGCAAATGTAGTTCGTGATATAGGGAATAAACTTCGGTGTACTATTGAAAGCAGAATGCGTGGGGTCATCGACGCGGTCAAGCGGTGGTGATATGAATGAATACCAATGCCTTGCGTTGATCTACGACAAGGCGTGGTTTACCTGCGCTGATGCACGTTTACATATCACGAACTGCAATTGCCGAATCTGTATGTTCCGCAGTCTCAGTTGCCGATTGACAGTATCTGCAATTGTCATCTTCTACTATACCCATATTCTTGAGATGATATCTCAAGGGGCAATGGCCAGTTAGAAAGCCTTTGATCAGCCTTAGGTCGAACTTTCCTAGTTTGAGAAGCCTTGTGGCATTCTTTGTTGAATAGATTATAAACTTTTTCGCTTGTTTTTGGCCTAGGGTATTCCTCTAGCAGGACTTCCCATTTTTGGACCTCCTCTGTTATTGTGTCCCTTAGAGAAGCCACAGAACGGTTGGGATCCGATGGCTTCAGTCCCTTTTCTTGCGAGGCTGTCAGCTAGTTCATTACCTTCTATTCCTTCGTACCCTGGCACCCACGTAAAGGTAATCTTCACTCAAAGAAATAGTATGGGTAAATTCACCAAAAAAAATGGTTAACTAACAATATCGTTAATTTTGTTAAACTAAATTATATTGATGGTATTTTTAAACAAAAGGTGATTGTCATTTTAATTAATAAAAAGTTGTCGTATAACAAAACAAACATTAACTTAAAAAATAGATGAATAAGACTATTATTTTTTTCGTCTGACTATTATTTTGTTGAATTCTGTCAAATTAAACTAGATAATAGTATATTTTATTTTTAACTATTGTCGAATTGTAATTGTAAACCCAGTAGCAGTTTGCTCTACTATTATAGTTGACAGATAAACCAATATTATTGTAGAGTTAACCTGCAGTTCTGTTTTTACATAAACATAACATCGTTCTGCCATCCACTTTGATGAATTAAGACGTCGTATCAGCGCTTTTGTTTGCAAATAGTATGGGTTAAATCAATCAAAAAAATAGTATATATATTGTTCATTTTGTTAAATTGAAGTATATTTAATAGTATTTTTAAACAAAAGGTGATTGCCACACAACAAAATAAACATTAACTTAAAAATAGATGCATAAGACTATAATTTATTCATCTTACTAATAATTTGTTGAATTTTGTCAAATGAAACTAGATAAATAGTAGACTTTATTTTTAAGTATTATCGAATTGTAATTCTAACCCAGTATTAGTTCGCTGTATTACTGTACTTTGTAGACAAACCAATATTATTGTTGTCTTTTAGAAGTTCTAAAAGGGAATTACCATAAAATTTGCTTGCTTACCACGTAGTCTATTACAGAAATTATTCCTAGATGACGCCACATACAAATCACTGACAATAATCAATCATGCATTATCTTATACTCTTATGAATTTATAGAAAATTAATAACATGATTGCAGTGTTCAAATTCTCTCAGGGATCATCGATATATTTGGATGGATCTTATAAACGATCTCTAATCTTTGGTTTGGGTGGTCTGATTTCTCAATACTGAGATTTTGGCCAACCAAAGAAAACTTCATCATGCAATATAGTGTAGATCAACCTAAAAATTAGTTGGTGAACAAAAAACAAAGTCGTTGTACTATTTAATTGTAGACCAAATTGAAAATGGTTAGCGAACATAAAAAATGTCATTGTACTATTTAATTTGTTGTTCTACAAGAAGATATGATTATTAAACTACTATTTGTTTACGAAAACAAAGTTGTTTTTTTACAATCAATTATTTTTATTTATTTGCTTTTATCATGATTAGAGAATATTATTTAGGTATTATGCAAATCACAACTTGTAATGTAATTCAATACTTCGTCAGTATTAGCTAGAAGAGTAGTTGTTTTGATTGGTTTTCCAATAATGAGTGTTTTAAAGTGTTTTCCTAAGTAGTATATTAGCGTGACCCGATTAAGGTACCAATATACAGAAAGTAGACAATTTCATATTAAATTTAAAAAAGTGTGAATGACTAAATGTAAATGAATGATTTAAGTATTTTCAATATATTTTTTTCTTTAAAATGCTAAGAATCCTATCATGTAATTCAATACTTCGTCAGTATTAGCTAGAAGAGTAGTTGTTTTGATTGGTTCTCCAATAATGAGTGTTTTAAAGTATTTACCTAACTAGTATATTAGCGTGCCTAGATTAGGGCAACAATATACAGAAAGTAGGTATTTTTATAATAAATAAAAAAGTGTGTAAGTTGTGATTTGCATAATACCTAAATAATATTCTCTAACAAAGTTGTTGTATGACTATTCTTTTCTGATTGATTTAACTATGAAACTAGATAGGCGCGATTTCATATGCTCTTTTTGGTTGAATTCACCTATCATCTTCTTTGAGTGTTGTTGCTTTTTGCCAGTTGTTTTAGGGATTGTTTGCATTCCCAGGCAATTTTAGATTCGAAGGTGTTAAGACTTCAGAGGCTTTATTGCTGCCTGGCTATCTGAGAGTATATAGATCTTTGCCCTTTGAGTGCCTCTGTTAAATCATTCCTGGGCACACGAATCTATAACATAGATTTCTGCCTGGAAGATGGTTGCGCTGTTACCAATGGTTTTAGATAGCCTGCATTTAGGCCCCGCTACGTCCACACCAACCCCTTCGTCCATATTGAATCCATCTGTATACCAGATGAGCAGTACTTCGACTCTGCTCGCCTTACGGCTTTCAATCAGCACATCAACCGGGCAGTCAAAGTCATGCTTGATTGGCATTGAGTGAGTGGGTTTGGTCATGGATTCAGATTGTATCAACTCCAAAATCCTTAAATGACCAACCGGGTCACCTGGTCTGAATTTAAGTGCCTGGTGCAGCCTTAGGGTACTAAGTGCTGCCTCCTTCCCCACACGCAAATACAGAGGAAGTAAGTCCAACAATACCTCTGTAGCTGCTGTAGGACAGGAGCGCGTTATTCCTATAGTCTCTAGACAGGCAAGGCGTTGCACTTTCTGCAACTTCCCTTGTGCTAGTTTCTCTTCTGTTTTTGGCCACCATACACATGATGCATAGGTTACCATGGGCCAACCGAATGGTAGAACCAATGTATCATTCTTGGCTTCAGACCAAGTCTTACCAAACAGCCTACAGTACGTCCAAATAGCCGTGTTTGCTTTTGTAAGTGTCCTTTCCAAGTGAGTTTTTGGTCCAGGATTACTCCTAGATACTTAACCTCACTGGAAAAATTCAGTACCGTTCCATTTAGCCTAGGAGCTCTCAATTTTAGTTTTCTCCTTTTGGTGAATGGAACAATAACTGTTTTGCCCTCTGACGAGCACCTTTTAGATATTATGTTTAAGGCAATTTGCATGTGGTTTGAGATCATAATCTCATGCCTGCCTCTCACAGTAACGACCAGGTCATCAGCATAGCCCTGAACGTTGAAGCCATAATTACTCAGCTTGTGGAGGAGATCGCCGAATATATATATATATATATATATATATATAATGCCTTGCGTTGATCTACGACAAGGCGTGGTTTACCTGCGCTGATGCACGTTTACATATCACGAACTGCAATTGCCGAATCTGTATGTTCCGCAGTCTCAGTTGCCGATTGACAGTATCTGCAATTGTCATCTTCTACTATGCCCATATTCTTGAGATGATATCTCAAGGGGCAATGGCCAGTTAGAAAGCCTTTGATCAGCCTTAGGTCGAACTTTTCTAGTTTGAGAAGCCTTGTGGCATTCTTTGTTGAATAGATTATAAACTTTTTCGCTTGTTTTTGGCCTAGGGTATTCCTCTAGCAGTACTTCCCATTTTTGGACCTCCTCTGTTATTGTGTCCCTTAGATAAGCCACAGAACGGTTGGGATCCGATGGCTTCAGTCCCTTTTCTTGCGAGGCTGTCAGCTAGTTCATTACCTTCTATTCCTTCGTACCCTGGCACCCACGTAAAGATAATCTTCACTCAAAGAAATAGTATGGGTAAATTCAACAAAAAAAAATGGTTAACTAACAATATCGTTAATTTTGTTAAACTGAATTATATTGATGGTATTTTTAAACAAAAGGTGATTGTTATTTTAATTAATAAAAAGTTGTCGTATAACAAAACAAACATTAACTTAAAAAATAGATGAATAAGACTATTATTTTTTTCGTCTGACTATTATTTTGTTGAATTCTGTCAAATTAAACTAGATAATAGTATATTTTATTTTTAACTATTGTCGAATTGTAATTGTAAACCCAGTAGCAGTTTGCTCTACTATTATAGTTGACAGATAAACCAATATTATTGTAGAGTTAACCTGCAGTTCTGTTTTTACATAAACATAACATCGTTCTGCCATCCACTTTGATGAATTAAGACGTCGTATCAGCGCTTTTGTTTGCAAATAGTATGGGTTAAATCAATCAAAAAAATAGTATATATATTGTTCATTTTGTTAAATTGAAGTATATTTAATAGTATTTTTAAACAAAAGGTGATTGCCACACAACAAAATAAACATTAACTTAAAAATAGATGCATAAGACTATAATTTATTCATCTTACTAATAATTTGTTGAATTTTGTCAAATGAAACTAGATAAATAGTAGACTTTATTTTTAAGTATTATCGAATTGTAATTCTAACCCAGTATTAGTTCGCTGTATTATTGTACTTTGTAGACAAACCAATATTATTGTTGTCTTCTAGAAGTTCTAAAAGGGAATTACCATAAAATTTGCTTGCTTACCACGTAGTCTATTACAGAAATTATTCCTAGATGACGCCACATACAAATCACTGACAATAATCAATCATGCATTATCTTATACTCTTATGAATATATATATATATATATATATATATACCGGGTGACACAGGAGATATGTAACACCCCGTAGTATGTTTATTTAAAAAGATATTATTTTGAAATTTGGTAGACTTATATAATGTATGGTTATCCTTTTTTTAGTACAAACAAGAAATTTTTTCCACTTCCGGTTTCACCGGAAGTGACATCTACTTTGTTATTTTAAATGGCACCATATATATATTTTTTTCCTATCTGATTCTCCGTAAATTCCTCTTTTCAACTATGTATAGCAAGATCGCATTCGTTTTTAAAATGGCTACTGAAAACCATTTTATTGCATTAAATCATGTTGGCTATGGTATGAAATGTAGCGGTAATTAATGCTGAGTGTGCTGCAATATCAAAAGAACCCTGGTACACAATTTTGTGTTTCACATTTGTGTTTACCAATTAGATGGCCTCCGAGATCTCCGAATCTTACGCCAATTGATTTTTTCATATGAGGCCATCCCAAGGAAATAGTTTATAAAACTCCACTGCAAAATAGGGAAGACTTGGAAATGAGAATTAGGTTAGCAATAAATGAAATTACTGAATTGCAGTTAGAAAATGTGCTTAGAGGTACTGTTACAAGAATTCGACGCTGCAGGGAAAATAATGGCCAACATTTTGAGATTCTTCGAAAATAATTTTATTTAAAAGCAAGCAAAATCAGACATAACAATGGATCAAAGTGAAAGATGAATAAATATTTTACAAATGGGTCAAATTTAAAATTAGTGTTTCTATCTTAGTTTTTATGATTTCGGGGATTAAGTCTAGAGATTTTTCTTTAATATAAAAATTCTACAAAGTCTCTTCGGCTACTGATTAGAACAAAACAAATATGAAACACAAAATTGTTTACCAAGGTTGTTTTGATATCGCAGCACATTAAGCATTAATTACCGCCACATTTCATACCATAGCCAACTTGACTTAGTGCAATAAAATGGTTTTCAGCAGACATTTTAAAAACGAATGCCATTTTGCTATACATAGTTGAAAAGAGAAATTTAAGTAGAATCAGATAGGAAAAAAATATATACAGGGTGCCATTTAAAATAACGAAGTAGATGTCACTTCCGGTGAAACCGGAAGTGGAAAAAATTCCTTGTTTGTACCAAAAAAAGGACAATCACGCATTATATAAGTCTACCAAATTTCAAAATAATATCTTTTTAAATAAACATTCTACGGGGTGTTACATATCTCCTGTGTCACCCGGTATATATATACCGGGTGCCTACGATATTACTAGCCAGCCTATAAATTTCTTGTAAAAAAGGATATCAATTTCAAATTTTAGGAAGTTATATGGCTGAATACGGTGCACAACTTGATTGCTCCAAGATCTGATTTTCATTTCCGGTTTAACCGGAAACAGTATAAACTTTGTTATTTTTAATTGAACACCCTGTATATTATTCGAAATTTGGATTGTCCAAGAAATTCTAGGTCCAAAACATGTAGCATACCCTATATCTATCTTTGACAATTTTCGAGAAAATGGCGGTTGAAATTGTTATATCCATCATAATTTATTTAATTTTCATATAAAATAAATGAATGTAGGAACAAATCTGTTACGGTTATTTAAGTTTTTTGGTGAGTAAGATTTGATAAAGTCATAAAAATTACATTTCATTCACTTTTTTCAGTGCTCCTTTTTTAAAAACTTCATAGCACACGGAATAGCATTTTTTGAACTTTTCTGGTAAAAGGTGAGAACAAGCCACATTTGCTTTCAAATAATAGTCGTCTTCAGTCTCTGATCTTGATACATTCATTTTTCTAAATGTTTTTGTTGTGAATTCAAGTCAAGAACGCAGCTAATGCCCTTGTCGTATGTACCTGAAGTTTCGAACGTTCACTTGGACCAATTTCATTTGAAAAAGAAAAATTAATAAAAACCACACTTCGAATTAGGTGTAAAAACTTAAGTATTGTGGATATTATTGTCAGCAACTGTGGCAATGAAATGTTTAACCTAAACCGATGTTTGGTTTTTATTATCTTTTCTGTTTTATCTAAAATTCGTTCAAATGAACGTTCGAAACTTCAGGTACATCTCGTCGCTTAAGTACCTATTTCTCTTATTTTACTGAACACTGACAGTAAGCTAAGGTCTTTATCGCCAGCTAGGCAACTGGTTTTGATTTTGTTACACATGGTACGTTGATTTAAATAAGGAAATTAAGTAATAATGCAAAAGAGCGTCCGCCCTATTAACTTATTTAATATAATTTTTCCCCGGGGGAACTTTCGATCTTAAAATTTCCATTTTTCAGTCTTGACTGTTAAACAACAGTGAATGTTGGATGTATATAATTTTCAACAAATTCTCCAGAGACCCCTCAACGCTACAGATTCAGTCCCAGATCGCCCTCCATTGTCTCTTTAACGACATAATATGTAATGGGGAATGGTAATGTCCTCCATAAAACGCTTTTTACACCAAAATTGTGTTATTGAATCGAAAGGAGTTATTGAATTTTTATTAAATAGGATTTCACTGAAAGTTCTCCGGTGTAGATGGAGGATTTTAAATTTAATTTTGCTTATATAAAATGGAATGGAGGAAGGATAACTTTTTATTATCAATAGCTACCTTCGGATAAATCAGATCAGCTTTATTCTTATGTTAATGTGCTTTGAATAAAATTTTTGCACGACGTAGGTCGGAAAAATCACTTACGTTGCAGGGAAATATATGTGTATGTGAGGAATATCCTTAGGGAAAATATTGGTTTAAAATATATTTATTCAAACAGCGGAATATGTTTGCCATCATAAGAATGCCTCGTGAATGTGATTTAGAGATTTCCAAGGTGTTTTTTTATAGAAAACGTATAAATATATTCCTTCCTATAAAACTGAAAAAATAAATAAAAGCATACACATGTGATATTTTAAACTAGGTACATACAGATATTATTTAAAACATGATAAAGGTTAATAAAATTACGACGGATAATTTATTAAATGTATTTAATTACACTAATGTGAGCACACTAGGAGCGAGTGAACATTTTGGGCACGATTTTGTACCTCTTAATACTTATATATTTGGTGAAATTGAATGTGAAGATCAATAAAATATGAATCTGGCAGTTGGGCGTCATTGCAAAATCGATGACACTTCACTATTTTTTGAAAATTTTACTCGATTTGGTTTGCGATACGAAAAGATATGGGATAGTAATTTTGTCGTTTGTAACGCTATAGTTTTTGAAAAAAGCCCACTATAAAATATGAGCGGTCAGCACTTCAAGTTTGAAATTGCAAAAAAAATATTTTCTATCGTTTGCGATCACATTATTCTCGTTTGCGATGTTGCCGTTTCTCGGCAAAAATGTCCAACACTAATACATCCAAGCAAGTAAATCGTATTTACTCTGTTTTATTGGCAACTACGCCGTCCAAAAACGACTGGACTGCATAGTATACTGGCTGATTTTGTTTGATTATAAATAAAATCCTAAACATTATAAAATATCACTACGACAATGTTCGGGTGTTGAGAGAGGGCGCTGGAAGAGTAAGAACGTGAAAAATCCAAAGGTAAAGTGAGTCATAACTATACCGACTAATTTTTGTTTTAAGTTATAATTGACATCATAGCCCAAACGACAGAGAACATTTTATTGTGAAACCCACAAAAAATTGCAAACTGATTAATTTTTTTTTTAATGAGTTCGTGAAAGTGTATAGAATAATATCCTGAAAAGTTTACATTTCGCTCGAATGCAGAACATAAAAAAAAGTGAAAAAAAAAATTTTATCCATTTTTTTCAAAATTTTGAAATTAAGTTAGTGTAGGGAAAAATAAAAAATACAGGTGGATAGACCACGTATTTCTGAACAAAAAATATCCTAATAAAATTTATCGCTAAAGCCACGGTATTCCTGGAAAAAGTAACTTTGTCACTCTGCTCGGCCAAGCGCACGGTTAAATGCATACTACGGAACCTCTAAAAATTCTTAGCTGTTCTATCGAGTAAAATAAAGTTTTTTCTTTTTCTGATTACACGTTTTAAACATTTTTCTTAGTGAATAGGAGGATAAATAGTGAGTATGGAGGGAAAATATATAATTATCAATGCATACACAGACACCACACATAGCCGCTGAATCGCTCGCATCAATTTTTACGTGCCTTTACTGTATTGTATTTATTACAGGTATTACACCTATCCACATTTCAGCTATATCCAATGGATTCCTTATACATTTGTTAATGTATTGGAAAAGTTCCAGAATTTATATTCAAAACAATCAAAGATATTTTCATAGTTATAAGGATAAGATCGTGAAAATCGCAATTTCTTATGATCTGATTGATCATATTTTAGAAAAAATGCATACCAGTAAACGATTTTTTGTTTGAGCATTCGAAAAATATACATTTTTTCCGAAATAGTGATATTTTATTTTTTCCAATGGGTCAATTTCTCGACAAGTTACAGCCTCCAATACATATATTTATCAAAAAAATCATCAAGCAAGGAAATTAAAATGATTTGAGATGTACTTTTTTTTTAATCCTCATTACTACAACTTAATAAACCATAATAATCATGAAGTGTACATACTTTTTAACAGTTCTTCATGAAGAAAGAATTTTTTTGAAGGGCTTTTATTTTTTTCTATATTTTTTATTGCGACGATTGAGTTCGGGCGTGATAATATATATAAGTATATTTTTCCCATATATCCTTTGCTTGTTTTGTTTAAAACAAAAAAGCATCAGAAAGCTACACTTTCCATCTTTTAAATGAACCAACACTCATATAGATTGAACAAATTCTGATTTAGTGACATGTAATTCAGTGCGTCGCATCGGTGTCACAGTCATGCGTATTCAAGCACGCGCACGCATCCCAAGTAACACACAAGGTACCAAATCCTTTCAGTTTCGGTTTTGCTACGAAGCCTTAGTTCCTGGGGTACATCCTGGTACTAATATTGCTACTTTATTGGGTAAGGCTACTTTATATGGTTCTTTTAAAGTAACTGTTACCACACCGATACCATTTATTGGAACTGTAAACACCCGAAGTCAAAGTAACATTTGGGTAGTTACTGGAACTAGGCAGTATCATTTTATTGTTACTCTATAGTGGCAAAAACTATATAGTACCAGTGAATCAGTTACTGCCACCCACCGGTGCCACTAATAGGCCTAAATAAAGTAACTGGGTACATAGAGAGGCAATCTAGGTTCCGGAATAGTTCCAGTGACCATCACTTGGAACTTTAAAGTATCGTGGCATTTTAGTGGCAACATGGGTAGCGAAATAGTTCCTGTTGGTACTTTGCAGTACCAAAATAGAATCTGATACTATAGAGTCACATCAGGATAGTTGTTGTTGGGTCACCAAAGTCACAGATCTTTTAGAGTTAAAATGGGGGTCTCCTATACTTTATGGTGGAGGGCCTAACTTTATAGTACCTTTGTTAAAATCGGCCATTATTAGTTGTTGTTAAAATTTTTAGAAAAAAAAAATTGGTTTTAATCAAAAATAGACAATGGTTATGTTAATATATTACCATAAATGTTTACGAAAAATGATTTTGAAAGTATTCCAAATGTTTCCCTAATAAATATTTAAATTTTTTAATCTTGCCTTTTTAAATTATTTTGTCAGAAAATTACAAAAAAAGGTTATTTTGAGGGCGCGTTGAAATTTTGTCATTTAATATGTCAACTTATATCAAAAAAGTAGCTTGCGTTTGAAAAAATTGCTAAATAAGTACTTTAAACACGCGTCTAAAGTACACATCTTTTTGGTATAATATTATTTCACTTCGCCATTATTATAAAAGAAACAGAGAGGTCGCTAAAAGATAAACACCATTTTAAAAAGTGATAGTGGCAGTTACTAGGCAGCCACGTAGCGGCTACTAGGCCGCCGAGTCGCGGAGAAGTACCCGCTACTACCTCGATCCTTTATAGTAACTAAACATAGTCACATCTATAGAGGCCGGGACTACCCGAAACACTACCCGGCGACTAAAAATTTTCCCCCCATTTTAGTGGCGGCTACGTAGCTGCCACGTAGCAAGGACGTGGCAGCCTATTGTAGGGGTCCACTTTATCGTGGCTTTTATAGTCGCCGATGCGTTCTCGCGACTTTATGTGTTACTTGGGATGGATCTCGCTCCGAGTTATAACGTTACACTTTACTATTTTTTTCCGGGAAAACCGTGGCTTTAACGATAAATTTTGTTAGCACACTTTTTGTTCATAAATACGTGATCTATCCATCTGTATTTTTTATTTTTTTCTAGCTTGATTTAATTTCAAAATTTTGAAAAAATGTAAACTTTTCAGAATATTATTCTATATAGTTTCACGAACTCATTAAAAAAAAAGTTTACTCAGTTTGCAAAATTTTGTGGGTAAATACCTTCATCGACTGGGCTATCGTACAACTTTTTTATATATGAAGACATAGCTGACGCCTTCCCGTTAACCAGACAAGTGGGCTCTCCCCTCTGACTATAACCCCCGACACCTCGGCATCGTTTTCACATTTTTCAGTATGTCGATATAATTTGCTATTTAGCATCATTCTACTATTTTTCTCTGTCACCTTTCCCATCTACACTTTCTAGTGATTAGGGGGTTTAGGTTTCCAATTTTCCTATGTCTCTTTTGCGTTTCTCGTTCGTGAGATTCTTTCGGAGATTGACTTCCGCCTCTCTACCGATTAAATCCTGGTTTCCAACATGCTTCGAGGCCTAAGCTCCATGCCTAGCTTGATGCTTACTCGCTTTATGTCACCTTGCCACTGCTTGTACTCAAATATTGCATGGGCTGCCGTATCTACTTCCTCACACCTATCGTTTGTGGCTATACAGATTTACAGATATTGCCTGAAGCAGTCTTGAATCCACTTACCTATCGCTATGAAATATGTCCAGCGCCTATCCCACTCCTCTAATAGATTTTTCTGGTCCTTTTAATTAGGTCTTTATTCCCCTTGGCTTCGTAGGTCTCTGCGTTCGCCTGTCAGCAGTTTTATCGGAGGCAAGTTTGCGATTATTGATAATGCATCTTCTGAAACCGTCCCATAGGATCTACATAAATGCAGTGCCATGTTTCTGTGTACGGTTATCATCCTTTTTCCTTTTCAATTGCAATTTCTATTGCATTGTACCATATTGATATTGCATACAGAGCAATGGGGAGAGCCACTAAGTCTAATAGCCTCTTCTTCTTACATAATGGTCCTTCCACATTGGGATCATCCTTTTTTAAGCTTTTTTAGTCGCATAATTCACATGTTCTTTAAATATGAGGTTTTGGTCAATTACCACTCACAGATATTTCAGTTGTTTCCCTGGTTCTATTTGCTCTCACTGCAGCTGATAGAAGGGAATCTCCTTCCTGCCTATTAAAAGCATTGCCTCTGCCTTCTCTGACGCAAGTTTCAGGGACTTGTTCTGCATTTATCCGTTAATCTGTTTTAAGACATGGTTTGTTTTTCTTTTCAATCCTTGTGCTGTTTTAATACTGACAATAATGGCCAAGTTATCAGCGAAGCACATTGCTGTTATATCCGTTATAACCTCGTATGACACGTTCCACAGGGTATGGTCCAGCATTGATCCTTGCGGAACTTCACTGTTTATCCCTACCTCCTCAGTCCCTTCATGTGTTTCTACCTCGATTTTTCTATCCTTCTATCCTTTATTGGCTATATCGATATGAGGTATAACAGATAGCGAACTGAAACTTGTTTTTAACTGATTTCAATATCGATTAGGTAAAAATATTCAATTAACTGGTCGACAGTACAATACAATAGCAAATATATGTGTATTAATCGGTATAAAATAATAAACATACAATCTTCACTGTCTCCTAGTGTTCAAAATACCTACGTACCAACGTATAGTTACGTTAATACTTTATACCTGAGCACAAAAATTAAAATTAAATTCTGTTATAAAACGGGGAATAAAATTAACTCAAAGCACAGCTGCGAATACTCATACAACAAAATTCCAGTTCTTAAGGCGAATATTTAAGGTATTAAGCAAATAAATTCCCTATAACTGCCAGAAAAACAGTTTTCCTTGTAGCGGCTATATAATAACTGAGAAATAAGAGAAAATATAGTGGCTCTGAAAATAACTTCAATTATAAGCGTTTGGTGGAGCTTTTACAAAGTAATTCTTACCTTTATTTCACGTTAATGAAAACGTTTCCTTTTTATTCAAAATCGACTAGAAAATTGGAATTTCCCACGTAGGTTACAATGTTCGATGAATAAACAAATCGATTTGGTTACGTACATCTGTTTGATAAGCTTAACTAACCCTTTGGTAATCCGCTAAAGAAAACGGCATGCCGTCAAGGAATACCACAAGGGATGGTTAATCCTCTCGGTCCTGTTGAAAATGGAAAGCAGATCACAATCCTGGATCCTAAATATATTTTTTTATCATACCGGGTGACAACGAGATCAGATTTGCTTCATTTTCTCGGTTGTTTTTAGGAATCAAAATTTAAAATTTGGTAATATAATTTGTGATACATAAAAACGTATTTTGCACTGTTTGAAACAAAAATTTTACTTCCGATTCCGAAAATGTGCATAGGTAAAAATAGTATTTTCAATTAACCCTTTCACTGCTCAAGACGAGTATACTCGCTAACGGGTTAACTGCTCCAGACGAGATAACTCGCGGTTCAAAATTAAATAGGATCTGACTGCCCTAGCCGAATTTTCTCGAGGTGTTCAGGTTTATGGGTGAGAATCGGCCGATTGCAATCGCGCTGCAAATTTTTTTTTTGTTTTTTTTTTGTTTTTTTTTTTAACCATAGTACCATATCAAAATTATTCTTTTTTTAGTTTGTATACGTTATGATTTATGATTTTTTTCAAAATTACATGCTTTATTGTGACAAATTTTTTTTTAACTGAAAAAAAGAAATAAAAAAAATACTCCTTCGAACCAAACTGCTGCAGACGACTATACTCGCTAGCAACAAATTAATTGCGCATTGCAAGAGCCACGGCATTTAGGCCGTGCGCAGACAAAGGATTAAGAATTGTTTCAGATATACGCAAATAAATAAATTCTCTACAAAGAACAAATAATTTTATGTCAAGAAAGTATTAAGTTTGTAATAAATTTATTTATTTATGACAATCCTTTCATTTTTTGCCAGAAAATTTGTTTTTTTCTGAAGAATTTATTTATTCGCGTATAAATGAATAGAGATTCTTGGCTCAAAACGTTAATTTTGTCTGTGTTAGAAGATAAATTAATTTTGTTTCATATACTGAAAAAAGTCCATTTCTGGAATAACCACCTTGGATTCGGGGTGCGGACTAAGTTTTGTCTCAGTTGGACTTGTACGAATGTCAGATGTTAAGGATCATTGGTAAGGTGGTAATAATTACACAGACACACAAAAAAAAAGTTCTGTGCAGCGGACCAAATTATATGGATATGGTGTATTTTTCGACGCCGAATCCGAATCGGTGGTCCAAAAAAAAATCTATCGTGTCAGTTTTGTTTTTTAGTCAAAAACATCCCTTAAAATGGTGTAAAATCATAGAAATAATGTAATAACTCTTAATGAAGTGTGAAAAATGTTTTGTAGTCGAGAGTAGAGAATATAAATTCGAGCCACAGAAAGCTATTTCTATAAATTAAACCGAAATCCGCCCTTATGGAGCGTGAAAACTACCGCTAAAACTCAAAAGACGCAAGTGAGTGTGAATAACATGTGCAAAAACCAAATTTTTGTATATCTTAGAGCAAAATATTTGACTCTGGTGCGACAACCAACCATTACTCCCAAAAGGTAGAGAATCAACCCCATGGAGGGTTAAAACTACCCCCCCCCGAACGGGGAAAAAAATTTGAGGTATTTGTAGTTTTATGCAGGGTGTGAACAAATATGGAGTGAATTTGTTCTACCGACACATGACTAGAATCTACCCTTAGTAAGAGCTACCCCATGCGCAAATTATGCACATAGGTGCTATTGAAATTCGGGAAAGGGTCAAATACTTGTAGCTCATCGTGCCAAATATACAAATCTGGTACGACAACCACCCAATCTTAATAAGGTTGAAAATTCAAGCATTTGTAGTTTTAGGCAGGGTAGATAAAAATGGAGTAAATTCCTACATTAGCATTAACCAGTTGTGTTCTATTTAAAAAGGTCCCAAATGTCTTAAAAATCCTAATAATCCTAAAATTTCAATAAACAACCAAAATGTCCTAAAAAATAGCGATGTTTTAAACATATTTTTTAAATTACGCGGTTGAAGCAGTTCAACAATTACTAGAATACGTGAAGAACTCGTCGGAGAAATATTTAATCGAAGTTAGAAAATAAAAAGAAAGCGGAAAAAGAACAAGATAGAATAAAAAGGAAACGGGAGCAGGAAAACCAAAAAAGAAAGGAAAGGTCTGCAAAAAAGCGAAAGGTGGACGAGCAATTAACAGATTTGAAGAGCCACCTTGAAAAAAAAAGTCAATTGCAGAAAACCTGATTTCCAGCGGAAATGATATATTAAAATTGGCCATGTCAGTTAAGCCATTGAACAAAAGTGATACGGGTGTTTCTCTACTAATGGGAAAATTTGTGTCCAGAGGAAACTAAATGTCAAAAAATACAAAATACTAATATTTTTTCATTAAAATTAAAGTAAATGATTGGTTATGTCGACCCTATATTCTAAGGTATAACTACAAGTTGCCGAAATTTTCAAATTTTATGAAAATAGAGTTAAATTGTCAGTACCCTGGTGTGTCCCAAGCCTGAAATCAAAGATACCAACTGTTGTAAATATTACATTTTCTTTTTATTCATTATTATTATTACTCAAACTATTTTAAGATAATGGTTGTTGGCAATGTACATTGTTATATGATCTTTTTTGAAAATTATCGTCTCAAAATACTGCATAAAACATTGTCCTACACTTTTTGACGTCAGTCCCCAGCCTCATTTAAAAATCTATTGGA
This sequence comes from Rutpela maculata, assembly GCA_936432065.2. NCBI lineage: Eukaryota > Metazoa > Arthropoda > Insecta > Coleoptera > Cerambycidae > Rutpela > Rutpela maculata. The sequence goes on along the minus strand of OW386293.2, from coordinate 76,729,985 downwards.
AGCGAATCTACGTTTGGATTAAGCACGTAGGTATGCTAAACTGAACGCATCCAACATGAAGTTTGTACAAATGAAACATGACGTTTTGGCGCTATTTTGTTTAGTAGTGAATCGGTCTTTGGTACTAAGCAGACGTGTCTGGACCACTCAATAAATCAGTTCTCTGGTTAGCTTTTTTGGGTTTAATTTTCTCGATTTGAATTATTGTTCAGTTATTATACATTTTATAAACAAAAATATACTACTATTGCCACTAGTGGATTGCGTAATTATTGTAACTTTTTTAATAACGATCGATTCTTAACGAATTTGTCAGTACCCTGTCATCAGCCCCCTGCCAAAAAATAATAATAAATTAATAATTACCTAGTTTTGAGAATAATTGATATAAAAATCGACACAAAAATTGATTTTCTGAAGATATTCTTAAATTCTTAAGAACCAGGTATTAGATTTTCATCTTCTTTTTGATTTAGAATTGTTTTCTTTTTTAAGAATTTTAATTTTTGTTTCAAAAGAGTTTTGTTGATTTATGTTACTCTAGAGAATAATAGATAACTTTAAATATAATAATTTACTATAATTTCTTTAATTTTTGTTCCATAAAGTCAATTTAATGGGCAAGGGTCTGAGTACCCTGGAATCATATTTTAGTAAATCGTAAATAAAATGAATACTGCTGGATAACTTGACTGGCCCTTCATAATAGAGGAAGAGTTAGACTACCTTTATATTAAAGTAGTGTTATCCCCTATTAATTAAAAAAAAGTCCTCGGACAAACTTGTATGGGCAGATTTCCCGTTAGTAGAGAAACACCCACGATGGATGCTAATGCTATGATCTCAATTGGACTTGACTTTTTCAAAGAATCAACTTAAAAATTGCAGAGCTAAACAATGAAATTCTTAGTTTGAGTATCCATAAAAAAAAGTAATGTACAGATGTTATTCCTTTTTTTTGCAACATTTTATTGAATTTTTATGGCAATTTTATAAAGTTCATGTATTAGAAATATTGTTTTGTTTTCTTTTGTTTATCAATGTCAATTTTATCGTTCATGTTGTCAATAAAGTATTGTATTTGTCCTAAAATTTGTCCTAAAATCATTTATAAAATGTCCTAAAGTCCTAAAAAAAAAGTCCATAGAAGCCTTTGGGACCCCTGTATTTATTATACCATATCTGCTTATTCAACTGTTTATCTTAACATTTATCAACGTATCTATCTTTTAATCTGTGTAAAGCTATTCTTTTTCCTATTTATATCATACTTTCGACCATCAATCCAAATACTTTCTTTTCTTATGATTTCTCTCTTATCTTCAAAATATCTTTTCCGTGGTTTTCTTTCCTATTTTTTTAGTCATAGATATAGGATGTTATCCCTTCAGTGACCATTTTTTTGTCCCAATAAGGGTGATTTTCAACCTTATTAAAAAGATTGGGTGGTTGTCGTGCCAGATTGATATATTTGGCACAATGAGCTGCAAGCATTTGAGCATGAGGGTAGCTCTTACCACCCTTTAAGGGTAGTCTCTAGTCATGTATTGGTGGTTGGAATGAATTTACTCCATATTTGTTCACCCCGTCTGAATTTTTTCCCGTTTTAAAACCTGTGAGGGGAGGGGGTAGTTTTAACCCTACATAGGATTGAGTCTCTACCCTTTGAGAGTAATGGCTGGTTGTCGCCCCAGAGTCAAATATTTTGCACTAAGTGATGCAAAAATTTGGCCTTTGTACATGTTAATAACACTCACCTGCATCTTTTGAGTTTTAGCGGTAGTTTTCACTCCCCCATAAGGGACGATTTCGATTTAATTTATAGAAATAGCTTACTGAGGCTCAAATTTATATTCTCTACTCTCGACTACAAAACATCTACCATTTTTCACATTTCATTAAGTTATTACATTATTTCCATAATTTTACAACATTTTAAGGGATGTTTTTGACTAAAAAACAAAATTGACACGATAGATTTTTTTTGACCACGGATTCGGATTCAGCGTCGAAAAATACACCATATCCATATAATTTGGTCCGCTGCACAGAACTTTTTTTTTTGTATGGCTGTGTTGGCAGGACATGCATTTAACATGACTACACATTTTCAAATTTTACACATGCAAAATAAACGTACTAAAATATCCTAGATCAGTTGAAATAAATAATCAATCACATCTTAGCAATTTTAATTGTTCAAACATTAAAACAACTAGAAACATTCTAACAAATTCTAACAATTTTTTGTCTATTTTGTACGTTAGACATTTTACTTATTGAACATTACACAGGTCTACAAAAAAAAATTCTCCAAGGACTAAACCTATCATGCCTTAAGTATTTTTGTGTGCTGAATCCGAATTTTCAATTAAAAAAAATTTCTACCACGTAGATTTCGAGTAAATCCCGGTTTTTATCGTCAAAATAGGTTTTTTTGATAATTTTTGACGTTTACTCGAAATCTACGAGGTAGAAAATTTTTTAAAATGAAAATTCGGATTCAACACGCAAAAATACTTAAGGCAATGATAGGTTTAGTCCTTGGAGCAGTTTTTTTTTGTAGACCTGTGTTGTCCTTATTAACCGACATCAAAAAATTTAAAAATGGAGAAGATTCTCCAAACCTTTTGCAAAGTGTAGGCTATGGTCCGGCGCTAGTCCCCTACTAAATTTATAAAGCTACATCTAGTATTGGAACAATTTTTTTAACCGACTTCATTTTACGAGATTATTCTAAGATATGGCGGAGTCGCCAGTAATTTCAGTTGATTCACAAACATGGTGTTGTTTTCCTGGTAACATTTATATGGTGCCCAACATAAATAAAATTTCGCAATAGTTTCCTTCACTATGTAGAAGTTGAAAATTTTTTTTATATCTCTAAAAAGTAAGAAATAAAATTTCCCTCAGTTTTACAGATATCTGTTACCATTAGTGGAAAATAGCAAGAAATTTTACCTTATTGCATAATATCAAATTGAAATTGGTGCAAAAATATCTAATTTCAAAAATACATTTTACACCGATTTCAAATTGATATTAGTTAATAAGGTACAGTTTCTTGCTACTTTCCACTAATAGGTAGACAGATATTTGTAAAACCGAGTGAAATTTTATTTCTTACTTACTATTTTTAATCCATCTTGTAAGTGTTAACTAGCTTCTGAGGATAAGACTAAAAAGTAATAACAGGCATTGAGTTCAATGTTTAAAAGCAGAGTAGAGCGGTAAAAGTCCTAACTTTTGTTATGTTCTTCTCCCATTTCATTTTAGCAAGTTTTCATTGTTATAAACCTTATACCTATATTTACTATTATTTTGATTCACTACCTATAAGAATACTGTTTTATTTGATCTAATAATTAATGTTTTACCGATAGGTGTGAAATACATACTGTAGCATTTTAAAGTGCTACAACTCTAATTTCTAGTAATTTAGTATTTAAAATTGATTTAGTGTCGCCTAAACATTCACTATTTAGTTTCAGGGACCAAATTAAAGGTTACAGGTAGGCAACCAACTTGCATCTTGTGTTGCATACTGTAAAACTCTTAGTCCGGTAATTTGATGATGTCATTTTAAAGGTGTATAACTGGATTAGGTTTATTTATTAATTTATTAGGGTTTAAATAGTTTCAGTCTATGGAGTTTACTCTTCTTATGTACTTAAAATTGGGTATAACATGTTTTGTTGCTCAAGGTAGTAGAGGAAATTTTTTTGTAACTAGTTTTATGTTGGTAACGCTGGGGGAACGGTCGAAAGACGTCCTTCTTGCGAAAACCGCGAAGCCTTGCGGACACGCTCTTCTTTTGGAGGAATTTTGGTGGCATCGTAGCTAAAGTGATATTTTCATGGATTTGTTGATGATGTCCTAGCGTGTCCTCTCGTACTACTCTTACTGCGAATATTCAAAATGTTCAGAAAGCTGTGTTTAGCTGAACCTTCAAGTTGGCGGTTTTTTTTTTGTTGGGTAATGCTCTCTATGGTGGTAAGCTTTTTATTTAGAATTTGTATAATGGAATTCTTATTTGAGTTGTGCATTGCAGAGTGTTTGGAATGTTTGGATCCAGTGATTTGTTCTAGTAATGTTCTGAAAAAAAACACGTGGTTTTATTATTGGTTATATTGATCCTCTTGGAAGCGCCTCGTGCTGGCTTGTTTAATTGGTCTTGGTCCGCGCCATCCTGTCACTCACTGTGATGAAATTTATTCATGTTAATCCGGGGACACCTATGCTGGAGTAGCAGCTGTTCATTGGAATTTGTGGGGAGATGTCGCACGGAGGCACTGAAGCGCTGGGAGATGTGCTCTAGGTATCAAGGAGGACTCAGAATCTCGCCGGAGTGCCGGAATTTACAAGGTTTTTCTTTCTTAATTTTCAATGGCCACCAATTTAGTAAATTTGTTTGTGACAATAATTAAATTAAATTATTTTACGATACCAGATCATTTATCGAGTCATAAGTTGTTCGATTTCAAGTGTACTCAAATGAATTTCTGTAAGCATGTCGCTGTAAAAGTTAAATATGGTACCATGGTGCTTAGGCATTGCGTTATAATATAGTAGGACAAGATAGTCTAGTTCTATTATCAACTTTTAACTTCACATAAATAGCTCTTTTAGTAAAGACTTTTCAATAGTAAATTTATTAGCGAGAAGGATAAGCCCCTTGTCACATACTCAAATTCATATGCTAGCAAGATAACTTAGAGTACTTTGATTGATATTTTAATTCAAATCACCAATCTTAAATGTTATTTTTTATACATACAGTTTGGGTAATTTTAATAAATGTTATCCATGTCTAAGTGCTCTCATTTCTTGATACTCATCCAAACTTTGTTTAGACTTCGTAATGAATAATTACGTACTATAGTTAAAAAGATACTATAGTTAAAATTTCAGTATTTTCCATCGCATGTTATATGCCAGCTAAAATTTTGTTTCTTGGCTGACAGAATTTCAATTTCTAAATTAACTATTGGCCAAGTGGCGCCCTCTACTGTTAGTCTGTGTTTACTCTATTACTCACTCCTCTCTTTGCTCTCCGAAACAAACTAGCTGCTGTACGCATGTGAATGAATAAAATTTTAATTGCAGACAAATGAACAATAAGTTACATGAATATTTTGACAACTCTTAATCATAATTTTGAGTACAATTTGTAAGGTTTCAACCTTATAATTATTCAGTTTATTCTTAATATTGTAATCGTATCTAAGTTAATTAATATTGTTCTTGTTTTTAGCCTCTTGAAGACGTATATTTTAATATTGACGGAATCAGTCGCACTTAAAAGTAATATAATTTGTGGGATGTAGAATTTTTCTTCCTTTATTTTATTTTTTAAAAATCATATCACAAGAGGATGAAGATACAAACTATATATTATTAATTAGATATAAATTCCCATACTGTGAAATATCCTCAAGAACATGTGTATCTCTCTAGAAAACCTTTTTTTGTCGCCATATTTGAAGAGTAAGCACTTTGAAACTATATATAAGATCGCGTTAAGCTTCAGCTGACAAAATGTAACGGTAGATAAATTATTATTTTCGCTCGTTTCAAGTTTCAATTCGTACGTGTTACTATGAACTCTTTCTTTTCCAAAGATAAATTATCACCGAGGACACTATTCATTTGGATGCAGGTAGTATATATATTTTATCTTTGAGATTTTTATCCTTGGGGTTGAGGTTTTTATTAGGCGGAAAACAAATTTATATTTGCTTTCAAACTAGGATATAATGTAAAATAAATTGAATTTAAAATTATATTTTGAGTGAATTATGTTAAATGTAATAAAAATGCGCATTTTCTGGTCTTTCTCCGGTCTATTTGATGCATTGTTTATTTCATAAATAATATTTTGCGGTATCTTGATTTTACTATTTTTTATTCAATTAGATAAATTTAATTAAGCGTGTTCCTTTTTTATGCTTTGAACTTGATATGACAATGTTCGATGCTGTTTATATCTATACAGGGTGTAACTAGTTTCATGTCATTAAAAAAACCTTCATGACTTTTTCCTCTAGGGGCACTTTGAAAAAACTGACCTAGGTCAACAATTTGATAATTAGGGTAGGAAACATTTGAGAACCACTGCCTTTCTGGGTCAATGGACGTGTAGTTCCCAATTATACACAACTTTTAAATTGTCATAAAAAAGTGCAAAGATTACCGACCTACTCATTCTCGCCGGCTCGCGGTTTCAAAGCAAAGAAGGGCGGCACCTTTGAAGACCGCCTCAACCGAACCAATTATAAAAATGTAAATAATTCGTTATCTCTTTTAGCAAAACTGCAAGCGAATGATGGGCGTAGAGGTTTAAACACAGCATTTCTATACATGTGTTTTTTTAATTTAGAACAAAATATTGGAGCTTTTATTGTTGTTTATAATTTATCAGTATTTTTTTTAGTACCCATCTGAACTTCGCCCCAGTTTTAACACCAATAAAGTCGATTTATTATTATTATTATTATTATTAGATTTAAATGTGATTTATTAACATTTGTAACCTAAATGAGTGTTCTGGGTTAAAAGCTTAAAAAATTAGTAATTATTGTATGACATTGGGAAATAAAGAGTTAGACGTCTGAGATACGATAACAGAAAACAATTATGTGTATTTTAAGTTAGGAAAAAAGCTGATTTATCTAACGAATTGCCAATCGGGTATCGAAAACTAAAATATTCGATAAATCTAGAACTTACCCATAAATTATTGTTGATTTACATAAATTGTTCGAAATGGCCTCCGTCTGCATAAATACACTTTTCGGCACGTCGAATTAAGGACATACGCACTCCGTTCAATACATTTGGTAAATTAGGATCATTTTTTATGGTTTCTATGCACATTAAAATACCACGCTAAACTATCATCTAACGTTGTCAATAAAGAAAACAACAGTAAAAAACTTGGTCCAAAATCCAAAAAGCAACGCAAAAAGAACGAACAAGTAAGGTCTGTGTGTAATCAAGAACTTAACGACTTGAACGATAAGTCAGTAAAATAAATCTTAACTGTAAATACGTGGCCAAAAATTCAAAAAGAACAAAAGCAACATACAAAAACAACGAACAGGCTGGACGTGTGTTCTTAACGAAGTGCCCACAGAAACTAAAATATTGCACAAAGGAGAGTATAGTTTTCTTCAGATCTACTAAGCACTCAGAAAACGCCGACGTCTTTCACCTTTACCGCACCGCTAAAGGCCTTACCTTACCTACTTTTAAAAAGCCATAAAAAGTGTGATGATTATCAACTTGTGTCCTCGCCAACGCACGGTCTCTAAGAAAGAAGCGCGACACTTTGATAGAGCCGTATTAGCGTATTTGATGGTTAGAGGCGCCGACATACGCGAAGATAAAAGCCTATCCCAACATTCCAGCAGTTCTCAAACAATTTTACTGAAAATTTTCGAAATTTTTGTTTATTCTTTTTTTTCTAAAACTGGGCTTTAGACCCCATGTTATATAAGGTTTTCTTTGTTTATTTAGTCGTTCCCCACCACCAGTTTTTTTTAATGACATGAAACTGATTACACACTGTATATAAAAAAAACACTGGCATTAATATTACAGCTGATAAAGTAATTCTGCATATTATTCAATCCAGACTTTAGTCTAGGCAAATATTTCCTGAGCAAGCACGTTTTGTTAAAGTATGTGATACTGTAGAAAATCTTACCACCATGCTAAGTGCGAAAGTTCTGCCTCCTGCAACATTTAACGGTATATTTCTATTCTCACTGTGATTCATTGCAACTCTTAAGTTACGTCTTTGGTCTATGATAAAAATCTGTACTTACTTACTTACTATAGATTATTATCTGCCTTCGTTGATGTTGATGCGATGATTTTTGTCGGATATATCTTATACCTTATATTCTAATCAATTTTATAGAATTACCTCATTAATTTTTTTGTCGTAATCTTAAACTTAAAGTTAATTAGTGAAGAAATAAGACAAGGATACAAATAATACCAATATACCGGGTGTCCCAGAATTACGGTAAAAAGCGATATCTCAGTTATTTGAATAGATAAAAATAAAAATAGAAAAACCTACAAAAGCCATGAAAGACTCCATCTGTCTAACTGGGTTGCCTCTTGCAACCCCTGAGAAACCACTACCAACTTTTTTTTCAAATGGTATCCTGTATAGGTAGAGCCCGTAATCGCATTTCCACGTCATTCTGAGGACAGTGATATACCAGACTCGGTATGGTAACAGTTGTTTAATACCTAGTTTTTAAAAAATTGCAAAATCATGGTAAAAAATGAATATGCACCGTGTTAATAAATTAAGAGATTAGGCTTACAAATGTTCATTGGATGTTCAACTGGATACCAGCGGCCTCCACACTAAGCTTCCAAGCGTCGCAGCAATTATCATGTACAGGTTGCTCTAAACTTAGCTGGTGTTACTCTACGGCAAGCTTGACGAATCCGATCCAGAAGATCCTCCAAACATACCAACTATGGTATATCACTGTGCTTAGAATAACGTGGAGATGCGATTTCACGCTATAGCTATACGGGGTGCCATTTGAATGAATGAATGACTTTATTGGATAATATCTAATCTACAGTGATGTCTTTTTTTTCATTTTTGACCAATTCAATTCAAGTTTTCTACCCCTTCCGATCATTTCCTACTCTTTTTTCAACTTTTTTATTAACGTCATTACAAACGCATTGCACAAGGTTTCATCAAAATCCATTCATTAGCACTCAAATTACAAATTTTGGTCAGTTTACCGCTCCGTTGACTGGACTATAATAAGAAATAATTTTATCAGTTTCCGAAAGCGTTGCTTGGTAATATTACCTGAAAGCAACGTGCATGAGGAAGTTGTGATAGAATTATGAGCTATTTACCAACGTTCGAGGTGCATTCGCATAGAACGAGGCATAGAAAATTTTTTGCAATTTATTTTTATCTAATTCATAATTTCTGGTGCCGCAAAAGTCCATATATAGTAATTTATGTTATAAGTCCGGTAGGTGACTTATTACAGTACGAGTTGTTTTAGAAATATAAACGAGTACTGTAATAAGACCTACCGGACGTGTATCGTATAATATTTTATTTCATACTATCTTTATAATCCTTTTAAAATGAATGAAAAGTTATAATTATTGAAATTTAAAAAATATTAGTTCGTAATCTAACAATCGCATCACCTTAACGATGTTATAGCCATTGTTTTCCATAGATAATTATGATTGTCTTTGGCTTGTCATTGTCAAATAAATAAAACCATAATTTTTGCATTGTTTGGTATTATGGAGATTTCGGAGGAGATTATGAATAAATCTGTGAAAGCAACTAAACGGGAAAATTAATCCCGAAAAAATTATCAGATAGATATCAAAAAGAGTATGGATTGTTTTGTCAACAGTAAAATCACAAGAGCTTTTTTTATCGGATAAATTTCTCTTTGTAACGATTTTGCCAATCAGTGATTTTATGAGAAAAACTGACGTTAAAAAATCGCGAGACCGGAGGTCGAGCGATTTTGTCAAATGTCAGTTTTTCGAGCAAAATTACTGATTGGCGAAATATTGAGTTAAAAAGAAATTTATCCATAAATGAAAAGCTCGAGTGATTTTTGGCAAGATAAATTAACGACAGAATATGTGAACGAACAACAATTAAAAATAATTATAATTTTCTCAAAACGACTCATATCGTACAGTATAGTTTCCACAAGACTTAAAAATTATAGCCGACAGTACAGATTTTAAAATGACGTGCAACTACTAGATATACTCTGCTTTTGAGGAACAGGCATTTTTATCGTGATAAAAAACGATGCACCTTTTTATATCGCTGTCAAAGTGACAAAATGTGACTGTCAAATAGACTTTTTTATATAGGAGTTAATTTATCAACAGTAAAATCACAAGAGCTTTTTTTTTATCGGATAAATTTCTCTTTGTAACGAAATAATTTTGCCAATCAGTGATTTTATGAGAAAAACTGACATGAAAAAATCACGAGACCGGAGGTCGAGCGATTTTGTCAAATGTCAGTTTTTCGAGCAAAATTACTGATTGGAAAAATTTTGAGTTAAAAAGAAATTTATCCATAAAAGAAAAGCTCGAGTGATTTTTGGCAAGATAAATTAACGACAAAATATGTGAACGAACAACAACAATTAAAAATAATTATAATTTTCTCAAAACGACTCATATCGTACAGTATAGTTTCCACAAGACTTAAAAATTATAGCCGACAGTACAGATTTTAAAATGACGTGCAACTACTAGATATACTCTGCTTTTGAGGAACAGGCATTTTTATCGTGATAAAAAACGATGCACCTTTTTTTACCGCTGTCAAAGTGACAAAATGTGACTGTCAAATAGACTTTTTTATATAGGAGTTAATTTAGCAATGAAAACAAATAATATAAGATAGTGTTGCTAGGTAACACATTACAGTATCAGATACTGTAATGTTCGCAGGTAACACATTACGGTATCAGATACTGTAATGTTCAAATTATCGGCCTCAAATGGGTCCGGGAAATAGTCATTTACTGGACAGTATGAAATAAAATGTATAAAGGTATATTAATTTTATTTATTTATAGGTATAACAAGAATTGCCTCAAATGAAAAATTTAAATTTTATGTACTTTTTACTTTTAACTGAATACAGTTAAAAGTAAAAAGTACATAAAATTTAAATTTTATATATAAACTTATATATACTTTTATATAATAATATACCTTTATACATTTTATTTCATACTGTCCAGTAAATGACTATTTCCCGGACTCATTTGAGGCCGATAATTTGAACATTACAGTATCTGATACCGTAATGTGTTACCTGCGAACCATATAATAATATGGCGTGTTTTTCTCTATCAGTATATTCATCAAATCGTTATTTGCAGTGCCAAATCGTAATTCTGACATTGTCAAAAAATAAATTATTGAACTGTCAAACTGAATGACATAAGTGAAAATTGCTCTAGGGGCATTTTCAGCTATAATATCCCTAGGGCATTGATAATGTACGAGATAATTTTATGACAATCGAAAGCACGTTGCTTGGTAATATTCCGACGTCGAAGGCAGAGGCATTTGTCGATGTCAGGGATATTGGTCAGAAAATTTTTTGAAAAAATAAAATCAAGAAGTCGCAACACAACAAAACAATTATTTATTTATAGATTGAGAATTGGCATTGCCAAAACGTGACATTTTGAAATTTATTTGGCAGTTATTATGAAGTTGTCAAAGTTAAATAATTTTATTGTCATAGTGATTGAAAATTTCCTTGGATGGTGTTATCAGTGTAATGTTCTTCTGATTGGTTGTTTCTGCACGCGTGATTAGAAATAGTCGAATTTAATAGGATTTCTATTTGAGCAAAAATATTTTTAGGTAGATTGGGAAAATTGTGGTTTTATTATTTTTGATCAGTCTTGCATGTTGTATAATAATACATACCAGAGAATCAATACTGAAATATTGAATAAACGACAAACAATGGAGAATGACAAGGGAATACTATAAATTTTTTTACTAAAAAACCGTTATCCGAGATAGCTGAATTCATGTCTGAAATACTCTAAGAATTTTAACAATGAATATCCTGAGAAAAAAATTGGAAAATAATACGATAATAGTAAACCGTTAAACATACATTTCAAATCTCGTACTGTAATTACTATAAAATGTGTGCGTTTAATATTCTATTTCCATTCCATTTTTCTCACGAACGTGAACATAATAAGTACTAACCTCTTAGCGTCTAAACTAATGTAATTTTAGGACCTTTAAAACCTCATTTAAGTTTATTTAGTTGCAGCCAATGCAGCGCTTGTGTGTAAAGATAAATGTAAATGAGCATAGGTGCGCACTATGCTTTCACAATTGTCCTATTTTCCGAAGCTGTTCGATATGTTTATACAGTCTTTAAATAAATAATTTGCTTTTGATTGAAGTTCGTTAATGTTTCTGTAGGATTCACGTGCCATTTTGATCAATTGTAATGCAATGAACACAGACACTATCAAACGGCGGCTATTTGTGGTGCATATATACACAGTTTAAGTGTTATTAAGAGCCCCGTTGACCATGTCTGGGAAAATAATACATGTTTGAAGACCAAACTAACGGGAACATTTGATGCAGACGGCATTTCAGAATCCACTAACTGCTTTGAAATATTGAATGACAACTCACTACGAGAAACTTAAAAATAACATTAAAATTAAGTCTTAATGTAATTAAGTTTTATTCGCTCTCAATATCACTATCTTCTTCAATAATGAATGTGGCAAAAGTGAATGCTGCACTTTTTTTCGACATTCGTCCGCATCTCAGTACCCAAATGCTCTATAAAGTGAAAAAGCTGCACTAAAACATCTGCATTGCAAGCGTTCATGATACATTTATTGTAGTCAGGAGTAGTTTTTTTGCGGAGGGAATGTGGAGCAAGATTCTTGTCTCTATTTCTTCTTAATGGTTCCTATTTAATAAATTATCCTTAATAGAAGAATTGCTTCCATACTGGTATTGTAACAGTATGCCTCTTACTTTGTGTTCATTTTTTAAAATAATAAATAATTTTGAAAAATGATTTGGTGTAATCACCAAATGTTTTGCATTCTTACTACTTAACTTTTGAACTATTGACATTCAGTTACGTGCCAAATTTTGTCTTTCTTATTTTTCTCAAATGTGCCTCTGACGTTCAGCATTGGTTTTGCTATAGGCTATGAAGTTCTTTTGTTTGAAGACTTAGTAATTGAGGTCTCTCTCTATTTAGTTTACTACTAATAAACGTTTTACGATTCTTTGAGCACACGAAATATTTGAATTTTCGTCTTGCTGCATCTACTTGCTCAATTACAATGAATTCAGTGGGATCAATAATTTCAATGAATTGTCTCTTCTTGGGCTTTGGCGTCGATGTATTTAATTGATTTTGAATGAACATTGTGTAGACGATAACTAAATGGTGTAAATTTGAAAAAACAAAATCCGTTAGACTCTTTCCCGTGCGTGGATATAAAATCATACCAAAACGTGATTACTGCGACGTTACCCAAAGGATGGACAGCAGAGCTACGATCATTATTGGAGAAGAAAGTGATAATAGCGAATCAGTGAGCTACATTAAAACTGTTTTTCGTAGATGTATTATTTTAAAATTTCTCGTAATTTTCAGTTTATATATGAATTATTTTATGTTGATAAATGATTACGTTGACAATTCCTCCATTCTAGTCTAAAATTCCCTACTTATACACTTATAGATCAAATTCGTAATTTTTTTTTTATCTAATAATGAACATACTATTACAAGTTTACAATTCTTTTGAATTTGGTTACTTATGCTCCATCTTGCATTTATTATTTATACTAGTTTATTATTAATAAAAACTAAAAATGACACTACAGGCATCATAAATAATAAGGCAAAAACTTTACGAAAATAATTTTTTTTATAGTGTCAAACCCCGATATTACAGACCAGTGCACTCTTGTAAGAGCCAATTGCTTTCGAAAATTGTTTCGGTTCTTTGTCGCTAAACAGCCATAGAAAACATTTTGAAAATCAAAGGTAACTAATTTTTGGATACTGCCCTTTTGCATAGTACGATTTCCCAAGGAATTTGAATTTAAGGTATTTAGGACATAAGTTTTAATTTCCGATAGAATACAGGTTTTAGTCTTAAAACGCCCAGCTAATTTTTAAGCTAATTTATGCGGCGTGAACAGTCCACCAAAAACTGAATTAATTAAAAACAACAAAATTATGAGTGTTTTAAAGTATTTACCTGACTAGTATATTAGCGTGCCCAGATTAGGGCAACAATATACAGAAAGTAGGTATTTTCATAATAAATAAAACGTGTGTAAGTTGTGATTTGCATAATACCTAAATAATATTCTCTAATCAGTTATACTTTTACTTTTTAATTCTTGAGATAATTCGTTAAGACACTTAGTTGTAGGAATATGATCTCTTAATATATTTGTGTATGATAAACGTGAGAAATCAGAGCGGGCCCCCCACATCAAATCATGGGCCCCGGTACCAAATTCACTGGCGTGCCCCCGCGCCTCATAATTGACGAGCGAGGGGAAGAAATTTGAAAAAAAAAATTGTCAAAATCTCGGCGGGCCCCTCGGAATCCAACGGGCCCCGCGCTTAATAATTGATGAGCGGGGATTTGAAATTTTTTTGCCAAATTAGGTGCATTAGAAGATGATTAGTTTCATTTCTTATTATCCTTATAATGCTCATATTGAATCTCCAAGGCTGAAATTAATTCCAAAGTTATTTTCTGTGATTATTTTTTCAGTTCCTAGGTTTGCCATCTCATAATTTTTCATATTTGTTGCTATGAATTTAAAAGAAAATTGCAACTTCTAAAAATATTTATAAAAAAAAAACCAGAATACCTTTGAAACATATTTGAGTCTCGTAAAAATATACGATAACATATAGTACTTTGAATATCATATACATAATTAAAATAATATCTGCATTTGCGTCTCTGGCTGCAAGCAACTGAGCAAGGCATTGAATTATGAAATGAAGGAAATGTTTACATTTCTGCTACATTCCTACATTTAAATAAATTTCATATATTGCTTTCAATTAGGATATTACGGAAATTGTATGTACGAAGTTTTTTGTACCTTGGAGAGAAAAAGACTTCATTATGAAGTTAAAACTAAAAAAAGTATATTTGTATAAAACTTTTAACGAAATGTAAATTTGTTCTAGGTTTGCCTTCAATGTTTTGATATGTTAAATGAATATTTTATGTAAGTCTTATACCACAAATACCCGACAGCGATATTTCTTCTGCTTCTTAAATTATTTACTGCAACTAAGTAGTTTTGAAATAAAGTTAAAGAAAAGTTTTTAAATCCGGATCAGCTCTCAGCGTCGCGCGTCGTATTATTTTTTAATCTCCCAAAGAGTCTTTTCGTATAGCTATATTTTTTACATTCTTTTTGTACATTACACATCTGAGATGTAATTGCCGTTCCGAGGAAGTCATCCGACAAAACCAAGCAACGCCAACGTTTAGAATTGTATATAAACTTCTAGCAAACTTTTCAGAGCAATCTATCATCGAGATTTCCCCTAATTTATTTATGAAATTCTTAAAATTTATAAGAAAACTTTATTTGAGATTATGTTGTGATGTCTGCTCCTGCAGAAATGATGTTTGACGCGTTTTAGTCGGGAATCTGAGCTTCAAGTTGGAACCTAAGTACCTGTCAGATATATAGCTGGAAAACATCATATCCGATGGAAATCTGCTCAATCCAAATCCGGGGGGGTGTATAAAAATCAGGAATTGCCTTCAGCGAATTTTCCCATTTTTCGGAAAGTGAAAAAAACTGTATTTGTGAGGCGGAAAGCAAAAAGGGACCTCTTGTCGGCAATTTCCGATTTTTAGTTATTGATATTAAATGAATTAAGCTCCAATTCTGAACGATTTGGTGCGAAAATCATGTCTCTATGATTTTTTTTGTTTAAGTTACTAGTGCGTTTATGAAGAGGGACCTCTTGTCGGTCCCATGTTATTTCTCCATAAGTGACAGGAGGTACCTTTTCCAGAGCTGAACAATACTGAACATTGACTGCTTTATCGATTATTTTAAGTGTTTCATTCAATTATATCGGTTTTGTAATCGATTACAACTTGTAAAGGACAAAATCCGAAAATCGATCATATTGACCCAAACCACTAATTTCAACTGTACTGAAAAATTAACATCGCCGACAAGAGGTCCCTTTTTGCTTTCCGCCTCACATTTTTAAAATATAACTTGTGTTTTCTTCCACAAAACATAAGCTAAAAATCTATTTTTTTTTTAATTGTAGCTCAGTGTATTCAATGTAACTGTTTGATCAAAACACTTCCAATATTTATAAAAAATGTATATTGGAAAAAAATATGACGTGAACCTCAACGACGCGCCGTTGGCGAATTGAAAAATGTAGCCTGCGCGAATGTTTTTTATTTTGGAAAATTGACAAAAAATACATCATCATACGAAATGATAAGAAAAACCCAAAATAAATTTTAGTGTTTGATTTATACATAACCATTTTTCCCGTAAATACAATGGGAAAGCCGGAAATCGCCGTTCCGGACCTCGTTTGAATGAAATAAAGGAATTCTCAATGACAACCCATTGGATCAATTTAAGGATAGGATTTTGCAGAGTGAGAGGGAAATATGCGTTTATTTTCGGTTTATTATAAATATTTAAAAAATCATAAATAGTATCATCTTTAAAATAATTTCAGGTACTTCCGATTGCTCTTAGGAATACAATCCTATACAGTTTTTATCATTAATTTTTATCATTACTATATAGTTAATTGCTATGCTCTAATAATGAAATTAGGAACTATTTTCATTGGCAATCTACGATATATCTGATTTCAGAACTTTGAAACACGGAGTGCCTCAAGGGTCAGTTTTCGGTCTTCTATTATTTATTATATTTGTAAATGATTTATTTTTTATCTTGTCCCAAACGGCGCTGTAATTACGCAGATGACGCAACACTAATAAATCAGAACAAAAATATGGATGATCTAAAACTAATGATAAACGAAACTCAGCGTCTTGCTGAACATTGGTATAATAATAATTTACTTAAAGTTAACAGGGACAAAACTCTGAAGCTGATTTTTTCCTCAAATAATTTGTTAATTGTAGGTGAAAGCGTAAAGATTCTTGGAGTTATTTTAGATGATTCACTAAACTCGTCCTCTTATAGTAATCAGCTGTGCAATAAAACATCAGGATATGTATTTCTTTTACGCCAACTTAAAAAATTAGTGAATAGGGAAACACTATTAAATGCATATATCGCGCACTTATCCAGTCGCACATGAGCTATGGTATTATCCTCTGGGGAAACTCCACTGATGCTGATAAAGTTTTTGTGTTGATGTATGAGAGTAATTACTGGTGTCCATCCTTTAGAGCATTGTAGGCCTTTATTCATTCAATTTAAAATAATGCCAATTCCATCTCTATATGTTTATTATAGTATCTTGCAAATTAATCGCAACAACAATTCATATTCCACTCACGCAGATTATCACGATTGCAATACTAGGACGGCAAATTATCTGAAAACATCAAAATTTCGTCTCACAAAATCGGCAAAAAATTCGCTAGACCTAAAATTATACAATAAACTCCTAGGAAGTTTGAAAACACTTGAATATAATAAATTTGAAATTAAGGTAAAGTACCACATTCAAGAACACTATTTTTATTCAATAAACGAATATATTATGAATACCTCAGTAGAACATAGGTAATTTGTTTTTTATTATGATTTTTGATCTTATTCTTTTTCAGTTATTTTAAATTACTATTAATAGATAGATCATTGTAATTTAGAGAATATAAAAAGATATGTACAATTTTCCAAGTGACCTTTTGTACCAAAGTATTTCATTGATTTTTAGCTTTTATTTCTTGTTATGTTTTTGTCTGTGTGCGTTTTTTGTTCTATGTAAATATATCAAGACTGATAATTTTATTGTAATAATTTACGTTTACATTTAAAAAATCGCTGCCCAAGGAATCACTGCTTCCACATCCAGATGTTCTATCCAAGTCTCTCACAACGAAAACATTTAGTATGTGGAAATAATTGTTTATGGATCTTTAATAATATAATATTTGGACTCATAAAACGATATCCCATATCAGTAGTGGGGGTGGATGAAGTAAAAAAATATTTTGAGGTTTTTGGTTCTTGTATACACACTAAATCACATTTTTTTTTCATCACCTTTAATAATGGGGTGGAGGTGGTAATGGGAGTGGCTAATGCTAAAAAAAATTTTAAGACCTTAGCTTCTCTTGTATATATTAAATACCAATTTTATTGACCCTTACCTGCTTAATTTACCTGTTTACCCCCCATTTACCCCAATTTACCTCCCAACTCTTCGACGGAATAAGATGAAAATATAATCTAGTTCCAGATAATGTTAAAGTATATACATTTTTTCAAGTCAATATCTTAAACGGTTCCAGAGTAATCGTGCGCACAATAGAAAGTTACAGACAGACCGACAGACAGAGTATGTTTCCAATGTTTTCATATTCCAAACTAGAATTAATATATACAAGATATTCATGTAATAGTTTAAGACTGATTGTAATTGCACTAAGATTAAGAATTCTCATTTTCACTATTTGTGTCTCATTATAAATATATCTCATTATTACCATTTCATGTTTTATTTATTATTTTCTGTAATTGACACCTGTTGAAAATAAACGTATTATTATTATTATAACATGTTTTTGTTATTATGTATTCTTATTAATAAACACACTCAATTTTTTATTGCCTTTTGTATTACCGTTTCGATGGAGTTTTGTAGAAAATATAGGTATGTATTGTGAAAAATACAGCTCGTTATTTCAAAAAAAATACGTAGGGTGCTCCAAAAAATTTTCAATACGCAGTTGTTGTTCATTCATATATTTATTAATATATCGAGTTTCTAACCAATTTATACTTTTTCTTTATTTGTTGTAATTAGTACGTAAGTAAATACATTACTGTTTAGTTTTACCCTTGTGTTATAATTTCTGAACCCACGATACAGGGGCTCGGGGTATAAGCACGTAACATTATCTTTGCCAATTTGACTACGTTACCCTTCGATAGAGTTTTGTGAAAAATATATGTTATAGCTTATTATATGGTGGATAATTAGTAAAAAAATGGTGGTGGTCGCTAAAATGTAAGTACGTATTTAAATTTTTCAAAAAATTCAAAAGCATCAATTTTTGTTTTCTTCGTGAGAAGATTTCCTGAAAATATCATTAATAAATTGTCTTGAGTAGATTTACAATATATGTGAAATACAAACAAACTGATTCACTTGATTAAGAAAAAAAATTCTTTTTCGGATTTTCGAAAAAAAAAAAATTCCCAGATATTATGAGGTTTTTGAGGTCAAAACTTTTTGTGGTAGTATCTTACGCAAAGATACATCACTGGAAGCAACCACATGCAAAAAGGTTGCAAAGGCACGGACGCTTATCTTAACCTGCCATGGCCTTTGATTCAAATCGCACAATAAATAGAAATTTTAGAGAGGTGTTCCGACTTTAAATGGGTCACTCTATTTATCTTTTATTGTAAATTTCTGTTGTATTTGAATACATAGACAGATAGAGTAGACATTTATTTATCTATATCACATATGAAATGTTAATAGCAAGTCACAGTAGAAGAAAATAAGTTACATTTTAAAAATACATTACTTCCACATCCAGCGGACAAAAAAATTTTTGGAAATTTTTATTGTTCACATAGGCTTAGAATGTCATGAAACGTCGAGATTTTAAATTTGAGCGAAAAAAAATTTCTGTCTGTCTGTCGGTCTGTCTGTCTGTCTGTAACTTTTTTTTGTGCGCACGTTTACTCTGAAACCGTTTAAGATATTGACTTGAAATTTGGCGCACATATGTACTTTAACGAGATCTAGAACTAGATTATATTTTCATCTTGTTCCGTCGAAGGGTTGGGGGGTAAATTGGGGTAAATTTGAGGCAACTAGGTCAATCAAGCAGGTAAGAGTCCATAAAATTGGTATTTAGTATATACAAGAGAAGCTAAAAAAATTTTTGGCATTAGCCACCCCCATTACCACCCCCACCCCCTTATTAAAGGGGATGAAAAAAAATTGTTATTTAGTGTATGTACAGGAACCAGAAACCTCAAAATATTTTTTTACTTCATCCATCCCCCACTACTACCCCCCTATCATCACCCCCCACCCCACTACCGATGTGGGGTATCGTTTTATGGGTTTTTGGGGTAGAGGATTTCAAATATTATATTATTAAAGTTCCATAAACAATTATTTTCACATACAAAGTTTTTTCGTTGTGAGTGACTTGGATAGAGAATCTGGATGTGGAAGTAGTGATTCCTTGGGCAGCGGTTTTTTATGTTATGCTAATGATATATGATAATATTAGTCGTCTTCATCACTGTCCTCATTTATTGTAACACTGATATCTGCGAATAATTCAGACAGTTTTATTTCAGTTATTTCTGCTTCCAAATTCTTAGCGCCTAGTCTATTAAACAACTTTCTTCATTGCGATCGTTATTTTTCTAAAACACTCGACAAGCGATTTTGCAAAGACAAATTACCTGCAGCTTATTAAATTATTTCCAGATATTTCACTTCAACATCCCAAAAAATGAATTCAAAATGTCTGTCTGGGACAATCTGTATACGTACACGCTCAAAGGATAATTAATTATTTACAAATTACGTGGTCCCTAAGAGATTGTATGGATAAAAATACGTACCTACATGAATTATCATTCTTAACGTACTACCAGAGCTGTTTTTTTTTTTCAAGGAAAGGGTTTACCTTCATATATTTTTTAAACCGATAGAGAAACACTAATTCTACATTGATGGAGCTTGCCAAGCTCTAAGTTAACGGTTGAATTACAGGCTACCGGGAATCGTGCGGCAAGCCGGGCTACAAGCACACCAATCCGTCACACTCCTCTAGAGGATTTTACTTCTGCATAATTAATTGTCCTAGTTAAGTTGGGAAAACCACCTGAAAATACTGTTTAATAGCGAAAGATAACTCCTCTCACATTCGCAATCAAGAAGCCGTGAATACGTGTTGGGAACAGTATCCCGAAGGTTTGTTCTCATCCGTCACCATAACTTCGTGCTCATTTATAGCGTTCCACCTTCGAGGTTGGTGTGATCAGGATTTAATTAGTTCGGTATTTCCGAGCGTCTTTCCACTTTAAGAACATTAGTTGTGTAAATTGGAATTAGATCATGCATAGAAAATGATTTAAAAAATATTTTTCTACGATTGTGTTGAAAGTCAAATTTTCTAACTTCAATGACTCCAGAAAATATCACTTTCCGCACGCCGCGCGCCGTGCAGATGCATCTTCGCACACCGGAATAAAAGAGTGTGTTCACCTTAAAACATTTTATATTATTTAACTGGTAATGACAATTAAATTCTAGAAATGTACATTAATTGCGATTACTTACGTTAATGCTTGGAAGAACTGAAACATTTACATTGATAGAAATACTAGAAATATTTACATCTCGACCAACAAATTTGTTTGTTTGTTAGTCATAACAACCGTTTGAGGAGTACTTGATCTTTATCATTTTAAATAAAATCCGACAGGCAGCAAATTTGAAATTTTGGAAAGACTTTAAGGGAAATAACTTCATAACCGTAGAAAAAATGGTATGTAACACACATGTGGCAAGCTTCAGTGCAAAACACAAGGAACACATCGTTTTGCAATGAAGCCCTTGCCACACTTGTGCGTGCGTAGAGAAGGATGTGAAAAGACTTCTTCATCTTCTTGTTCACAGCACCTTGACGAACGTTGGCCTCCTTTTGCTGTATGGCAAGTCTGACAGCGTCACGCCATGTGTTGCCTGTTAGTGACTGCTTTTTTCTGACGCTACTTTCAAAGAAAAACATTAACATTTTTAGACTGATTATTCTAATTACAAGAAAAAACTGCTTTTTAATGTTTCAAACATTGAGACAGCAAAGAGCAAATTTTTCTTGTGATTAGAATTATTTACAAGATGTTTCACAAGGAACCGTCCACAAATTCAGTTCAATGTATTTTTAGACTATCTCTATTTGAAAGTTATTAAAAGTGTTATTAAGTAGTTGTCCATTTTTTTAAAGACTGGTTTAAACAAAATTAAGTCGTAATTATTTAATCCGCTTGCGTATTAGCGACCAAAAGCACCAAATTTAAAATGTAAAATCGCTGCCTAAGAAATCATTACTTCCACATCCAGATTTCCTACCCAAGTCCCTTAGAGCGGAAACATTTTTTATACTGCAATTGCACTCCACTATATGGAAATAATTGT
The DNA here is from genome assembly GCA_936432065.2 of Rutpela maculata. Taxonomy (NCBI): domain Eukaryota; kingdom Metazoa; phylum Arthropoda; class Insecta; order Coleoptera; family Cerambycidae; genus Rutpela; species Rutpela maculata. Next base: position 76,708,015 of record OW386293.2, on the reverse strand, counting down.
TCGTAGAACTTTTGTGCCCTTTACTTCTTGTACTCATACTAAATCACAATTTATTGGGAGTGGCTAACAAAGAGTATTGAGATCTTGGCTTCTCGTAAACACACTAAATCCCAATTTTATGGACTCTTATTTGCTTGCTTTACATATTTATCCCCATTTATCCCCTTACCCTCCATCGGAATAAGATAAAAATATAATCTAGTTCCAGATTTCATTATGGTAGATAGGTGTAGCAAATTTCAAGTCAGTATCATAAACACTTTCAGAGTAATCATACCCACAAAATAAGTTACACCCAGACAGACAGAAATATTTTTTGCTTAAACTCTCGACGTTTAATGAGATTCTAAGCCTATTTGAACAAAAAAAAAATTCAATTTTTATTTATTATTTTAACGTTATACTTCCACTCTACTACGTGGATATGGAAGTGATAAAAGATAAGTGTGGTTTCTGTTACAAGATTTTTTTTTTAATTCTAAATGTTTAGTATTATCATTTTTGTAATGTCATTGTCATTTTAGTGTTTCACAAATAAATGATTATTAGCAATTGTTTATGACAATGTACCTATCTATTATACCCAACCGCTGCTCAACTTTCCGACGTTTTGTTGTTACTACCGTTTCACGGACGGAAGTATTTTAAAAAAAAGTTATTTATCTAACGAATTGTAAGTTATGATACATCATTGGATAGGAAATTTAAAGCCTTAAGAAGATGCGTTTCATGTGAAAATTACGTGAAATTCCAGCTTTAGCCACTTGTTACGAATATCCAAAAAATCAAAACGGCATCTTTTAGAATAAGCGAGTTACTCCGTAGGCGACATGTTCATGGCCACTCAGTACATTGTCCATTCGTTAGTTAAGTGACAAAAAATGAGAGGTTTCGGAGGAATACGATGCTGGAGAATCGCTTTGGGGGCGGATTTCTTGGATAATAGACTATTCGTACGATGGACTGGCCAGATAATTCGTAGCAAACCAAACGTCTCCAGACTACATCTTGAAATCATCAATACGCCGTCTCTGTCTCTCATCTTTGTGTGCTTGGTGTTATGTATTATTAAAAGCTTTTATTTAACTTGCAATGTTTGTATGTTAGTTTGTTTGTTTGTTTGGGTCGAATCTTGCAAGCTGAATTTCGACTAGTTCTAATTAAGCTAGAGCTTTGAAATTTGGCAAACGTGTATAAGTTCGATGACAATGCAACATAGTATAGCCATTATCGGTCTAAATCCAATATGGCGGACGTCCCAAGATGGCGGATCGGCTTTTTAGCCACAACCCCCTTGATATGAAAGGGTTTGAAGGGTAAAATACGATAAACAATGTGACGTCATTCTAAATTCAATATGACGGACGTCCCAAGATGGCGGATCGGCTTTTTAGTCACAACCCCCTTGATATGGGTATCAAATGAAAGGGTTTGAAAAGTAAAATACGATAAACAATGTGACGTCATTCTAAATTCAATAAGGCGGACGTCCCAAGATGGCGGATCGGTTTTTTGATATGGGTATCAAATGAAAGGGTTTGACGAGTAAAATATTACAAACTATGTGACGTCATTCTAAATTGAATTTGGCGTGGGAGAGGTGGGAAAGGGGTGGGAAGAGGTGGGAAGAGTTGGGGAAGCGATGGGAATGGGTGGGAAGAGATGGTGAAGAGGTGGGGATGGAGTCATACACCTGGAAACCAAAAGCTTTGGGGGCGGCCAATTGAGAAAAGTAACTATGCAATAGCGCTATATAACCGTCTTCAAGAAAGTTAAAAATTCAAAATGGCGGTCTAAGCTGAATAATTTTTACTAGAGATGCGCCGAAGCGGGTTTTATCTGCTTCGTCCGAATACCGAATATTTGTTCCAAATTTCGCCGAAGCACGAAGCTTCGGCCGAATCATATAGCGAAAAACAAATAACATAATTTTCTAAATAGCAATAAAATACTACTATAAAAATAATTTTTCTTGAACAAACGTTTTATTTCAAAAAAATTAATACTATAAACCAAAACAGGTGGGTGAAATAATCGATACAACTATTGAATTAACTAACAAGCATATCTGATATATTTAGTAATTTAGTCTTACTTGCTCCAGGTTCAAACACGAAATGACACATATATTCTAACTTTTAACCGCGCGTAGCTAATTTGCGAGTGTTGACAAGTATTTTCTTACTGCATGCTTCGGCCGAAGCAGCGTCGCCAAGAGGCCGAAGCCGAATACCTGAAAAATAGACCGAATCGGCCGAATACCGAAACCGAATCGATGCTTCGATGCTAATTTTTACATGTCTTCATGAAACTTAGTACATGTATTTTGGAGTTACTGATACCAAATACTGCTAAATTATGCTTCATAGTCTTCGTATCTATTGACAGCAACACTTCGATATTAACACCTCCGAAAGCCATCATATACCAAGTTTCATGCAAGCCTGCAATATATTTCAATTGTGACCGCCATATTGATTCCACCATTTTGAATTGGTCATCATATTTGGCATTAACGACCCCTAAAACCCTCCACTTATCAATTTTTATGCAAATCCGATGAAATTTAATTTTGGCCAGTTTTTGATACTCTTTGGCCCATTATGCAATCAACACTTTTGGAGAGCAATGACATCCTGTGTTATCTGTGCTACTATAGAAGAAAAAAATTAAATCTAATCTCGTTTGATTTGGATGGACCCAGCATGATTCTTGTTTGTTTTACTTTGTCTTTTTTGCCAATACTGTTTCAAAGGGCAGTTTTCAACGGCAAACAACTGCTTATACATCGAGCGTAAAGTATCGACAGTGTGAGGTTGCGAGTTGAGACTACAAAGAGTGTAGCGGCACGCTCGCCCCACAGCCGCGCACACTGCCATACGCAGCTTAAAATACGTGCCGCTCCACTTTTAAGATCCCCAACTCACATTACTTTACTCTCGATATATAGAATATTCACTTCGACCCTGTTTTATGAATTAACGTTTAGTACGATAGAATAGGAAAAAATCTGAATTTTGCACAGACACTCGAAGTAAATGCTTAAGCTCGTGTCGCCATCTTTGGAAAATGGCGCAGCCCCGGCGGTTTGTTACAAATATCTCAGATTCCGTGAATCGAATGTGAACGAGACCTTCATTAAAAATTATATTTGTATTAAATTCTGATTAGAGATTTGGTTGTGTCGGTTATAGATATCTGCGCAATAGTTTATCCGCTATTGTAAAAAATTGTTTAATGTGGTTCTGAAAGGGACTGGAACCTTTAGTGTGACGCTATCTCTGAAGTAGTTTCCACAAACGCCAAAATACTTCAACATTGCATTCGAATACTACCACTCTACGCGCGAATTGCCAACCATGTTAGCATCGAGTATTTATAGTGTTCAGGTGTTTTTGGTATTTGTAGAAACGAATACATCTAATTACCTACAGATTTTGAATTAAACTTGTTATGCGAATTATTTTGCCCGTTTTACAGTGTTTATGTACTCATTACCGTGCGTTTAGGTGACGCGACACCAATTTATTTTTAGAAGGGCGCCAGCTGCATTCTGCCCCGTTCTTCCACTCCCAAACGGGTTCGAGATAAGATATAGCTCGATAGACAAGCCTGCACCACCTCAGATCATTAACGACGCTCTCTCTGAGCGTGATTTCATTTATTCACTGACAATGAGGGGTTTTACGTCTAGGAAGTTTTGTAATTTTTGCATTAAAAAAATCGAAGATTTCTCTTCGATGGAATTGGAATTTGACGTGTTTTGTATCTGTTTATACGGTAATAGTGGGTTTGACGCCTTAGGACTAATAATGGACTCTACACTTAATGATTTCTGGAAAAATCGCCTAAAAAATCCCTATCAAGCTCCCGTAAGGCGATCAGAACACTGAGTATCAAACTTGCGGAATCATGAGGTTCCGATCAACTCAGTTATTTCGGTCTTCCAAACGAAAACTCCAGGGATTAAGACTAGCAACAAGTCCTTACATCAGTAAAATGCAATTAATTCAAAGAATACCATTTATTTAACAGGTTTAAAACAATACAGTTATATTTTGCAAAATGATATAATGTGAAAGAATCAGGCCTCCCCAACTAAGGCAAATTACTTTTAACCATACAAATGAGAGCGTGCTCTAACAATCGATTTGGTAGAAAAGATTCATTCAACTTCCTCAGAATTTAATGCAAGCCTTTTAAAAAGAATTTTGTAATTTTGGTAATTATGGCTGACTGAAAATAATATAAAAATATTTTACTAAAAAATTTTGAATCGCTTGTGATTAGCTTGAAAGTTCTATTTAACGTGATTATTTTATCATTCACAGAACGGAGTTCGACTAATACATTAATCTGCTAATAGTCGGAGAGCTGCCCATATGTTTTTGTGACAGGTAATGGGACTCTCTGCTGACTGTAAAATATTATTGTTGGTAGTACCCCAAGTCGCCTAGTCAGGGTTTTCGAATTTCTACGTGGCAACAGCATTTTGGAATTTTACCAGATACGACTTTTACATGAATAAGGTGACAGGTCCGGTAACTTCTCAAAACCTTGTTAGCTGTCTTTGGGCTCACGAGAGGGATGGGAAAATACGTTTGGCAGACGCGCAAGTAGTTTTGGGCAAGTGTGGTAGCACTTTGAAAAGACCGAAATATCACAAAATTTTGCAATTTTTGTTAAATATTGAAAAATATGCAATAAAAATGTCTGCTGTTTTTTTCTTCATATACCTAGATGTATTACAAACAAGAAAAACCAAACAGCAGAAATTTTTATTCGTATAAAAAAATTTTATGGCAAAAAATCGAAAAAACATTTTTGGCGCCAGATTTGAATTCTTCAATATCTATGGATAACTCAATAATACGATATATATATAGAGCTAGTTTACACACAATAAACATATGTGTAGCGACTCGCTTACACTAGTAGAAGATATGTGCGAGCGCCCACACTGGAGGTCTAGCGGCGTAACTAAGAAAATAGAAGAAACAAAAAAATAATAATTATTAACAAAATACACAAAATGTTAACATTTTAAAATATAATACAAAATAAACTTTTACAATCCAATATGATATTTTAATATAGCAATAATAAGGCTATAAATTGGTGACCCCGACGCTGAACAATCAGTAAGCAATCCTACCATAAATTGGTTACCATAAATTGGTTAAACAACTTCAGCGTTTCATAGGTATGGTTAACTTTTATCATCGTTTCATACCTTCTTTCGCTGAAATCTTAATTCCTTTACATGCTCTATGTACTAGATTACTGCATGATAAAGTTAAAATAATAAATGATTGGCCCGCCGACCTGTCTTCACAGTTTTTCCAAAGCTAAAGCTGCTATAGCTGGTGCAACCTTTTTAGCACATCCTCGTTGTGATGATAGCTCGTTTTTATCGCTGTGAGTTGATTGTTCAAATGTCTCTATGGGGGCAGTTCTTGAACAGAGCGATGACAAAGGTGTACTTGCTCCATTAGCCTTTTTCTCACGAAAACTTACTTTAGCACAGACAAGATACAGTACCTTTGACAAGGAACTTCTTTCTTTGTTCACAGTGATTAAACATTTCAGGTTTTTACTTGAAGGTCGCATATTTATTTGCTTTATTGACCATAAACCTTTTGTCAAAGCATTATTCACTAAAACTGAAAGATCTCCCAGGCAAATTAGACATTTAGAATTCATTGCTCAATTTGCATGCGAAATCAGACATATCAAAGGGAAAAATAACATTGTTGCAGACACCTTATCACGTGAGCATGATACGTCTTCTTTACAACAATGCATTTCCCCAATTGTTACCCAAAAGTCTAACCTAGTTGATATTAACTTTGTCTTAAATTTATTGAGCGAAGCTCAGAAAGATGATTCTGACCTTAAATTTTTATTATCAGATACTTCATCAAACACAAAGAAAGAAAATTAAAATTCCATATGCTGACAAGTTTATTTGGTGTGACGTTTCTCCCCCTAAACTCCGTCCTTACGTTCCAATCGTTTATAGACGGACAATTTTTGATATTTTTCATGGTTTGTCTCACCCTGGTATCAAAGCGACTAGAACGTTAGTTTCTAAAAATTATTTTTGGCCCAAAATGTCTTCAGATTGTTATCTCTGGGAAAAAACTTAGCTGTCAAACTAATAAAGTGACACGACATACAAGGAGTCCGATAGCTAACTTCGATATTCCTAAAGGACGCTTGGACCACATACATATAGATTTAATAGGACCATTACCTCCTTCTAAAGGTTGTTCTTATATTCTTACTGTGATCGAACGTTTTACTAGATGGCCCGAAGCTTATCCACTTAAGGATATTACTGCAGAAACTGTAATGCGTACGTTATTTCAGAATTATGTTTGCCGATTCGGTGTTCCTGTCACAGTGACAACGGATCAGGGAGTTCAATTTGAATCGAAATTATTCCAAGAATTTTCAAAATTTTTGGGATTTCATAGAATTCGTACGACACCATATCATCCTTCCTCGAACGGAATGATTGAAAGATTTAATAAATCTCTTAAAACTGCTCTGAGAGCTAAAACTTCTACACCACATTGGGTAGATGAACTTCCTGTCATATTATTAGCTCTCAGGGCCATCCCTAAAGACGATTTGCAATGTTCCTCCGCAGAACTCGTTTTTGGTCAAACTTTACGACTACCAGGTGAATTTTTTATAAAATCATATACTTGTACGGATATTCCTTGTTTTATTACTAAATTACGTACTTCTTTTGATAATTTAACATTCATTCCACCTTTTCACCATGTTAATTACAAATTATTCGTCAATTCAGACGTCTTGACTTGTAATTTTGTTTTCGTTCGGAAAGAACATTTTAAGAAATCTTTTACTCCGCTGAATGATGGGCCGTTTAAAGTGTTGTCCCGTACAGACAAATTAATTACTTTTGTTAAAGGAACTAAAACTGTCACAATAAATATTGATAGAATTAAACCAGCATATTTACTGTCAGACAAATGCAATATCACTGTAACACCTGTTAAGAAGGTACGTTTCGCCATTGATACTTTGATTGATTGATTGTTCGTTTAACGGAAGGGGTATGTGTAGCGACTCGCTTACACCAGTAGAAGATATGTGCGAGCGCCCACACTGGAGGTCTAGCGGCGTAACTAAGAAAATAGAAGAAACAAAAAATATAACAAAAAATAATAATTATTAACAAGGTACACAAAATGTTAACATTTTAAAATATAATACAAAATAAACTTTTACAGTCCAAAGTGCTGCCTCACTTGCCCAAAACCACTTGCGCGTCTGCCAAACGTATTTTCCCATCCCTCTCGTGAGCCCCACTACAGTTAACAAGGTTTTTACCGGACCAGTCACCTCATTCATGTAAAAGTCGTAGGATCCGGCAAAATTCCAAAATGATGTTTTTTCGGGCATATCTCTGGATCGCAACCACTTGCGAGGATCAAACTTTGCAGGAGGTATGTCCAGGATCATATCTACCGTTATATCAAAACGGCAGACAGTTACCGGACCTGTCACAAGCCGAATGTACTTCAAAGCCCCCCTCCCCGGGAAGTTGCCACGTAGAAATTCGAAAACCCTGACTAGGCGACTTGGGGCACTACCAACAATGATATTTTATGGTCAGCAGACAGTCTCATTACCTGTCACAAAAACATATAGGCAGCTCTCTGGCTATAACGTTCGGTCAGTCTTATGACGTACTAGTCCCCATGCAGGTTCAGTATAGGAAAAATGACATCGATTCGCCTCCGAGCGACTTTTTGGCAAAATGGATTTTTGAGTCATTTATGTACAAGGCGGTCTCTCTATAACTTTATTATTTGGAAAGCCCTGCATTTGGCTTTCTTACCATCGCTTTGTATTGACCATTCAACGCACAAATTTTTTAAGTACTTAGTTGTGCCTCATGTCTTAACGAATTCATATTGGTCCTTTTGTGTCCTTTTGTGTCAAATTTTTATTTTGGCTTCGACCTAGGTCAATTTTGGGAGGTTCTACAACATTTACACCCTATATATGTCACTTATATATACATACGAGGAAACCGGGTTAAAGAGTTATATTCAAGGGATCAAAATAGAGTTATTGGAATTAATCGTTACCATTCCTGTAATTACTAACTTCTTGCCGGCATGTTGATGCTTACTTTGAAAAGACAGCCATATCTGTCTACTTGTCTACTTTTAATGGGGCGAATATGAAGAGAAATATTAATGCTGTGCGTAATGGAACACGAAAATATATTTATTAAATGGCACCCTTGTTTGCAAAAGAGGATACGGAATTAATAACCCAACAGCAGCGCGGATAAAATGAGAGTCCCATTTTCACGCTTAAGTAAATAATTAATGAGGGGGTGTTTTGCTGTAGAACAAAAATGACTAATATAATAGCCTAAATGGGACCTAGATTACTAAGTTATTGACTTTTTTAAGTCGGTGTCTAACGCCGTGAATTAATGCGAAACCCCGAAAGAGTGTTTTGGAAGTTGGAATTAGGTCATTGAACAATGAGAGAAATGTTATTTATGATTTGATTTTTAAATTTGTGCGTGACACTATATAGTATGTAGACGTGCACTTTAAAAAAAATAGTGATTGGAAAGTTATAAACATATTTAATATACAACGTGTTCCGATATGTACACCAGTTTCTCGGGGGTGGGTTCTAAATTCGAAATTAAACCCAAATGATGCCGAAGTAATTTCCACAAACAGTGAACTTGATGCGAGATTCGACAACCAAACTAGAATCATCCGGTGATGATTAAAACTCTCCATTCCTTTTGTGAAAACACTTTAGCTCCAGTGATACACGGAAGATCCCAACTTCCTTCAAAGTTAACCTCAAACATGTATTATATTCAAAATACGATTTGAAGATGTCGGAGTATTAATATATATAATATCTTCTGAGGCGGTCGAGATATCTCTTTCCATTGAATGTTAGGAATATCAAACACAGCTTCGGTAAAATTTAAACATGCTAAAACAGATGAAATTATATTTCTCAACAACCTCTAAGTATTTAATGAGACATCGTTGTTCAACCTATGCAAGCAAGAAAAAGTAATTCTAATTTCAAAATTTTACTTTACAACCTTCCAATGAAATAATATCAAAATATAATCTAGTTTCAAATCTCGTTATAATGCATAGGTGTACCCAGCTTCAGGTCAATATCTTAACCGGTTCGAGAGTAATCGTGCGCACAAAAAAGTTACAGAACGACAGAGGAACGACGGACAGACAAAAATTTTATTTTAAACTATTGATCAAGTCTGATCACGTATATTAACAAGAAATCTCCCTTATGAAACATCTTATTAACTTCTTTCTATATACTGATCTAAGTCTAGTATAGTAATGGGAGACATCTTTCTAGCCCTACCTAGAAGATACTTCATCATAAATAAACATTTGTTACATTTCAAAGCCAAGAATTATTAATAAGCACAATAAAAAAGAGTATACGAATTTTTTTTTCTTCTAATACTAATTTTGTTTCGAATGGAATGTACCATCCTGATGATTTCAGAAGAGAATGAAAAAATTTGAGCAATTTTTAGGTGGTTAGAATCAGTCGAAATCCGCCATCCACTACGTCGATGTGGAAGTAATTATTAGGATGTATTAAAGTACATAAAAAAGGAATAATTGTAAAAAAATGTTATGTCTACGCCAATTGGGAGTCGAAATATGACTTTTTGCATTTTGGCAATTTATAAACGAACTAAGTGACGACTTGAAATTTGCGCTGAAAAATTCCTGATGAAAACTCCTTTCTGAACGTGTTACAATTTTTTTAATCATTTACTTTGTTGGGAAATTATTGACATGAAATTGCCCGACAGCGCATCGAAACGGCAGTGTCGCGAATAGCGTACTCCCACAGTTTAGTACATTCGAGCGCTTGCTCGAGCTTTTTTACGGCGTAATTAAAACCTGCTTCATCACTCTTCAATTTCATCGTGCCACGATGTTTTTTTTAAATTGTTTTAGGTTTAGTTTTACTGCCAATTTTGAACTATATTTTTTTTGACCAATACTGTGAAAATTACAAAATAAAATTTTGTTAAACTTTTTCTTAATCGCTCTTTTGGTAATTGAAATAAAAGTATTCTTTACATTTTTTATAAGTTCTATTTTATTTAAATTATATAAAAAAAGTAAAAATACTCTAGTTCAATCTTTAGATCGCTATTTATTACTAAAACTGGTTTTCAACTTTGCCTAGGACAACAGGAAGGACTTTTTTTGGCACCCTAAACCGACACTGTATTTTATTTTATAAGTAATGATATATATAGTGCAGCCTGCGTAATTTTTATTTTCATATGCATCTGTGATGTAATTCAAGAGTAGACTTGTAGCATCTGTCGTAGATCAAAGAAATCAACGACAGATGCTATAAGTCTTGAATTACATCACAGATGCATATGAAGATAAAAATTACGCGGGCTGCACTTTTTGTGACCTTTCGAAGGCATTCGACTGTGTTCGGCATAATATATTATTAGGGAAATTGAACAAATATGGTGTAAAACCAAGGTCACTAAAACTACTTAAAAGTTACTTCGAAAATAGAAACCAAGTCTCTGCTTATAACGATATGACATCAACAATAGCGGGCATAGATCATGGAACCTCAGGGATCCGCCCTTGGACCCTCGTTATTCTTGATCTATGTCAATGATTTACCACAATATATTTCAAATGCTAAATTTGTGTTGGATACAGATGATGCTACTAAAGTAAATTATAATGAGAACCAGAGTGAGTTAGAAAATATTATGCTGCAAACAGAGTCGACTACTTCCGAGTGGTTTCAAGCCAATGTCTTATGTTTAAACGATGCCAAAACAGCAAATATGGTATTTTCTACTCGTTCTATCGAAAGGTATGAAAACACAGATAATCTAAAATTTTTGGGAGTAGTTCTTGATCTTGTTCTTGGTAAACTGTGTTGGGACCAACATGTGGACTATGTTTCAAAAAAACTGGCAAGGTGTGTTTATATGATAAACAATCTCATGGGGGAAGTATCCTTAAATGTTAGGACAGCCTATTTTTCATAATTCCAAGGTACCTTTTCGTACGCAATTCTAACCTGGGGGCACGGCACGCAGCTCATTTAGATAGGATATTTAGTTGACAGAGACATATTGTAAGATCGATTTCAAGTCTTGGATATAGAGGTGGTGACGTAAGATAAAATTCATTGAACATGGAATATTAACAGTTCCTTCTTTTTATATCTATAGGTGCTTGATATATATTAAAGAAAACATAAACATAAACGTCTTTCATAGGAATATATATGGCCATGATACAAGGTTCAATAATAAGATATCTTTGAGATATCTACGATTAGAAAAAAGTAAAAAACTTTGGTCCCTCGTTTTTTAAAAAACTGTCTTTTCATATTACTTCTTTACCATACAAACAGTTTTGTGGCCAGGTTAAAAGTTTACTTATAAATGGAGCTTTCTAAAATTTTCAAGAATTTTTTTCGACTAATTTTGCGAATGAAATTGTTTGAAATTTTTATTACTAATTTTAAAAATATTTTAAAGTGTAAAACTTAACTGTTATTTTAATTCCTGTTTGTTAAAACTGTGTCGTGATTTATTTGTGTTTATTAATTGAATATCTTCGATTAATTATTATCAAAATATTTGTATGTTTAGAACTTAACTACTTTGACTTGTGTAAAACTTATGTTTGTAACATCAATAAACTATTTCTACTATTTCAATTTCTATACATTTTATCATAGTCATATGTCTATTTAACTCATAAAGTCGATTTAACTTTAATTACGTTTGTCGTATTCTAATCACTCTGTAAGAACGATTACATTATTATTCGTAAAATCCAATAATTCAGTCAGATACCAGACTTAAGACTCAAATCTCGAGTTGTTATCTTCCAATCTTCGTGTGTATTAATTAATATAGACATACCACTCAGTTTGCGGCTACATTTAATTTCTTATACACACTGTAACCCCTTTCAGCATCAGACATCAAACGGAATTGTATATTTACAAACTTAATTAATCAAGCTACACCTGAGGGACTAAATTTAATGAGACGTTTGTAAACTGCCGGGTAAAACTTAAAATTGTATTCATTTATTAAGGGTAATGTTCAGGTGGATAAAAAGTACAATTAATTTAATATAAATAAAGAAAAATGTAGAAAAAATATATAGACAAGAAATATGATGAAGATACTACACTAGGTTTTATTTTCCACATCCAGATTTTCTATCCAAGTCGCTCACAACTAAAAAAATTGTATAATGGAAATAATTGTTTATGGAACTTTAATAATATAATATTTGAAATCGTCTACCCATAAAACAATATACCACATTGGTAGTGGGAATGCGGGTGGTGGAAGGAAGATGGTAGTGGAAGTGGATAAAGTAAAAAAAAAAATGAGGCCTCTGGTTCTTGTACACACACACTAAATCACAATTTTATTTTTTTCACCTTCTTTAATAATGGGATGGTAATGGGGGTCGATTATTACCCTATCTCTGATTCTAAAATCTGAAAATTTACGATAAAAAATTAAAGCATATTTTGCTCAATATTATGTTTGTTTTTTATCCTCCCTTGACAGAAGTATAAAAGAGCGGACTTTTAATTATCTATTTCTAAAAAGTAATTCTTCCAATGGACGGCTATTCCTGGGTGAAACCCTGAAATGGAAATCTCTATCTTTAATAATAAATTTTTAGCTAGAGGTAATTTCTTTGGGCAAATTACGGTTTTTATTTGTGAAACAGATAGTTTGTCGAATTTCTATGACGTTAGTCTCATAGCTAATAATTGACGACTTTAGAAGACAATAAAAATATGAAAATTTCCATAACCTCTGATATTTGGACCTGCACACATAATAACAACCCATTTTTATCTTTCACTGCTCATTGGATAGACTTCAAGAAAACGGAAAGGTGTTCATTTGTATTGTGTTACAAATATTTTCCAGGTACACATTCAGGTTTAACGATTGCCCAGAATATGAACAGAATGCAAGGATGGAAATTAAATTGCAAGAAAATCTTTCTAGTTTTGACCGACAATGCTTCCAACAAGATGGAAGGTATCGAAGAAGCTAAACTAACACATTAATCTTGTTTTATACATACATTGCAATTAGTGATACAGGATTCAATTTGAAAATCAACGATCCATAATAGATTTACTGGGAAAAGCAAGGCGTATAGTTTCACATCTCAATCATTCCTTATTGGCTTACGATACATTAAAGAAAATTCAGAAGCAACTTAATATGCCAGAAAAAACTTTAGTTCAAGACACAGCAACACGATGGAACTCAAGTTAATACATGTTAGAACGCTTGGTCGATCAAAAAATTGCTTTACATTTGATCATGGTCGATGAAGATTCTTCCTAATGAAAATGCTCTGACATTTTACCAATGGAAACTAGCAAAAAACTTACTAAACCTATTAAAACCCTCTGAAGAGATTACTAAACTTGCCAGTAAGTCGAATGCATATGTACCTGAAGTTTAGAACGTTCAGTTGAACGAATTTCATTTGAAAATGAAAAATTAATAAAAGCAGAAGACGAATCGTAGACACTTGTACGAATAACAAAAATTTCACCGGTATCATTAATTAGATGAAGTGTTAGAAAAGTCATAGCTAAATTATGATTTTAAGGAAGCCATGAAGATGATATAGGGGATATCCTACTGCATGATGTGTTTCAGTTGATTCTTTTATAATAGTAGCTTAGCCATAATGATATCTATAATAATAATCAATATTCCAATTTTATAGATAATTTAATGCCCTAGACTTTTCTGTCTGTATCTATGTCCGAGACACTGATTCCGAAATATTTAAAAAAGCCGTGGCGTAGTACGTTTTTTTCCAAATGACGCCTTGAAGGTATGTGCAAAAATCCATTTTTATTAGTATTAGTATCGTGTTTAACTGTCTATTATTTGGCAATTTGCCGATTTGCTTTAGCAACTTTCGATAAGAATTCTAATATCTTTATTCACAAGTTTTTGGGCACGCACAGCTTGAATAATTTAATGACTCAGAGTTAAGTTTCTTCAACTTTTCTAACGAGAATTTCGGCTATAAGTCTAATTAAGATAAGGAAAGTTTGTCGATATATCCCCGACTCCACCGCACCCAGCCATCTTAAAATTCATACAAAATTTGCATTAAAAGGGAGACCCTGTTGACAAAACAACTAGAATAAATTAACGAAACAGACGTATCGGCCTGTTTACATGCCACACTACAGTTGTTCCGAATCTATGGCGAATATCAATGTTATCTTAACGCCGAAGTTACGTTATGTGGGAACGGTCGCGTTATGGCAATCTATTCGATAACTTCAACCCTCGAAGTTTTGAATACAAGATGGTTTTGTTGAAATTTGAATGTGGGTTATATCGGTGATGGTATATAGAGGGAAATACAAACAAGCATTCTAGTTTGTATCGATTTAGTATGTATTGAAATATTACATAGCCAATAATGTATTTGAATTCAGGGACACATAACCGTTAACCTGTGTGATATGTAGTTCTATAATCACACATTTGAGATTTAGAATCTGTTATTAAAGGCAGTACGGCTTATTATGGTATTATATGATACTTGTGTTCGTTACTGTATTCTTAATAATCCGTTGTTATGTGTAACCTTATCTCTATACGTACATGTTGTTACTGCACTAGACGATAGTTGTAGAATAAACAAGACATAGGTTTAGAAAATGAAAGAATTTTAATATCATTGTGTTAGTTCTAAACAACTTTAAAAAACGTTGCCCAAGGAATCACTACTTCCTCATCCAGATTTTCTATCCAAGTCTCTCACAACGAAAAAGTTTTGTATATGCAACTTTAATAATGTAATATTTAAAATCGTCTACGCCAGAAACCCTTAAAACGATATCCCACATCGGTAGTGGGTTGGGGATGGTGATGGTGATGAGGGGGATGAAGTAAAATATTTTGCGGTTTTTGGTTCTTGTACACACACTAAATGACATTTTTTTTATACCCCTTTAATAATGGTGTGGGGGTGGTAATGGGTATGGCTAATTCCAACAAATTTTTGGAGACCTTAGCTTCTCTTGTATATACTAAATGCCAATTTTATGGACTCCTTCCTGCTTCATTTACTTATTTACCCCCCAACCCTTCGATGGAATAAGATGAAAATCTAGTTCCAGAGTAATCGTGCGCACAAAAAAGTTACAGACAAGACCGACAGGCAGATTTTTTTTTCACTCAAACTTAAAATCTCGACGTTTCATGACATTTTAAGCTTATTTGAACAATAAAAATTTTCATTTTTTTTTGTCGTTACAATACTTCCACTGGATGTGGATGTAAAATTCTGGTCTGTCCGCCCAGCCGTCTTTTGTCTGCCTCGTTTCTTGTAAGCACGATAATTTAAGAAAGAAAAGTCCGATTGTATTGAAATTTTGACAGTACGTTAGTGTTTAGTAGAGGAAGAATCCTGTTACATTTGAACAAAATCTATTAATAAATTAAAGTTATTAATCTTTTAAATTTTAAAAAGCTGGTATTTCATTCGCTCCACATCCAGTAGTATAGTAACGCAAAAAAAAATTGATTCAAGTAGCCTTAGAATGTCATGAAACGTCGAGATTTTAAGTTTGAGTGAAAAAAAAATCTGTCTGTCAGTAACTTTTTGCAGATGGTCCCACAGATCCTAAGGGGGAATTGATTGTTGTCCACTCGGATAAGAATAAATAAGTCCTCAATCTCAAGATGATGGCAAAAAATCGATAGAGGGAACCATACACGACTTCTATGTTCTGCAAAATTGCGCATATTTCCAAAACCGATAATCCGATCGACATCAGAGGTCTGGATTCCTCACTGAAAAGAACATTAAAAAAAGTTATTGTAAACGGAAGAAAATTCCACATACAGACAGATACGCGCAGTGTGTCATGCGGAAACTTTTCTTTTTAGCGTAATATAATCAGAATCTAACCTTATCTCAGACATGATCCTTGGCAAGATGGAAGGAAAACAATTTTTTTGTATTAATTTGATTGAAATGAAACTAGAAATTTACCAATGCTAGTAATACATTATTTTGCTGCGTCATATAATTACTGCCACATCCAGTGGAAGTATAGTGACGCGAAAAAAATAATTGAAAATTTTTATTGTTCAAATAGGCTTAGAATGTCATGAAACATCGAGATTTTAAGTTTGATAAAAAAACAATTTGTCAGTCGGTCTGGTCTGTAACTTTTTTGTGCGCACGATTACTCTGGAACCGTTTAAGATAAAGACTTGAAAGTAACACGTATAGTTCATGTAAAATGCGGGGTTTGACGCTCGGAATGCCCCCCTCGTCGGGCCCACTTGTATTTTATGTTTTTTAGGTCGCTGATCACGAAAATCGGCTCTAAAATAGTACGTCTCCCCTAAAAATGCCAAAAACCATCCCTTTTGGGTTTTTTGTGGCGGTAATATGAATAATACTGTTAAATAATGTTATGAATGTTCTAATTGTAATGATATTTTGCCAGTTCAGTATGTTCATCTAAAATAAGGACAAATTGTATGCTGAGTGTTAACCAAAGAGGGGTAAAACTATCCCTAAATTGGAAAAATGATGGAATTTTTTTTTTCGCTTTTTGATTTGAATTTAGATGAATGGGGATTGTACAATAAAGAAATTTTTTTTCCAACCTTTCAGGGGTGAAAACTACCCCTATATCGCCTTTAAATTGAACGAACGCTTAGAAAATAAGTAGAGATGTATCCTTTTAAGTTTGCTTGTAATTTTGGATAAACTTCCGTCGAAAAAAATACTAAAAAATTTTTTCACAACTTTAGGGGTGAAAACTACCCCCAAGCTTGCAGGAAATTGAAAGAGAAGATGGAAATATTCTTGATAAATGAACACTTCATATTGTTTGCAATATTTTTAATAAAAAAATATAAATATGGTAATCTAAATATAAACGGACGCAAATCTTTTTTTTTTACTTTTTGATCTCAATTTGGATCAATGAGGATTGCAAAATAAGGAAAAATTATTTTCTCGTGTGAGGATATTCGAATTGAATCCCCAAAGGGGTGAAAAAATTTTTTAGTATTTTTATCGACGGAAGTTTATCAGAAATTACAAGCAAACTAAAAAGTAGGTATACATCTCTACTTATTTTCTAAGCATTAGTTCAATTTAAAGGCGATGAGGGGTAGTTTTAACCCTTCCAATTTACATCAATTTATGGGTAGTTTTGCCCCCCTCAGATTAATCCCCACCATAAAATTTGTCCTTATTTTAGATGAGCATACTGAACTGGCAAAATATCATTAAAATTAGCACATTCATAACATTATTTTACAGCATTGTTCACATTACCGCGAAAAAAACCCAAAAGGGATGGTTTTTGACATTTTTAGGGGCGACGCACTATTTTTAGAGCCGAGGGATTTTCATGATCAGCGACCCAAAAACATAGAATACAAGTGGTCCCGATGAGGAGAGCATTCCGAGCGTCAAATCCCGCGTTTTACATGGACTAGTATGTATTTTAATGAGATCTGGAACTGTATTATATTACTTCCACATCCAGTGGAAGTATAGTAACGACAAAAAATTTTTTATTGTTCAAATAGGTTAAAATGTCATGAAATGTCGAGATTTTAAGTTTGAGCAGCTGTCGGTCTGTCTATAACTTTTTTTTGTGCGCACGTTTACTCTGGAACCGTTTAATATATTGTCTTGAAATTTGGTACACATATGTATTTTAACGAGATCTGGAACCAGATTATATTTTCATATTGTTCCGTCGAAGGGTTGGGGGGTAAATTGGGGTAAATTTGGAGTAAATGGGTCAATCAAGCAGGTAAGAGTCCATAAAATTGGTATTTAATATATACAAGAGAAGCTAAGGTCTCAAAAAAAATTTTGGCATTAGCCACCCCCATTATTAAAGGAGATGAAAAAAAAATGTGATTTAGTATATGTACAAGAACCAGAAACCTCGAAATATTTTTTTTACTTCTTCCATCCCCACTACCACCCCCCTGTCACCACCCCCACCCCACTACCGTTATGGGTTTTTGGGGTAGAGGATTTCAAATATTATATTATTAAAGTTCCATAAACAATTATTTCCACATACAAAGTTTTTTCGTTGTGAGTGACATGGATAGAGAATCTGAATGTGGAAGTAGTGATTCCTTGGGCAGCGGTTTTTTAATCTTAATCCGTTGAAGCGTTGGGGGGTAAATAAACGAAGGTATATAAGTAAATCAAGCAAGTAAGAGTCCATTGTTACGGTTCATTTGGCTCCTAGAATAATTAGTAACAAATTAAATAGGTTTAGGTAATTTTTCTTTATTTAGTTATAGAGATATTATACATATTAGTAGTAACATAGTGATTATTTAATAAATTACATGGAATCACTGGAATTGTTCATTATTGTTGGTATTTCTTGACCACTTATGCATTTCCCTCATATCACTACAAAAGAGAAAACTCGTATTATTATTGTGGGGAATTCACGTTGTTTATAAATTTATACATTATTCCACTGGAAGGCCTGATACATTCTGCACTATTTATCTCTTGGCAAAATAATTATATGTTTCATCCCTGTTGAATCTGAAGCAATAACAATCATGATTCTCTAAAGTGAAAATCTGCAAGTAGTGATTCCTTGGGCAGCGGTTTCCTACTTCCACATCATGGAAAAACAAAATTAAAATTTTTTTCGTTCAGATAGACTGAGTCGTGAGAGACGTCATGAAACGTCAAAATTTTGAGTTTGAGTGAAAAAAAATTCTGTATGCCTGTCTGTAACTTTTTTTGTGCGCACGATTACTCTGGAACGGTTTAAGATATTGACAAACCAATCTAAAAATGGTATCGTTTTTTCAAGTAGCATCTTCCTTTTTCAAAAAGCTATAACTAAAATCGATTCCTTACAGAACTAACCAAGTAAAACTATTTTTATCATCGAAACTGGGTGCTGGTTCGTTGAGCAAGAATAGAGTACAATCGTGTAGGAGAGAGAAAGAAAACTCAGAATGATGGTCAAGTTCAATGAGAAGCATTTTTTCGTCATATTTCATTAAAATCTGCGCATTATTACTTTTATGTTCAAGCTAGTCACCTGATCAGTATATTTTCCATCTTTCAAGATTGTTGTTTTTGTGTAGGTATCTAGATTACGTTATAAAAAGAAATGATTAGATAAACGTTTACCTACACCCACGTGGATTATTGATTGGGCAATGTATCGCACGAGTACGTCTTTCATCGCAATTTAGCGTGAAATTAAGCATTTCATCGGGAACATGGCGTAAATAACAACCATCGGCCTATTTTTATATAAAATTTATTATTATTCCACGAACGAAGTTTATCTGAAAACTTTTCTCGATGACAAATTATTTACTTTTAATGAAGCTGATGAAAACAGTTCTGCTCTAATACCAGAATATAAATAACTTTGTTCCAGGAATTTAAATAGAGCGGGACCTACTTGAAGGTGCCTTATCATCGCGTTCATAATTATGGTATTAACAGTTTTAGGCGGGTTACAATGTGGAAATTAAAGTATTGGTATACTTTCGTATTTAGTTATAAGAAAAAAAAACAGTTAGAGTTTTAGATTTATACTTCGGAAACACTTAGTCTTTAAAATATATAAAATTTTATACCATATGGGATCAATAATTGAAAGTATGCAATTAGATTTATTGTAGGCCTTTATTATGGATATTTTTAGGCCAGCGCCGGCATCTCCAATGGTGGTCTCTTTGGTTGATAAAGTAATTTGTTGTTGAATGGCTGCCGAGATTTGTGAGCTACTTGAAGAATTATCTGAAAACACGGGACGGGTGGGTAGCATGATGGCGGTTTTGGTTTTGTTCTCCCTCCATTGAACAGTGTACATAACCTTCCGCCACAGTGCTAGATTTCCACCCATCCACCCTCTTCAATTGGAGCACATCTGCACCGCTATTGTCTAATAAGGTGGCGGCAGTTCTTCTTGAGGGCGTGATCTTGTAAAGCCTTCAATGTTTTCTTAAAAAAAATGGAATATTTTTTGGAAAATTGGCTATTGAATTGTGACCTATTGGTTGGCTTCTTGCCTTTCCTCCTCTGATCTGAACAAAAAATCTGCTTTTTCAAACATTTATAAAGTCTCGAACGGATCAGTAATGAGAAATGCTCTACTTGTGTGTGTTTTGGAATCTGCAATTTCAACTGAAATTTTTTCTTCCAACATAGCTATGTCTGACATTTTCATTTTCACTAATTCGTCCGTTTGACATGCTCCTGAAACACCTACCACTAGTACTACCTAAAACAATGAGTCAAAAAAAATTTTAGGAAACCAATACCATTTAAAGGATATAAATGTATTACTTTAAAGGATTATTTTATAATTGATTATAATGTTAAAAAAATCTTTACCTTAATCGGCAAAAGTTCATCTAGAGCCTTGATTTGTTGATTGATTTACCAGCGTGCGGTAGGCATTTCTGCCACTCCTAAGCTACAGCTGGGCCTGCTACGTTCATGCTGGACTAGGGTCATGCTTGTTGCCAGCAGCGAGTGCCACATGGCGCATTGTAAAGGAATGTGGGATGGGAGGTGTAGGTATTTGTGAGATGCATTACCGCATTGTGTCGTGATGGAGCGTTTAAGCTCCCTTTTTTATATTTTGGTTCTGGACTTCTGCCTTTTCTGGGTCTTCTTGTGATATATGTTGCCGCGTTGTGTCACTGCTGTTTGTACCCCCATCTTCTGAGCCTTTTGATTCCTCCATTTCTGATGCTAGTACTTCAGTTTGTTCATTGTTCTTAGGGAGTATTCATTTATTTTGTGTTCCTCTCCGCTGGTCCAACTCTCTTTTGTTGACGGGTCTCACTCCATTATTAGGCTTTTCTTGAAGATTGTTTTCAGTCCAGATGTGTTCTGCGCAGGCGCGTACGCAGGAATGTTTTCTGGGGGGGGGGGGGCAAATAAACACATAACACAGCACAGTGGAACTTGAAACCTCACTTTTCTTTTTGGCATATGCGTAAAAATGAAGTTAAACTAATATTTGATATGTAAAAACAGATATGAAAATATTGTCACTATCCCAAAAATTCTCAACCGCGCCGCGCCTGGGGGAAGGCGATCAGGTAAACACATAACACAGCTCAGTGGAACTTGAAAACCTCACTTTTTTGTGGTATATGCTTAAAAACGAAGTTAAACTAATATTTGGTATGCAAAAACAGATATGAAATAATTGTCACTATCCCAAACTTCTTAAACCACGCCGCGCCTGGTTTAAGAAGCCAGTTGCCCCTCTTGCCCCCCTGAGTACGCACCTGGTCCTGCGGCGATTAGGAGATCATCGGCGTATGTGTATGTTTTCTTAGAAAATACCATTTTTCTGAAAGAAGCCTGCACCACGCAAACCGCCTCCGTTGAAGTGCTGTGAGAATCTGAGAATTCATTTTGACGCCGTATAACAACAATGTCTCATTGATTATTTCGGGTTTAATCCAAATAAAATTCGTTTGAGTACTTCTAATAATTATAAAAAAACCTCACTTGAAAATGTACGTAAGAAATTGTTCTGTCCCTACTTTAAGAGTAATGAAAAAAAGAATTATTTGAGAGAAAGAAATATATATGACCATATTTTACGATACGTTTTTGATTATTTCGGATATAATTTAAATTAAATTCATTTGAATATTTTTATGATTAAAAACAATTTATTTGGCCATATTTCAATAATTTACTGCTCTCTTAAATTGGTCGACAGATGTCGATTTTTCAAGGGTCTGGACCTAAACATTTCAATGGTTTTATGAGGCAGACCCTTGTAGTCATTAAGACATAAATAAACTAAGATGTACTTATCTCTTATATGCCTGGGTTTGGGTCGTGTTTATATATTCGTTTCTTTAACCTCGTTTCTTTATGCACCACACTGATTACCACTAAATAACTCTGTATTAGTTATTTTAAAATGTCAACTTTGTTCTTTTGTTATGACACATCAATTTAATCCGAATTTAACGCAGTTTTACCGGGTTTTTTTAACGTTTTTAAGTGGGAGAGTTTCAGACGCACAACCGTTCACTCCGACCTATACCACTGGAGGCAAAAGTTCATCTAGAGCCTTCTTTAAAAAATCTTCTATATTCTCCCTCGAAAATATGTTAGGTTTCTTGGGCGTAAAATTCACATTTTGTCTTTTCAGATAGGCTAGGAGTTTCTCATGTTTCGAAATATCGGATTTTTCTTCCATTGTTAGCATTGTTCTTAACATGCCCACATTGCCCACAAGGTTGATGCTTTTTTTTATTTCCTTTGCTCTCCAAAACACGCAATTAGAGCTCAAAATCTTTACTTACTTACGAAGGAATTATATTGTCACGAAACGCGATTACTTCTCAGTGTTTTAGTTATAGAACGCTTAAAAATTATCATATTTTGCATAGAATTTTCATTTTGTCTGTCTTACAAAAGGCGCGTAGGTATTCCTGCTTATAATAGCAGTTACGTGCAAATTGGAAATTTTCAATCTTTTATAATGTGTGTGCAACACAATACTAATAATATGTATTGTTTAATTACATCATAACCATAAACAATTAAAAAATATTAATTTATTTACATCCAAACAATTTTTGTATAATCTTTTGTTAAATTTCAACAGAAAATTATTTTTTTATTGCAAGGTCAATAATACCACCAAAATATATAAATGTTCCTATTTTCAGTCCATCAGAAGTACTTATATTAAGAACAAATCGAGAAAATTTGACTCCCGCTCAAAAAAAAACTAACTTAATTATCTACTGAAAATACGAAATTTATTTAGACCAGTTACTTAATTGAACTTTATTTCCACATATCGACATTGAAGTTGGTTAAAAATGCATTATTTGTTGATTTTTGTACCGAACTCAGTATCGGTACGGTATCATAAAAAAGGTCCAATTATCCGGGCGACTGCGCCTGGGTGGATCATATCTAAATATATAGTATACGAGCTTATCTTCGCCACTCGCTGCCGCATTTGTGTGTCTACCTAGTGTTGTGATTCCGATACTCTCAAGGGAGTGAAACGTTTTTACAAGCTTTTAATTAACTTGCGTTGTAGTTAGTTAGTTAGTATGTTTAGACGGACTCTTGCAAGCCAATTTTGAATCACCTAATGGCGTCCAATAGAGCTGAAATTTTGCATACACGTGTAGTTCTGATGACAATACAATATTATGGTACCATGGTACAACATTATGGTACCCAACAATAATATAATGAAACCCCTTCGAGATACGACGTCCAATTGAGCTGAAATTTTGCATAAACGTTAATTTGTATGGATGTCTAGTTCAAATCTTGCAAGTCAATATTGAAACACTTAATGACGTCCAATCGAGCTGAAATTTTGCTCAAACGTGTAGTTTTGATGACAATACAGCATTACGGAACCCAACAGTATTATAATGGAACCTCTTCGCGATACGACGTCCAATTGAGTCGAAATTTTGCATACACGTGAAGGTTTGATGACAGTACAATACTATGGTACCAATGATACAATATTATGGAACCCAACAATAATATAATGGAACCCCTTCAAGATACGACGCGCGACGTCCAGTTGTGCTGAAGTGTTGAATACACGTGTAGTTCTGATGTCAAAAAAATATGATGGTACCTATTAGGGATGAGACGGATGTGCTTTTGGCCGGATAACCGGATACAGTATATCCGGCCAGTTCAAAATCCGGTCCGGCCGAATAATCCGGCCGGATATCTTACCTTTTCAAGCAGTCGCTTTATCTACGAGCAGGCCGCGATATTTACAATTAAATTCAAGTCGCACTCGTATTGTCCTCTCCTGCCAATCTTGCACATTGCTGCAAGTAATTATAATTACACGAAATGCGCATGGCACACCAGAACAGAACTAATAATAATAAATATTTATAGGTGTGTACTTGGTTCTATCTACAGTTATGGTGTTTTTGTATTTATTAATATTATGATTTTCTAAGGAACTTCATTCTCAGAAGAACCGGCAACCGGCATCTGTTTCTTGAAATTACATGCATTTTGTGTAATTACACATCAAATTAAAAAGTAATTTCTCGCGATCGTCAGTAGTTGCTGTTTTTGTCATTGGCAATACAATGGAGGAAAATAGGTATACATACCACTACCACCATTATTGTATTCGAGAAAAATTCGGTCTTAGGTTAGTAATATATTTTCTTGCACCCTGTCCAGAGCGAGGTCAAACTATGCCTACGATTAGTCGTCGGAGATCGACGATAGAGTAATTATTAGTTTAGTTTACAGGCTGTGGTAGTGTGTTGCAGTTCGACTCGATATAAATATTATGATTATATAACTGACAGTTAATAAATAACATTTAAGTTTCATGCATTTTGGACAGTTTTTATTTGGCCGGATGTTAACCGGATATTTTTTCATATCCGGCCGGAGCCGAATATCCGGTTTGGAAGCCGGATTGGCCGGATGCAGTAGCCGGATCGGATATCCGTCCCATCCCTAGTACCTATGCTACAATATTATAGAACCCAACAATAATATAATGGGACTCTTTCGAGTTTGGACTCGTTGGATTTGTCTTGATGAGTACTCTGGTCTTCGGTGGTATTCAGGGTCTAATGATGCAACCGGAAGGTAGTCGATGCATTATCAGAAATGCAGTAATTAAATATTTAAAAATAGAATAAATATGAAAAAACCTTTTTAAAAACAAGCTTTTATTATTATTTAGGTGTACTAAAACAAAAAAAAATAAAAATATAAAAGAATTGTCATAAAAGCTTGTCGCGTGAATAGAAAAAAAAAACTTAGGTACTTACAATCTCTGTCAAACGAAATTAATGCGTGTATGACAAGCTTTTAAGACAATTAATTTTTTTATATTTTTATTTCGTGTTAGTACACGTAAATAATAATAAAAGCTTGCTTGTCTTTAAAAAGTTTTTTTATATTTAATTTTATTTGTTGCTTAACTTATTTAACTTTTGGCCATAAGCTAAAAAGACCCTTGGAAATTATCTCCCGAGCGGCTGAAATATGGGAATAATTATTCTTTTACACTTTTTAATAATATCTTAACCTACGGTGCTCAGTAATAATAACCTAAATAAGCTTATTTAAAATTAAATACGTCAATGACTAATGTTACAATAATAAACTCTAGTAGCAGCAAAACGACAGTAAAAACAAACCAAGATCGCTAGGGTCCAGCGGTATTTCCTGAATGGCTGAAGATATCGAAGTAGTTATTCTTTCACAGTTTTAAATGTCCCCTATGCTACAAAGTAATAATATTTCTGGTGAAATGAATTACTAACCTAATTTTCATCCCATCAGCTTACAAAAAAAGTTTAAAGCCTAGGAACATACATCTGTAATATCAGGGACAACGGTATCATGAACTTACCGAAAAATGTATATAAAATTGGGAGGAAATGCTTGCATATTCTCAGTGTCGCATTCAAGATCCCATACCACTCTTAAATTTTATTTTGAGCGCCAAGAAATTTCCCTATTTGATTTTCTCCGGGTTTGATTTTAAAAGTTAATTTGGACTAAGAAAACCATTAAGCTAATAAAAACTATAAAGTCATGCTGTTGAAAAATGGTCATAACGATTTCTTTTCTGTCAGCCCCGCCCCATCAGCTCCCATGTAATCTTTTAGTAATTTTCGACTTTCGATGACTGTTATGATATGAATTCCCCCCCAAAACTAATTCCTTTAGTCTATGTAATGAAGCATTATTTGACGAGTTTTTTTGTAAATATTTCGTGCAAAAACAAGATTACCTTTCCCCACCGTTTTCGAGGGTGCTGAATACGATGGTAGTGGTGGGAGGAGTTTTTGACCGCCGCAACCCCCTGAAACGGCCAAAAACCACCCATGTTTTCATATATAAACGGGTCTGGGGAGTGATTTATAGAAAGGTTATACTTGAAATAACATGGAAGGGGGTTATAGAGTAAGTGGAATCCAGAGATCAGGCCTAGGGGCCTCCCGAGAGATGGATCTTTTTTTTCAAATGATTCGGTTCAAACGCTTATCCCCCGTTTTCGGTGTCGCTGATCACGGGAAAAATATTCATTTTTAGCTCCAACCCCTCCTCATTCCTCAAACTCAGCAGAAACCATGCTATCCAGGATTTACAGGTTTTTTCGGCATATGGGCGTTATTCTCGTGCATGTCCCTTCATTTTTCACGGAAGAGAAGAGAAGGCGGTAGGACCTTCCAAGAGATGTAAAATTCATTAATTACACTTTTGATCGTCAATACGCCCTTCCCCGTTTTCGCAGGCGCTGATCACAATAAAAATATAATTAATGAATTTTACATCCCTTGGAAGGGTTGAAACAACCTCCGATGTCGCTACCACCTTCTCTTCGTGAAAAGTTAAGGGATATGCACAGGAATAACGAACATGTGCCGAAAAACCTGTTAATGCTGGATAGCATGCTTTCTGCTGAGTGAGAGGTGGTTTCTGCCCGTTTGAAATATGAGGAGGGGTTGGAGCTAAAAATGAATATTTTTCCCGTGATCAGCGACACCGAAAATACGGAATAAGCGAATCATTTGAAAAAAAAGGTTTTTCCACCTGTCGGGAGGGTTTAATCAGGCCTGCTGTCTGTATTCCACTTACTCTATAACCCCCTTCCATGTTATTTCAAATCAAATATATATATATATATATATATATATATATATATATATATATATATATATATATATATATATATATATATATATATATATATATATATATATATATATAGAGATATGCATGGTCATATACAGGCCCGTTTCATACACTGAGCGGTTGTAGTGCAGCCCGATTTGACGCTGTCAAGCCCGGGGTCGGGCTCATCAACGTATCCCCGTGTATATCATCACTAAAAGGCCACAAATCATGTTAGCTTCCTTCCTACAAAATTTTGGGATGGGCTCCAAAAAGTCATATTTTCATGTTCCGAGATACACTTTTAGTTCAGCACTACTGAGTCAGGCGGCGCTGTTCCTGTATATCCAAGCCTCTTATACAGCTGATATTCATCGCACGTTATATAGCCCGATATTTGGCAGCGTTGCAGTGGCTCGATAACGTTCGATTCTTATTTCCTCTTAAATACTTTCTTAATGAAGTCACAATCGATGAATGAAAGCTCTTTATTCGAATTAATTGTTAGTCCGAAACTTCACAGGTATTGTATCATATTCGAACAATTTATTTAAATTCAAAAATTTATACCTACTAAGAATTATAATTTAAGTTGCATAGTGCTATGAAAGAAAAATAGTTGTAAACATCTTACACATCTTAAAATGTGTTTCGAATTCTTATACAGAATTTCAAATAGAGGGCTTAAAATATAAGTGTAGCATTTATATCGTAAGAGAGAGAATTTAGAATAAGAACAAAATATAAAATAAATGCTTTGTTTATTTGTTGTACTAAATTGATATTTCTATGTCCCTAAATTGGGTTTGTGATTTTGGCATTCAGGATTTAATAATATTATACTTAGTTACTTCCACATCCAGTGGAAGTTTAGCAACACAAAAAAAATTGAAAATCTGTATTGTTCAAATAGACTTTGAATGTCAGGAATCGTCGAGATTTTAAGTTTGAACAAAATAAAATATAAATATAAATTAATATAAATAAGACATTAAATAAAAAGAAACTGTTAGTCTATCGTTCTGTGTGTAATTTTTTCTCCGCACACAATTACTCTGGAATCGTTTACGATATTGATTATATTTTTATCTTTTTATCTTATTCCGTTGAATGGTTGGGGGATGAATTGGGGTAAATGAAAAAATTGATTGGCATTAGCCACCCCATTACCACCCCTACTCTCACACCAATATTAACAGAGGTGAAGAAAATAAAATTGCGATTTAGTGTGTGTAAAAAACCAAAGATCTTAGCATTTTTTTAAATTTCATTTACCCCGCTATCACCATTTCGACTACCGATGTGACACATCGTTTTATGAGTTTTTGCATCGACGATTTCAAATATTATATGATTAAAGTTCCATAAACAATTTATTTTCACTTAATGAAGTGCAAATGTAATATCAAATTTTATTCGTTGTGAGAAATTTGGACAGAGAATCTGGATGTGGAAGTAGTTTGGTATAACATTTATCTCAGAAATACTGTTTGGTTTATTTCATTTGACTCAAAAAAATACTAAACTTACGCGATCGTTCAGTAAAAAAATTTAATATAAAAAAATACCTACTGCAAAACTTGAAGCAAATTTAATTTTGTATTACTTCCACGTCCACTGGAAGTATAGTAACGACAAAAAAATTTTTTTAAATTTTTATTGTCCAAATAGGCTTAAAATGTCATGAAACGTCGAGATTTTAAGTTTGAGTGAAAAAAAAAATTCTGTCTGTCGGTCTGTAACTTTTTTTGTGCGCACGTTTACTCTGGAACCGTTTAAGAGATTGACTTGAAATTTGGTACACATATGTACTTTAACGAGATCTAGAACTAGATTATATTTTCATCTTGTTCCGTCGAAGGGTTGGGGGGTAAATTGGGGTAAATTTGGGGTAAATAGGTCAATCAAGCAGGTAAAAGTCCATAAAATTGGTATTTAGTATATACAAGAGAAGCTGAGGTCTCAAAAAAATTTTTGGCATTAACCACCCCCATTACCACCCCCCACCCCCTTATTAAAGGGGATGAAAAAAAATGTGATTTAGTGTATCTATGTACAGGAACCAGAAACCTCAAAATATTTTTTCACTTCATCCACCCCCACTACCACCCTCCTATCACCACCCCCCACCCCACTACCGACGTGGGGTATCGTTTTATGGGTTTTTGGGGTAGAGAACTTCAAATATTATATTATTAAAGTTCCATAAACAATTATTTTCACATACAAAGTTGTTTTCGTTGTGAGTGACTTGGATAGAGAATCTGGATGTGGAAGTAGTGATTCCTTGGGCAGCGGTTTTTTTTTTCTGTTTCAACGTACACGCCCTTGAAAATCGTCGTGTTTAGACAAAAATGTGTTGAAAGTCTACGTTTAAATGCCAATAATGGGAAAGTCATTGCAATTTTCATTTGTTCGGGAAATTCACCACTTTACAATAAGGGATTTCTAATTCTAGTTAAATGATATATAATTATGTGTAAGCTTTATTACTTTGTGCTTTATTACGCAACACGTTTTGCTTTTCATCCCGTTAATTATACCAGCAATATCTTGAGTAAATATAAGAAGGTGACTTTAGTTTAAAGAACTGACGGATAAAGTACATGGAAGAAAAATAATTTGACCAAAATGTTCAGTAATTATGGTACGGTGGTGTGGATGGATGAGGTAAAAATAATTTGAAATCTTTGGTTTTTGTATACACACTAAATCACAATTTTTTTTCTGGTCCCCTTTAATAATTAAATTATAGACCGACAGACAGATTTTTTTTTCTCAAATTTTAAATTTCGACATTTCATGACATTATAAGCCTATTTGAACAAAAACAAATGCAGAGTTTCATTTATGCTTCTGTTTTTAACCCTTTTCTACAAATTGCAATTTTATAATAATGAATGTTTTTTATATAAAATACAATTTAAAATTTATTAATAAATCCTCATATTATAATATTTTAACTTTATTAATTGAACATTTACAATTACTTATGTTTCAGACAATTTTACGAGCATTACATGACTTTGGTCTTAAATCGGGCATTTTTATTCACAACTTTGTATTTTAATCATTTTAATTATTAAAAATAATAAATGCCTAATAAAAACCTATGCAATAATATTTAAACTTTGATATAAAATATTCGTTCATTTTGCACAATTTTGGTCTTAAAATCGGCCATTTTGGAGTCGTCATTTTTTTTAACACTGTGTTCTTAATTAGCAAAATTTTTTCAATTATAACATTTTCAACATAATTTTTCACAGGAAAAAAAAAGCGGGCAAAGAAAAGTAGTAGAAAGCTTCATTAATGATTACAGAGTATTAAAATAGTTTTTAGGCAAATCCATTCAGGTTCAATCGATTTCCTAACAACTTGTTTTTTTCGCCTGAGGGCAGTCAGCTAAATAATTTAAAATTCTAACATTTTTAAAAACTGAATCAAAAACCGCTGCCCAAAAAATTACTACCTCTATATCCATATTTTCTATCTCTATTTATCTCTCACAACGAAAAAATTTTGATACTATATTATTTGCACTCCACTATGTGGAAATAATTGTTTATAGTACAGTCACTGAAGGTTTTCACCTCCGATTTCGTTGAACCTCCATCGATTTTCATGAAAATTTGTGAGTAGTTAGAGGATACCTCAAGAAACAAAAGTGACATAGTGCCAACTGGCGCTTTTACCCTGGGGGTGGATGCCACCCCTTCTCGGGGGTGGAAATTATTTTATGAAAAATAACCCCAGAAATCGATAGAGGGACCAATTCTAAGCAAAATTTGTTATATAAAGTTATTAAAATAAATCAATACTTTTTGAGTTATTAAAGATCAAAGATTTTGATTTTTCGTGAAAAAAATGCATGTTTTAAAGCGGTTTTTCATAAATAACTCAAAAACTATAAGTTTTTACAAAAAAGTTGTCATTACCAAAATTAAAGCTAATAAAAAAACGAATAAATTCCTTCCTTAAAAAACCTTTCAATATTAATTCAAAGTGAGCTATAGGTAATTGAATGTATATTTTTTTTCGGCGAGTACTCAAATCTAAGTATTCAAGCTTAAATAACGGGAAAACGATGCATTTTATAAAATATACTTACTGAACACTTTTCAAAGTACTCAGAAATACCTATCAAATGAGCTGCAGAAGAAGTTGATAGCATCAAAATTAAGCAAGTTATGATGAAAATAAGAGGACCCTTTCGAATTTTTTAGGAAAAAGTGAAAAATAAAACCTACGCCATTTCCACAAAAATTAAAATTTATAGTAATCCCTATAAGACTTTCTTTATTTTAGCATAAGTAATGACTTTAAAAATTTTTACCGGTTTAGAATGCATATTTTTGAAAAGAAATATGATTTAAAAAAATCAGAATTTTTCAAATTTTCTTTTGATAATAATTCCAAAAATACTCGATATACGTAAAAAATAATAAAGAACGAAATTTGAGTTTTTTTTTAACAAAGATTTTAGTTTTTTTTTATTTTTGTAGGATAAAAAATAACCGAGATAGAAACGTTTAAAGCCTAAATTTTACTGCGAGAACCATGTAACCGGGGCCCTTTAACCTTTTATCTTTTAAAAAATAAGGGTTTTAAAAGATTAAATTTAATACGATCTTATAGCCCTTGAAATTACCTTTCAAATGGTTTTTGGATGAACCTGATATCATAAAAATTAACGGAGTTATTGTAAAAAAACCAATAACATTTTTTGGAAACATTTTTTCAGCAGAGATTTTGTATGCATATATAGGAAAAAAGATAGATAGTAAGAAGTAGACGTGTCGATAGGTACATGCTCACAAAATATACATGTGTGAGTGTGTGTATGTTTCTTTTGAAGATAGAAAAAGTGAAAGGAATTCTGAACATCTGCTCGAAAACATAGTGGGGCTTTCTAGTATGCTGTGTGTCTATTGAATATTTCAGTATATTTCCAAAAGCGGAGTAAAATACACGTGGTACTCAAAATTGGAGAGTCTTTGTTTCCAATTAAAAATCCCAATCCACCTGCTCCAGAAGAACTGTTAAAAATGATTTTTTGCAACTGCAAAAAAGGGTGCGGCGCTTCTTGCGGGTGTCGAAGAGTAGGGTTATTTTGCAATGCAACCTGCGAATCATGCAGTGGGGACAATTGCCAAAATAGCCCTCCAATTAATGAAGAAGGAGAAGTTGGTGAAGAGAGCTCTGATGAAGAGTGAAAAATTAAATTTAATGTACTATTAATATTTGATTAATTTATGAAACATTATTTAAATAATAAATGAATAAACTTTTCATATATTTTAATATTTATTTTAATACATTTTCCTCTTAATTAATAAATTAAATTTTTATAAGTCACATAAGCACTGAAAAAATTGTTTCCAACGTTAAATTATGCTTTTTCATCAATTTGTGCACGAAGGGTAGTTTGGGGAATGTGGAAAGAATAATATTAATAAAGTTTGAAATATATTAATAAAGTTTACCATAAGTAATAAAAAAGATTCTAAATAATTAAAGCTATTAAAGCTGATAAAAAAAATTTCCATTATTTTTATGACAAGTGGTAGTTTTTAAGGGTGGAAAATTTCGCAATAAATAAATAATTACTTTAATACTCAGTAAATGAGATTTCAATTCAGTAATGATTAAAGTTTCTTGAAACCAATTTTTTCAATAATTCTGCATTAA
Organism: Rutpela maculata; assembly: GCA_936432065.2. NCBI lineage: Eukaryota > Metazoa > Arthropoda > Insecta > Coleoptera > Cerambycidae > Rutpela > Rutpela maculata. The sequence goes on along the minus strand of OW386293.2, from coordinate 76,675,511 downwards.
GGGGGTAGTTTTTAAGGGTTGAAATTTCACGGTCAACCAAAAATTATATCATAAACATTAAACAAACCGTTTGTGTAATGTTAATATGCGATTTCATATTTCAGAAATAGAAAAAATGATTTTTTCATGATTTTCGATTTGAGAGGTGGTTGCCAAAAGGGTTGAAAAATTAATCAAAATCATAAATCATGCATATAAGTGTTGAAAAATATTTATTTTATCTAATTAAACGAGATTACTGACGCCAGAATGCTTAAATCTGCATTTTTTCCCATTTTTAACAAAAGGGGTGGATTTCACCCCTAAAATGCAAAAAGCGCAAGTCGAGCATATGTCACTTTTGAAGTTGAGAATAAAATATACTCAATCCCAAATTTTCATGCAAATTGATGGAGGTTCACCGAAATCGGAGGTAATAGTTGATTTTTACCTTCATTCACTGTTCTATTATGGAACTTTAATAATATAATATTTGAAATCGTCAACCCCAAAAACCCATAAAACGATATGCCACATCGGTAGTGGCGGTGGAGGTGGTGGTATTGGAGGTGGATAAAGTAAAAAAAAAATGTTGAGGCCTTTGATTCTTGTACACACACTAAATCACAATTTTATATTTTCACCTCTTCTAATAATGAGGGTGGCTAATGCCAACAAATTTTTTGAGACCTTAGCTTCTCTTATGTGTATATATTAAATAACGATTTTATGAACTCTTACTTTCAAACCCCTCCTTCAACGGAATAAGAACAAAATATAATCTGTGTCCAGAACTCATCATGATCAAATCTGGGAATCGATTATATTTTGATCTTATTCACAAAAGAAGTTACACACAAACAGACCGACCGACAGACTGAAATCTTTTTTGTTCAAATTTAAAATCTCGATGTTTCATGGCATTCTGAGGATATTTGAATAATAAGAATTTTCAATTTTTTTTTGCGTAACTATATTTCTCTAATTACCAGTTAAGGGTATCTTATTAATATTTCGTGTGTTGGTAGCTATACAGTGTTTTCTCCATTTTCACTATAAGGACCGTTAGTCTAATTTTAAATTTAAGTTCATGTAGGTATTCAGGCAAAACGTTCTCGAAACCCTGTCAAAAACTACTATAAATAGCTTCTTACACAATACATTTCTCTCTTTAATATTTCGCATATTGCTAGAAAACTACCTGCTTTCTCTTTTGTTTGTTAAGTGTGTCTGAATCTAGCATTATTAGAAATGTTAAAATTCACATTGTTTATTTACTTCGTTTTTATCTGTTTTGAGAATATTACTATATTCTTCGAATTTTTAGATACACCACAGTGAGGTCTCATTTGATTATATTTGTTTGATAATAAAGAAATACCTTAAAGGGTTCTGAACAAAAAATTGGCCGAAGCTGGTTTTAGAATTTAGTAGATCAATGGTATTCAACCTATGCTTATAATAGTACAGTAATTAGATATTTAAATTTACAAAGTTTGTCATATAGATTAAATTTCGTTTTTTTTTTAATAGGAAATTCATCAAGTAAACGTTTGGATATTATGCGAATACTTGCATTTGACAGAATATTAATGTCATTCCTTTTCAGGAGTTACACAAATGACAATAACCATTGAAACTGATAGAGTATCGAATTTAGAAAAAAAAAATCTACACAGTTTTTCATATAAATTGCGACTTGAAAAATGCGATTTTAACTTGAGAAAACAGGTATCGCAACACGATTTTCGTCAAATAACTCGATAAATAATTTAGCGAACAAATGCTCTAGACCGAAAAGAAAGCTTAAGGTGGGCGATTTCGTGAACGTAATTCGAGGATTTCTCCTGCATCCTGAAAAAATTTTTTGATATTCGTTTAGAGACAGCTTTATAGAATGGTACTAAAACTAAAAAAAGAAAACATTTTTTTACCTGAGCGAAAATCAAAAAAAAATTTTCTTGACTTTTCAATAGTCTGGTACCATTCTATAATGTTGTATCTAAAGGCCTATCAAAAATTTTTTACGAAATCATTTTCTTAAGCACGGCACCGGCACCTTTAAACTGAGGATGAATTTTGCTTTTACTTCCACATCCACGTATAGACCACTGTCAATAATTTTTGAAAAAAATAAAATTCTTAGCATTATATGGGTGGTGGGAAAATTTAAGATTAATGGTATATAAATTGGGAAAAATCGATTGAACCGCAACAGATAACCGGAAGTGGGGTGGGGGTGCGAAAAGTTGTGTTTTTTGGGAATTGGGGGATTTTGGGATTTTACGATTTCTGACAAAAGAAGACCTCCTATCGAAAAAAGTTTAATGCAAAAGTTGTAGATAATTGAGAGATTTACAACTTTTATTTGAACTATTTTTTTGCATAACCTCAAAAATATTGAGACAAACGCCAAAAACCAATTTCTTGGTTTTTTATTTTTATCTTCCACAAAAATAATTCAATTTTGATGAAATTCGGTGAAAATGTAAATTTTTATGCCTCAAAAAAGCTGTAATTTTTTTGAGGCATAATTTTTGCGGATTTAATTTGAACAAAAGGCCTAATTTCCAATCAAAAAAGTTGATTACCAAAGTTTTGATTTTTGAAAATTTCAGAACGGTATTTTTTTCGTTGAAACCGTTACTTTAAGATGTAAAAAAAGGTGTAAAAAAATCATAAGGTTACTGTGGAAAAACATTGTCAAAAATGTAAATATTACTAATTCTTCATTGTAAATGAAGTGTTGAAAGTGATGCAAAACGGTAATTTCAATGTAATATGTAATAAGGGAACTTTAATTAACCATTTAAGGTTCGGACTGCTGAAAACCGAAATGTTTAAACAATAATTTTACCTAACAAATTGCTAGAAATGACCTTTAGGCAAGAAAAAATATTTTTTTATGCTTTATGGGCACTGTCACATTGAAAATAATTTTATTACGTATTTTACATTAAATCAATTTATAAAGTAGAAATACATAATCAAAATTTATAATAATCTCATTTTAAGTTTAAGCAGAAAACTAATTTCTATCTGTCGGTCTGTCTGTAACTTTTTTGTGCGCAGTATTACTCTGGAACTCTTTATGATATTAACTTAAAATTTTGTACATTTATGTATTATAGCGAGATCTGGAAGTAAATTATATTTTGATCTTTTTCCATTGAAGGATCGGATGGGGGTAAATGAACATAAATGGGGATAAATAAGTAAAGCAAACAAGTAAGAGTCCGTGAAATTGGAAATTACTGTATTTAGGAGAAGTCAACGTCTCAACAATTTTTGTCATCAGCCATTCCTACCAACCCTACGACCGACGCGACGTGGAATATATATCATTTTATGGATTTTTGAGGTAGACGATTTCAATTATATTATTAAACTTATATGAACAATTATTTCCATATAGTGGAGTGCAAATATAGCATCAAACTATTTTTCGCTGTAAGAGACATTTTGATAGGACATCAGGATATGGAAGTAGTGATTCCTTAGGCAGCGGTTTTTATTTATGAAGACATATATTTTTATGAAGGCCATTTCGAACTATATTTCTTGTCGGTCTCCCTGCATAGTGCGCTTGACAGCATCATGCGCCTACCTTAATTGCCTGGTATATCACGATCTTTGCAACCTTTAAGTTAATAATGCTTAGTGAATATAGAATTACAAATGTTTTGGTCAGAGATGGTAGAAAAATAAAGTAAGAGGGTAGGTAATATTCTATGTTAAAACAATTTGAAACATTAGGTCATAGCGCTGCCGTTTCCATCTGCGCGAACTAACGTTCATAGATGGGAAATTTTTAAAGAAATTTAGAAAAAAATTGGTACAAAATAAAACAATAAAGGTAAACGATTACGAACAGAATAACTAATGCGATTAATAGTATAAAATGTTTTATATACTTAAACTTTTTCATTACGTGTATTCTGTTAGTAGAGTGCTCGGCTCTCAAACATGCGCATAAAAATAAGATTTGTAGAGGTTACGGCGTATCAAATGTTTATTTTTTTCGACTTTTAACTTGAAACAAAAATATACTATATATATTTTTTTATAACATGCAATGGAGCTATGAAAATAGTGAAATGCAAAATGTGTTCTTAGAGTGGGGTCGCCTACTAGACGGGTTCAATCGGATCATAGGAAATTTGCATCGCATTACATTTAGTTGTATCTTATTTATTATTAGTCGTAAAATTATAAATCATACACTATTGCGTTCGGAAAAGATAAATAAGATTTTTGTAAAGAGTACAAAGTTTTGATTTGAGCCTACATTTCGGAGATAATACGATGGAGACGCAAGTTGTCTAAATTGAATTAAATTTTAAAGCATTTCAAACCGAGATATTATTGCGGTTTTAAGTTACGTTCTCCCGTAAGATCTGATGTAAAATATATTATTTGAAAGCCATAAGGAAATATTTCCTCTACAAAACATTTTATGAAAAATCGCAATTTATTTATTTTTTCCACCATTCGCTTAACTAGTTTTTAACTTTAATGCTCTTTTGCACATGACGCTTTTTGATGGTCTTTTGAAACTTATATAATTATTACTTATTGTTATTATTACTATATTGCATATATAATTATTCATTTGATATAAAATTCAGCTCGTAACAACGAAACCTCACGGAGGTCACGGAAGCATATTAATGCACACTCTATGCCTATTTTCAAGTTCAAACTGCGCCTTCTTACGTCTGCACAGTATCACAGTACTTTCTGATGAGCAAATTAAAAGAACTAGAAGTATCCGTCTTTGCACAGTGGGATAAACTGAATCTGAAAACTTATTTCATAAAATGCAACTCTCAATTGATGTTAACTTGGGGCAGCTGATACGTAGTAGAGGTCATTGTAATAACTTTTTATAATATTAAGCCAATAAGTATAGTCACAGTGAAATAAAATTAAATAAAAAAATTATAAATACTAGAGAATTTCATGCTTTGTTTTTATTTGATGGCAATCAATTTTTGCTCATATTTGACCTGTATACTCGGAAACACAAGGGTCACTTGCTGTCTCAAAAAATAAGTACACTTTCAAAAGAAAAACCGCTGCCCAAGGAATCACTATTTCCACATTCAGATTTTTATTCAAGTCACAACGAAAAAATTTTGTATGTGGAAATAATAGTTTATGGAACTTTAATAATATAATATTTGAAATCCTCTACCCCAAAAACCTATAAAACGATACCCCACATCGGTAGCGGGGTGGGGATGGTGATAGGGGATGGTAGTGGGGGTGAATGAAGAAAAAAACATTTTGAAGTTTCTGGTTCTTGTACACATACGAAATCACATTTTTTTTTCATCCCCTTTAATAATGGGGTGGGGGTGGTAATGAGGGTGGCTAATGCCAAAATTTTTTTTGAGACCTTAGCTTCTCTTGTATATACTAAATACCAATTTTATGGACTCTTACCTGCTTGATTTACCTATTTCCCCAAATTTACCCCAATTTACCCTCCAACCCTTCGACGGAACAAGATGAAAATATAATCTGGTTCTAGATCCCGTTAAATTACATACGTGTACCAAATTTCAAGTCAATATCTCAAACGGTTCCAGAGTAAACGTGCGCACAAAAAAAGTTACAGACCGACAGACAGACAGACATTTTTTTCGCTCAAACTTAAAATCTCGACGTTCCGTGACATTCTAAGCCTATTTGAACAATAAAAATTTTTAAAATTTTTTTTGTCGTTACTATACTTCCACTGGATGTGGAAGTAAAATTACATCAAGGGATTCTTTTATTACTATACCTAATATTACTGTACTATTAATACAATTCTTTTTGTATATCTCTGTTTATACAAAAAGAATTGTATAAACAGTTTTCCCTCATTCACATTAAATAAAAAGATGCAAAGGGTCAGAAATTAAATATAAACGTAATTTAATTTCTGACCCTTTGCATCTTTTTATTTAATGTGAATGAGGGAAAACTTTAAAAGTGGAAAACAAAAAATGAGGACAAATTCAAAATATTTAAATATTTATTGGCCTACCACGGAGTAAAACCATTATCAATTATTAGTAATTAGTAATGTTTATTTGCATAAAAAAATAACCTAATATTTTATTAAGTTCTTTTAATATATCTTGAAATTCATAACAATCAAAAATAAAAAACGTAACTGTTATATTATTTTGGCGTTCAAAAAATGAATATATTTCCTTTATTAGCTGGCCCTCCAATAGCGTCTCTACTGTAAACAGTAATGACAGTGGCGCAGTAAAGCAAGTACTCCTAACCATATAATATTGTGCTTCTTGACGATGCATGCATCAAATAAATATATATTATAAAAATATAACCTACTGAGGCCCGATTATATTGGCAACATCGCTGGGACGGAGAACGAACGCTAACTATATTCTTATATACAGCGGGCTTTGAAACGATCAGTAAATATATCCGGGCTCTGAAATATGCCATGTTTATATAATTAAAAGAAAAATAATAATTAGCTACCTCTAGTGGCTTCCTATTAAAAAGGATGCCCAACAGTCGCCAAATTTAATAAGTTTGTTAATTTATACACTCGGGAAATGCCGGGCTTATGAGCGACCTATCGATATATCGGGCTACAAAATATACCGTCTATACCTATATATATATATATATATATATATATATATATATATATATATATATATATATATATATATATATATATATATATGTTATATAATATTACACGCTATCTTATTGCGACTTAGCCATAATAAACCTTCACAGGTATATCGTATTTCACGATAACAGCTTCTCTTATTAATTGCTTATCTTCAAGATATCATATTACACCTTTGTTTCTCATAACTTGTGCAGACTGCAGAACTGCAATTCCTTTGTTATATATTTTGCTTACTCAGGTTCTGTATGTTATAAATATGACTAAACACGCTTTGTTGAATCAGTTATTAAACTCAGTTAGAATGCAACACTTCTAATTTATTATTATATTCCTTCTCCAAGAGCCAACGTTGGCTCCATGTAACTAAATAAAAGTTTTTAAAAAGTCATTCATGTGAACCGTGATCTAACATTGGCGCAGTCGGTAGGATCCGTAAACATCATCAGAACAAGAAGCCTAACTGGTAGTGAAGCGTAAGAGAACAAGGAGAACATCTTCAGAAGGTGCCTAACTAGTACGTGTACATCTACGAGAACAAGGAGACCTTCCTCACTGGTGGTGGCGGATCCCAATCCCTTGACGGACGAAGAACCTACCCATGGAAACGAAACTAACGTAAGTCATTTTAAGAGTCATCTCGTACCATTTTATTATTTTATTATTTTTCGCAACTTATTTTATTAAAAGTGTATTATACTGCTAATACACTCGGCGCACAAAGCCAGTTCTATTGTCAAAGTGAAATCCATTCCTTTACAAACGCAACGAAACAAGTTCATTTAATTTTAAGTTTATTTATTTTCGTATTATACTGCTAATACGAAACATTGTGTATTATACAGCTAATATACAATCCATTTACACACGCAACGTAACAAGCTAATTTTAATTTAATTTAAGATCGTATCATACTGCTGATACGCAACCAATTTCTGTCCAAATAATATTTAAATACAAAAAGCAAAATGCCAGATAGAGCTCAACCAGAGCCAGTTCAACCAGTGCCACCGGCACCAACCGAACAACAACTACAACAGCAACAACTACAACAACAACAACAACCTCAACCAGAGCAAATTGAGCCTTACAAGCTCTCTGAGATATTTTCTCTAATACCTGAATTCGATGGCAATGCCATAAATTTACAAACATTCTTAAATTCCTGTCATTGCGCCCAAAGCATGGCAATTGGAGATCAAAAAATTCTTTTGACCGTCCACATAAAAAATAAATTAAAAGGCAAAGCTGCCGAATTAATAAATTCGCGTAACCCTGGCACATGGCCAGAAATAAAAGCACTTTTAGAAACTCATTTTGGAGATTCTCGAGATTTAACGGCCCTAATTCAGGACCTGCAGCGCATTCACCAATTGCCAGGTGAATCCGCTCTAACATTTATTTCGCGTTTACAAACGCACAATGCTAAAATGCACGCCGCAGTGCAAAAGCAAAATTTAACCACAACGCAAAGAGCTGCACAATCAGATCTCATCGAAACGATGACCTTAAACAATTTATTAACAGGCTTAGAACCGAATTTAGGCCGCATCATACGTGCTAGCAATCCTCCTAGCATACTGAAAGCCGTAAGCAGAATTCGTAGAGAGCTACAACTCTCCTATTTCGAACAACAGAAATTTCCGAAAAATAGTCCGGTCAAAAATCCCACTTTACAACAAAAACGACCCATTTCAAATTTCCAACAAAAATTCTGTTCATTTTGCAAACGCAATGAACATGTCATAAGCGAATGCCGCACAAGGCAACAATCGCAAACAATGCCGTCAACTTCGCAAAATTTCCAACGACCAAATTACCCAGGAAATTCAAGTTTCCAAAACTTTTCACAAAACAATCAATTTATCCAGAGGACATTCCCTCAAAACGGCCAACCAAATCAACCACAGCAAAACAGGCCCTCAGCCATAAGACCGAACCCTAACTTCACACAACAACGACCATCCGCTATTCAGCCTAACCCGAATTTCAACCGTTTCAATCAACAAAAGGCTCATCATCTAAATTATGAACCTTACGAAAACCAATGTGATTATAACCAATACGATGACTACTCTTTCGACAATTATCAAAATTGCCAAAGTCAAAATGAATCATATGAAAATTATAATTTTGAAACCAATCAAAATATCCAGGAGAATTATACCGCTAATTCTCAGAACGAGCAATACGAGGATTATACTGCTAATCCTCAGGATTTTCGCTTAGATCCGGAGTACCCCACGGATACTCCAACGCAACAAACAGACCAATTCGAACCGATTACGGAACTAGAAACCCAAATACAAACTATGAACCTAAACGACAGTTTCGACCCAATGCTGAATTTCCCAGAACAGACGTTCATGTAAATACACTTTCTCATACCCTATTAACCGTAAACTCAAAAAATCTCTATTATATGAAAGACGCAACTGGTAAATTTAAAATCTTAATTGACACAGGTGCAGGCATATCAATTTTTAAACCTAAAACAGCTGAAAATTACAGACGTAGATCTCCTGAAAATGTAATCATACAGGGTATCACTGATCAAAAAATCTATATCAACGAATCTGTTCTCATCCCCTTTTCAAATGAGTCACACAAAGTTTATATCTATAATCTAGATATAGATTTCGATGGATTATTAGGCGCAGACTTTTTAGAACATTACGAATGCCAAGTAGACTTTAAAAATAAACAACTAGTCACAAATTTTAAAACCGTACCATTATTTAAAGTCACTGAAGAAACTACAGTAAATTTACCTGTACAACCAACTAGTAACTCTAACATCAAACACCAAAATCCAAATTTAGGCAATATCAAAAATTTAATTTCTATCGAACCTCGCATGGAAAAAATTTGTAAACTAAAATGTAACCTGCGAAATACCGAGGCTATACTGTTAGCCCAGGAAAACGAGAAAGTACGCTTACCAAATGCTATTGTCAAAATCGATAGCAATGGAGAATTTTTAACCTCAATTATAAACGCGAATGCAATACCAAAAACGGTAAATTTTTCTAACATAAAACTAGAGCCAGTACAAAAATTCAAATCAATTTTCAATTTAAACACTCAAAATTCTGACTCACACCTACAGACGGACAGATCCTTCGAAATTAGGAACGAATTGCGCTTGGATCATCTAAACGAAGAAGAGGCCGAAATAGTAACGCAGCTTTGTTTAGACTGTCAAGATATATTCTATTTGGAAGGAGACAATTTAACTTTTACTAACGAAATTAAGCATTCCATTGATACGAACGATTCAAAACCGGTTTTTACAAAATCATATCGCTACCCTCATATTCATAAAGAGGAAGTCAAAACACAAGTCTCTAATATGCTTGATCAAGGCATCATTAGACCTTCGATTTCTCCCTGGTCCTCTCCAGTTTGGGTTGTACCTAAAAAACTCGACGCCTCCGGTAAACAAAAATGGCGAGTTGTAGTGGACTACAGAAAACTTAACGAACTGACTATTGACGATAAATACCCGCTACCCAATATTTCCGACCTCCTCGATCAATTAGGCAAATGTCAATATTTTACAACTTTGGACTTAGCCTCCGGTTTTCACCAAATCGAGATTGATGCGAAAGATATTCAGAAAACTGCTTTCACAGTTGAAAATGGTCATTTTGAATTCGTAAGAATGCCTTTTGGACTTAAAAATGCTCCATCAACATTTCAAAGAGTGATGGATAACATTTTATTAGGTATCCAAAATGAACGATGTCTCGTCTACATGGACGATATTATTGTTTACTCCCCTACTATTCACGAGCATATTTCTCGATTAACAGAAGTTTTCAAAAGATTACAGAAAGCCAATCTCAAAATTCAACCCGACAAATGCGAGTTTCTCCGCAAAGAAGTCGCTTATTTAGGACATCTCATTACAAAAGACGGCGTAAAACCGAATCCTTCGAAAGTTGACGCTATTCTAAATTTCCCTCAACCAAAAAATCAAAAAGAAATTAAATCATTTCTAGGCTTAGCCGGATATTATAGGCGCTTTATCCCTAATTTCTCCAAGATAACCAAGCCCTTAACAAAACTACTACAAAAAGACGTACCATTTCTCTTCAACAATGATTGTATAAATTCTTTTCAAAATTTGAAACAAACATTAACGACAACTCCGATATTAATCTACCCTAACTTTGATGAACCTTTCGTTCTAACCACTGATGCGAGCGCATTTGCCGTCGGCTCAGTGCTGAGCCAGGGGCCTATTGGCAAAGATTTACCCATTGCCTATGCTTCTAGAACCTTGTGCAGTGCAGAAACTAAATATTCAACGATTGAACGCGAGCTTTTATCGATAGTATGGAGTGTAAAGCACTTTAGACCATATCTGTATGGTAGAAAGTTCAAGCTTGTCACCGACCATAGACCACTCACCTGGCTATTCTCTATAAAAGATCCAGGAAGTAGACTTGCCCGTTGGCGACTCAAATTAGAAGAGTACGACTATGAAATAATTTATAAACCCGGTAAAATCAATAAGAACGCGGACGCACTTTCCAGAATCAAAATTAATCATTTTTCCGAATGTTCCAAATTCTATTCAAAGGTTCTAGCCGCGAATGACGAAGAGTCAGACGACGACGAAAACCCAGACGATAACAACGAAATCACTAACGAACAAATTTCTCGAGAATTTGAAACTTTCACCAACCTATATAAAACAACATCTTTAATAGACTATTCAAAAATCAAAGCCTCAAACAAACAACTCTTATACCGAGAACATAAAGATATTATAACCTTCTTCCAACAAAATAACTTACAAGGCTTACATCACAAAATTATCGAGGACATATTCGAAGAAAACCCCGAATTTCATAACGATAAAATCAATATTGTATCGAGCAAAACAGTCAGACATAGGAGATATTTTATCATCCCTCTACCTTTTGATATCGAATCTGTAATTGAACATCTATTTTTGGTATTATTTAAAAATCAAGATGTCCTAGACCTCTCTAAGACATACTTTGTCGAAAATAATTTAGACCTCCCCATACTTGAAATCCTATCATTCATTTTTGCAGAAAAAGACTTAAAAGTAGTAATTTGTCAAGATATCGTCAGAACTGCCGACGAAGATGAAATTCCAATTATATTGGAGCAAAATCATTTTGGTAAAAACAATCTACATCGCGGAATAAATGAAACGATTAGAAGAATCAGAGAAAAATACACTTGGCAAGGTCTAACTAAAGACGTTGAAAATTTTATAAAAAATTGCGAAACTTGCCAAAAGACTAAAGTATGTCGGAAAAACCTTAATAACCCTCTAGTAGTCACAGAAACCCCAAGAACACCATTCGAAAGAATTAATATCGATTTATTTGAATTCCCAACTCGAAATTACGCTTTAACTATTCGCGACGAGTTAACTAAATTTACACAAGCCTATGCAGTCCCGGACAAATCCGCAAAATCCGTCGTAAATACCTTGTTGTTATACTTTCAACATTACGGCACCCCGCTAAGAATCCATTGCGATTACGGTGGCGAATTTGACAACCGTTTGCTCAAAGATCTCTGCACCCTCTACGACATAAAACTGACGTATTCAAGCGTAGGACATCCCCAATCGAACGGATCCATAGAAAGATTTCATGCTACTCTAGCTGAAATGATAAGAATTCATAAAACTGAAAATCCGAACGAACATCCTTTCACAATTTTACCATATGCAGTAATATGCTATAACAATTCAGTAAATAAAACACACGGTTTCACCCCATACGAACTTGTATTTGGACATACGTCCAACAGACCACCTGAAACTTTGTATAACCAAAAAGAGTTAATAACCAAATACGTTAGGGATTTAAACAACAGAATATCTCACTACTATAAAATAGCCCGTAGTCGAACGCAAGCTCAAAAGGAGAAAGCGAAAGTTCGCTTTGATAGAAATGTTCCCCAAAAACGACCCGAATACAAAATAGGTGACTTAGTTTACGTAAAAGAATCACAAATCAAAAACAAATTGCAAAACAAATTTAACGGTCCTTTTAAAATAAAAGAAATTTTTCAAAATTCTGCTACCTTATTAAACCTCGAAACGAAACAAGAAACCAAAGTAAATTTTGATAGAATGAAACCATATACTGAAAATTAAATTTATTTTCAGGTTTCTCCTGCTGTTCGGATCAGCACTCTGTCAATACAAAATTATCCCAATCAATAACACCGTTGGTGTATACTACCACCAAGACACGGACATCGTGGTGACAAATGACAAATGGACTCTACTAGTGCATAAAAACATTTCATCCCTCAAACTAGCTTTTGACAAAAATCAAAATATCTTAGACAGAATCCTGTACACTCTCCATAATGGTGATCATAAGTCAATTATTTTTACGAGTGAAATTAAAACAGACTTTAACCTTTTAACACAAATATCCAACTCTATAAAAATGAAATTTGACGAAATCTTTTCAGATACAAAAAGATATAAACGAGGAATACTTAACGGTATCGGTACAATATTCAAATCCATAACTGGTAACCTAGATGCTGAAGATGGCCAGTACTATACTAATTGTATAAATAAACTAAATAATGACGAACATCAATTGGAAAACTTAATCAAAAATCAAATTTCAGTTACAACTTCTGTTATTAAAAACTTCAACTCGACTCTACAAAAATTACAAATTGACGAGGAAACCTTTAACAAAGATCTCGAAGAAATAGAACACACAATTCAAACAATGACTCAAGCTATCGAGGCTGCTCACATAAAACTAAAATTTTTATACATTTCCGAACAATTAATGGCAAGCTATTTGTATATCGAAGATAATTTAAACGACATTCTAAATTCAATAACATTTGCCAGACTAGGAATCATTCACACGTCAATCATAACCCCTAATCATTTGGTAACAGCATTACAAGAAATTTCACAGAGCTTACGAAGGAACAATTTGCCTCTCCCCATTAAATTATCGGCAGTTGCTAAGTATTTGGATATTATTGAATTACAAGCGTTTCAAATGGATTCTAACTTAGTATTTGTTTTAACAATACCACTTGTTGAACCCCAAAATTATAACACCTATCGCCTATATCCTATCCCGATACTTGATAACAGAACTGGTCTACATCACATTTTATCTATTTCACAAAAATATATCGCGAGAGATGATGATTCTTTGATGTACATACCTATACAAAATTTGAAAGAATGCAAACCACTTTATTTTGGAACCAAACTATGTTCGAACCTGTTTGCCTATCCTATCGACCAAAATGCCATATGTGAAGCCAGAATACTAAAACCATTGCCAAAACTTCCAGAGAACTGTCAGACTTCCTTCATTATTAGTCAGGGATACAACGTCCAAGAACTTGAAGACAACACATGGCTAGTAATTAATTCCGAACCACTTCACATTACCATCAACTGTCCAAAGAGAGAATCCACAACAGAGTTAATCAACAAAAATTCCATCATCAAACTACAACCAGGATGTTACGCCTATGCAGGCATTACTAGAATACAAGCCAGTGTCAAAGACTTTTCCGAAATTAAGGACAATTCACATCCTATCCAAATTCCTTTTGAATGCTGTAATCACATGCCCGACAAAATCGAAATTCCAAAATTAAAACCTCTCAAATTAAACAATCTCGACGTAGAAGACCTAGATATTGCTAAAAACAAATTGGACCAATATTCCAAAGACTTGGATGACCTCATAAATGAACCTTTTGTGACCAAACACATATCTTGGTTCACATATTTCATAATCACTCTCATCATCCTATTAGTTCTACTTTACATAACTTGTAAATGCAGAAGAAGAAGATGTGGAGCATTGCGAATCCAACCCTCAACGGATAACCCTCCTTCACCTCCTTCAGAGCGAAGCAGAGTATTTACCAAATTTCCTAGACTGATCCCTCCAAGAAAGCGACCCGGTATTAGACCTCAAGAAGAAGAGGACATCGAGTTAACATAGACTTTCATGTGGAGTTTTACCCTTGTCTATTAATTTAGACTATTGTATTTTATCCTTATTACGTTATGTAATGTTTTATTATCGCTTACCAATTTTAACTTTTACATTATTTTATTATTTTGCTTTGTATTCATTCAACATTGTTTCAATTTATTTTTGCATTATATTCATTTAACATTTTAACAATTTTCAAAAGTTGCTGCATAACATCAACTTTTGTATTAAGGGGGAAGTTGTTATATAATATTACACGCTATCTTATTGCGACTTAGCCATAATAAACCTTCACAGGTATATCGTATTTCACGATAACAGCTTCTCTTATTAATTGCTTATCTTCAAGATATCATATTACACCTTTGTTTCTCATAACTTGTGCAGACTGCAGAACTGCAATTCCTTTGTTATATATTTTGCTTACTCAGGTTCTGTATGTTATAAATATGACTAAACACGCTTTGTTGAATCAGTTATTAAACTCAGTTAGAATGCAACACTTCTAATTTATTATTATATTCCTTCTCCAAGAGCCAACGTTGGCTCCATGTAACTAAATAAAAGTTTTTAAAAAGTCATTCATGTGAACCGTGATCTAACATATATATATATATATATATATATATATATATATATATATAAAACCCGTCGATACCAAAATATGCGGTACAACTCTTTCATTGACTGGACTATTTGGAAAAGGTCAAAAGAAGAGAAGCTGCCTTTCCGTAAAGCCGCAATTTTGAATCAGCCGTATTGAATTTTCCAGATCATCCTTAGATGCCAAGGAATGGCTGTAACGAATTTCAAGTTTTTAGATAATCGTCAAATACTAAAAAAAAGTCCGGAACATATTTGCTAACAGACAGACCAACAAGCCAGGTATTTTATCTTATAGATTTTTGCTACCCTTACAGGAATAAATTGACCAAATGATAATGGTCTTGAGGAATAGTTATCCTCTGGCGTTGTGTGTAGGTCCAAACAATACCGACTTCCCTGAATTTATTCCATAATCGATGGATTATGGAATGACTCGTTTGAAGCACCTGAGCATCATATATTGAGACTTTTGAGAGCTACCTTCTTGCAAAGGAGTGACAACCCTATCAATTTTGTCTTCTTGGTACGATATGTTTTCCTAAATAATCCTTTGCTGATGATTAAACGTCGGGTTTGACATTAATAACACTTTATCTGAATTATTGAGAAGCATGAGTACTGTGTTTTTCACATTTAATTTTTGTTTTAAAGTAATACAAACGATACCTATATTTCACTATGCCAACATGTTTTCATGAAAAATAATATTGTGTAATCGTTTTATCTATTTTTTAATTAATATCAGCCAGTCCTAGTTCTTGTGTATGTGAGAACAATAGCACCACACTTCACGTAATTAATAGTATGCCAAATGATACGTTACTTAAGAACTTAACAGTTCTGTTTAAGTGCACTCCAGTTTTTAATTATAATTTACAACCTGGATATGGCGATGGGTGAGTTCTATTCAAATAATAAAATCGACAGCCATTTTACTGAATAAGCTTCTGTTCCTTGGCATTATGAAAAGAGTTTATGTGTCGAGAGCGCACTGAATGCCAAATAGGTTAAAACAAAATTAAAAATTCTAACAGGCGCGCCATCTTCATTCTGTTTAAATTAAATACCTTCTGGGTATATTTTTATGGGGAATTTCAATTAACTTACGTGGCTGAATGTCTGGTTTATTCATTTCATAATATTGTGTTTGTTCTAAAAAAGATAAGAGTGAGTTGCTCGTAATGTAAACGGTCTTAATCTACACAATATCTTTTTAGTGAATTTATAATACACCTGTCTGTGGTGGATTTTATTAACTGTTAGCTTTTAACTCCGTTTTGAGAATAAAAAGCATTTTTAAGTTCTCTCCTTAAAAGTGCTCAGATCTAAATTTCATATATGATAAATTATAATTGAGACCATGTTTTATTTCACGTTGACATTGTTGTAGAGCCTCAAAACTTATGTCAAAAAATAGACAAAAATTCAATTCAAGAAAAGACTATTAAAAAGGCACTTTGAACGCATAATTAACCATAATTAAAGCATCCGCGCCGAGAACTATTCCAAAAAGACTTAAATACGTTTGCAGATGTAAAACACCAAAAGTAAAAATTCGAAACTACGCCGAATTTTGACTTTTGACTGGCGTGGCAACGCACTGAAAGACGAAATCAAAAAATGTGGCAAAGGCGTGGAACGTCTACATGGAATTATTAGATCAAAAAAGAAAAAAATGGCCAAGGCCGGTTTCTCGAATAAAACAAATTTGGATTCATCCGGCGACTTGTCACTGGGGCAAGAGCGTAGGAGAATCATCAGAAAGCAGTGGTAGTAAGTTCAAATACAGATCTTTAAAAATGGCAAAATTAGAGAGAAAACCCCCTTGTGCATACACGGGGTGAAGGGGTCAAATTCATGGGGCACTCAGAAAGAGGTTAGGTCTCAAACCCTACATTGGGTTATGTGCTGTCAGTAAATCGCCGTAAAGGGCCAGAAACACCTCGTGTAATTCATATATTGCCGTAAAATACATTCGTCGCATTTATCTAATAGGAAGTTCTTGTGAATGATAAAATCTCTATTGAAACTATAAGGCAAAGCACCAAGTGTTCCGAAATTCTAGTAAAATATTTTTATATAATTTCCGTCAATCCCAAAACCAAAGTGCCTCATACACTTCTAAGAAGTTGTGTGAATTTGTTGTGCCAGGTCGATTGCTACTACACGCTCCCCATTGCATAGTGGTTGAGATACACGTCCTCTAAAGGAGGCGATCGTCCTTGCCCTGTTTAGGGAGGCGATTCTTTCAAAATGTTATATCTTATTAGATAGGCTATTGCATATTTCTGTATAATTTTGGATCAAACCAATAAATGGATTATTTGAACTGGCCGCTGGTTTCCAGGTCTTCTTCTGCGTAGACTTGGTTGACTGCTTGACGTTTTGACCATCTTGTCGTGGTCTTCTTCTGAATCTCATGTTAGGTATCTCTCTGGAACAATTACGCCAGTAGAAATTTTGTTACAAATATTCGAAAAAGACAGTGTAAGTATCTATTGTAATAGATCATGATGATTAATAAAAAATATAAAAATGCTAGTATTTATTATTTGAATGAAAATAATTATAACCTGTAGAGTGGGGAAACCGTGGACCAATAGGAGAATTATTTATTTTTCACTATGTTGCTGCAGTCTGATTTTGATAAAACTTTTACCAGTTTATATGCATATGTATAGGTATATTTTAGAATTTTTCCAAGGTGGTCACTCTAATAAGAATCACCTTTGAAAAAAAAAAATTAAACAAAAATATTAATAGTTAAGCGATATAGTTGAAAAAATATATTTAATTTTCTTCATTATACTCTTAACAATAACGTTTTTGGTTCATCACTTTATTTTTTTTTTAGATTCAGAGGAAAGAAAGTTTAAAAAATACATGTAAAAATACCTACTTTTCATCATTGTTCAGTAATATTATAATGTAGGTGACTAAAAACTATATAAATAATTGTATTGTATAAATGGATAACCTTATTATACAAAATAGTAGTTGTCATATTTGGTTCTGGAGGCACGATTGATTTCCATGCTGGACCCTTTGATTCATATTTGGACCTTCGTAATTTGCTGCAAGCAACCTAAAGTAGATAATACTTCATTGGTTTAGAATGTTTATTATTTATATATAAACCTACATAGATAATTTTTTTTTTTAATTTGTGAGTGGTCGCACGAAAAGGGACTTGAAGGGAAAAAATTTGAAGTTGGAAAACTATTATAGAGATAAAAATGTTGTGTTTGGATTAATTTATGTAGAATTGTCTAAAATTCAAAAAACAAAATATTAATTGGGACCTGAAGGAAAAAAATTAGAAATTGGAAAACTATTATTGTGAGAGATGAAAATGTTGAGTTTGGATTAATTTATGTAAAAATGTCAATGTATTTAACAATCAAAAAAACGCAAAATCTTGGTACCTCAAGGGAAAAAATTAAAAGTTGGAAAACTATTTTAGAGATAAAAATTTTATTAAACTTCTATATCTATTGTTCTGGTTATATGTTCGCTAACTGCCGGCTGATGTCCATTTATCAAATATATCAAGTCAATATCTAAAATGAGTGTTATGATTTTTTTATAGTAATTTTACATTTTGGTTACGCGCGTAAGTTTTCAATAGAAACCTATTGGAAAATTACATATGCTATTTGCACATCGTCTTGCGATGTGAATCGTGTATGGAGGTTAATCCATAATAAAAAAATAAAATGTCAACTTGTAAGTTGAAATTTTGAAATATATTAACGATAAAATTATAATTCGTATTGAATTCTGTTTTTGTTGATTATATATTATATTATTTTTTGTTATTTTTGTTAACTATACTAACAGAGTTTCTAATATGTAGGCAAGTACGCTACATATTACCCTCCCTGCAAAATAAAAATCAACCTACCAAAGTATCAATATTAAAATGGACTTTTTTACAGTCAGATTTGACGGGTAGATCGACATCATTTAATAAGTATGCAGGTTTAACTCTGTTTAAAGATACAGTATAATCTTTTCCACGTTTAAGGACCGTTATAATTTTGTTTGTTCTAGAAAGAACTTTAAAAGGTCCTTCATACCAAGGGGATAAGGTTGGTTTAAGCCTACCTTTCCGAATGAAAACAAACTTACAATCTTTAATGGACTGACAAATGTATTTCGAAAATGATCCCGTTTAGGATTTGTGAATTGTAAGTTATTAAAATATTTTTGTAATTTGTTAATAAATAAAGATACTTTAATATCAGAAAGTGATTTATTAAAATATTCACCAGGAAGACGTAAAATTTGGCCATAGACAAGTTCTGCAGATGAACAAAGTAAATCATCTTTAGGCATTGCCCGTAAACCTAATAAAATAATTGGTAATTCATCAAACCAATGAACTGAGTTAGCTCTGGCGATTAATGCAGTCTTAAAAGTTCTGTGAAATCTTTCTATCATGCCATTGGATTCCGGATGAAATGAAGTTGTGTGAATTCGGTGAAATCCTAAAAATTTTGAAAATTCACGGAAAAGATTTGATTCGACATGAACTACCTGATCAGTTGTGACACGAACTGGGATGCCAAAGCGGCAGATATAATTTTAAAATAAAGTTTTAGCAACTGTTTCTGCAGTAATGTCTGATAAAGGATAAGCTTCTGGCCAACGAGTGAAATGGTCAATAACTGTTAGTATGTAAGAAAAACCATGTGAAGGTGGTAATGGTCCAACAAAATCAATATGGATATGCTCAAATCCACCCTTGAGGACTTCCACATTACCAACTTGAGTTTTTGTATGCTTTTTTATTTTAGAAGTTTGGCAATTTAAGCAAGTTTTGGTCCACAAGGTGCAATCGGTGTTCATCCTTGGCCAGAAATAGTTAGAATTGATAAGTTTTTTTGTAGCACGAATACCAGCATGCCTTAAGTTATGAAAAATATCAAAACTGCGCGTCGTAAAGAGTTTGATACATATGGTCGACATTTAGAAGAAGAAACATCGCACCAAATTTTATGATCCGAATTAGCAATATTGATTTTTTGTAAAGAGTATTTGACTTTAGAATTGACATTTGATTGATTGGTTAATAAAGAGGAAAGTTCACAATCGGTGGATTGAGTCTTTTCAATAATTGTAGATTGAAGTTAGTTGAGTTCATTTGAGAAATTGAATTAGGTGACAAATAATCATGATGTTCGAGTAATGAAAGATCATTTAAACGCGACAAGGTATCCGCAATGATGTTTTCTCTACCGTGAACATGACGTATGTCATTAGTAAATTGTGCAATATATTCCAAGTGTCGTATTTGACGAGGAGTTTTTTCAACACTAGTAAAAAGAGCTTTTGTTAATGGTTTATGATCTGTGTTTAAATGTTTAAAATGCTCGATCGAAGTATATACAGATAGCAATTCTTTGTTAAAAGTTGAGTACGACTTTTGCGAATCATTTAATTTGCGAGAGAAATGCTAAAGAGGAGATAAGTCTCCAATTCTTTGTTCTAAAACTGCACCCATGGATAGATTTGAGCAATCCACAGATAAAGGAAGCTTTACATCTTTGTTATAGCTAGGATGAGATAAAATAGTTGCATTTACCAAAGCGTGTTTAGCTTTTAAAAAACTATGAGTACAATTGGTTGGCCAGGAGTCTATAACCTTAACTTTATTATGGGCTAACTCAGTACTGAAGAAATGTAAAGGGATTAAAATGTTGGCAAAGTTAGGAACAAAACGATGATAATAATTAATCATTCCTATAAATCGTTGTAGTTGTTTGAGAGTTGTAGGTTTTGGAAAATTATTAATAACGTTAATGCCGTCCATCGGTAGGTGACATACCGTTAGCGAAAACATGGTGTCCAAGGAAATCTAGAGAACTTTTACCAAAAACACAATTTGACGGTTTAATATTAATTCCGTAAGTGTCAAGGCGTTCAAAAACTTGACGTAAATGCGTGTGACGTCACAGTCTGAGACCTTAGGAAAAACAAACTGAAATTCTTTAACTGTCAAATGGCAACTCATTGAACTTTTTGTAATATTATTGTTTCTATGTATATTATACATACAAAATGACAAGTTTTTGCTTTATTATTAATTGTGGAAGTGTAACAATCCGAAACAAGGCCAATTTTTATAAAATAACCTCCATTTACAACCAGAAGACTGCAACCGATTTCAAACAATTAAAAGAAATGATTTTACAAGAGACTTCCAAGGATTTTATTAGTGGTACGTTGTTGCATATTAATATAAGGATTTGATTTTTACGTGGGTTTATGTTGTAGGAAAAACAGCCGTATTACATGATGATTCTAGTTGGACATCCTCTCTTAATAAGGGATATAATTTAAAACTCATATGTGAAACTGAAACTGCTTATGATAATAATTACTGCTGCTCAAACAAGCAATAAACAATTCGTGGTGAAGAAAATTAACATTTTATATTGGTTTGTCAGTATTTTTAATAATTATTTCTTGTTTAAAATTTAGTTGAGTGACGGTGTGGAGCTGTACGGAGAGAGAAAAGTGCAACGGCAGAAATTGGTTTAAATAAGGTACACTCCAAGAGGAAAATTTGCAAGCTTCATAAAGATATTTGATGAAGTACATAAATTAAGAAAGGAAATTCCAAAGTAGCTACCCGCTGTCAACAAGTGATGCAATGTGCCCTTTTAAAGTATATCGTGTAGTGTTTAAAAACTCAATGTTGGATTATTGGACATTGAAGAGGTATAAAATTAAAACTTTGAAGTGGTCTAAGTCCAGTGAACGCATACACAAAGTCTGAATGGGCTATGAAAGTGTTAAATGTAGCTATAAAAGTCCTTTGAGTTATATGTAAACTATGAATGTTACTTTTATTGTTTAGATATATATTAGTATAAAGTATATGTTATGTTGCAATCATTTATTTTTTTTGTTAGAATATAAACTTTTATGACTTATAACTTTCTTCTCGATTATTCTTAGTACTAATAGACCTTGGATAATAAATTATTTAATTACTGAATATATTTTGTTTTGCTTTCAGTTACATGCATGTACCTAAGTATAAGTTTGACGTAATTGACTATTTCAGTTTACTGTAACAATGTATAGTAGTAGAAGTGATAAATAAAACATAATAAAAAGGGAATATTTTATAAAATAATAATGAACAAATGACACATATAAATATAAGACAAATTACATAACAATATATGAAAAATAAAGTTCTGATAGAAATTACAATGGATTATATAGTCCAATCTATAGATACATGCTGGAAGAAATTGTGTACGTTTTATTACATAGGTACCTCAAATAGTTTATAGCACCTCAATCTTCATTGCTTAATTTATATGTGGTCTTTTTCACAAAATTTACAGCGGTTAATTCCTTGACCATAGTCATGTTTACTGCTAAAAATCTAAAAGGAAATGCTTCTTATCACTAAGTAGTGAACCTGTTTTATCTAGACTAGCAACACATTCACAGTAAGTACTAAGGAACCGTCTGAATCTGCAATAGTCCAAGGAGTCAATTGCTTTTGTTCACGATGTTACGAGTTCATAACCTGAAAAATGAATTTGTACATTAGCAATTACTTATAAAGCAACATTTAATTAGGCAAGTATATATGAAAAGAATGGTTGATCACTGGTAACAATTCTTACCTTAACAACAAGCTTTTATTCTGTAAATTTCTTGCACAGTACTTCTTTCACCTAACCACAAACAGCTTCAAGACTTTTGAATGCTCTGAACTCATCCTTCTGTCTATGTACTTCTCTCAAAAACCAAGTAATTCGCAGTATCCTTATGTGTAATATTTGGAAGTACATTAACATTAACTCCCCTCTGTTTGTTCCTCGCACCTCGCTACCCATGTGACCGGTTCATAGGAGCCAATCGGTTTGCCTTCCTTAATTGTCACCGAGTGGGAATTTAAATTAACAACTCTAATTGGGATTTTGTCTTTAGTCCGGGTTAAAGTTCTCGCCACAATAATATTGGATAGGGACTAATCGATTCGTCATCTTCCACTAGGCCAACACGGTACCCTCCAGGATTTCCTTCTAAGGCAGCATCGATCATTTGTTCTGAATGAGCAGGAATCTTGATCGTCTGTGTTGTTAACAATCTCGCTTTATGGAATTGGTCGTCTGCGGTTGCCAGAATAAATTCCTCATTTCCAATTTTTAAGACTCGCTCCCCTACGTCAACAATAAATCCCTGCTCTCCCATGATGTCTAGACCCAAAATGAAATCATCCATAATGTCAGCCACAATGACCTTGTAATTTAACCTCAACCGTCCAACCTGCAGTTCCAAGTTGACCTCTCCATGGACCGCAGCCCTGTCCCCCGTGGCTGTCCGAATGATTACTCCATTTTGCTTTTTGTCAATCTGCAAGCCTGATATAAACCCTGGCCGCACTATTGATGACGTAGCACCGGTGTCAATCGTAAACACGCATTTTCTTCCATTCACATATCCTTGCAACAACAGACTACTTGGTATTCTTTGGAGCTGGAAAATCTTTATTTCTCTGGGGGCACCGCATTCCCTAGCCAGCACAGCCCCCTTGGTGCTGGCTATCTCTAGTTTTCCTGCTTTTCTTCAACATTCACAGCATTTACTCGACTCTCCGAGTTCTGCTGTCGACAGTCTCGTTTTATATGGCCCACCTTGCCGCAGTTGTAACATTTAATACCACCACTCGGCTTTCCTTTATTTTGCTGTTTATCCTGCTTTCCTAGGCCATCCAATTTATCGAATAGTTTGGTAAACATTTTCTGCATCTCAGTCAACATGGGGTTCTGATTCATTTCTGGTTGCGATTCTTCGAGAGTCACAGCTCGCACTCTCGACCTTGGAGTATCTCTGTAGGCGGCTTCTACTTCAAGTGCACGCACCAAAGCTTCGCTACTACTTTGGTGTCTTGTCAGCCTCAGAACTCGCCTGACCTCTTCGTCCCTTATGCCATCTAAAAAGGCCCCTACGGCTAATTGTTCCTGAAATTCTCTAGGTGCACTCGGATACGCCAGGTGTGCCAGTCTCTCTATCGCAGCTTCGAATTCCTGTAAACTCTCTCCAGCCTTTTGTGTTCGTGATTTTAGCTGGGCCTGGTATACTTGGGCGAGATGTTGGTCGCCATATCTCAAGTCCAATGCAGCTTCCAAGACTTTGAAGTCCCTTTGTTTGTCCACTGGGATAGTCTGAAGCAACTCTGAGGCCTGGCCCCTTAACGCCAGAACTAATGCCATGGCCTTTTCCTCGTTATCCCAGTTGTTCGCACATGCTGCTGCCTCAAACTGCCTCTTGTACGTCGTCCAGGAACTTTGGCCGTCAAAAGAAGGAGGTTTTAGTCGCTGACCTGATGATACCACCTGCTGGCTTCCTCTATCTCTCAACTGTCGTTTAAGCCGGTCTATTTCTCCCTTGACTTCTTCTTCGAACTCACTCATCTTTTCTTCAAACTGATTTACTTTTCCTTTTACTTGACCGACTTCGGTCTTGACTTCACCTACTTTATCTTCGACCTTGCTTATCTCTTCTTTGACTTCACTTTTGACAGAAATGATTGCGTCCTGTTGTATTTTTATTTGATCGCTCAGGATTTTCCTTAATTCCTCCTGGCGTCTTTCTTCCAAGTCTTCCATTATTTTTCTGAGTTCGTCTTTTTCCTCTTGACGTTGTCTTTCTTGTTCTTGACGTCTTCTTTCTTCATCTTCTTTTTCTTTCTGACGTCTTGTTTCTTCATCCTCTTTTTCTTTCCGACGTCTTATTTCCTGATCTTCCATAATTTTCTTTAATTCGTCCCTTTCTTCTTGACGCCGTTTTTCCTCCTCTTGGCGTCTTCTTTCTTGCTGTTCTTTTTCTTCCTGACGTTTTTTCTCCTGTTCTTCTTTGTCTTCCTGCCGTTGCTGCGCCATCATTTTTTGGAATTGTTCGAATAAGTCCTGTATTTGTTTATCGGATGCCATACTTCTTGTTACGGGCATACGATGAAATTAAAATAAAATAAATTTAACTGTCACGTCAATATCGGTAATGGAACTTTCTAGACAAATCTCGAAATAGCACGAAAAAGTCTTATCCAGAGTCTTTTGTCACTATCCAGTTCAGAGAATTTAATAATCTCCACTAATGTCCAAATAGAAAAGTTCTAGAAATTTTCACGCACTAAATGAGTCTTTTTCAGTGTCTCTATCACTTCTCAGTTCAAAGGATTTAATTATCACACTAATGTCCTAATAAAATGTTCTACAATGTCTCAAAAATGCACTTAAACACTATTTTCCTGTTCGAAAATAACAACACAAATGTCCAGTAAATTAGTCCTGTGTTAGCACTAACTCCCGAGAATACTTCTCGAACACTCCAACACAACTACAGAGCTCCTCTTGTCATAAAATTCCGCTTTCTGACACCAATTTGTAACGTGTTTCCACCCTTAGGAAACCACCCTCGCAAATTCCGTGGGTTCCAAAAATTATAACAAGAGATGTCCACTAACACACTTTATTAAATATTTACTGGATACTTCACAATACTATTATTAATTTAAATACACTTTACTGACTAAAATCACAATATTTATTACTTTGTTTATCATTAAACTCTTAACCTCACTTTCTATATTTTCTGAACTTTCTGAACTACTCGCCGAGAATGCGGTCGGTCTTTTATACCTAAAAATGACAGATCTCGATTGTTCTGTGATGACGCCACCATTCTCTAGAGAATTCCAGATGTCACTTTGGAATCTTCTGGTAGGTTCTTTTTCGAGTAGGTGCAAATACACTACATTCATTCTAAGGGTTGTAACACATTACAATATTATATATATTAGCATGATCAGACTTGAATCATCAATATATAGAAAGAGTGGTTGTTTTATTGCTTTTCATGCTGAATCTTAGATATGGTAGGTGTATGAAAGAAGTCGACAAATCACCGTAGGGGGGAGTCTTGTCGATCTTCCTTTTTTGGTCAGACTTGCACCAATGGTATATGAAAGAAACGAATGTTTTCTTTGAAAGTTATCTGCTGAATACCCAAAATAATATTTTTTAACAATGATGTAAGCAGACATAATAGGTATTTATTTATTAAACTAGACGAGTTTTTGGGGCTCTAAAGGAATGTTTGTTTTTTGTTATTTTTAATATATTTGTCAAGTAAATAGATGTCTTCCTGTCAGTTTTTTGACATGAAAATATTTCGTTTTTATTTTCTAATAGTAACTTTTATTTCGAATTGGATTTATATCCTTCTGACGAGTTCTAAAGAGAACGAAAAAGATTGTACAATGTTTAAAGGAATTAATCCATCGAAAATATGATATACTTCAATTATTGGACATGCATGCGGTGAGCGAAATGTTATAACTATTTTCTTTGTGCTTTTTAGTATTTTCTTGACTTTGAAATGTAATAAACGTCTGATTGTGATATAGTATCCCCTAGGTAGGGCTAGAGATGCTTAATATTATATATATTAGCATGATCAGACTTGAATCATCAATATATAGAAAGAGTGGTTGTTTTATTGCTTTTCATGCTGAATCTTAGATATGGGTAGGTGTATGAAAGAAGTCGACAAGTCACCGTCACCTTTTTTGGTCAGACTTGCACCAATGGTATATGAAAGAAACGAATGTTTTCTTTGAAAGTTATCTGCTGAATACCCAAAATAATATTTTTTAACAATGATGTAAGCAGAAATAATAGGTATTTATTTATTAGAACTTATTCGTTTTTTGACGTTGAAGGGCTTTTAAATTGTGACATTTGAAAATGATTTTTATTGTAAATACACCAAGTGCCTGAGCATTTAAAAGCTCGATCCTTATATAACTGATGATAATAACAAACAGTATTATTAGAAGGATCGTAAAAACTACGATTGGGGGAGCGAGATGATGAGCGGTTGTTTGAACGAGATCGATTCCTGGAGTTTCGACAATTTTGACAATAATTACTGTTAGTAAATGGAGTTGAGCAAACTGGAGGAGGAATTGTTAATGGGTACATTGGGGTAGTCTGTAGTGCAGATAATTGTGATTAAGTGCTTGTTGTTTTTGAACAATCTGATTCAAAGTAGTTTGAAAATTTGTAGTGAAAGCATTGAATTGTGCAAGTAAATCTGACATAGGCGTTGTAGGATGAGGAATAATTTGTGAATGGTTATGGGGTATGTCTGATTCTCTATCAATTTGGGACATAACAGGGTTTTGACAAGACTCCCAGATCGTGTCGGCGATATCTATGATGTCATCAATGTTTGTTTTTCCAGAGGCAATGACTGCGACAAAAATGGTCTTAGGTAAACGCTTCTTCCATAATTTAATTAGTAGTTCCCGGGCTCACCATATGGGATCTGCCAACGATTCCTCGTAAATATCTGTAAAAATCTGATGGCATACTATCGCCCATCTGCGAACCGGTTAACAAATCATCTAACCTTTTTTCCTCACTTGAAGTAAGACGCGAAATGATTGTCTCTCGTAAATGACTGCACAAATCTTGTTCGGGAGGATTGTGTATTACATCATAAATATTATTGATGATCTCAATCGGTAATGATGCCAAAATGTGATCATATATGCGCCGATCATTTGTTATTTTGGCCAAACTAAACTGCGCTTCCACTTGGGTGAACCAAATGTCAGGTTTGCTGATCCAGAAAGGTGGAAGACGTACTGTGGAGGTAGCATAAGCATTTTGTTCTTGAACAGGTAATGCGTCTTGGATAGGTAATGCACCCTGATTATCCATACTTATTAAATGGTGTCAAATTTAAAAAATTTAATATAATGATTGAATAAATGAAATGACTGAAATTTTAAATAATTGTAATTAAGAAAATTAATTTAGAAATTAAAATTAATAAGATATTCGCGCATATATTGATACTTTGACCTGATTATCAAAGGAGCAGGGAGAATAATAAGTAGGGACTTACCTACATGTATTATAAGATAAATAATATGCATATATTTTGTATTATATATGGAGTTGTTTCTTGTTTTTATTGTCTTCTTCTTGTCCAAGTAATACAATTGGGGGAATCTAATGGGTCATCAATCTATAATGTTTTGAAATTATCCGAAGGTCAGGAATTTGGAATTTATGGAGACCTTCTGGTTCACAGTCGGATTGGTATTGGTAAACGTAAATGAAGCTTGTCCTGGAGCAATATTGTTCTTCTTCATATGACTACGCCGGTTTTCGATGGTTGATCAATGTTCGTTTATTGGGGGTCAACAATTTATGGGGATCTTCTGGTTCAATTTATGGAGAGGTTGCTTAATGTTCGCTCAGCGTCGGAGTCACCAATTTATGGAGGTTAATAAAAAAATAAAATTTCAACTTGTAAAATATATTAACGATAAAATTATAATTCGTATTGGGTTCTGTTTTTGTTGAATATATATTATATTATTTTTTGTTATTTTTGTTAACTATAGTAACAGAGTTTCTAATATGTAGGAAAGTACGCTACATCGTGCTATTACGTTACAAGTTAAAAAACGATAAAAATATTATGCTAATAAACTTGACAGCAAGTATTTAATTGCTCACTATTCATTTCTATAGGATTTGTTTATATTAAAATACCGTTTAGCTTCCAAAATTAATTCGTTTTTATCACTTTGTCAGACACAATAGCTTTTAGCATTTTGCTCGATTTTATTCTCAAAGTTCAAACTGGAATAGTGTCGTAAAGAAGCAGCACAGGTGGCGCATCCGAGTAAAGCTATCTAAAATCTGTTTGGAAACAAGATAAAGCCGGATAAAGTCCTAAATTCTGTTGCAATGCAGCCGCCACTTGCGGACCTCCCAGCAAAGACTTATGCAGATAACCCGCGGTCGTCTATAGACTATTACAAGGTTATAAATGTTCAACATCAAACTGCATTATGCGGTTAGTAGAGCAAAGGATGATGACTGGTTAGTGCAGCACTAATTATTCCTCTGCTGCAATTTATTTTATGCAACCATGCAATTTTATATGATTTATTACGTAACGTTCGTGGTAATTTCATGCAAATCTATACAACCGTACTACTGCATCAAGGTGTCTTGTCTCTATCGTTAGTGGTGAATAAATTACTATTTCTATGTTTATTTTGTGATTTATCTTCTGGCGATGCCCGTAATTTTAAGCTAATCCTGCTTGTTGCAAGGAGTAACGAAAAATCGTGAATATGGTTGTCAGAAGGTTGATTGATGGTCAAGCTTCTGACACATACGAGTGCAGTAAATATTAAGTGAGTTTATCACTTTACCTTACAACATTTAGGCGAACCGAACTGCGCAAAGGAATTGTTGGGAATTGTAAGCATAATATTGGCTCTTTTTTCGTAAAAGAATTCAGACCTGAATCTGAGTCACGCTTGTCATCTTGTTCACTTATTAAAATTGAAGGGCTTACCTGAGATAATTGTGAAGTGTGTACATGTACAAAGGGTGGCCCATCTTTATATAGGAAAAAAAAATTTTTTGGAATTCTCAAAATACTAAGAAAAAAAATTCCACCAAATTTGGTCTTCCTAGAATAAAGGGAAATGGTGCCGCCGGCGAATTTTTTGTGGGTAAATTTGTTAGTAAAGGACATACCTTTCTTATAATTATTATACTCTTCGCAAAAGCGAAGAGTATATTGTATTTGATCGGCACATTTCTAAAATCGTAAATACGGCTCGTAGAGAAAAAAATTTCATATCATTGTGTTAGTGAACGAATTCTGAACAACTTTCAAAATGTCCGTCCGTCTGTCCGTCCGTCTGTCTGTCTGTACGTCCGTCCGTCTGTCCGTCCGTCTGTCCGTCCGTCTGTCCGTCCGTCTGTCCGTCTGTCCGTCCGTCCGTCTGTCCGCCCGTCTGTCCGTCCGTCTGTCCGTCCGTCCGTCTGTCCGTCCGTCTATCCGTCCGTCCGTCTGTCCGTCCGTCACGTTTCTTGTAAGCACGATAACTTAAGAAAGAAAAATCCGATTGTACTGAAATTTGAGCACTAAGTTAATGTTAGCTACGGGAAGAACTCTATTGTTTTTGAACAGTAAATAAAAATGTTATTAATGGTTTAAATTTGAGATTTTTATGTTTTATGTTTTTATAAAAATTTACATTTTTTACATTTTTTTACGTGTTAGGTGGTTCTTACGTTTTTGACTCCGACTCCTAGGTTCGAAACCCACATGGGGTATGGCATGGTTTTTTTAATTTTTACTTTATTTTGCACTTTCTTTCACCAACTAAGTTTGTTCTATAAAATTAAGAATGTTTAAAACTAACATTATTTACAAAAAACTGCGAAGAGTATCCTATAGAATGTGTAACAATTATATAAAAAGTTTAGTAAACCGGCGAAGAGTACGTTTTTAGCTTGTTTTTATTAATGGTACTCATTTAAATACTTATTACATTTTATTACATGTAAATTATTCTTTATAATTGTTATTATGAGGCTGGCAGGTCATTTTACCTGCTTGCAATAAAAAACAAAGAGAGCAGAATTATTTAATTAAAGAGAGATTTAGCAGCTTTGGCCTTTTTCAAAGATCAGTCCTTCTTAGAAGTAGGCAATAAAACAGAAGATATCGTTAATCCGCCTACACCATGCCCCCTACGGGACCTATTCAACTGCTGATGCTTATATAAGTTGAAATTAATAAGGGGATATTTTTAGGTTTCGCTTTTACTTAGGTGAAGTAATATTAAGAGTTGTGTGTTATATTTTTAGTGATTTTGGTCTGTAAATTTTGTTCAACCATGTCATCTCCTCGAAGTTTGAGAAAAGTTTAGTGTATCTCGTGGGTAGTTATTGTTGGTTGTCAGAAGGTTGATTGATGGTCAAGCTTCTGACACATACGAGTGCAGTAAATATTAAGTGAGTTTATCACTTTACCTTACAACATTTAGGCGAACCGAACTGCGCAAAGGAATTGTTGGGAATTGTAAGCATAATATTGGCCCTTTTTTCGTAAAAGAATTCAGACCTGAATCTGAGTCACGCTTGCCATCTTGTTCACTTATTAAAATTGAAGGGCTTACCTGAGATAATTGTGAAGTGTGTACATGTACAAAGGGTGGCCCATCTTTATATAGGAAAAAAAAATTTTTTGGAATTCTCAAAATACTAAGAAAAAAAATTCCACCAAATTTGGTCTTCCTAGAATAAAGGGAAATGGTGCCGCCGGCGAATTTTTTGTGGGTAAATTTGTTAGTAAAGGACATACCTTTCTTATAATTATTATACTCTTCGCAAAAGCGAAGAGTATATTGTTTTTTTATTTTATTAGAACAAATGTTAGAAAGAAATTTATTATATTTACCTTGTAGACATCACATGTATGAAATTTTAAAAATTGAAAATGCCTTCTTCTAGTGGTCCTAATGTTCCATTATTTAAACGTTTTAAACAGGCTTGGCCTAAAATTAATCATACCAAATTTAAATCTGCAATGGAGGATGAAAATATTAATCAAATATTACAAAATGATGGTCTTGATATTCTTGATTTTGTAGAGAACGCTTTAAAGACGAAACAATCTCACGATGACTATAATTAATTTTTAAATCTGACTCGGTTATTTCTAGGCAAAACAGATAATCAAATAAATATTCGCGCTCTTGGGGCTTTCCACCACGCACACTGGATGGCAAAAGTAACCTACTGCTTAAAGATATTTTTATTTAGAGATGAATTTAAATTAACAGCAAAAGAAACAAAAGCATTATTGAAATACGTATTTTTATTGTTAAAATATACGTTAAAGTCTGGTTTATAGCTCTTTCTTCACATAAAGCTCCATATCATGATCTTCAATTTAAAAAAGTATAAAAGCATTAATTCTGTTATATCTCAAAGTGCAATTTCAAAAATACAAATCCACGTGTGGTATTTAACTCCTTAAGCTTCTGCTCTATCTTTCTTTGATGATGATATTTCAATAGATCCTAAAAAGGACATGATTGAGGCTTTAGCAAAAGAAGACTTATTTGAAGAAGGCAATAAACGATTCAAATTTAGTAGTATTGAGGAGATACAAAGTAAGGAAATATATCATTTTATTTCCTCGCGCACAACAAATTTTTTGAACGATAGAGATCGAATTTCTTAATGACGATCTTCAAACCTGGGAGATTAATCAGCAGTACAAAACTTGTTTTGAAGTTATTAAAAAGTTAAAAGTTGCAAACGATACAGCTGAAAGCGGTATTAAATTAATAGACGAATATAACAACAGATTAACAACAGACGAAGAGCAGCGCCAATTTATAATTCAGATTGTTAGAGAATATCGTAAGCAATTTACCGACATAAAGAAAGAAACAATTACCAAAATGTATAAAACATTACAAGTTATTATTATGTAAAATTAATTTACTAAGTGTAAAATACTACTTTCATAAGTAATATTTATATAAATGTTGTAATATTGGTAAGTATATTATTTTTGATCCAAATAAAAGCTGATGTTATTATAAATGTTTCATTTTCATTTCCCATTTTCCAAATTTGGCAAAATTTTGTAGTGGTATTTTTTTCATCATATTAAACCACAAAAAAAGTCGGAAAATTTGGGCCACCCTAGTGTACAACGTCTTAGGAGATCTTGACCACGTGTTCTTTGGTTTTGCACTAAATTAATACCAAAACTTGTTGAAAATAGCAATACTCTTGCTCCATTTAATGTATTAAAGTTATTGACAAATGAAGAAAAATTATGCCATACTGCAAGTTGAAACCATGACGTGTAGAATATTCGTGAGAAACATTTTAAAAAGTGAAAGCAGAAATTATTTAAAAATTGAGACAACCCCCGTGTAAATTCGCCAATTTCTTTTACCTAGTCTGTTATTCTAATATTAAAGCCTCTGATACGACTATCCCCTGAAACTGCGATTCAATAGAAACAGTTAACAACCCCCGTGCTCTACGCTCCTTTTGTCGCTGCTGAAAAGATTGAGTTGTAAGGAGATAGAAAGAGGTCTGCCAGTGTAAACACCCTTGGACGAATTGCAGTTGAACCTTTTTTTTGTTGCCCACCCAGCTTCCATCTTAATGTTGATGTAAGCAGTCTTGGGGCATGATGACTTAGGGCGCTGATCAAACATTAAACATTAGCGGCCACTTCGTTAGCACTGTTCGGAAAGTGAAAATTAGATTTTCCACTACGTGCTACGGACTAAGTTACTATACACTTTATATAACAATAAATTTAATTGGGTTAAGGGCACGAACCAATTTATTGAATTAAATGTGGTATTAATGAAATTGCATTGAAATAAAGGAGCCATTGTTTATTGATTTGTTTAGTTCACTGGAATTGAGCAGGGTTGGCATGTTTAAAACAAAATATTTTAAAAACATTTTTTAAAACATCGTATCATGTTTTAAACAAATGTTTAAAACATACTTAATACACAATGTGATCTTTTAAGACACAGTTTAAAACAAAAAAAAACTGTTTAAAACAAAAAAAACAGTTTTTTTTCCAACCCTGGAATTGAGCACAAATGATACTGTATTATCTGGCAAAAATATATTAAAATCATCTCATAATCTATAACTGGGCGATTGTTTAAATTAGCTTCCTCAAATCAAAGCTCTGTTATGCAGTGTTGGCATGTTTAAAACAAAATGTTTTAAACAAAGTGTTTAAAACATGTTTAAAACATCGCACTGTGTTTCAAACAAATGTTTAAAACATATTTAATACAAAATACTGTTTTTTGGTTAAAATGAAAAAAAACTGTTTTTTTCCCAACCCTGCTGTTATGGCACATTTGCAGAATTTACTCTGTGGGTGTCGATAAACCATAACATTTGACCAATGGAAATAGTAATGGCATATTATTCAACGAGCGTGTAATGATGGCTATTACTCAGGAGAATGACGTTTACGACACGAGCCGAAGATGAGTGTAGAAGAGTGTTATAGTATAGTGATTTTTTTTTTCTTAAGCCAGTCCTTGAAACGGCCAAAATTTATTGAGCATCTATGTAATAATAACTTTTAAAGTAATAATTCGACTTAAAAAGTTTGGCGCCAATTTTAAACCTCCATATCTCCGAAAAAAAATCACTACTTTAAAATCAATACTTTAACATCGTGGAAGTATAGTAAACGTTATTTAGCCAAGTTATAATATTATTTGAAATCCTAATTTGATAGCATCAGGTAAATCGTGTTAATGAAAAAGTTTTGTTAGCATATTTTCATAACTGGTTATGAAAAGTTTGACGTTTGACGAAATTAGAAAAATATTTATTTTTATATTTTCGTTCTTATTCATAATTTGTCAAGAAACGCCCTCTAACTGCTAATTTGACGTAAAGTCACAGCCATAGAGGTTATATTCCAGTAAAATACTGGGTAATTGGTATTATTTTGTAGATTTCACGGACATTGTTTTAGAAGAAAATACACGTGGTAGAAGAGTATCCCAACCAGAAACTCAAAAAAATTACTATAACAAATTAAATATGTTTTAAAACCTCCTCCATTTAAGTTGTCAAACAGTTCCCCGCGCTTATTTATCTATCTTGTAAACTTAATCAATTTAACAGAAAATGTAATCATCCAAAGAGTTAAAAAATACTTTTTTTTATTAGAAACTGGTGGTTTTACGTTTTTAAGTTTTCGAGAGAGACGAAAGGAGTAAGATACACATACACCAGTCCGTGAAAAACTATTTATATTTTTTAAAGCCCTTCATCTCTTTAAAAGTTATGAGAATTCATTATTTTATAAAAATACATTAAAAATAAGATCTTCCTTAAGTACAAAGTCCTGCCCAAACATCCGTTAACTTTGGTTACTTTCGAGAAAAGAAGTCGCTTTTTTGCGATCCAGGGGAGCCGTTCTCGGTTTTACTATGCATAAAAAGTTTTCGCGTTATTTCGGAACACCTTGTATACACGCTAGAGATTTAAAAAAACATAGTGGCATATGCGAATGTCAGAACAATCAAGTTTTTTTAGTAATAATAAAATTTTCTTCACTACAACTCACGCCCTTAAATAAACCAGTGGGTTACCGTAAAAACCCTTTTAAAAAAACTCTGAACATGTCTCTATTAAATCCTTAATTTAGTTTCCAGGCGAGATATTTAAAGTAAACAGTTGTTGTTGACACTGGTCTTCCTGAGTTTGGAGCAACCTGCATCGATCCGAAACTGTCTGTGTCATCGTGAAATATAGGTCTACATCCTGCTTAATGTCTGGATAGCCTGGGGATCAACTAACCCGGTGCATTTTCAACTGAGACGGTCTTTATTTATTCATTCGTTCCCATCTTGAATTAGTTCGCAATGATTCGCACCCTAGTGAACAAAATTGGCAATTTAATCATTCATCAAAACGGGCTTTATGGGCTTTAAGTTTTAAATATATCAGGCTTAATTATATCAATTAAATCCAGTTTGAAAACCGGGTTTACAACGTCTAAAAGTTAACTTTGTTTCCCCAAAACGGAGCTAATTTGTTTGACTGGTCTTGATATATAGGCTCACAATTTGAATTGTTTTTAAGTTAATTAGCTGGAATGATAGCCGTCTCATTGAAAAAAATAACAGAGCGGCTTTGGGAAGCGGTTTATTAACATCTTTTATGTAAACTCAAAAAAATAGAATTCTCGGTTTGAATTTCCGTGTTTGTTCAAGAATTTAAATAATGGTTTGGTCAGTAAAAGATATCTATCTATTTATTAGAAAATTATAGTTACTTTTATTTACTTGAGAGGGGTAAAACTGTTTAAATTTTGTAGCAAGGCAACGTGCAATTTTATCTTGACTATTTTATTGCTATAAATTTCGTTCAATCAGAATCGATCATTTTGATAAAAAAATAGTTTGGCGTTGACAATATTTAACATTTAAAATTTTGCCAGGGTTGCTCAACCAATAAAAAGCCAGAATGAAGCAACCAGCGGCAAATTTTCCTTTGTTTTTAAAAACATAGTAAACGATTCAACAAATCGGCGTCCTTAAATTTTGCAAACGTTAGTTCACGTCAGTTACAAAAAAGTGCGAGAATAACGGCCCCAAATGTTCAACATTTGGTGATTTATTTGTTTATTTTTTAAATTTACTTTTCTTTGCCTAAATTTTACTTCCACGTCCAGTGGAAGTATAGTAACGACAAAAAAATTTTAAAAAATTTTTATTGTCCAAATAGGCTTAAAATGTCATGAAACGTCGAGATTTTAAGTTTGAGCGAAAAAAAATTTTCTGTCGTCGGTCTGTCTGTAACTTTTTTTTGTGCGCACGTTTACTCTGGAACCGTTTAAGATATTGACTCGAAATTTGGTATATATATGTAATTTAACGATATCTAGAATTAGATTATATTTTCATCTTGTTCCGTCGAAGGGTTGGGGGGTAAATTGGGGTAAATTTGGGGTAAATAGGTCAATCAAGCAGGTAATAGTCCATAAAATTGGTATTTAGTATATACAAGAGAAGCTAAGGTCTCAAAAAAATTTTTGGCATTAGCCACTCCCATTACCACCCCACCCCCTTATTAAAGGGGATGAAAAAAATTGTGATTTAGTGTATGTACAGGAACCAGAAACCCCAAAATATTTTTTTACTTCGTCCACCCCCCTATCACCACCCCCCTCCCCACTACCGATGTGGGGTATCGTTTTATGGGTTTTTGGGGTAGAAGATTTCAAATATTATATTATTAAAGTTCCATAAACAATTATTTTCACATACAATGTTTTTTCGTTGTGAGTGACTTGGATAGAGAATCTGGATGTGGAAGTAGTGATTCCTTGGGCAGCGGTTTTTATTCATGAAATAGTCATGACGAATACCATTCGTGGTATAGTTTCGTTCGGCAAAATTTAGTGATTATTCTACTCGACTATGTTGTTTTGGCAATTTCGCTCTTGACAATGACAAAAATAACTCGCCTGATGGCTCGTTATTTTTATATGTCAATGTCAATCGCGAAATTTCCAAGCAAAAAACTCTCTTAATAATCAATAAACTTTGCCGACAAAATTTTATCACTTATAATATTATATATGACCATTTCATTCCTATAAAGTTCGTCCAGTCTAAATCGATCATTTTAATCAAAAAAATCGACATTTAAAATGTTGCCAGGGTTGCTCAACCAATAAAAAGCCAGTAACATAGTAACATAGTAACCGATTCAACAAGTCGTCGTCATTACAATAATTTTTGCCAATGTCAGTTCACGTCATTTGTAAAAAATGTGCGAGAATAACGGCCCCAAATGTTTAAGATTTGGTGATTTATCCATTGAAAACATTGAAAAGTCCATTTCGTGATATAATTTCGTCTGACAAAATTTAATGATTATTCTACTCGAGTTTGTTGCTTTGGCAATTTCGCTCTTGACATTGACAAAAGTAACATTGATAAAAGTAAGTAACGGCTCGTTATTATACTCTTCGCAAAAACGAAGAGTATATTGTATTTGATCGGCACATTTCTAAAATCGTAAATATCGCTCGTAGAGAAAAAAATTTCATATCATTGTGTTAATGAACGAATTCTGAACGACTTTCAAAATGTCCGTCTGTCCGTCCGTCACGTTTCTTGTAAGCACGATAACTTAAGAAAGAAAAATCCGATTGTATTGAAATTCAGAAAGTAAGTTAGTGTTAGCTAGAGAAAGAACCCTATTGTTTTTGAAGAAAATCGATCAGTAAATAAAAAAGTTATTAATTATTTAATTAAAAAAAATATATTCTCTTTATTTTTGTTGCTTGTACTAAAATGGAAATCTTGCGAAATATTATTTCCATAATATATTTTTTTTGTTTATGAATTTTACTAATATATATTTCATAGAAGTACGAGTTGAAATATCTATGTATGATTGTCGAAAGATATATATCACAGACAATCAGTTTTCCTAGCAATAGTTGGTGGCGCAGCGGCTAAAGCTTTGCGTTGCAATCCAAAGGTGGTGGTCATAGTACCCATGCACTGAGTAAACTGGTGCAGGATGTAATAAATGGGTACAACAAAAAGCAATGCACAGTGGTGCTGCTCGTCGATGTTGCCAAGGCCTTTGACACCACGTGGAGAAACGGTTTAATTTACGAACTAGACCACACGCATAAATTTCCTAAATATCTAACGGTACTTTTAACATCCTTTCTATCCGATAGATATATTCTGGTACGAATAAACAACGTACTCTCAACTAGAACGAGGCTCTCCGCAGGAGTTCCCAGGGGTCCATCCTCTCCCCAATCCTTTTTAACCTGTATACCGCAGATCTCCCTACATACCCAAATACAAATACCCTACTTTACGCTGACGACTTAACCATTTACGCACACTCTTTTTATGCCCAGACTGCTATCCAAAAAGTTAAATATCATATTAACAAAATCTTAGAATTTTATGCAGTCTGGAAAATAAAAATCAACCCCGACAAGACAGAGACAATAACTTTTCATAGAAAATTTAAAAATATAAAAACCTTTAATAAAATAAAAATCCACGGTCAGGACATCACCGAGAAGAATACAATTAAGTATCTGGGCGTCTCCCTGGACAAGAGACTTTGTTTTGGCCCCCATATAACGGCGGCCATTAACAGGACTTATGCTGCTCTCAGTCGGTTGTACCCGTTGGTCAGCAGACGAAGCAAATTAACGCTTGAAAATAAGATCACCTTGTATAAGGCTATCTTTAGGCCTATATTAACATACGGCTGCGTGTTCTGGAACGCAGCCTCAAACACACAACTAAAACGTATCCAGATCACGCAGAATAAGTTGCTTCGTCTGCTGACCAATTCCTTCAGATACGTAACCACTGATGAGCTGCATAGGATATGTGGCCTACCACGCATAACGGATTACGTCAGAGAGATGGCCCAAAAATTTTTCTCGGTGGAAATTTCCACCTCTATCCTGACCAGGGGTATCGCAGACGTCAGACACTTCGACAATACGCAACATACACACGGACTTATCCACCAAAAACTAGACATTTACCATACCAGAAGACAATAACAATTATAATAACACAAAACATCCCTTACGCCACGAAACAAAATACTTACCCCACCATGATCCTCCCCTCGAAATCCCCCCCCCCGAGGAATCTAGTGGGAAATAAAAGCTACAATCAAATCAAATTTAATTCCACATAGATCCCTTATCCTTATCTGTCGAAACTATTCTTTTTACGTACTTGACAAAAAGTGTTGTAAAGCAGGTTTTTTTTCATTTTATTTTCCTGCATGTTTTAAACATAATCCTCAACCTCTTCCGCCAGCATCCTTTTTATTTTAAAGTATTTTAAACTCAGGTATAACACAAACAAAATTTGCATAATCGTCAATCACGGAGTGCAACAATCTGATCAATTCCTGCGGCTTTCTGAATTTACCTTGCCTACCACCGGCAGGTCGAAACGCCTCACGTTCTCGCGACGTTTGTGACGCTTTGACTAAAATGACTATTAACTGATATAAATCAAATAAATTCATATATTTTTAAGCCCTTGACATGTGAAAATACAAATGCTTAATAAAATCACTTTAATGCTTTAATGCTAATGCTTTAATGCTTTGCGTTGCAATCCAAAGGTCCCGTGTTCGAATCTCGCACAGATTGGGCATTTTTTTTCATTTTTTTTTCCATATAATTTTTTTCACAACAAAGATGGTATCACAAAATTTAGGATGTCCAAAAACTAACATTATTTACAAGAAACTGCGAAGAGTATCCTATAGAATGTGTAACAATTATATATAAAAAGCTCAGTAAATTGGCGAAGGGTACATTTTTAGCTTGTCTTTATCTGTCACTGTCAATCGCGAAATTATCAAACAACAAACTATCTTAGTAATAACTAAATTTTGCCGACAAAATTATACCACTTATGATATTATATATGAAAACATTATCAAGAATAGAATAGAAGCCCCAAAAGCTCGGTGACGTCGGGTGACTGGCGACCTCTTCAGACATATTGATTGAAGTATATGTTTTACGCACTAAAAATAATGCAGAAAAGAGTTTTTTAACAGTCGTAGAAACAAATATTTTTTCACTAGTTAAAAAAGTACGTTATTTTCACAATAATAATAACGACTAAAAAGTTAATATTCCAGTACAGAATTGCTAAAAGATATTTGCATTACGAAGATAAGAAGCATCACGTGTTCTAATGCATTTAGTTAAAAAAAAAAAATTTAATGAATCGAATATTGCATATTATTTCCCTCACGGGTGAAGGTTTTATCTCTAGTACATACGTAATTATAGTTTTTTTGTATGATTTAAAGTTATCAGTTTTTCTCATACCTTCTGACAGAACATTGTAGAATTTTATAAATATGTAATTCGGAGATTTCTCTATTAGTAAGTTTATACTGGGGAAAATTATAATTTAATGTTCTCGCTGAGTAATTTTATTTAAGTTTATTCACCAAGATCGTTGTGAGTTATAATGAAGTTATCATGGATGACTTTGTCTTTCGAATGAAACTTTCACCATTTCTTAGTCAAATACATAGACTTATTAAGTTGTCTTTAGATCTATTCTGCACTCAAAAAATGTCGCCGTCTTTGATTTTTACCGCATCGCCAAAGACGCCGACATTTTTTACACGCGTAATAAGTATGTAGTCAACTATACGAACTTCCCTTTAAATGAAAGATATTTTAATATTGGATTAAATATAATTAATCAGATTGCAAGAAATAAATGGATGCAAAGAGTCGTTAATAGATAATACAGTAAAAAAACAAACAGCGAAAAATGCCTGAAATGAAATTTGTCACTGCACCTATAATAACTCGACTAACTTTATTAATTATATTCCAAAATATATAGTGACAACATTTCTAAAAAAATGAATAATTTAGGTATTTCTACAATAAGTGTGAATAAAAACCAATTTAGGAGAAATATTGGTCAATGATGAAGAAAAAAAAAATAAATTTAATAAATCTGTTTTCTATAAAATTAAATGTAAGGATGGTAATGCTGCTGTTTATATTGGTCAGAGTGGTGTAAGCATCGACAGTAGGGTTCTTCATCTTCTTCTTCTTAATCACAACGCCTTGCCAGACGTTTTGTGATTCATGAAAATTGTTCTAGTTGGCCTCCGTTTACTTTATAGTACACCTGATGGCATCACGCCACGGATGCCTGTTAGACGCACAGCCTCATTAAAACTATTTCCCATCAGCTCCCTGGCGACACCAGCCATCGTTTTAGAGGGCATCCCCTTCGTCTCTTACCATCTGGTTTTCCCTGAACTATCAACCGTTCCATATTATCTCAATCTCAATTTTAAAGAACAATAAGAATACAGAAATGTCAGCACATTAAATTAAAAGTAACCATTTTATAGATACACATGATATAAATTTAATATATTCAGAAAACAAAGGTAAACGTTTAAACCTTCTTGAACGATAAGGAATAAAAAAATCCCTTAAAAGCACCTAGAATTACTAATGACTAACAAACTTTCTTAAGCACATCTACCTATAATAGCTGCAGTATTAAGAATTCTTCATTAAAGTATATAATTAGTCTTATAGCCTGGAAATTGCCGGAATTTTAGGGATTAAGTCATAAACTTTAGGTATAAATATTAGAACAGCTGCCTTATAATTTTGTATTCTTCTTGTAATGCTCTTGGTAAAGGTCTAGCAAGTTGAAACATATATAGAGCGTTCTAAATGTATTGCTTTGAAACATCTGAAAGCAGTGACTTCTTAAATTAAGAATAATTATTTTTTACATATTTCACAAGGAACCTGCCCCAAATTCAGTTCAGTATGTTTGTATATTCAACATTTTTATATTTATAGTAAGCCATAGTAAGCATTGATATATGTATAGTTCAATAACTGTTTTTCAAAATTTTTCACAAGACTCATTATAACTAAAAATTTGTTTGATATTGTTCTTTGTAAAAACATAAGCAACATTGAAGCAATTTCAATTTCAAATCACAAGGAACCTGCCACAAATTCAGTTCAGTATATTTGTATATTACTCATTTTTATATTTATAGTAAGCATTGATATATGTATAGTTCAGTAACTGTTTCTTTAAATTTTCCACAAGACTCATTATAACTAAAAATTTGTTTGATATTGTTCTTTGTACCGTAAAAACATAAGTAACATTGAAGCAATTTCCCAAATTATCTCTTAACAGTGACTTAAAATCCTCCTCCATTCCATATTAGTACAGTACCTAGAGGTAAAAAATATGGAAAACTTCGGAATAATGTCATATTCAACGGATTTCGTTCATTTTTGACAGTATAATAGTAAATTCTTCACAGAAAAGTTTCTATATTGTGCGGCAGCTCCAATAAATATATATATTTTTTAAGTGCCACCCCCTGAGAGGGGGTGGCATCCACCCCCTATAAATTAGCAAACCCCCGTACAATATAGAAACTTTTCTGTGAAGCATTTACTATCATATTGCCAAAAATGAACGAAATCCGTTCAATATGGCATTATTCCGAAGTTAAAACTTCTAGTTACTGTACTATATAGGCTATAGTCTGATTCTTCTGTATGTTTACACCCACAGTTCTTCTCAACTTTTTGTTCTTAATTTTGGTATATTACCCGTTAATGTATTTGAAAAGTTTTTATTCAGGAATTTAGAATGCTTCTGATCTTCTGATTCCCTCCACCTTGTTGTTTATTCCTTTGCCGTTTGCTGATCATTTCCCTACCTGTTTTAATGGGCAAATCAAGCGTAGGTTCTGGATCATAAAATTCCTAATAGCACCCCATTTGGTGAAAATGTTTGCTTTTTAGTTTGCAATGAGCGTTGGTCTTCGGCATCCATTTTAGATATACTTTATTATGTTCTGCCAATTTATTTAGGACATTCTTTCATTCCCACACAAGTTTGGTGGGAGTGTGATTTCAGGCTAACGGCGCAGCTTGACTATCTGAGCAGATTTTGATATTTGCTACCTTAAAGTTGCCTATTCTTGTTTTTTTTCTTTCCATCGAATGCATGGCTAGAGCAATGATAGCTATTAGCACGCCTATCCTTGTTACAACCATTATAATCCTATTATAGAGAACGTTCTAATAACATAGAAGAATTGTAAAACAAAATATTAGCTGAGCTTCGGGCAATAACACCTGTTGATTGGAAATGCAACAAATTCTGTAAGGAGAAGGTGTCAAAAATGCATGCAATTCGAACATTTATTGTAGTTTAGTTTTTCCTATTTTGCGCAAAATTATTTTATATTATAAGAAGTGTTGTTGTTAATAGTTTTCCATGGCCTTCTCATAAATATATTAATTTTTTCGAAAATTAAGCACTTTTCTAGAGATAAATATGACATATGATATATCGTTGGATAGCTAATTTAAGTTGGGATCTTATAATGAAATAATTTACAGGGTGTTCTATTTTAAAAAAAACATATTTAAAAAAAACACAAGTTATGTCTATAGTGGACCCCATTTAAAATGGAAACACCTTTATAACTTTTTTATTTTTTGTCCGATTTGAACCAAATTTTACCAAAAGATAGAATAAATTATGGCCCACTTATGGCCAAAAAAACATTCGTCTTTTACAAATTCAAAGCCACCTGCTGTACCAAAATAAATGGAAAAAAT
This sequence comes from Rutpela maculata, assembly GCA_936432065.2. NCBI lineage: Eukaryota > Metazoa > Arthropoda > Insecta > Coleoptera > Cerambycidae > Rutpela > Rutpela maculata. The sequence continues at coordinate 76,631,648 of OW386293.2, read as the reverse complement.
AAAGAAATCACATTGGGCATTTTTTATCGAAAAACTTTATTAAAGAAAGTTGTTCAAAATTGTCCAAAATTTCAGCAATATTATAAAAATATTGAAATTTTGTTTAAAACGATGTCCGAATCCGAAAATATCATTTTAATTGGTTTTTTTCTTTAGAAAATTGTGCCATGACAATTTTGTTTCAAACTAAACTCAAGTTGTCAGGCAGCTATCAAGTGATTTGAATTTTTTTAAATTCTGTTGAAATTTTGGGCTTCAGAAACAAAATTCAATATTTTTACTTCCACGTCCAGTGGAAGTATAGTAACGACAAAAAAATTTTTAAAAATTTTTATTGTCCAAATAGGCTTAAAATGTCATGAAACGTCGAGATTTTAAGTTTGAGCGGAAAAAAAATTTCTGTCTGTCTGTCGGTCTGTCTGTAACTTTTTTTTGTGCGCACGTTTACTCTGGAACCGTATAAGATATTGACTTGAAATTTGGTACACATATGTACTTTAACGAGATCTAGAACTAGATTATATTTTCATCTTGTTCCGTCGAAGGGTTGGGGGGTAAATTGGGGTGAATTTGGGGAAAATGGGTAAATCAAGCAGGTAAGAGTCCATGAAAGTGGTATTTAGTATATACAAGAGAAGCTAAGGTCTCAAAAAAATTTTTGGCATTAGCCACCCCCATTACCACCCCCACCTCCTTATTAAAGGGGATGAAAAAAAAATGTGATTTAGTTTATGTACAGGAACCAGAAACCTCAAAATATTTTTTTACTTCATCCACCCCCCACTACCACCCCCCTATCACCACCCCCACCCCACTACCGATGTGGGGTATCGTTTTATGGGTTTTTGGGGTAGAGGATTTCAAATATTATATTATTATTAAAGTTCCATAAACAATTATTTTCACATACAAAGTTTTTTCGTTGTGAGTGACTTGAATAGAGAATCTGGATGTGGAAGTAGTGATTCCTTGGGCAGCGGTTTTTGATATTGCTGAAATTTTGAACTCTAGGTTTTTGGATAATTCTGAACAACTTTCATTAATAAAGGTTTTTCTGAAATCTATCGGGAATGCCTACATTTTCGGTGCGATTTTAGAGCGAAAAATGCACAATTCCAGTATTTTAGTCCATTGCTAGGAAACTATCAGAAAACAGACCGGAAAAGATCCGTTGCCAAGCAACGATCAACAAAGTCGTACGGGAATGTTACTTCCCGGCCTAGGCCGGGAAGTAACATTCCCGTACGGTTTTTTATATATATTTTAATATGTTAATATTTTTGATTTTTATACGTTTAAAATAGTATTTATTGTGATTTCAGAAAAAATAGTATGTGTACTTCGGTGTGAAAGCACATTCCCAGAATTCGATGCTTGTTAGCCTCGGCTAGCGCCTCGGCCAACAATTGCATCGTCGTCCGGGAATGTATCGCTTTCACACCTAGATACACAATATACTATTCCGATAAAAAAATACCTAATATGATTTCTTTACTTTTTCCATTTATTTTGGTATCGCAGGTGGCTTTGCATTTGTAGGAGACGAATCTTTTTTTTTGGCCATAAGTAGATCCTAATTTGATCTATATTTTGGTAAAATTTGGTTCAAGTCGGACAAAAAATAAAAAAGTTCCATTTTAAATGGGTCACACTGTATATCTCTAAAACTGAGTCATGCATAATTTTCTTCTTATCAGAAACGGATTCTACTTAAAAAAGTGCCTCAAGAATGCGTTACTCAATTTTCGATTCGAGACTCGGTAATTGAGATATAGAGGTCATCCAAAAATGCCAATTTTCCAACAACGCTTTTAGTCCAGTCGGTAAAGTAAAAGCCGCTGCCCAAGGAATCACTATTTCCACATCCAGATTTTCTATCCAAGTCACTCACAACGAAAACATTTTGTATGTGGAAATAATTGTTTATGGAACTTTAATAATATAATATTTGAAATCCTCTACCCCAAAAACCCATAAAACGATACCCCATATCGGTAGTGGGGTGTGGGTGGTGATAGGGGGTGGTAGTGGGGTGTGGATGAATTAGAAATATATTTTGAGGTTTCTGGTTCTTGAACACACACTAAATCAAAATTTTTTTTTCATCCCCTTTAATAATGGGGGTGGTAATGGAGTAAATTTTTCTTGAGACCTTAGCTTGTCTTGTATATACAAAATACCAATTTTATGGACTCCTACCTGCTTGATTTACCTATTTACCCCAAATTTACCCCAATTTACCCCCCAACCCTTCGTCGGAACAAGATGAAAATATAATCTAGTTCTAGATCTCGTTAAAGTACATATGTGTACCAAATTTCAAGTCAATATCTCAAACGGTTCCAGAGTAAATGTGCGCACAAAAAAAGTTACAGACAGACCTACAGACATAAAATCTCGACGTTTCCTGACATTCTAAGCCTATTTGAACAATAAAAATGTTTAAGAAATTTTTTGTCGTTACTATACTTCCACTGGATGTGGAAGTAAAAATACACCAGAAGCTCGCAGAGATTTTCCTTCAGTAACTGTTAGTGGAGGGGTTATACATCACAAAACCACAAAAATCAGTTCTGGGGGTGCCGCGTAACCCCCCCCCCCCAAAAAAAAACACCCTTTCGGTGAAAAAAGCCTTATTTTACTGATAACTCGTTAACCGTTGAAGATATAAAATAATTGCTCATTATAAAAAAGAAAGCTTGACACTGATTTCCTAAAAAAGTCCTTCTGTAATTTTTTTGTATATGCCATAGTTTTCGAGAAAATCGATATTGAAAATATAAGAAAAATTGAATTTTTAGAAAATGCGTTATATAATCGTTAATATCTTCGCCAATTGTCGACATATCTAAGAAAATCAGGAAGCAAATGAAAGATATTTTTATAACCTTCAATTTTTCACCATAGAAAATTATAAAAGTACTAGATTTCTAGGGATTTGAAGGTCATGTTAGTAAAATTGTTTTTTTTTCCGATTTTTTTGAATATATATTTGCCAAGTGTTGACATATTATAAAAAAACCGCTGCCCAAGGAATCACTACTTCCACATCCAGATTTTCTATCCAAGTCTCACACAACGAAAAAATTTTGTATGTGGAAATAATTGTTTATGGAACTTTAGTAATATAATATAATATTTGAAATCGTCTACCCCAGAAATCCATAAAACGATATCTCACATCGGTAGTGAGGTGGGGGTGGTAAGGGCGGTGGATGAAGTAAAAAAAATATTTCGGGGTTTTTGGTTCTTGTACACACACTAAATCACAATATTTTTCATCCCCTTAAATAATGGGGTAGGGATGGTAGTGAGGGTGGTTGATGCCAAAAAATTTTTTGAGACCTTAGCTTCTCTTGTATCTACTAAATACCAATTTTATGGACTCTTACCTGCTTGATCTGCCTATTTACCCCACAATTACCCTAATTTACCCCCATCGCTTCGACGGAATAAGATGAACATATAATCTAGTTCCAGATCCCGTTAAAGTACATGCCTGTACCAAATTTCAAGTCAATATCTTAAACGGTTCCAGAATAATCGTGTGCACAAAAAAGTTACAGACAGACAGACCCACAGACAGAAAATCTCGACGTTTTATGACATTCTAAGCCTATTTGAACAATACAAATTTTCAAACATTTTTTTGTCATTACTATACTGGATGTGGAAGTAATAAAATCGGATATGAAATACATTAATTTAATAACTTTATTTTGCAACCATAAAAAATGAGAACAGTCCCTATATGTTTTGTAATTTGGAGATTGTGTAAGTAAAAATTGTTTTTTTTTTCAAATTTTTGTAAGTATATATTTGCCAACTATTGACATGTTATGGAAAAAGAAGCAAATGAAAGATTTAATAACTTTATATCTTAAAAAATTATAAAAGTCACAATATTTTTACTAATTTTGAGATTATTACTTCCACATCCAGTGGAAGTTAGTAACGACTAAAATTTTTTTTAAAATGTTTATTGTTCAGATAGGCTTAGAATGTCATGAAACGTCGAGATTTTAAGTTTGAGCGAAAAAAATTTCTGTCTGTCGGTTTGTCTGTCTGTCTGTCTGTCTCTCGGGCTGTAACTTTTTTTTGTGCGCACGTTTACTCTGGAATCGTTTGAGATATCGACTTGAAACTTGGTACACATATTTTCTTTAACGAGATCTAAAGCTAGTTTATATTTTCATCTTGTTCCGTCGAAGGGTTGGGGGGTAAATTTGGGGTGAATAGAAAAATCAAGCAGGTAAAAGTTCATAAAATTGGTATTTAGTATATACAAGAGAAGCTAAGGTCTCAAACAAAATTTTGGCATTAGCCACCCCCATTACCCCCCCATTATTAAAGGGGACGATTGATTTAGTGTGTGTACAAGAACCAGAAACCTCAAAATATTTTTTTATTTTATCCACCCCCACTACCACCCCCTATCGCCACCCCCACCCCACTACCGATGTGGGGTATCGTTTTATGGGTTTTTGGTGTAGAGGATTTCAAATATTATATTATTAAAGTTCCATAAACAATTATTTCCACATACAAAATTTTTCGTTGTGAGTGACTTGGATAGAAAAATCTGGATGTGGAAGTAGTGATTCCTTGGGCAGCGGTTTTTTTTATTTATTTTTAGGAAGCAGTAAAAAATTGGCCAAAATTTGGCTGACTTCAACATGCTGGTAAATTTGTAAATGTGAATATTTTTATTCCTAACCTTTTCTGGATTGAAGTACTACCTTGAACTAAAAGATAATGCATTTATAATGCATTATGGGCCCGTGAATAGTTTGAAGTGCAAAAAATCAAGAGATAACTATATTATATTTTTATTTTTATATACTAATAAATATCAATAGCCATCAAAAATGGCAACACAAGAGAGTATTTTATATCCCCTTTAAAACCCATTTTGATTTCTCTTCCTAGCTTGTTTGGTTTTCGAGCAATTCAATTTTTTATATGGGCCGCGCGCAAAAAATTTCAAAAACAAAAATTCGCATGCCTTAAAAATACAAATATTGCAATTTTTTTCAATATCGATTTTCTCAAAAACCATGGCATATACAAGAAAATTACAATAGGACTTTTTTTAGGATATTAGTCAAGCTTTCTTTTTTATGATGAGCAACGGTTAACGAGTTATCAGTAAAATAAGGGCTTTTTTCACCGCTTTTTGGGGGCACTCGCGGCACTCCCGGAACTAATTTTTGTGGTTTTGCTAACAATTACTGAAGAAAAATCTCAAATATAATTTTTTGTGATGGAAATTTTTGTAAAAAGATTCGCGCGATTGTTTTTTTTTTTTTTTTTTCGAAAATCGAGCTCAGGGCACCTATAATAGTTTTTGTCTATCTACCATAGTTTTAGAGAAAACCCCAAATCCAATTTAATTTGGTCCATCCTATACCAGGTGTCACGTAAATCTAAAAAAATTTGCCGGCATTAGCCCATCTCAATTAAAAACCTTCATACAATGAAATCGTCATCATTAACAGCATTGAAAACAACGACATGAGCGAGAGCATGCTGTATAATTTGTTTATAAAAGCAAATTGTTCAACGGACGCATTTCTCAATAAAAGTCTGGTTCATACTGCTGTAGAAAACATTATTCGGCTGATTTGCCTCCATTCAAGGCTCTCTTTCATTGTGAAATGGTATATGATATGATATGAAGTTATAATAATGCCCTGTGTTTGTGAAAGATTATCATTTTTATAAATCGAGAACTAAGTTTTTAATTGTTGTTACCGGCGACTCCGCCAAATCTTCGAATTTGCTCATAATATAAAAAATTGTGTCAAATTTTTGTTCGCCTTACACTAGATGTAGCTTGATAAATTCAGTGTCGGACCACCGGACCATAGCCTACAGTTTGCAGCAAGTTTGACAATAATCTCTTAAGCTACGCCAGAGTAATCATTGAACAATATACCGTGCGTGTAATTTCCCATTAGGCATGTACATTCACGTAGCGCGAGAGATTTGACAACACCGGCAGCCGTAAATTCGTCCGTCGATGGAGTATTCCAGCTCTGTTATTTCATTTCAGCCAGCTGGCACGCGCGATGTTGTAATTCTTCTCCCCATGCCTAGCCTGCGACTACACACACGGTATATAAAAAGATACGGGTCGAATTGAGAACCTCCTCATTTTTAAAATTTTATGAAGTCTGTAAAAATCCATCTGTTTATATGGACTTCAAATCACCATAATTTACAAACAGCCCTTTTGTAGTTATTGTAACAAGTTTCCTTTGGTAGGCTTTTGCGATGTCAAGAACCGATATTTTTAGAGCATATATTCTGACGTCAATAAAAACTTTGTCGTATACTTTGACTTTCATAAAAGCTGGACGGTAGATTTGAAAATGTTTGTTAAATTTTATTATCTAAACTCCTAAACTTTCCCGACTAAGTACGTGTCCCTACAGAAATTGTCTAAAACTAAAATGATTTCAGTTTACCGTGAAAATCTGTAAGTTCATTAAGAATTACTATTTACACTTACCTGTCACGGTTTTAATGAATGTTCAACCAGAATATATAACTAAGATTTAAATTTAATTAGATATTCAGCTAGATGTAAACATTCATTTCCAGTTTGTGTTTACATTGTGAGGATCCTTTTACTATTCACCAGTTGATTTGTTAGTTCGGAATCCACTGGAGATTTAAGATTTAATGCAAATTATTTCTAGTTCTGACTAGCTTAATTAAATGTTTATCTTATATAGACACAGTCTGTTCCTGGATGACTTTGACAACAAAAATTGGCATAAAAGTTTTCCAATATATCCTTTGGTCTATTTTTAATTTGTATCATGAAAAAATATAGGGTAAGTGGGTATTTTTATTATAATTTGTGAAAAAAATCCTATTTGTAAATTTAACTCGCAGAAGACTGATCTTCAGACCTCTATGCAGCTGCAACGTATTGGGATTTTGGAACATTTTTAAGGCATCAATTTGTTCATTTTGAAATTGTCTACATTTTTTATCGAGATTTTCAAGTTGTCTTAAAAAAATTCAAGTTTTTTATCTATGAAAGCAGATTATATAGGATCAAACTTTCAAGACTGCTGATGTTGTATGTCATTAATGTTACTTCCTGTAATATTTTAAAATTTCTGTTACCCTGTTTGTCAAATTTAGCCCCATAGTTCCCACTTGTCATGCTATTTTTGTTAGCGGGGCAAGTGGGAACTAGTCCTTAAAGGAATGTGGGGATTAATAAAATACCTTATCTTAACTTAAGTTCGAAACTGCCATAATTTTGGGAATATTTTAGATTTGAAAAAAAAAAGTTTTGTAGCTAAAACCGTGCAGATTAATCCACTTGCCCCAATTGAGAATATAACTATTCATGTGAAAAGTAGAGATGAAAAACCCACTTGCCCCAGTCACCGGAGTAAGTGGGTACTACAGGTAAACTTACAGAACTGATTTTTTGTTTTTTTTTTTTTTTTAGAACAATATGTTGAATTAATAAAAGTAATGTATGGGTATTTTGTGAATATAACATGCTATTTCTTGTTCAAAGCGCACCACTGTATCTCAATTTTTCATAAAGTTACGTAACTTCAAAGTCAACCTTTTAAATTTTTAGTCCCCACTTACCTCCCACTTACCTCCCACTCCACCTTAATAATAATACAATGCTCTTTAAAAAAGTATTTAGAAGTTTAATCTATATGTTTTATAGTGGTTTATTACGGTGTTGTTCATAAGACTAATTAAAACAATTTGATCCACCGTACTCTTTGATTTAGCCCTTAGGCTAAATTGATATACTTAAACTACTTGCGGTAGAAACACTAGTAAAAGGATTTATCAGTGAATTTTAACAAAAAATCGGTAGATAAAACTTTAAAACTGAGACAAGAAGGAGGTTCGTAGTCATATGACATGAATGAAAATGAAAAAATATATTACAATTTTTTAACATTTTTATGCAGTAATACAGAAGCCAGCGACACTCTTCTTTGAAAGACCTGCTTAAAATTAATTTCTTATTTTTTGTATTACATTTAGAGTATGTTTTCATAAAATCGACTCCTGCAGGCGCACCAGCGCCAGCGTGCCAACGCCTGACAGGACTTTTTTGCTTCTGCCAAATGGCCGGCAGCATAAGGTTTTTAACAATTTCAAGTAATAAACTGCTGGCAAAAAAATCAGCTTTAAACATTTGTGACAACTGACTTTATTTTAATTATATATTTACGTTAATGACAGGAGCACGCCAGTCTAGAAAGAAGGTGACAGGAAATCACTTTCCATCATTCTGTAATGTCAATGAAGAGCACACTGAGGACTTTTTTAACAATTAAAATGCTGTTGCCAAGCGTTGGTCCGCTAACGAAGTGGCAGTAGTTTGTTTTGTGGATAAATTACATTAATATTCGAAATTAATCGAAAAAAGATAAACTAAGTTTAAACAAATATAACAACTAAAAGTGTTGCTGGCTCCCCTACTACTAAGGGATATCACGAGTGTTCCACGTTACATCTCATCAATAAAATAATTAACTAAAACTATTCATGGCAGACAAGTAATCCAATTTGAAGATAATTTCAGAGTTATAATGCCAACAAAACAATAAATTTTTCCAAAAATAAACAAGACATTTTGAAAGATAAAATATGTACGAAATTGTAAATTTCAAATTAGCTTCAAAATTATAGGTCTGCATATCCCAAGTAACACATAAAGTCGCGGGAACGTATCGGCGACTATAAAAGCCACGATAAAGTGGACCGCTACCATAGACTGCCACGTCCCTGTTATGTGGCAGCTACGTAGCCGCCACTAAAATGGGGAAACATTTTTAGTCGCCGGGTAGTGTTTCGGGTAGTCCCGGCCTCTATAGATGTGACTATGTTTAGTTACTATAAAGAATCGGAGTAGTAGCGGGTACTACTTCGCGACTCAGCGGCCTAATAACCGCTACGTGGCTGCCTAGTAACTGCCACTATTACTTTTTAAAATGGTGTTTATCTTTTAGCGACTTCTTTATTTTTTTCTTTTATAATAATGGCACAGTGAAATAATATTATGCCAAAAAGATGTGTACTTAGGCGCATGTTTAAAGTACTTCTTTAGCCATATTTTCAAACGCAAGTTACTTTCTTGATATAAGTTGACATATTAAATGATATAATTTCAACGCGCCCTCAAAATAACATTTTTTTGTAATTTTTTGACAAAATAATTTAAAAAGGCAAGATTAAAAAAATTAAATATTTATTAGGGAAACACTTGGAATACTTTCAAAATCATTTTTCGTAAAAGTTTATGATAAGATATTAACATAACCATTGTCTATTTTTGATTAAAACCAATTTTTTTTTCTAAACATTTTAACAACAACTAATAATGGCCGATTTTAACAAAGGTACTATAAAGTTGGGCCCTCCACCATAAAGTATAGGGGACTACCCCATTTTACCTCTAAAAGATCTGTGAGTTTGGTGACCCAATAGCAACTATCCTGATGTGACTCTATAGTATCAAATTCTATTTTGGAACTGTAAAGTACCAACAGGAACTATTTCGTTATTGCCACTAAAATACCACGATACTTTAAAGTTCCAAGTGATGGTCACTGGAACTATTTTGGAACCTGGATTGCCTCTCTATGTACCCAGTTACTTTATTTAGGCATCTTAGTGGCACTGGTGGGTGGCAGTAACTGATTCACTGGTACTATATAGTTTTTGCCACTATAGGGTAACAATAAAATGATACTGCCTAGTTTCAATAACTACCCAAATGTTACTTTGACTTTGGGTGTTTACAGTTCCAATAAATGGTATCGGTGTTGTAACAGTTACTTTAAAAGTACCATATAAAGTAGCCTTACCCAATAAAGTAGCAATATTAGTACCAGGGTGTACCCCAGGAACTAAGGCTTCGTAGCAAAACCGAAACCAAAAAGATTTGGTACCATGTGTGTTACTTGGGATAGGTCAGTTTCATCTATTTCTTTATCTGTTTTGTACATGGAGCTAAAATAACAATTCGCGTTAATTTTAGCAGTTTATTTGCTCCTAGTATCTTTCACCACTCTCCTTCTATCGTTACAAATTGCAGTTGAAAACATTACAAAGTACAAGGCAGCAGTAAACTACGACATGCAGATCTCAAAGTTTCCTATTTCGTTTTGCACCTACATTTTCCAAAATGCGACAATTGTTTTATATTTCCGGTGTGTTCTTCCTATTCACAACGTCTTCGCAAATATTTTGTATTGCGTTATTCTAGTTGGCCCCTCTTTGCTGTTTGGTACATGTGACAGCATCACACATCTGTCACGGTTGCCAGTTAGAGCTCACCAAAGCTCGTTTTCATCAGCTGTGGAGAGTCGGTTTGTGGACGTTTTTCTTAGAAAATCGAGCAGTTGATGCAGTAGACTGTCAAGGAAATTCTCAGTAAACGGCTCCAGCTCCACATTTTCACATACACCGGAAGTTTTTCTGTCGTAAATAGAACAAGTGAATATGGGTTTCGTTAATATTTGGCTAATTACTCCAACTATCATACAGAAGCACTCCATTGACCATTTTAGTATTATATCCCTTAAAATTTAGTGTACGTCAGGATTACCAATGAATCGAATGCCACCGTAGCCTCTTCAAGAGTGTTCCATGTCTTCAAGGCACTTTTCTTTTCAGAACAGTGTTAGAACCTGAAAGTATATGGAGCCTGGATTGGAGCCTTTAAGCTTCGAAGGTTTACTTTTTCCTAATGCATTGGCTCTCATGTACAACCACGTATCGTTTCTTGTTCCCAGCGTCAAGTCGGAATCAAAAATTTTGAAGTGCTAGTTCCAAGTGACTAGTCCGCATGTCAATATCTATGGTTCTAATAATTACGCATTTAGCACCGTGTTCAGCCATGTATGTAAAACAATTCGACCAGTGCTTCTATTATTAAGGCACATGAAGCTCTCTTAAATATATTATGATGCGCTGAACAATATGTCACAGCTTTCACATTAGTAACGAAATGGATTTTTTTATTTCTTCATTTTCATTTTTGAGAAAAAACCTACTTAGAAAGGAAAATAGTGTCTTGGAATCTTTCACAAGGAAATTCTTCCAATTTGTAGGTAGCTGCTTAGAAGGTAAACTAGTACACATTGCTCCTTACAATCAAAGGGTATTCGAAAAATATCACCATCTTTATTATGTTATATTAGTTTTATGCACTAAAGAATTGAAGAAATTGGTAGAACCGAAAGTTGTTTTATCCAATAAATGTTATATGTGTAACATCAGTTCACTGGTGATTATTACAATACTGTTCGCAAATACGAAAACAAGAAGTATATTGTATTTAATCGGCATATTTCTAAAACCGTAAATCACTGGAGAGAATAGTATATTTTACAACAAGATATGAAAATACTGTTTTTTTCGTGAGATGAGAATTTGCCCACGAGCGATCAGATAACGGTAAGTGGGTGAAATTTCAATCACTTGACCCGTACGTACAGAGCGACTCATTTAAAAGCTGAACATCTCTAAAATTTTTATTCATTGTGCGATTTTAATCAAATTTTACTCAAGTATTTGTTCTATACTTTAGTAAAATTTGATTCAAATCGCACAATAAATAAAAATTTTAGAGAGGTGTTCTGCTTTCAAATGGATCACTCTGTACATACATACAGATTTCCGAATATAATAAAACCATTGTGTAATACTTAGTTGTTTTATTTCTATATGCTAATTTTCTTCATATGATGATGTGCCATCTAAAAAAAATGACTAGGCCCTTTTTTTGTTTTTTAAGTGTGTTGTTTGTGTTTTTAAGTGCTTTGTTAAAATTAACTTATAAACCTGTAATCACTGTTAACCATTAAAAGCGTTTTTTCAAACCTAACGCTATTATAAATATTTTACGCAAATTGGTTTTAAAATGAGTTGGTAATATCAAAATGTCATATCACTATAATATTTAACAGAATTGCTTGTAATCATGTGTTGGTATGCAAATATTTTTATGTAAAATTTTTGTTCTAATTAATATGAAGCCATCATCATTCTAAAACTCATTTGCACAAATTTAATAGCGGATACAGCGTGGATTTATTTCTCTTTGTACAGATATTTTGTATAAAAGCGGATAAAAGAAATAAAGTGTTTCATGCTGTTATGTATGTAGCTCTAAAGGAAATAAATCTACCGCTATTTATTTCATTTTATATCTGCAGCCTTTTCAACAATATAAATCAATTAATTACGCAGACTGCTTATGTAATCTTGACATATTCATTCCTTTTATTTTGTTTATTTTCTATGTTCGGTCAACGATTTGGATAATTAACTTTATGGCATATAATTGGAACTGCACTTACTAACGTTCTTATCTTCCTGCAGCCCCCTTCCTCGTATGCAGCGATTAGTTTTATTATTAGATTTTACTACGCACGTTGCCTGTTGAGATATTAACTACTTCTCCATCTGGTGTGCCTTAATCAACTTCATTTAAATTCTAACTCCTTTTCTCCCTGATAAGTAGTACCTAATTGTATTTATGAATTTAACAGGAATTTTTTTTCAAATTACCTTTTTACAAGCGTGGGTAGTTAATTAAATTAAACACAACGGGTAATACAACTCCATTTATCCCTGAGGGCCTGAGGTGACTGTGCTGGAGAGGGCTACATATTTCGACACACACACGCACACACACACACACACACGCACGCACGCACGCACGCACGCACGCACGCACGCACACACACACACACACACACACACACACACACACACCTATATACACACTTTTTTCCGAAAAAATGTCAGTGTCATGGCTGGGAATCGAACCCGAGAGCTTAGAACTGAATTGAACTGGACAAGAAGGTACAATTATGCGCCTCCCCCGAAGTCTGGCCCGGAGCCAGCCAGACAACCACGGGTGGGAGTCAACTCTCCTTGACTCTAGACCATGCTATCATGCATTACATGCATTAATTACAATAGTTAAACAATATCAAAGGGAGGTTCTTTAAAAGCAAATTTTTCAAAAACACAATAAATACATTACTCCACCGTTATCATCAGCCCGTCACTACCGAAGAAATCTTAGAAGTGATAGGATGTTTAAAAAATTCTCAGTCTGTTGACATTTATGAGCTAATTAGTACAATTATAAAATAAACTGCAGCCATAATTGCACCTATATTAACAATACTGATAAATGCATGTTTTATCTCAGGCGAATATCCTGACGCTTTTAAAATTTCAAAAATTATACCTCTCTTTAAGAAAGAAGATCCAAATTCTACTACCGTCCCATTTCCATTATTTCTATTTTTTCGAAAATGATGGAAAAAGTTTTAAAAACTAGGTTGATCAAATACCTGGATGACAACTACCTTTTGTGTTCCCATCAATTTGGATTTCGTAAAAATTGCTCAACCACTCAAGCTATATTAAAAATCGTGGGTGACATAGTCTATGGCCTTGAAAGGGGAAATCACACACTGATTACACTATGTGACCTTACCAAGGCCTTCGATTGTGTCGCTCACGACATTCTGCTGGAAAAAATGTCATGCTACGGCCTTCGAGGTGTTCCACTATTACTTTAAACAACAGAAAACAATGCGTTGCAGTTAATAATACCATATCTGAATTCAATTTTGTTACGAATGGTGTGCCACAAGGTTCCTTCCTGGGACACATATTATTTATAATATATATATTAATAACTTGTATTATTATTTGCGTCCCAAAAAGTGTGTTCTCTTTGATGACGACACCACCTTGTTAGGTTCTGAAAAAAGTTTGTTAAATCTAACTAAAATTGCAAAAGAAACGGAAAAAAATCTGAGAATTAGGGAATCCAACGACCTGTCAAAATATGGCGTTGTGGGCAAACAATTGGCAAACACGGGTTTATTTTTAATAAATTCCGGAAACGTAGCCAAGCCAACAGAAAAACACAAACGTTTAACGAATGAAAATGAATGTTTGCCCTCGACGCCTACACACGCCATGGTTTGGATTGCCTAATTGGTTCACAGCAGATAAACTTAAATTAAACAGAAAAAAACACAGAATCTCATTTTTTCCTCAAATGTTAATATCACTGAAGATAGTAGTGTAAATTTACTGGGGGTCACTTTTGATGACAAGCTAAACTGGTCTGCTCATGTAAATCAGTTGGGCAGGAAGCTGTCCAGTATGATCTTTTTACTCCGTTGAATGAAAAATATTTTAAGTCCTGAGATTCTTGAAACTATTTATTTTCTCTTATTCCACAGTCATATCTGCTATGCAACTATTCTGTGGGTTAACTCAGCTCATGTCCAAAAAATGTTTGTACTGCAAAAAAAGCCATTCGCATTATAGCAGGTGCAGGAATGACTGACCATTGCCAACCTATATTTATTAAATCGGGCATAATGCCCTTTCCTTCGTTATTTATTTTTTTTTACTCTATTGGAAGTTCACAAAAATATTATTAACTTCAACAGTCAATCTGATTTATTCTACTAGATCTGGTAGTTTATTAAGAACTCGTTGTTTTAGATTACCTAAATCGCAAAAAATTCATTAAATTTAAATATGTATAATAAATTCCCGATGAATATCGTTGAATTACAGTTATTTTAAATGTAAAATAAAATATTTTATTTTAAGAAACTGTTTTTATTCGGTGGCTGATTATTTAGACGCTGATTTTTTAAATTTATAAATTAATAGCCTTTTCATATGTATATTTATGTGGAATGCATTTAAGTATCTGTGAGTATTAGTATGAGTATGATATGAGTTAACCCTAGTCGTTCTATTGATTCCTCCTCTGCGGTGTGATGTCTAAATTTTGCAAATTAATAAATTATGTGGGCTGTTGTGTATTTATGCACATAAATTTTGTAATTTATTTCATAATACGTATTCGGTTTATTGCTCTTTTGCACATGAACAAAATATATATTTACTTTTGGTCTATTATCAGAAATGTTTTCTTTAACAATAATTGATATTGTACCCAGGGCCGGTTCTAGACATTTTTCAAGTGTAAGCAAACGATAGGACGATACCATCTCAATGACAATCAAACTGTAAGAAATTGTAATGGAGAAAAATTCTGCAAATAATTGTTACAATTGCAATTTTCTCCTATATCCATAGTTTCCCCAAGTGTTTGGCGCCTTTCCCTGTTTGGCGTCTCTTTCAGTTGGCGCCTCCTGCGACCGCGTAGTCCGCAAGGTTCAAGATCCGGCCCTGACTGTACCAGTTTTAAATCGACAAAGGTGTTTGTATAAATGGGAAAAAATATCTCTTTAAACAACAATAAGGTGCTGATTATGTTTAAACAGTAAATATCAATATAAAATCCCTTATAATTAGAGATCTCTGGAATCCATTTGGATGTACTATTTTTCATATTATGTAATATTTTTACTTCCGTCGCTTACTGAAGGGAAGTAAATATTGTAATCATAAAAAATCATCTATCCAGATTTCTCCGGACTTTCACGTTTCAGGGTATGTAGATTTCGAAAATTAAAGCCACTTAATTCCGTCAGTCTGTCTGTCTATCCGTTAGCGCTATAACTACAAAACCACTTGACGGAGAGAAATAATATTTGGTAGTTGATGCTACTGCCAACGAAGAACTGGGATATACTTCCGTAGAATATTCAGGATCCTGTAAAAAAATAAATAAAGGATGCCAAATAGACAGAGAAGTTTTGTGTACCTTTACAGTTTTTTTTTCAAATGTGTAACCCCGACAGGCTTCTCTTTGGGAATATCTAATATGTGTGGTATGTCATGTATATTATTTTACCATATGTTTTGTTTACGGATAAAATTAATGCAATTGAAATTCTATAGAGGGTGTCTCCATCTAATAAAAGAGCATTGTATTAAAATGGTCATAATAATAAGCTGTTTTTGACAAGCTGGTTGATATTTTCTTGCGAATAAATGAATACTACAGGATTTCCGAAGAAAAATTTGATCTAAGATTTGCTTATTTAGATAAAACAAGAGAAAACTTCATTTTTATGGATGATAATATTAGTGCTCATCTAGAACTGTCCAATAAGCTTTAGAAAATGGGAATATCACAAGACTAAACTGGCCATCAAATTTTCCCGGCATGATTATCGTCGAACATGTTTGGAATTATCTGTCCAGATCGATTTTCAGGCGAACTAGCCCACCAATTGTACAAGACCTTATTGTTGTTTCCAATATGTATCATCGCAAAACATAAACTCAAATCTTCTTCCAACAAAATACGGTGTTCCTCAGGGATCTGTGTTAGGGCCGACACTATTCTTGATTTATATAAATGAGCTGCCAAGCATTCCCTGGATGCAAACTTTGTTCTATTCGCTGACGATACAACCGTAACAAAATCATTTAAACATGCTGAGGACTTAATATCTGAAATAAATTCGACACAAAATCCAGTACAAGATTGGTTCATAGCTAATCAGTTGACACAAAACTGAAAAAGTGGTTTTTTACGCTAAAAAATTTGGACAACAATGATTTGTCGCTTGTGCTAGCAGAGCAGTCTTTGGTATCCAAAGAAAAGCCATAAGAATAATTGCTCGGCTTAAGTATAGAGATGACTGCAAATTGAATTTATTACGTTAGGTATTCTTACATTACTGTGTGCTTTCATCTTGCAGTCACTCTTATACGTAATAAAGAATGAATTTGGACAACAATGATTTGTCGCTTAGTAATGAGGTAAAATTCTTGGGAGTCTACCTTGATAAAAAGTTAACTTAGGATACACATGTAAGTTATATCTGTACTAAAGTAAGCAAAAACATATATTTATTACACAATCTCGCGCGCAATGTCTCCCAGAGAAAATTACTTACCGCATACCATGGCCTAATACATTCTGTTATCTCGTACGTTATTTTGATTTGGGGCACTCTTCTGCTAGCAGAGCAGTCTTTGGTATCCAAAGAAAAGCCATAAGAATTGCTGGGCTTAAGTATAGAGATGACTGCAAATTGAATTTATTACGTTAGGTATTCTTACATTACCGTGTGCTTTCATCTTGCAGTCGATCTTATACGTAATAGAGAAAGAAGATAAATTCACTACCCATAGTCAAATTCATAGTTACCCAACACCTCGCCCAACACGAAACCGGGACAAAATAAATATCAACTTTTTAAGGTTAAATAAAACACACAATGGAACAAATTATTTTATGGTATATTATTGTTATGCAATGTTCTGCCAATGCAGGTGAAGCAACTTAACTTGAACAAGTTTA
Source organism: Rutpela maculata (assembly GCA_936432065.2). NCBI lineage: Eukaryota > Metazoa > Arthropoda > Insecta > Coleoptera > Cerambycidae > Rutpela > Rutpela maculata. The sequence goes on along the minus strand of OW386293.2, from coordinate 76,614,373 downwards.
AAATCTCCATAAAGAAATTTTTGCTTAGCAATGCATTTTATTCAGTTGAGGAACTCATGGAGGCCGATTTTAATAATTGTTAACGTGATTGTTGGTATTTGTCAACAGTTACTTGTTGTTTGTTCAAATTTTAGAAACTGTGTCCTCAAATTTAATTTTAATCTTTGTATTTGTTTTAACCTAGTTTTACTTCCACATCCAGTGGAAGTATTAGTGCCACATCCAGTGGAAGTATAGTAAGGACAAAAAATTTTTTTAAAATTTTTATTGTTCAAAGAGGCTTAGAATGTCATGAAACGTCGAGATTTTAAGTTTGAGCGAAAACAAAATTTCTGTCTGTCTGTCGGTCTGTCTGTCTGTCTGTAACTTTTTTTGTGCGCACGTTTACTCAGGAACCGTTTGAGATATTGACTTGAAATTTGGTACACATATGTACTTTAACGAGATCTAGAACTAGATTATATTTTCATCTTGTTCCGTCGAAGGGTGGGGGGGTAAATTGGGGTAAATTTGGGGTAAATAGGTAAATTAAGCAGGTAAGAGTTCATAAAATTGGTATTTAGTATATATATATAAGAGAAGCTAAGGTCTCAAAAAAAATGTTGACATTAGCCACCCCCATTACCACCTCCACCCCATTATTGAAAGGCATGAAAAAAAATTGTGATTTAGTGTGTACAAGAACCAGAAACCTCAAAATATTTTTTTACTTCATCCACCCCCCACTACCACCCCCTATCGCCACCCCCGCCCCACTACCGATGTGGGGTATCGTTTTATGGGTTTCTGGGGTAGAGGATTTCGAAAATTATATTATTAAAGTTCCATAAATAATTATTTCCACATACAAAATTTTTGTAGTAAGTGACTTGGATAGAAAATCTGGATGTGGAAGTAGTGATTCCTTGGGCAGCGGTTTTTTGTCTTGTTTATGGTATACTTAATAACTTATTTATCTAGTCTAGCTATTTTACTTTCCTTATACTATAATCTGACTTGTGTAAATACTTTGTGTATTAGACACGAATAAAGTTTTATTATTATTATTAATATATAATCAGAACTGGAAGGTCAGACACGGGCTAGTAATTTGTCGTTGTCTTGGTTAGTTCACCTTTAGATTAAATTTCAGCCTACAAGATTTCAAAACTATTTTTTTTGATAACAGGGGGTGAAAGTGAGTCTAATTATCTTCCACCTGGAGATTTATTTGGACGTGCAGTATAGATTAAAATATAACTTCGACTTGATGTAATTTACAATTATCTTTGTGAAATTTACCGGATTAAATTTCTACCAAACATCCGAGCGTCCTACGGACTAGTGGAGTATGGAAACAATCTAAAACTTTCAATCGCGGCTATTTCACCCGACGTAAGTTGTATCTGCAAAGTCGAAAATAATAACAAGAGAAGATATTAGTTGCTAATCAGTTTCGGCCACCAGCTACAACACCTAACCGCGCTTTAAATAGCTGCACCCCGGCTCCTCTAGCTCCAGTGCACGTGTATGGATAAGTATTTAACTGCAGTTACTGACAACTTATGATGGTGAACTCTGTGTGTAATGAAAACCGGCAGACAATCTACACCAGGCCGAGTATTTAGTAAAGCTAATGGGGAAACTCTAGGCAGTGGATGTTCATCAATTTATTGATTGGGTATACGCCTTTAAAGGAAAAATAATACTAAAGAAGTTGCACTTCATTTATAATCATTAGAAATCCCGGATTTAGTAATTTTTATTTCTGAAAAAATTAGCAATAATCTTTTGATTATTAAGAATGTTAGTTTGAGGGTACGAGACAAAAACGCATAGAGTAAAGGGGTTCCATTTTGAAAGCAGTTTAGAATTTTTGTCACTTTCGTATTGCTGCAAGGTGACAAAAAATAAATAGGTAGAGACCATTTTTATTAATTATATTTGAAGTCACAATTTTTTCATTCAGAAGATGTAATTTTATATAAATTTATTCTGTTTAGCTTTCCGATGTTGACGAAAATTCATCATTTATTTAAAAATACCCAAAACCCTAACAAAAAAAAGCTAGTTTCATAATTTATTAATTTACTAAAATGAACCTACACAGGATGATTTCTTTAGTGGCTGAAAATTACAAAAAATTGTTCGCAAAATCCAAGTAAATTACACGAATAGCTAAGGGTAACGCCGAGCATTTAAAGTTTCATTGGTCCTGCGTATTTGGTGATCTTGTGTATTTTCACTTGATAAACACGGTCAATACTGGATGAAATAGAAGTGTCCTGTGAGAGAATTTGATCAATCTATGATCGAATACTAAAAAGTGCAAATCTCAACAATAGAAAATAGTTATTTGATCATTTGGTAATTTGAACAATTTCACTTCCACATCCAGTGAAAGTATACTAATGCAAAAAAAAAAATTGAAAATTTTTATTGTTCAAATAGGCTTAGAATGTCATGCATGAAACGTCGAAATATTAAGTTTGAGCAAAAAAAAATTTCTGTCTGTTAGTTGGTCTGTCTGTAACTTTTTTTGTGCGTACGTTTACTCTGAAACCATAAGATATTGACTTGAAATTTGGTACACGTATGTATTTTAACGAGATCTGGAACTAGATTATATTTTGAACTTATTTCGTTGAAGGGTTGGGGGATAAATTGGGGTAAATGAGGTAAATAGGTAAATTAAGCAATAAGAGGCCGTAAAATTGGTATTTAATAAACATACAAGAGGTTAAGGTCTCAAAATTTTTTTTGGCTTAGCCATGGGGGGTGGCTAAGCCAATAAAATTGCCCCTTATCCAGACAGATTTTTTTTCCATAGTAAATTTACCTACAATAGTAATGGAAAATTTTTATTACCTTATATTTTTTGGTAATCCTCCATGGTAAATGGAAATTTTCCTGTCTCTTTGCGGGTAAAATTACATGGGAATTTTACACGCAACGATGGTAAATTTACATCATTTTTTACAGTGTATTTTAGCAGGTTGCTAAATTTACACCAATGTTTCAAGGGTAGATGAGGAAATAACGCCAGAGACGCGTCATTGCGTGTGTGTCTAGCGTCTACGATTTCAAATTAGAATACCATGCAATCTGTACGGTGTTTATAGATTTTCTATTATTTTCTTGATTCTGTAATAAGAGTAGTATGGATGCGCAGTGGATTTCCTCGAGTACTATGGATGTGCAGTAGGTTCCCCCGAGTATTATGGATGTGCAGTGGCTTGCCTCGAGTACCATTGATGCGCGGTAGATTATCTCGAGTAGTATGGATGCGCAGTAGGTTTCCTCGAGTATTTTAGATGCGCAGTGGCTTTTCTCGGGTATTATGGATGCGCAGTGGGTTTCCTCGAGTAAACTGGATGCGCAGTAGGTTTCCCGGACTATTATGGATGCGCAGAGGCATTCTTCGAGGACCATCGATGCGCAATAGGTTACCTCGAGTAGTATGGATGCGCAGTAGGTTTCCTCGAGTATTTGGGATGTGCAGTAGCTTTACGCTAGTACTATAGATGCACAATAGGTTACCTCAAGGGGTATGGATGCGCAGTGGGTTACCTCCAGTAGTATGGATGCGTAGTAGGTTTTCTCGAAGAAAATGCTTGAAGTAGAAGCTTTACTTCTATCGTGTAGTCCACAGCACACAATGATTTTTATAAATTTGTCATGCCATTGTCTGCGTATTACTTCCACATCCAGTGGATGTATACTAATGGCAAAAAAATTTTTGAACATTTTCATTGTTCTAATATTCTAAGAATGTCATGAAACGTCGAGATTTTAAGATTGAATTTTCTTTCTGTCGTGTCGGTCTGTCTGTTGGTCTTGTAACTTTTTGTGTTCACGATTTCTCTGGAACCGTATTTAAGTATCTATTTTTTGATGTTATCTTGAATATATGAGCCAATCGACCAATTTTCACCTGGGATTCGGATTCAGCGCGTGAAAATACATAGGAATATACTAGTGTTGTACTCAGGCCATTTTTTTTTGTGGCTGTGTTATTTACATATACAATTTTTTTTTTCGTTGTGAGAGACCTGGGTAGAAAATCTGGATGTGAAAGTAGTGATTCCTTGGGCAGCGGTTTTATAAAAAGGACTGCTCTAGCTGCACATCACTTCACGGAAAATCATAATTTTATTTTTACCTCGAACCTAGTATCCTCGCTAGTATCTGTTTTAGATAAAAAAAAATTCTACGAGAAGACATCAGTGAAATGATACAAGCATGTGAAACAGTTGTGGTGAAAAAATAAATAGATTCGGAAAAGTGTAATTTATGATGATATAATAATTTCATAGGTTTTTAGATAAAAATACAAATTTCTATCTTTTTGTCGTATTTGTAAAATTAAATGTTTTCTCAATAGCTAGCTATCTTTTCACCTTTTCAGTCCTGAAGAAGATCTAAAAATAATTCTAGACGCTTTTTCTAGCGTAAAAGGTCAAATTTTGTATTGTCCTACACCGATGAAAGTTTTTCTTCTAATTAAATTTACAGGTTCTTTAATATTTCTAGTAGGAAATCCAATGCGGAAATACGTTTTGCACTTATAAATTATCATTTTTTTGAGTATCACTTAATTCAATAACAACTGCTTGGGAGAGGTATCGATGTAATGTATAAATACTGCACATCATTAATATGCTCAAAAATCTCGTAATCATAAAAACAAATATCAAAATTGACAACAGTCAATATTAACTATTGCGAAAATTGATTTCAAAGAGTACAACCATCACGTGGTATGTCCATGGATTGATAGAAGCTGCAGCATAGTGAATTCTGCGCGAGAGCGTATCTTCTCTTTAGACATATATTGATACGGTTCCCCATGCCGCTTCATATTAAACAACACACTATGCTGATGTTTCCACGCTTCTCTATTAAAAATATCAGGTTAATTAAGTTTTAAGACAGGTGCAATTTTAAAATTATTATAGTAGGGTTTTCCTATTGTTGTTTTAGCTGAAGAAAATTTAATTAGTTTGGTTATTATATCCTGAAAATACTAATTATATTTTATATGAGATGCAGTATGCAGAGTATGCCTGCGCTTAAAATTAAATTGATATGTCTCTATTCATATTTTCAAGGTAGATTCATTGTCGCAATTTCTAGTTCATCAAATATGGATGTTTTTGGCATTTGCTTTCTTTCATTGAATAGAACAATTAGACTAATTCTCATTCGCAAGTTTAATCCCAGAAAACAGAAAAATAATTTTGATTTTTTCAGTGCTTTCAAGAGTTACGTGAAACTATTCGCTAATGCAGTACATACAGCGCCTTCTACAATCAGTATCAGTAGCAGTGATGGGTTCATCTATTTAAAAATAATTTTTTTCCACTTTTTCTTCGTCTATTACTGTTAGTAGCTAGTAGTTGAGCGCCTGAAGATTTTTTGTCATTATTAATTTGTACCTAATAGGGTCGTGGGTACACTTGACACAAGACTATCTTTTGCACCCCATATAACTAGTGTTGTTAACAAAGCCTATACAACGCAACGCTTAGTCAACTCTATCAATTGGTTACTAGACGTAGTAAACTCTCTACTGACAATAAAATTTGTCTTTACAAAGTCATATTCCGTCACCTATGTCTGTGGGGCGTGGAACTTTATCTCCGACACACAGTGCATGAGGCTGCAAGTAACTCAAAATAAGTTGCTGCATCTATTAACTAATCCTCCACGATACATTACCATCGACGATTTGCATAGGCTTATGGGGGTGCAAATGATGAAACAATATATTGACGAAACCGCACAACAACTTCTAACATATAAAATGACAAACTCCGAACCTACACGAGACATGATAAGAAAGATATGACAAAACACATACTCATAAATTACTACAAAATTACTAAAACCCATCTACGACACCACGTTACCATAGCTTTTCCGTACAATCCCCCCCCCCCCCCCCCCCTTGGCCCCTCGCTGAAAACATATTACGTATAAATTAGATATATTTGAGATATATTTTTCTGTGTCAAATAAGTGATTCTACAGGGAAAATATTTAAAAACCTTGTTTCGATTCTCATTGTATAAAACAGTTTTATACAATGACAATCGAAATAGAGTTTTTAAATATTTTACCTGCAGGATCACTTATACGACACAGAAAAATATATCTCAAGTAATGAGCTAATTATTTTAAATATTAAAAAATACAACTTAAACAAACACGATTGATCGCCCAGAAACTCGTTTTTAAATTTTCATGTATTGTGGCTTGTAGATTATTCACCGAAACATCTGCTGCCAATGACATTTTTGAACCGATTTCAACTTTCGCTACCACCTTGTTCAGATATTTAGCTGAGAATATAATTCGCGTGTCACATGGTACATTTTTGATTAATTTCATTGGTTAAAATACAAAAACAAAAGAGCATAATAGGCTATCAAATCGGTGATAATTTTATTACCGCATATTGACTGTCACTTGTTTTTAATGAATAAAATAGTTTACTGTCAAAGTGACAGAAAATTTCAATAGACGCATCGAAATCAGAAAATAGTGCTCTTAAGCAGAAAAATGTTTCAACCAGTAGAACACCGTCGATGGGGAGAAGCTAGCGAGGAAGAGATTCGAAAGTTAATTGAGAAAAAAACACCAAAAAATACCAAAATGAATAAAGAATCTCAGTGGAACCAGTTCATGGAATTTTGCGCTTGACTTTTTAAAAAAATTATTTTCTGTTAACGTTCATTATATTCTCTCACCAAATATAACACGTGTTATGATTAATAATCGGTGATACCACTCGTTAAAACCTATAGAAAATTGAACTCGTGCTTCGCACTCGGTCAATTTTCATCGGTTTTACCTCGGGCTATCACCGATGATAATCATAACACTAGTTATATTATCCCCGAGAATATAATTCACGTGTCACATGGTACATTTTTTATTAATTTCATTGGTTAAAATACAAAAACAAAAGAGCATAATAGGCTATCAAATCGGTGATAATTTTATCACCGCATATTTACTGTCACTTGATTTTAATGAATAAAATAGTTTACTGTCAAAGTGACAGAAAGTTTCAATAGATGCGTCGAAATCAGAAAATAGTGCTCTTAAGCAGAAAAATGTTTCAACCAGTAGATTACCGTCAATGGGAAGATGCTAGCGAGGAAGAGATTCGAAAGTTAATTGAGAAAAAAACACCAAAAAATATCAAAATTAATAAAGAATCTCAGTGGAACCAGTTCATGGAATTTTGCGCTTCAAGGAGAATCAAAATAACGCAAGAGACTACGATCCAAGAAATTGCATTAATATTAAGAAATTATGCTTGCAACATGAGAAGAAAAGACGGCCAAGAATATTAAGAATGTGTTGTCAAAACATTATGGAACTCCGCGGCAAAGATTATACAAGAAAAATTCTTCACTGAATATAATATCAAGTTCAATCCATTTACTGACATGGAATTTAAAGAAGCAAGGGTAGCTCGCGATTCTAAAAGAAAGCAACTGCAGGAAATACAAAAAAAAGAAAGGTTAGTGCTGTTGCTTTTACACTAGAAGAATATAAAAAACTGCAAAAAATCTGGAACGAGAATACGCCTGAAGGGCTTCAAAAAAAGTTCTTTAACATTGTCGCTAAAGAATTGGCATGACGTGGCATCGAAGCTGCGTCTGCATCCATTTATCACTTCAAGAAAGAAACTGACAATTCTGGAAACTTTACTAACCGAATTGAATACAATCCAGTATTTAACAAAACGAATCAAGGAGGGGACAAAACTTGTTGTGATAACAAATGGTTAATACCTAATACAGTAGATCCTGATGTGTGTCCAGTTCGATTGTTTCAAAAACTAATGGGAAAACGATCAGATAATGTAACGACCGATAGATTTTTCCTGACACCAAACAGAAATTGAAGATTAGGAAGTACTACAGCATGATATAAAAACCTTCCCCTAGGTGTTAATACTATCTCCAAATGGACAAAGGAAACCGCTCAAAAAAAGTGGGAATTGATATCACCAACAAAAAAGTGACAAATCACTCTTATTTATAGATCAACAGCTGTAACCCATTTGGCGAACGCAGATATACCAGAGCAACAAGTCATGAAGATAACTGGTCACAATAACTCAAAGTCCTTAAAGTCTTATTTACAAATGCAATCCCCACGACATTCTGAAATAGTAAATAAGATGAGGGGGATTAAAACATCTAATAGTGTTTCAGTTTCTCATACCGAATGCGATAATCCATAAGTTGTATATCGAAACTGTACATTTAACGTTCAAAATATGTGCTGTAATAAATAAATAAATAATTATTGTACTGATATATATCAAAGCTGTACATTTAACGTTGAAAATATGTATTGTAATGAATAATTAATTATTGTATTGATTGTAATATTTACTGCCAAACTGACAGATCGTTTAAAATTTTTGACTTTTTAAAAAAATTATTTTCTGTTAACGTTCATTATATTCTCTCACCAAATATAACACGTGTTATGATTAATAATCGGTGATACCATTCGTTAAAACCTATAGAAAATTGAACTCGTGCTTCGCACTCGGTCAATTTTCATCGGTTTTACCTCGGGCTATCACCGATGATAATCATAACACTAGTTGTATTATCCCCGAATACAATTTTTTTCAATTACTCCAAAGGCTGTGGATCAAACTGGGGCTGCAAGAAAATTGGTTCGCATTGCTCAGCAGTGTGTGGTAATTGCCATGGCCAGTGTTATCTCAATGCAGCATCCGATAAAATAAGAAAGCAATGTCAACAACTATGAAAATGATGATATATACCAACTAATTATTTTTGTCCTAGAATTAATAACACAGGTTTACAAAAAAAAATGTCTGACCAGTGGGATTCCATTACCGTACCCCGAAGGTTTTTGACGTGCTGAATACGATGTCGTTGTCCGTTTTGCGCCATCACGTCAGGATTTCGAGAAAACTTAACCTAAATGTGCCAAAAAAACATTTTTCGCCTTCGTTCATGCACAAATTAATTCATTCCAGCGACCCCAAAAAGCCCCGACTAATAAGTTTTGGGCCACAATCTTCAAATTTTGATGAATTTCTGGATTTTAGAATCTGCCATATTGGATTCGCCATCTTGGATTTAGAAATTATCAAATTCTGACTTCAGATTCGTGATTAGCGACCCCAAAAACCCTCGAGTAACAAAATTCAGCCCAAAATATTGAGTGACTTAATTTGTGCATGAACGAAAAAGGTATTTTTCTGAAATCGATCGGCAATCTCTACATTTTCGGCGCGATTTCAGATCGAAAAATGCACAATTCCAGTATTTTAGTCCGTTGCTAAGAAACTATCAGAAAACAGACCGGAAAAGATCCGTTGCCAAGCAACGATCAACAAAACCGTACGGGAATGTAACTTTCCCGGCCTAGGCCGGGAAAGTAACATTCCCGTACGGTTTTTTATGTATATTTTAGACAGTAAATAAATACATGCAAACAAACCAACTCACATTAAAATTGCATTTATTAGTAAGCAGTTAGATTGCTATGAAGAAATGTTATATATTAATATAAATTCCTTAATTTATAATACTATTTATTGTGATTTCAGAAAAAATAGTATGTGTATTTCGGTGTGAAAGCATATTCCCGGACTTCGATGCTTGTTGGCCTCGGCTAGCGCCTCGGCCAACAATTTGCATCGTCGTCCGGGAATGTATTGCTTTCACACCTAAATACACAATATACTATTTTAGCACTTTTGGGTTTTCTCGAAATCCTGACGTGATGGCGCAAAATGGCATCGTGTTCAGCACGTCAAAAACCTTCGGGGTACGGTAATGGGATCCCATTGGTCGGACATTTTTTTTTTGTAAACCTGTGTAATTGACAAAATATTCGCGAAAATCTGTTTTCTATTTCCTTTGGCCCTATGTAAAATTTTTAGCAAAGATCACATCGATGGTGAATTTTGACATATTGTTTAAATTATGTAATAAAGTACAAAGTTTATCTTTTCAAACATTAGAATCGTTTACTATAATCGGACACGACTTGGGACAGTTTATAATCCACATTGTTAAACTCCCCTTTAAACTAGCAAAAATGAGCGAGGGCACGTATTTAACAAAGTTGATACAATCACGATTAACACATTAATTAAGCCGACTTCCTTTAGTTTGCCTTGTGAAGACTAATAACTGCACTGTCTGTAGTATTTGATTTTTTTAGGGATTCTTCTAGAAAGTTAAATAAAACTGAATCTTATTTAGTTGATTTAACTCGGTATTACGTACTTTTAAGAACTGGAAAAAACTATTTATTCCTTTTTGGTATCGTTAATTACTTCATTTGTAATGTTGGTAATAGCCGACAATCCAAATAAAGGCAATGATTAACCTTGTTGCTAACGTTTTTAGAACAATGTTTTTTATTGTTGAAACTTAGCACCGTGACATCCTATACATAGTAGAGGACGAGAGCATCTGTTGCGGAATATTTTACTTAATTGCAGCCTATGTAAACTGCAACTGTATACTGAAATTTTATTAACCATTTCACCAGTGGCGCAGCCAGAAAATTCATCTGGGGGGGGGGCAATAGAATCGGTCTCCCCAGAGGTTGAGGAAAATTTTTCAGAAAATGGTTGAAAACGGATGTGTACAGATTCCTCTACTAGATAATATTGGCATTAATTACAAAATATTAATTTCAAGAGATAATTTGGATACTGCTTTTAGTCCCTTCAAATTAGTCAAAAAATCGCTGTTTTATGGAAAATCTTCCCACAATTATGAGACCTGTAAGAAGTGAAGTATTTGGGTTGTCTAATCATGATTTTCACCCCCCCACAGTTCTAAAAAAGGGTGGTTTTTGAGAAATATATACATATTATACGTATATACGAATTTTAGCGTTTTTTCGTCTTTTTCTCTATTTTGAAGAAAAACTATGCTTTTTATATCAAGAGAGCAAATTTGTAGAGCATAAAATTTCCTATAAGTTTTGTGTCTATCATTTTTTTTCGAATTCCGCTTAGTTTCGCCGTTAGAGGACACAAAAGAAATAAATAAACATATGGACTTTTGCGCCTTTCTTTAGATTTTGAGTCATTTTTATGAAAAATTACGTGAGAACAAAGTTGTAGAACATAAAATATATATATTTTTATGGAAAAAAAAAAAACTAGAAAACACCTAAAGATAGTGAATTTTATGTTCTACAACCTTGATCTCATGTAATTTTTCATAAAAATGTATAATTTTGGCTCAAAATCTAAAAATGGCGCAAAAGTCTATATGTATATTTATTTCTTTCACTCCCTCTAGCGGCGAAACTAAGTGCAATTTGAAAAAAACGGTAGAGACAAAATGTATAGGAAATTTTATGCTCTACTACTTTGCTCTCTTCATATTTTTCACCAAAATGCATAGTTTTTCCTCAATATAGAGAAAATCATATATTATATAATATGTATACTTAGATATATTATATATGTAATACTTAACTTTTTACAGGTCTCATAACTGTGGGAACATTTTCTTAAATATTTCCTAATTTAAAGGGACTATTTGTACTAATAGTGATTATGCTTCTTTATTTTTTGGTTTATGGAAGACGGCTTGGGGGAGGGCCGGGCCCCATGCCCCCCCCCCCCCCCCCCGGCTGCGCGCCTGCATTTCACAAAATCAGTCATGGTTCTTCCTGTTATCAAACATACAAAAATATACAAGTTAGATGAATATTCATTTACACAATTTTACCGTTGACTGTGATATATTATGTTAGGTTTGTTGTACGCCGGTAATATTTTTATTTTATTTATTTATATATTTATTTGATATGATCTGCAGGATAAATCTCAAATAATTAGTATAAATGCTTGTTAATAATATTTGAAAAACTAATTATAATAAACGGAAAGAGCAATTGATTATAACAATGGCATAAATATATGTAGGTAACCTTATTCAAACTACCCATAAGACATTTAAACTAATAGCGAGGGAGCTAGGTGGTTTTTTTTTTAGAAACTCATCCTTACAAGTATTTTCATGCGTTGATTAATTATATCGAACTTAAATCACGACAAAATAGACTTCTCTCATGTCTGCCAGTCAGTTTGTCCATAGTTCAAGATACAAAAAACAAAGCAATGACTTCATGTTACAAGGCTCACTTTTTGTGTTCGTACGAAGCTCATATTTGGCAAGTAGTTAACGCTATTAAAAGGAAACAAAAGCTGATGAATTTTTTTAAAGAAAATATTTACTATGGACGTCAGAATTAAAAAATAATTAGTTCGACTCAAAAATTTATTTATTTTATTATATTTCGTATTTTAAGTTGTCATTATTAACATAGTAACAAACATGCGTAGTTGTTTATTTACTTCAGCCTGGTTCCCAAGAATTAGAACCGGAATAAAATAATCCCTAAGTGAAATTTTGCATGGTTATTGACATTTGTAAAGTAAAAAAAAACGCTGCCCAAGGAATCACTACTTCCACATCTAGACTTTCTATCCAAGTCTCTTACATTGAAAATACTATATTTGCACTTCGCTATGTGGAAATAATTATATGGAACTTTAATAATATAATATTTGAAATCGTCTACCGCAAAAATCCATAAAACGATATACCACATCGGTAGTAGAGGTGGAAGAAATAAAACAAAATTATTGGAGTCCTTTGGTTCTTGTACACACACTAAATCACAATTTAATTTTTGTCACCCCCTTTAATAATGAGGTGGTAATGGGGGCGGCTAATGCCAACAAAGAAAATGTTGAGGCCTTAGCTTCTCTTACAGTGGTGGATCCGGGGGGGGGGGGGACAGGGGCACGTAATTTACCCCTGTCGTTTATTTTGGCAAATAGAAATGGTATAGAAAAGTTCATTTGTAGATAGCGCTGCCATATGGCCCATAGTGTTTCAGCATTTAATTTTAGAAAAGAAGTGTTTTCTATTAAATTAAGATTACTTTTAATTAGTTTGTATTTCAACATTATTCTGCAATTGTTTTATATGCAACTGAAATACCCTGTTTCCAAAGTAAAGGGCACATTAACCATAGGTTTAAGGAATACTTAGATATTCGTATAACAATTAAATTGTAAACATTTGTTACCAGCTGAAAATGAATCGGACAATATATGAGAGTAATTAATATAATGGAGAGAATCTTGGAAGCAAAAACCTGAAAAGATTGATACACCAATGCGCAGTGTGCAGTGTGCAAAAATTACAAGTCGAAGGTCAAAATTCTGAAACTCTCCATACCTTCTTGGAATATCTAGAGACTACTGGAAAAAATCTTGGAAAAATTTAATCTGTACTCGGGGATGAGATATAAGGGGTGAAAAAAAAAACAGTGTAGAAAAATTTCGAAACTTATAATATAAACTAAATAAATTTCGAACACTTTGGGAATAATCTCGGGAATAATAGTGGAAAAATTTAATCTGTACTCGGGGACGAGATATAAGGATTGAAAAAAAATCAATGTAGAATAATTTCGAAACTTATAATATAAATTAAATAGATTTCGAACACTTTGGGAAAAATAGTGGAAAAATTTAATCTGTACTCGGGGGTGAGATGTAGGGGTTCAAAAAAAATGTCAGAAAATATTGAAATATAATATAAACTAAATAACTTCGAACAATTTGGCAGCTGAAGTTTCCACTGGAACTGGTGCCAGTAGCGAGGGCATGGTAAAAATAAACTCTTTTTGCAGCCACGATGAGTATTTATTTAAGAAATTACTTTTACTTCTGCCATTCTTAGTTCATCTGCGACTAATTTCATTGCACAGCAAATAAAGCTTTTGCTTTTCAATCAGCCTCTGAATAATTTTCGGCTCCAATAACATGACAAACTTGGATGTAAACGTGTTTGAGTTTATCAGCAGCAACCCCAGTTGTGTCATACCAAAAATCAAAAAATTTCTGCCGATTTAATTTCCTCCATAATTAATGAAGCCACTAAGATTTCCCTGTAACGAAAAAGAAGATTATTGCGTTTATTATTATCGATTTAAGCGACACACTTTCTCAGCTGAAGCTGGAAAAAATTCACCGATCCCTCGCGCGCGCCATTGGGATTCGGCTCGGTTAATGGGGATGAAATTCATCATATCCCATTAGTCCGATGGATGGTTCAGATGTCTATCCTTCATCGTTCAAAAACTTTCTCGTGATGTGGCATGTCTGGAGAATCACCGTCCTCTGAATAATCTTTACGAGGGTGCTGGGTAAGTTAAGCTGCTCCACATATTTAATGAACCTCTTTGTCACAACACCTGTAGCCGATATTATGACCGGGATGGTTCGCACCTCATCTATTCTCCATACGTGTCGTAGTTCGATAGCCAAATTTTGATATTTATTTATCTTTTCCATCTCCGTCTTCTGCAGATTGTTTGTTAGGGGGCATCCAATGTCTATAATGATGGCCTTCTTTTCTTTCTTTTTGATCACCAGGATGTCAGGGCGGTTGTGGTCTAGAGTTCTGTCAGACTGGACTGGCCTGTCCCAGTATAGTACTGTTTCTTCATTTTCAAGAACAGCTTGCGGTGTGTATTTATAGAAGGGCGGCGGGTTGGTAAGGAGCCCGAGTTTCAGCGCTAACTCTCTGTGTATGATTTTTGCCACCTCGTTGTGTCTACCCAAATACATTCCTGTGGCCAAAGTAGGACAGCCTCCAATAATATGTTCGATGGTTTCGCCCGGTGCATTGCATTTCCTGCACATATCGTTTATTTCGGGGGCTTTCAGGATATGTTTTTCATAGTTTCTGGTACGGATAATCCTGTCCTGGATAGCTGTTATAAATCCCTCTGTCTCCGGGTGTAGCCTTCCTTCCTTCAGCCATATTAGTGAGGACTCTTTGTCAACCTCTGGACTGTTTAAAGCCTTGGGATACTTCCCGTGAAGTACCTTTTCTTGCCACGATGCCTGGATATCTTCATTTGCACGGATCACCACAGCGTGCTGTCGATCTTTGAGGTTTAGTGGTGAATATCTCTTGTCGCATTCCACAATTTTCCTAATGAAAGGCCTGTCAGAATTATAGAAAAACGATCGCATGTTCTTCTCCTGGGTTTTACACGTCTTCTGGATATTGATTAGACCCCTTCCTCCTTGCGTGCGTGCCATATATAGCCGTTCAACTGCACTTTTTGGGTGGTGCATCCTAAATTTCGTAAGCGTAGTGCGCGTCATTCTATCCAATTCTTCCAGGTCTGTATCTGAATATTTCAGTATTCCGAATGAATATGCCAGAGTAGGGACAGCGTATGTATTAATCGCTGTAATCATATTCCTAGCATTGAGCTTTGTGTTGAGGAGCTTATTTAAACGTTGTTTGTATTTTGTTCTGAACTCCTTCTTTAGCTGGGTGTGGTCTATCCGTCTGTTCTGCAAGATTCCTAGGTACTTGTATGTTTCCTCTGGGGGTATTTGTTCAAAATCGCGTGTATTCAGTGGTTGCTCTGCTAACTTTCCCTTTGTGATGTGTACTTCGGCACATTTGTCAAGTCCAAATTCCATTTGTATGTCGTCACTGAATGTTTTGACGTTGGTTACGAGTGATTTGAGTTGTCCCGGGCTCTCAGCGTATAGCTTGATGTCGTCCATAAATAGCAAATGGCTAATTTTCGAGTCTGGTTGTTTGGGATCTAGTCGGAAGCCGTAGGTGGTGCTGTTTAATATTGCTGAGAGCGGATTTAATGCCAGGCAAAACCACAGTGGACTTAGTGAATCCCCTTGGTATATTCCTCTTCTAATCTTGATGTTCGAGACAGCGCTTCCTCCAATTCTCGTCTGAGTTTCCCAAGTCGTCATTACATGCGTTAGCAGCCGGATGATAGTGGGACTAACTTTGTAGACTTCAAGCACTTTTATTAGCCAGTCATGGGGTACAGAGTCGAATGCCTTTTTATAGTCTATGAAGGCCATACTGATGTTTCGGCGTTTTATTTCGGCTTGCTTAATAGTTATCGCATCTATAGTTAGTTGTTCCTTGCACCCCAATGATCTCTTTACGCAGCCTCGCTGTTCTGGGCCTATTATGTTATTTATGTCACAATGCTCATTGATATGTTTATGTATCAATGATGTGAGGAGTTTGTAAATCGCAGATAAGCAGGTAATTGGCCTGTAGTTTTTCGGATCTCTCAAATCTCCTTTTTTGGGCAGTAGGTAAGTTATTCCTCGACCCAAGAATTGAGGAAATCTTGTTGGGTCCTCTAAGATTTTGTTAAACGCTCTGGCAAAATGCGGAAATGGGGCTGGAAATGATTTCAGCCAAAAGTTCTGAATGTTATCTGGCCCAGGCGCTTTCCAGTTTGAAGTTTTCTTTATGCACTCTTCAACATCTGTGAAGGTAAAGTTCGTATCTAGCATTGCTAGGAGGTTGTTTACGCTGTGTTCGGTTTTTTGGAGCCATGTCGCTTGCTGGTTAAATCTTGCAGGGTTTGACCATATTTCCTGCCAGAATCTACTAAAGCGCTCTTGATCAATTTCCTCCGGTTCGACATTTCCTTGGTTATGGTTTTCGAGATTGCGGTAGAAAATCTTCTGGCTACTGGAAAATAGGTGGTTTTGCTCCTTGCTCTTTGTGGTTTCATTATATCGTCGCAATCTCGCACCCTTAACTTTAGACTTCTGTCTAGCATCGTCGTGATAGATAGTTAATTTTTCCTTCAACTGTGGGTCGTTTAGGTCTACATGTTTTTTCCGGCATATTTCACGAATCTTATTTTTAATTTTTTTACTGTTGTTGTCAGCTAAGTACTCTCTGATAATGTTAGCCTCAGTTCTTAATAGCTCTATTTGCCTTTCGAGACGCATCCTCCAAGCCGGCTTTCTTGGTTTCAAGGTGTTCTTATTTTGTTTTAGGGCTTTTGGTTTCTGTCCGTTGAGCTCTACGACAGTGGCAGCTCCCGCGTATGGGGCTGTATGTACATCACTTAACTCGGTAGGTAATTGTTCTTCCATCATCAGCTTTAATTCAGCATCTACGGATATTATATATCGCTGAATGTTCTTGTTGAATTTTAACTTTGGTAATGTTGGCCTGGTGAGAGGATTGGAATCGCGAAATATAAGGATGTTGCTCTGTAATTTCTGCCGTATCCCCTCTACCTCTACCTCATCCCCGTTACCCTCATTGTTTGGTTCTTCTTCAAGAGGTTCATTGTTAGCAGTTGGTCCTCTTAGTGGTATATCTTCATCTTCTTGGCGGACTTCCTCGTTATGTATGTGGGCCCCTGCCTCCCTACGCAGGGCATCAATTTCAAGTTGAGTCAAGTATTTCTTTCTGATGATGACGTTTTTTCTGTCCGCCAGGTTTTGCTCTGTGATATTCAGCTCAGGGTGAATTCTAGTAAATTCATCATATAGCTTTTGTCTCCAACCAGGCAAAGGATCATCTCTACATTGGTTAACGAGCAAGTATGTTCGAATAACATTCATATTCATTTCTTTGCTCCATTTTAATCTTCCTTCTGTTTCATTCCTCCTGGGAGCAGCCCGTACGTTATTATTATTATTATTATTATTATTATTATTATTATTATTATTTTTTTTTTTTTTTTTTTTTTTAGTTTATAAAAGCCAGTCACCCTTTATACTCTGTGGCTCCGACACTCACAGAGGGGAGCTGGTAGTACCGGCAGCCACTCCCCACGTCCGTGGGGTGAGTGACTACTGGGTCCGAGAATCGTGTGCCCTGAGTAGACGTAATGAGCCGAGGATAATGGCCTTCTGCATCCTGCCGGCTAAGATCTCTGCCGAATTTCGGCATGCCGGTATGATCTTTAGTTCTGAAAGCAGTGTGTGTCTCGTTCCACCGAGGGCTCCTATGATCAGGACCACTAGCTTAACAGTATGGCCTGGGTAAAGCCTGCGGAGCTCGAAGAGCAAATCTCGATATTTCGTCCGTTTTTCCTCCTCCTTCAAGACAATGTTATTCTCCGCGGGAGCCGAGAACTCCACGACAAACATTGTCTTGAGTTGGTGGTCGAGGAGTACCATGTCAGGCTTATTAGCTTGTATTTGCCTGACGGTGGGAAACGAGTAGTTCCAATAAATTAGACACTTCTCATTTCCCACAACGGACTCAATATCCCCCGGAGCGTAAGGCAGCACTGGTGTCTCGTCTATCCCATACGAGTGCCTTAAGTGATAATAAAGCACTCGTAATGCTGCGTCGTGCCTCTGAATATAGGCCGAGACTGCATATACTGGACAAGCCGACAGCAAATGCATTAATGTCTCCGGCGCCCTGTGGCAGGTCCTGCAGCTGACATCAGGGACCTCTATACCCATGACACGACTTCGATAGACGAGTGTGTTGAATACACCATCCTGGCACGCCATTATGAATCCCTCGGTCTCAGACTTTAGCCCGGCTGACCTTAAGAAAGCAAAGGTCAGCCTTTCGGATAAGCCGCGGTCTTCTATATTTTTATAGAAGACGCCGTGCAATGGCTTATCCGAGTGTCGCTGCAGAAATAGATCAATTTCAGCAGCTTTGACTTGGGCTTTTTGCCGAGCAGGTTCCAACTCGGTGACAGAGTCTTGGTTAACCCGCTCAGCGTCGAAGACCAGACCGAGTTCATCGGCAGCTCTGCGTGCTGCCTTGAACAAAAAGGCTCCTATTCCTGCACTTTCATGGTCTCGGACCATGCAGAGGAGGGGATCCGAACTCCTTATGACCTTACAGGCTCCATCCAGAACCATTCTGTTATGGAGACTCTCCAAACTCAAGAGTCCACGGCCTCCCCGATGTCGTGGGAGATATAACCGTGGAACGGACGATTTAGGGTGCAAACTCCTATAGAGATGCATCTTTTTTCGGGTTCCTACATCGAGTTGACGCAGCTCCTCTTGATTCCATTTAATTACTCCGAAGGAGTTATTATTATTATTATTATTATTATTATTATTATTATTATTATTATTATTATTATTATTATTATTATTATTATTATTATTATTATTATTATTATTATTATTATTATTATTATTATACGCGGGGTAGCAGATGCTAACACGGTTTGACCTGGTAATTATTACTAAATTGGTATTATTTTTATTATTATGGTTTTACTCTTCAAAAATAAATATTTAAAACCTCTGATATTACATAATATATTATATGTTTATAAAAAATACTGTAAAAATAATTAGAATATTATTAGTAATCGTGTAAAGATGTTTCAATTGTTAGATCGCTGTGCGAGCAAGTTTATCGCGCCTGGCGATCTATGCAGTCGCATGAATAAATTGCAATTACATATAGAGGCGCAAGTAGGCGCATCTTACCTTTACGCAGGCAGACAGTAGACACTTCAACAGCTGTCACGGTGAAAAATCATGGCACCCTGACGCACCTGGCATTTTGTAAGTCTAAGCAAAGTGGAACTTTGCCTATAACACTTATCTTTTTACACTATTATAAACAATGTTCTTAAACTAAATAATTTTGTAAACAAATTCAACAGTCTATGTAGTATTCTTTACTATATACACGTGTCTTATACACAAAACAATATTCTACATTGTTTTTTTTTTTCACCCCTTATATCTCACCCCCGAGTACAGATTAAATTTTTCCATGATTTTTCCCAGTAGTCTCTAGATATTCCAAGAAGGTATGGAGAGTTTCAGAATTTTGACCTCCGACTTGTATTTTTTGCACACTGTGCAATGGCAGCTTTTAAATGTGCTTTCTTCCAAATATTCAATGTATATTTAAAATTCTCTGTGTATTACCTGTAACGTAACTTAAACATCTGAAAAATCATTTAGCGCGTTAAAAAAGGTGTAGGTAACCTACTCGGTCAGAAGAGACTAGACTTGGTCAGGGAAAAATTGAAACATTTATTTAAACTATTCATATAAAAATCGATTTGATAAAATACGATAAATTTAAAAGAAACCAAATATAAAAATAATTAAAACAAAATTACAGATATCTCCTTTTTCTTAAAAATTTCAAATTGTGGTTCTCGATATCGTCTATCCGTCTATCGGCTTTAAAAACTTTTGTATTTGTTTTTTTGCACTCTTGACTCTTAGAAGCTTTAGTTTCTTTTTCTTAGTTATGCAACAGCGACTTTTTTGTTAGTTATTAAAAAATAAACGTATTTTGCATTTAACAAAACATTTTAGGTAAGTAGGATAGGGGACATGAGATTTTAAAAAATGCATTAAATTTTTTAGGTCTGACTGATTTGTCAGTGGTCACCTAGTCAAAGTTTCTTAAAAAATGGCCTATTGTTTAGTCACAGAAGACCTATATCAGAAACGACTCTCTGGCCTTCCCGCCAATATTAAATTTTATGCGCATATGTCATATGTCGGTGGTATTATTGTCAACCTATAAATCCGCAGGTTTCTAAATTCACCGGTGGAGCGTACTGGTAAGCAATAACATTATATGATTGGCTATTTTGAGAACCAAAGCCAAAATCAGCTTCGAATTTTATCTACCAATGCGTCCAGCGGTGAATTTAGAAAGGTGCGGATTTATAGGTTGACAATACCACCGACAAGATGGCCGAAGGTCACCCCAATTTACCAATGAAAGGGTGCGTTTGCAAGCACTCAGTAATTTAGTCGAGTCGCTTAGTAATTTAGTACTCGACCAATGCGAACAGCGTGTTTTAGTCAAGTAATTTAGTGGAAAGCAATTACTAAATTACTGGACCGTCTCTCTACTCGACTAAATTACTGGATGCGTGCAAACGCACCCAAACATCGAACGTGCCTCCGACAGTGACGCTTCTGGTATAGGTCTTCTGTGGTTTAGTGTTGAGTTTCGTTTTTACTTATAGACCAGTAATAAAAGCAGGTGGGTGAGACGTCTACGTGAAAAACGTCAGAATTCAGTAGTACATTTTATTTGTTCAGAATGTGTAGCATTAAATTTTGACAACCGTAAATGAGAATGATATCTCATTTAACGCAGTTCTGTGTGCTCTAATGTTTATATTATGAATATCCTTTTAAATTTAATTTTATTGTGTATATAAGGTGACGTCTTCAATATTATAATTTTTATAAAAAAAAAATTAAAAAAAAACAGGAGTGTATCACCTGTCACACATGTTCGCCTATGCAAATTTAAAATAAAAAAAATATTCTAAGTGATCACTATAACGTATCCCTGTCGTTACTATTATCATTCTGGTTTGTACAGGGTGGTCACGCGAATAGAACATCCTTTAACCTCGTTATTTTTGGGGTTACGTAAAAAAAGAGTTAGACAATTACATGTATTTTCAAAAATAATGAAAAACAATTGGAACCCGCATTCTGGAAATATGAACTTTACTTGAATTTAATTTCTTGGATTTTTTTACAAAAAAACCGAATAAAATTAATATTTCCGAGATACGGCTTTCAGTTGTTTTTTTACATGATTTTGGAAGATACATGTAATTGTCTATATCTTCTGTTCTCGTGATCACCATGAACATTGGAAATGATAACTCAATAGATTTGTCTGGTTTTGTCATATTTTTAAATTACACATGTTAAACAATATGACAAAACCAAATGCCTCGTTATTTCTGTAAATCTAACCAATTTAATATATTCCGAACAAATATCTTTTATCTATAAATTATCTATTTATTAATTTACACATAATGGTACTGATCGAACAAAGCTTAATTTAATGAAAAATAATTCAGTATTTTATTTTATTTCAAATAAAATTTTATGGAAATTATATATTGCCTGATGTTTATTAAAAGCAAACTACGCTTGGAAATATAAAATGTATGTATCTATACTTTAAGGGAATGTAAATACTTTGATACTTTATTTCCTCATATTACATTGGCCATGTGCCTTTATTATGAGAGGTAACTAACTATAAAATGACACTTATTAAATATATTCTGTTGATAAAAACGAAGTTATTGTCAGATTTGTTCCAAAGTTGCTGCAATATCAAAAGCGTCATAATTTAAAAATATAACGTGCACTTGCGGCCGATTAACGTTTTATATTTCATTTCAGAGGATTATACCACACTATAAACACTTCTTTTAAATTTCCATATCGCCTCGAGAGTAATCATAAACCTAATACTTTATAGTTAATGATATGTAAATAAAGCTTTTAAATTCCGAATTTTAGATGTGGCTGATCTTAAATATAATCTTGTTCATCAAGCCACCAACCATCTCTTAATATTGAGCGATCTATCCCTTGCATGTGAACAAAGGAGCTTAAAGACGTAAGTAGGCTACGTAATATGGATACGAATATATTGACTTTTTAAAATATTGCATTATTTTTTGTTTTCTTTGATTCAGGAAATTTTCTTTACAATAAAGAAATTTCGTTTTTCATTGTGACTACATAAATAAGTACTTTTGAACCAACTAAAAAAAGGGAGGGAGGGTCTCAATTCGACGCATATGTATGTTTTTTTATGTTTGTTCAATCATTACTCTGGATTTGCTTAAGAGGTTTCTATGAAGCAAAGAATAATTCAGCGGTGATTCCATAATAATTGTTCCATTAAGCTACTTCTAGTGTTAAGTAAGAAAAATTGGAAAAAAGTTTTTTTTAGTCGGAAATTTGGAGCTATTGTCAAATTTCGTCGAAATTACGTTAAAATTGGTGTGTAATGGTATAATTTATTATTTTAGTAACACACGCGTGTGTGTCTCAGAGTTCCTGGAACCTATTCTATTAGTTTTAAGCTAAGCAATTTATCTAGGTTAAGTATTTTGTAATATTGTAAAATATGCAATTATGTCCAGTCCATGGGCAGCATGAGCTTTGATAAGTAATAAATGTTATACCTTCGAAGTGAACAAATGTCTTAATTTTATTAAAGGGAAATCTGTCCATACAAGTTTGTCCGAGGACTTTTTTTTAATTATTTTTAATATAAAGCTACATCTTCCTTTATTCTGAAGGGCCAATCAAGTTTGTAACGTTACTTTGTCCGAATATCAATAATTCTATTTTATTTTTAATTTGGTGTTGACTATTTACCTATATAGTATTAATAAATATTTTAGAGTAGAAATTATCGACGCCAGACCAAGAAACATACACTGCCAACTAGCTCATTAGCTTGGAAGCGTATGGGTCGTGAGTTAGACAACTTAGTTTATTATTAAGATGTTATAATAGAGAGAGTGAGAGAGACTTACCTACAATTATATATGAAGAGCTAATTTGTTGTTAGATTACAGGTGCCAACCATTCTTTATACTTGATGTTGATGAATACCAAGAATAGTAAATAATATTCAAGTACTAAGCTCTAAATATTTTTTATGAATTTATATAGTGTGAAAATGGAGCTCGTTGAAGTAACAAGAAACAAGTTTGTGAATGTAAAATGTAAAATTATAAAATCAGTTTTATTAGAAACTGGTCAAACTGGGTGATGTCAGGCCAAAATAACATCTAGATTAAAAACTTTTTAACATGTAAGAAAATTATTTACAGATGAACCTTTACTGATAGTGGAGTGCAATTTAATTTCGATCTTTCAGCCCGTTGGCACTTTTAGAGAAAAATGTATGACCTTGCCAGGTATGTACCTGACACCCTGTAGATTAGGAATCCACTTGTCGTAAAAAAATCGTAATGAATATAAGGGCACAAATCAAAATTTTTTATCTAACCACACCACGTGATAGAGCCAATCATGAAGCATATCTTATTCAAAAATCATTAAATTCTCTGTAGAATTTCTATTTTTAAAATAAATAAAGAAATGAACTTTTACATTGGTTTATATGGCAGTAAAAAACAAAAATCCTCATTTTCTCAGCTGAAAATTAATTATTTTTCGAACAATTTTTCTTTCCCACGACGATATCTCCCAAACTATTATATTTATTTAAAAAAATAATTCTTTACAAAATGTTTGTTATATTTTTCAGATTACAATGGATCTTAAATAGATTTTTTGAGTATCTAATAACCAAGATATTTAATAATGTGTAGCGTGATGTCAATTTTCGAAGCTTATCGGCGGATTGAAATTGTTTACGGCTTCGAGCCCCCACTCATTGTTATTCTGTTTCAACAACCCCTTCTAACTCCGGGAGCACCCAAGTTCCACTTGGGTGAATGAATACCTACAGAGGACTGTGAACTTTTCAGTTAATTTATTTTACTTTTTCATCTATAGGTAAATTGACGTGTACAAATCCAAATTTCAGATTACGACGAAATGGACTTTCTGAAATTTTTGACATCAGATCTGGGAGGTTTAAGGTAAAACGTTGTTGAATATTATTGCAATCGGGAGAGCCTAAAAACAATTGTCGGATCTAAAAATATTTCAAATAAAAATTGTTTAGAATGAGAAGAATCGCTTAAAAGCGTATCTTAGTGCACTCGGAAAGGAATTTATAGTCGTATGTGATGAGGAACTAATGTCGAGGTGAATCTAACCGAACCTGATTTGTACTTATCTTGTACCAATTATTAATTTATATAATAATGTGTTTAATAACATACATGTATACATATTTCACTTAATTTTCAAATTTTATTAATTTTAAAATACAATGTTGGCAGATAACAGAATCCATATCAAAATAAAAAAGTTATGAAAAATGAAAGATAATATAACAAAATTTAAATCTCAATTAAAGATATACACTATACACTTACTTCATCTAATTCAAATATATTTTTATTGATATAATTGACTACACAATTCTTATGCGTGTAAAAAATGTCGGCGTCTTTGATCTAGTTTTTTATTTCTTCTGAACGAGGAGTTCTTGCAGGACTTTTTCCCCATGCAGGAGCATAAATAGATGCATGACATGTTCTTTTTTTTTACAAGAACAAACCTTACTGCCTCATTCTAAAAGAATAGAATTTTTAAAACATCAAATATCTAACGACTTGTATAAGTTCGTAATACTGAATTAAGTGTGCGAGTAGCGTTCTTTTATGTACCTATATGTATATTTTCCTTTCCTCTCCTTTCCTTTCCTTTGTCAGTAAATGTATTTTTAAGTAGTCTACTGATCTGTCTGTTGGACTTACATCGGTCCAATTCTAAATACCTCTCATACTTCTCATACCATACCCATTATGCTTTAAAAAACCTTTCTCAAGAATTTTACATATTTTGGTAAATGCCAGATCTCTTCTGATTTTACGTTTTCCACTTTTATTTTTATTGTTAGATAGCATTTTTCTATTACGACTTAAGAAACATAAAACATGATATTTAATTTCCATAGATATTAAATCGTTAGCACCAATTCTTTCGAAAATTATTGGATGTTATTAGTCTTATTTTTCTTTCTGTATTCATGGTTATTACTTGAGAGACCTCATTTACTGTTGATGCCTTTTGACAAAAAATACATTTCTCTATAAAAAAAATTAGTTTTACGCGAGGGCACACCTGAAGAAGTTGATGGACAGGCACTGGATCCATCTGAACTGTTTTCAATTTCTTTCTATTTTACTATTTTTTTTCCTTAAATGTTCTATATTTTTTTGCTAGTAAAACTAGAATAGCAATTTCGGTGCCAAACCAAACCGTCAAAACTGTTTGTTTTTCGAAATGATATAGTTTGAGAATATATCTCGTCTTCTCTTTGGTTGCTTATTTTTTTTTTTTGGAATTTTAAACAATCAATAAATGTTGCAAATGATTTCTCAGAACCTTTGATTACAGGGGCCGGTTTCCTACAAAATTTCTTACTACACTAAACTTTATTTTTGTCTCTACCTCACTTTTAGAACTTGTGACGTCAGTAGTACTTTCCATTTTAATTTCTTCTGAAAAGCACATACATCATAAAGTCGAAAATTTTACTGAAAAAATACATACCAGCTGAAAATATCTTGCAAACAGTAAACTAAGGAGTTTCTTATAACGTGTTAATCTATTACATACAAATTTTATGTAGGTCAATATAACACTGAATTAATATAATCAACAAATACTTATATTTATTCCATATTAATCATTTTCAAGACAAAAAATTTAAAAATATCACAAACCACAAGTTACAATGCGCGTGTCTATTTAAAGTCGGGCCTTTGCGGGAATCAGCGCGGGTTGTTGAAACAGCTTTAAAGTAGTGGGACAGCCTATATCTCCAGCGAACGTGACGCTGCCGTAGTGATGGGTCGAACCAGCTATTTTTGTGTAGCAGCTACTTCTGCTACTGCTGTTTTAATTTAGCAGTTAAAAATAGCTGCTATTTTAATAGCAACTATTTCTTAACATTAGTTGTTTTGGCTAAGTGGCACGTATTAACAGGTAACAAATGAAACTTTATAAAGAAAAAACGCAATCGCTGTATGGATAGTTAAATATAAATTAATATTTCTTTTGAAACTAATCATATTTAACTATTCATACAGCGATTGCGTTTTTTTTTATAAAGTTTCATTTGTTATCTGTTAATATTATAACATTTATTAGTTTATTTTTTATATTCCTCTAAAATATTTGAGCAGACGAACATAATCATGTGTTAAATATTATTAAAATAAAATTGTTTTGCATGAATTACATATTCCCTTCCTAAGTGCTGCGTGGACCCGCTTGGCCGCTGCAAGGGTGTAGCGGAACAAATGTGCATACGCTGCTTGTGCTATCACTGCTATTGAGCCGACTAATCTATGGAGCCGACGCAGCCTGCTTGTGTTGCTGCAAAGGCGCGTTTGGCACTCAGCGAGTGATTTCAACCTGCTATAAAAGTAGCAGCTATTTATCAGAGCTCGTAACAGTTGCTACTGCTATGAAGCAAATAGTTTTACATGAAATTTGACACTTGGAGATTTTCTGATAACGAGCCTGGCGGTAAAGCTTACTGATTCAACGACGGATATATTTTTTTACTGTGTAGATGCTAAACAAAGGGACCACTAAGGAGATGAAAGAAAGATTGAAAAACCGCGATTGAACCGCCTTCAAAAATGACCGCTAATAATGGAATAAATGGAATAAAATTTCGCCGTCGCGTCGCACATTGGGGCTTTTTGTAGTTAGTAGTCCCAAAAACGCCTAGAGCCTATCGTAGTTGACCAATACAAATAATTTTTTTTAATGTTCCTTGGAAAATTTCTAAATGATCCCTCACGAGTTTTTTTTTTGATAAAAATTAATCTGCATTAATAGAGGTTGGCTTACATTTTGATTATTGATGTAAGAAATTGCGTTTTTTCTTAAACCTCAGTGAAATCAATATTAGAAGCAATAAGAAATCAGAATAAAGCTATAAAAAATTCATTGACATTTTTTTTTAAATAAATTTTATAGATTTATTTTGATTTTACCTAATAATATTGGGAATCGTTCACCACCTCTTAAACTAATAATTCTAGTTAAACATTATGCGAATTATTCTTTTTTGCGTTATAAGAACTTTGCTTCAACTGTTTTTCTCATCTCCATCTCTTATGTAATCTGGTAAGATGTTAATGAAAATAAGAAACAAAAGTGAATCTACAATAGAAACTTGAGCAATACCAATTTCCATATCAACGATAGTAGACGTTTCCAGACGTTCATTGAAACAAATTTTTCTATTTTCTAGATATGATGTAAACCAATTTAAAATATTCCCATTGCTTGTAACTTAGTTTCTGTATTTCGTATTAACACATTCGAAGGCCGTAATGACAAAAAAAAACTAGCTGTTTTATCGAGGCAGTAGTAGATTTTTGAATAAATTGCTGTGTCCTTAGATTTAGTAGTTCTATAACCAAATTGATAGTTATAAATATATTGTTTCTAAGCACGAGTGTATTCTATTAGCAACTGCCTTTTCAGAAATAGATAATTAACTCAGTTAGTGGTATTATAGGTCTATGATTTTAAATTAATTGCGGATCATCTTTCGTGTACAAGGGAATTATTTTACCTCATTTCAGCGTATCCAGAAACTTACAGAGGTTTATTGATACATTAATAAGATATGAAAAAGAATCTGTTAGAACATATTTACAATACTTTGGAAGTTTTATAGGTCTCTCGTCTCCTGTTATAGGTTTAAGAAAAATAGTTGTATTAATTGTTAAGGCCGTTGTGCATTTGATATTTTACTTCCAAAATGAATATTCAATTTTCTTTGACACAAGCGGAAAAATAGCAAATATCTCACATATATTTTACTTCCACGTCCAGTGGAAGTATAAGTAACGACAAAAAAATTTTTAAAAATTTTTATTGTCCAAATAGGCTTAAAATGTCATGAAACGTCGAGATTTTAAGTTTGAGCGAAAACAAATTTTCTGTCTGTCTGTCTGTCGGTCTGTCTGTCTGTCGGTCTGTCTGTAACTTTTTTTTGTGCGCACGTTTACTCTGGAACCGTTTAAGATATTGACTTGAAATTTGGTACACATATGTACTTTAACGAGATCTAGAACTAGATTATATTTTCATCTTGTTCCGTCGAAGGGTTGGGGGGTAAATTGGGTAAATCAAGCCAGTAAGGGTCCATGAAATTGGTATTTAGTATATACAAGAGAAGCTAAGGTCTCAAAAAGATTTTTGGCATTAGCCACCCCCATTACCACCCCCACCTCCTTATTAAAGGGGATGAAAAAAAAATGTGACTTAGTTTATGTACAGGAACCAGAAACCTCAAAATATTTTTTTACTTCATCCACCCCCCTATCACCACCCCCACCCCACTACCGATGTGGGGTATCATTTTATGGGTTTTTGGGGTAGAGGATTTCAAATATTATATTATTAAAGTTCCATAAACAATTATTTTCACATACAAAGTTTTTTCGTTGTGAGTGACTTGGATAGAGAATCTGGATGTGGAAGTAGTGATTCCTTGGGCAGCGGTTTTTTTCATTTACATTAGTACTAGTTACTACATTTTGAAAAAAATGTAGTATAGGTTTTGCATTTTTCCAGCGGACCATCGAAACCCGAAAAAAACGTCGGATCGAAATGAAAGTCATATCTATAGACTCGAGAGCGAATTCAAAAAATTCCGTCCGTCGGTCAGTCGGTCTGTCGGTCTGTCACGCTCAGCCCCCCTAATCCGTTTTCGGATTTCGATGAAACTTGGGTGGTTAATAGGAGGCCTTTAGAAAACCTTAACGCTGGAAGCTCGGCTCCGTTCGGAAACCGGAAGTACTCGATATAGATGTTTCAAGTTTTTCGGGAAAAATTGAATAACTCGGTAACGGGCAGTCGGATCGAGATATTTCAAAAAAGAGATGGTGCCGCTGGTAACGATCTACAGATAAGTATACCAGAGACTATGTTGAAAAACAAATAGAAATTGAATTTTTTTTCAAAAAACTGGTTTTCTCGAAATCGGGCTAGGAAGCACAACTGTCCAGGATATTGATCGATATCGAGAGACTTGATGGGATCAAAGGTACAGGGCCACAAATGAAGCCTATTGCTGGCGGCCTGAATCCGTTGACCGCAAGTATTTTTTCTAAGGCCGAGTATGATTTTCCAAAGAAATTAATAACTCCCGAACCGAAGGTCCGATTTTGATTTTCAAAAATGGCGATTGTAGGACTCGATTAAATCTATTAGGTGACGTTTGTGAGAAATTTGACAAAACAAAAGCGAATCTACAAATCCTGGAAAACTTGATTTTTTTGATAAATTCTACAAATACCGAACAGTTTCCTAATAAAAATCGAAAATTAAGTATTCCGTCGATCAATCTCTATAACCAGTATAAGGCACGGACCTTTTTGGACAAAAAATCTGAAATAGAGTTTTTTCGAAAAATTAAAAATAAGCGAGTTATTTACAAAGATCCATGACCACGTCCGGTATATCAGAGTGGCAGTCCGCCCGAAAATAAAATCGTAAGTCTGAAATCACTCCGCTGATGTTTCTGCATTTTATAATTTTCTATTGCTATATTCTTGAGTGAAATTTTGGAAAATTAAGTAATAAAAATATAAATAATATATAATTGTCCATAGAATTATTTAAAAAAATATTACAAATTGATAAATTCTCCGTGCGATACATACGAATGCAAAACAAAACAGGCTTCACTATGAAACAGATTTTGATATCGTGCATTCTCAAAAAAGTCTCTATTTTGGTAATACACGAAATTATATATAGGTGTCCAAACCAAAACAAAATGATGATCATACCGGGGAAAATTCTATCTCTATGAATATTTGACCGATTTCCATTTACTAAATAACAATATAACCGATGCCCTTTCTGTATTTCAAAATGTAGTTAGCCTTTACTTTAGTCAATGCAAAAAGAAAAAGAAAGAAAAATAAAACATGTCAAAATATACTGGGTCATCCTACGACCCTCTGCTGAAAAGGTACTGAATCATCCCAACAGGGACAAAAAGCATATCAAAATGTAGTTTTTAGCTTGTTTTAATTTTCTGTGTTTCTCTGCCTTATTTGGTATTAACAATTGGCCATACATTTTTATTTTTAACCTCCGACCCCAAAAGAGAGGTGTTATATGTTTGACGCATATGTTTGTATGTTTGTTTGTCTGTCTGTGGCTTCATATCTCTTCAACGGGTGATCCGATTTTGATGCAGTTTTTTTTTATTTGAAAGAGTATTTTGTCGAGATTTTGATGTTTGGTCGCCATCTTGAATTCGCCATGTTGAACTTCTCTAGAAATTGTCCGATTGAAGTAAAATTGAAAATGTGCAGACAATTATGGTAGCCGAACATGATTTAGGCCTCATTTTGATTCGGTCATATGAAACTGATACGATTAGATACATTGATCGAGGGTTTTTAAAAATTTTACTTGTTATTCTGAGAATTTTCAGTCCCATTTGATTATTTTTTGTACGTGAGATTTTTGTATATGAGATATTTTATTATTAATTATTTCATGGTTTAGATTAGCGAAATGAAACATGTTTTGTTCCGAAAAAAATGTACATGTCTCATACTCATAGCTATTGAGCTGATAGCAATACGGGTATATGATTTCATTGTAATTAACAATAATACAGAATGAAGGTATTGATATAACAGACCGATTAGAGCAGCTACCAAGCTTGGTTGCTGCCGTTTTTTTAAATAAATGAATTTCAAATTTGCAAGAAAAAACGCTCCTATATTATTTTGTGTCAGCCATTGCTATAAAATTGTTCATGCATCAAAAATATAAATAAAAAAAAATGGTTGGCTGAAATCCATAACTCTGATTTTTTTATGAAACTAATTGTTAATTTGCAAAAAGAAAGCGCTATCAAGTCATTTCATTGTACTTTGCATTGGTTTTAATTTGTTATTTTTTGTATCTATAAGTAGAGAAAAACATCCGCTGATGTGTACGTTGCTGATGTTCAGAAATATTCCCAATTTACTTAAAAAAATGTCAAAGTAAAAAAATAGTCTAATCAGTGGGGAATTTCGCCCTGCAAAAGGTGTAGTAGTAATGATTTTGATATATGTTTGATAAAAAATACAAGTTTTCGACCTTGGGAGGGGGAGGTGGCGCAAGCGGCCTTCTTGAAGTAAGGGTGCAAAAAATTGTTTTCAAAATAATTCGGCAACGCTCGATCTTGCGAGAAAAATGTTCAAGAAAAATTGAAGAGGATAAAATTTCCTACATTTTTTGTATATACAGTTCGTATATCGTAAGTCTAATATTTAAAGAGAAAGATGGATTTGAGAAGAAAAAATTTTTGTTTATTAAATAATGTACGTTTACAACACAACATATTACGGGACACCCTGTACACACATATAAGCAAAGGAAATAGAGAATAATTGTAAAAAACATTAGAATATTTCTTGGGACTACCTAGAGAGCGATAAAGCTTTGTAAAAATAACAAAGGGGCTGACACGATAAAATAATATAGAAGCATTTTTTTTACCCCACTGAATTTTTAGTATCATTAATAAATAAAAAAAATTAAATTGCAAAAAAACGCAGACCCATAGATTTCAGCTGACTGCATTTATATCAGTGTCATACAAGCAACATTTAAAACAAGTGGCTAATACACTAAAATCATCTAGGAGCGTTTTTTATTGCATTTTTAATTAACTATTAAATAAAAAATCAGCAACGCCGTAATGATTGAAATGGTTTTTCCGGCTTTTTATTATGACGTCTTTAAACTTTTCAACTTCACTCACACAATAAGATCATATAAAAATTTCTGCCAGCATCTCCCTAGCTATTTAAAAGAGGATCAGTAGTCATGATAGCCAACACAGCATATTCGACAATATTGGATACACTAGTAATATTACAACTGAAAATGTAAAAAAAAACAGTTCAGTGTTTTATTTGTTCATCCAGCAATAACAAACAACATGGATTTTCATCACTTAAGATTCGAATCTATGAACTAAATGAAAAATGCCTTTTCTAAATCTTTTCGGGTAAGAAATTGATTAGTACCGACGCGTTAGGGCTCTTCGGCAACAAATAAATGCGAGTAAGCGGACCCGAAATAAACTATCTAGTTGAATGAGAATAAATATATTCATGCAAAACTAGATTTATAATTCTTTTCCTTTCTTCACAACATTTATTAATGCAGTCTCCTAGCTTTATCTCATTGCATGAAATAAAATACAGCATGAACCATTGTGCATTTGCATTTAATTCTGCTTCAAACAAAATTAAATTTGTGTTCTTTGGACTAAAAGCAATCTGTTGTCTCGAGTATTCCAAACTTTAATATTGTTTTAACAATTACATTAGTGGATGAAAACGCGATGTTTCGTTATTTATTGTGTTTTTATTGTAATTTTTATTTTTAATCAGCGTTAGTTCAAAACTAATACATGAGTTACTTGCGACTAGATTTTCATACCTGCATCAGATTTTACTAGATATAGGTATGGGAATATACAGGAAAGTATTAAAAATTGAACAGAAAGCAACAAACATGAAAACTGTGTATGAAAACTTCTTGTTTTCATATTGTGGGGTAACTAACTTTTTCTGATACAAAATCAAGATATCTCCGTTCCTTTCGTTATAAATATGAATTGTGTAACCTCCAATACTTACAAAATGAAAAACGTTTTCATTTTACTTCCACATCCAGTGGAAGTTTAGTAACGCAAAAAATGTTTTAAAAATTTGTATTGTTCAAACTAGATTATATTTTGATCTTGTTCCATTGAAGGGTTGGCGGGTAAATTGGGGTAAACGGGGATAAATAGGTAAATCAAGCAAGTAAGAGTTCATAAAATTGGTAATTAGTATATATAACAGAAGTTAAGGTCTCAAAAAATGATTTGACATTACCCACCTCCATTAACACCCCCACCCATTATTGAATGGGGTAAAAAAATAAAATTATGATTTAGTGTGTGTACAAGAACCAAAGGCCTCTTTGCTTTACTTCATTCACCCCCACTAACTCACCCTGTCCCCACTCCCACTACCGATGTGGAATATAGCTTTATGGGTTTTTGGGGTAGACGATTTCAAATATTATATTATTAAAGTTCCATAAACAATTTTTTTCTCAATTGTGAGACTTGGATGGAAAATCTGGATGTGGAAGTAGTGATTCCTTGGGCAGGGCTTATTTCATTATGTAGTGATGATCCACATAAATGGAGCTTTCATATATAAAACAAAAACGCTGTCGCGCTTTTCTATTCACGACGAAATGACACATCCAATATTCGAGTATACTGGGATTGATTTCTTCTTCTGGAAAAATCGCAGTGCCATGGCCGGGTATCGAACCCGGGGATCATGGATGAATCGGATGTACTTGGCTTAAATATGTTAATTTACGAGATATAATTACATCAATAATGAATTAATTAAACATAATGTAGTTTTTTTAATATGTCGTTGAAATTGGACAGAGTATAAAATTTTCAGCATAGAAATTTGAAGTATACCAGCTCCGTCGTCACAGCCATTAAATCTTCTTAATCTTCCATTATTGTTCTTTCATTACGTTCCCATTATCTCGCCGTTAAATACAACGAAGTGTTCCGGTGGGTGGCTCTGGTTCACCACGCCACTACTTTTTTTTATTAGTAGGTGCCGGATAACTAGGGAATGGGCCATCGTAAATATTTTTTCACTTTTTATATGCTGAAACTGCAAAGATTTGTGTCTAATTTTCTTTTATTTGTTCTAGGTGGGTTTATATTGCACACAAAGGAGCCGTATATCGTAAGTAAAAGAAAAATGTTATTATATCCATTTCTATTGTGTTCTTGACTTGACTAAGAGTTTTGAACAATTTTTTTATTGCTTCGAAAACGAGTTTCGTAGTCGCGGGCTTAACAGAAATTACTTCTTTTATTTCAGTTGCTTACTTTTAATGCCTTATTTATGAGTTGAAATCATGCTGTTTGTATAATTTTTAGCTTAGCGAAAAACTTTAAATTTATGGCCGAATCGTCTAACAACGTGTAGCCCAACATTTTGTTACATTTTATTTTTAAAGTGAATTTATCAATGTAAGTCGTAGCGCCTATATTACTATATTATATTATATTATACAGGATTTCTCAACGATAAGTAGGCACACCCAATAACTTTCTAAATAATTGTTTCCTTCAAAATTTTTAAAACATGTCAAAAATAACGCTAAGAACCATAGTTTGGCAATGTATTAGTTTGGCTTAAAATACCGTGTCTCCTTTCACGCATTGCACCATCGTCCATTAAAATTTCAACTGAATTTATTTGATTTGATTTGATTTATCAGCGTGCGGTAGGCATTGCTGCCACTTCCAGGATATACCACTGGGCCGGCTACGTCCACGCTGGGTTGGATTAGGTTCATGCTTGTTGCCAGCAACGAGATCCATATAACGCATGGTAAAGGAATGTGGGATGGGAGGTGTAGGTATTTGTGAGATGCGTTACCGCATTGTGTCGTGAGAGAACGTTTAAGCTCCCTTTTTTGTGTGTTTTTGATTTTAGACTTTTGCCTTTTCTGAGTCTTTCTGTGAAATGTGCTGTCCCGAAGTGTCGTGATATAGAGTGTTTATGCTCCTCTTTTTGTGTTTCTGTTTCTACGAATCTTCTTTTTCTGAGTCTTCTGATTCCTGGGTTTCCGATTGTGGTAGAGTATATATCGTTGGGATTTATTTGTGGTATTCGTTTTTTTCCCTCGCTTTTCTTTTCCAGTATGCTTGGTCCTTTCCTACTTTGTTCGTGATCCTTTCAATTGTTGCTCTCTACGTGTAGCATAGGCTCCCTATATAGTATAGTAATCATAAAAAAAATTAAAATTTTTATTGTTGAAATAGGCTTAGAATGTCATGAAACGTCGAGATTCTAAGTTTGAGTGAAAAAATATTTCTGTCTGTCTGTCGGTCTGTCTGTCAGTCTGTCTGTAACTTTTTTTGTGCGCACGTTTACTCTGGATCCGTTTAAGATATTGACTTGAAATTTGGTACACGTATGTATTTTAACGAGATCTGAAACTAGATTATATTTTCATCTTGTTCTGTCAAAGGATTAGGGGATAAATTGGTAAATGGAGGTAAATAGGTAAATAAAGCAGGTAAGAGCCCATAAAATTGATATTTAGTATATACAAGAGAAGTCTCAAAAAATTTTTTGGCATTAGCCATCCCCATTACCACCCCATTATTAAAGGGGATGAGAAAATATTGCGATTTAGTGCGTGTACTATGTACAAGAACCAAAATCCTCAAAATATTTTTTTACTTCATCCACCCCCTACTACCCCCTATTACCACCCCCACACCACTACCGATGTGGGGTATCGTTTTATGGGTTTTTGGGGTAGAGGATTTCAAATATTATATTATTAAAGTTCTATAAACAATTATTTCCACATTTCCAAATTTTTTCGTTGTGAGAGACTTGGATAGAAAATCTGGATGTGGAGGTAGTGATTCCTTAGGCAGCGGTTTTTTTAGTTTGTTGCTGTTCAGTACAAGCGCTTTCTTCAGTAGATGTGTTGAGGCCCTTCTTTGGATATATTTTGATTATCTCATTTACAGTTTCTCTCCGTGTCAGGTACTTCAATTTGTTCGTTGTTCTTAGGGGGTATTCACCTATTTTGTGTTCCTCTCCGCTGGTCTGACTCTCTTTTGGCTTTATTTTTGTAATAACTTTTTCTGCCGTAGAATACACCCGAAAGCAGATATTTCGAGTCCATGAATTATCTTTGTCGAAAATTTTGCCATTTTATGAAAATGGCGCCGGCGCGGCGCCGTGGGCAGCGATCTAATTTTGAAGTTTGTTGCACTTCGGACAGGGTATCGAAATCTATCTTGCCATGAAATTACGAATAACCGATGCTCTATTTCACGATAAATGTCCATAACGAAATCACAATTATACAGCTTACGATCTAAATTAATCGAACTAGAGGTATCTCTTGGAAATGCATAGGAAATGTCGAATAACTTTCCTAGAATATAATTCTAAATGTAGCTTTTAAAGCTTAAAAACAAGACGCTACTGAAAGTCCGGCATCTCCACGAAACAAAGAAAATTAACAATTTCACCGTAATGTATTTTAGCCGCTCGGTAAAAAGATAGGGAATGATAAATTATATCACTTGTCATGACTTGACTTTTATATGCAATGTATTAAATCTTTCGTGGCTCGAGTACTCACTGCAAAGTCATACTATTTCATCTTCTTAATGTTTCCTCGGAACGGAAGGTCATGACAAGAGACCGAAATACGTGCAACAACAAGAACTGGTTTATATCTTTGAGAGCGTAAGGTTACGCTTCAAAATGTTGTAAATGATAGGAATATACGGAGTACAGACAGCGGCAAGCAAGAAAGATAGTTGTACAGTCGGGTTCAAAGAAATTACCTTGCTCTGGATTTAAGGAGCTATGTTTTTAAACTTAAACGATTACACAGGCACACAAAATAAAAAGGGGTTTTTCCTTCTGACTAAATCAACTTATCTTTATGCATTTTGACACGCTGAATTCGAATCCGGAGTCAGAATTGCACCATATTTTTGTAAATGTCGAAAATAAGAAAAACTCATTTAGGTTATTTTCCGGATTTACAAAAAATTGGTGGCTGATGGAGCTAAACGGACACCTGATTTGTATTCCGCACGCCGAAATACATAGAGGTTGCCTAATGGAGTCCCAGAAGCGGACCATTTTTTTGTGTGTGCCTGTGTAATATATGAATATCACCGTATCCTCCGTTATTTTCTAGAAAACCGCGTATGCAAATACAACATATATTACACAGACACACACAAAAAAAGTGAAAAGTGTTCTGTTTCTGGGACTCCATTGGGCAACCCCCACGTACTGAATACGACCCACCAATTTTTAGTAAATCCCGAAAATAACCTAAATTATGAGTTTCTTTTTAGATTAAATGTACCAATGAGCAGTATAACAATTTTAGACTGCCGACTGAAGAATTTTATCCCGAACTTTGAATAAGTCCCTGCATTTTCGATGATTTTGATATTATTTCTTGTACATGTATGTTATAGGACAATTTATTATCAAGTGCAACACTAAACAAAATACTTCGTCTTATAGACGTTCACACGCCACCTTTATACTTCGAGATCTCCAAAACCATTAACTCTACAGAAATTAGAAAAAAAAACAAATTCATCCTCAACTTAGTAGCTTTCTTATTTGTCTCTAGCTCTAGCTCAATGTAATACATTTCCAGTTATTTAACGAAAAACTATTTGAAATACTTCTTTTTCAAGCTAAAATCTCAATTTTCCAGTCATTATAACTTAAAGGCTATCAATTTATATGAAAAATTGCTTAGAACCTTTTCTTCTCACAATTTGATTCTCTTTCAGCTCCCATCTCCTATACATTAGCAAGACCCCGCATAATATAGAAACTTTTCTTTGATGCATTTACTATTAAGTTGCCAAAAATGAACAAAATCTAACTCATATGACATTATTCCGAAGTTAAAACATCTAGTTACTGTGCTATGTACCTTGTGCCAAACATCAAAATCTGTTCGGTAGTTTCGGCGCTGTCGTAGATAAAGACATTTTTCACTCTTTCGCGTTTCTGGGATCTCAAAACATAAAGATCTGGTTTTATATCGATTTTCGATTTTGGACCTTTTGCAATAACCTCCCCCCATTTCAGAGGGTTGGGAGGTTAAAAATTCTGAATTGGTTTTGGTAGTGCAAATGATTGAATAGGCCATTGAATAATATCTAAATAAACAGCAAATATTGACCAGTAAATATATTACCTAATAGTGGTTAGTTATATCAAAGATGCATTCATTATGTGAGAAGTATATAGTTACCTTACTGATTTTATTAGAACAACCAGATTGCAAAAGGCTGTATTTAGTGGTGAAATAAGACTTTTGCCTGATGAAGTGAAAGATTTGTGTGATTTGTTATTCAATCTCTTTTATTTAAACTTTTAGTTTGGATGGTGCAAACTGATGACACGCGTTGATTCCACTTTATGTAAATTTTGAAACAAATATATTTTTGCCTAGCAACAAACTGAAAATATTACATAGAACTCTGACCTCGCCTCATTTGTTTTTATACACCTGTAGAAACATGCACCTGTAGAAACATGTTCGGTCTACCAAAATATTTCAATAAACCCTCGGAGAGGTCAAGCAAAGTTAATTTTGTATCTGGCTGGTAGTTAATGTAACGCCCGACATCAGCATCAATCAAAACTTTCATCAACAATTCAGCTCACCCTTAAACAGGTACATCACGCCACCCCATCCATCCGAAAGAACATAATCAATCAAAATTTGTCCCAGAACTGAAACACAGTATTGACGTGTGTGATGTAAGCTAATTAAATTTTTTCCAGTAAACCCGAAACATCACTTTACGCCGTTTGGTACGCAAATTGCTTATGGATAGCCGCCCGATTTGCATGACAAACGGCAGCGTGTGTGTATGCGTATGAATCAAAAGTTTTTGACATGTAGAGATTAGATACAGTAATTTAGGGTTCCGATTTAGTAAAAAAAAGTTCGTTTAATGGGAATTTAGTGCGGTTGTGTTTGCTTTATTTGTGTACGCAGAATACGTGAGTACTCAGCGTTTTTTAAATTTTAATGGTTGCTCTCTATCCTGGAAAATATATTTTAAGTCATATCGCCGGTCTTTCTACGTTATGACCTAATACAATTTATCAATAATTACTCCAGTAACGCAAAAAAAAAATGAAAATTTTTATTAGAATGTCATGAAACGTCGGGATTTTATGTTCGAGCAAAAAAAAAATTCTGTCTGCCTATCTGTCTGTAACTTTTTTGTGCGCACGTTTACTGTGGAATATTACTCTAAATTGCTTGTTGCAGGGCGTCGACCCACTTATAAAAGGGGGCCCCAAAGGCTGCTAAACCTCGAGCGCAGGGTATGGTAGTCACCCTGTGTCCTGAACAAAATTTTATATTTTACGTGCAGTACCCCCTCTGCAATACACTAGTGAGGAGGGAGTTTCACACGGCCGACTAGTCAGATCCTTGGGGGTGGCTTCGATAATTGGGGTGGTGTAGGTGGTCAGATAGATATAAAAGACAACGTCGTCCTAATTAAACATTTAATAAAATACCAGGGTGCGTAATACAAAATATTTCACAATTATCACCGATAACTCAGTACGCAGTTCAAGTATCACAATATACCCTAAATAGTGCACTAGTAAGTGAGGCCCACACGCTTAACCTAATATACACAAAATAACTTACAAAATAATAAATCCTTGATACATGTACAAAAGGTCATATGCCAGAAGCGTGACAAAAAATCTACAAGTACCCAAGGTACGGTAAAACATAAAATTACTTAAAATTATTGACATCTATTTGTAAAATAAGGCAAAACTATTCAGTTAGTGAAGTAACGATACACAAAATATACCAAATATTACTGAAATCTAAAATGTTACTGAGATTTACGTTACGAGCAAAATATTACCAATATTTCTTGAAATTTCATTTTACTGTCCCGTGGACGTTGAGTTGATGTACCGGATCCCTCGTTAAGAGAATATGATTCCGCTTACCTTTGGTAGTGTCTGAATACCTTTTCCCGTCCTACCAGGGTAGCGTAATTCAGGTGATAACAACCGCAGGTGGTAGACCATCTACGTGGAGTCTAAAGTAACGTGCCGAGATCCCCAGTACCATACATACACAAGATGTCAGTCAATAATCCACCATCTAGACACCAAAATCTGGACTAGAAGTTGAAACCAGAGTTAGGCTGGAAGTCCCTCGTAAAGTGTAGAATGTGACAAAGCTCAAGTAGAATACGAGTAACAGATCCAAGTAAAATCATAAGGTATCAATCCAAATAGCCATAAAATAACAAATAGATCCCAATACTTGTAATATACTTAACAAGGAAACAACTAACAAACGAACAACAAACAAACAGCCCTGCAATAAAATAACTTAAATTACAAATCTATTTCAACTTTAAGTGGGTTTTCAGAGACGTACCTGAGATGTGATGTGGGCTGAAAGAGGTCCTTTGCCGTCAAAATGGCACTCCAAAATCTTGCATTTAGATGACGCCACGTGCTTTGAAAATTGACTTTATCCGGAAATCCGTAGCTGCATTTCCCCAAAACGATACTCAAAACCAAATGAAAATACAACTAATCTTGTCGTGATGAATACTAAATCCCATAAATGGAGCAAAACTTACAATAATGCTAAAACTCGTATTCAGACGACTCAATCTTCTAGCAGCAAAAGGAAAAATAACCAAGAAAATGTCCTCTATCAAAATGTCAAGTTCTTGTCTTCCGTCTTGGTACGTTCAGAATTTCCACTCCACGGCGTACCCCACAACTAGAATAGATTTTCCTAACTTCGTTTATATCCACAAATATTATCATAATATACTCTGAAAGCCTCATAAATCTTCCCACCAAAAAAAGGTTTAATCAACATTGTAGAAGCTTTAAAAGGGCGTTTTTGCAATGCACTCTCTTAATGAATATCTGAACGCACTCACCCGTACTTCCTGTAACAAAACGCATTCGATGGCCAACATGAACCACTAGTGCCATTATGCAACCAGTTATACTCTATTAATATCTATTGGCAAGAGACGGTATCAATAGGCTCAAATGCACAATAAAATTTGGGAAAATAACGAAAATTAGTACATAAATTTCTGGCCATTATTAAATGTGAAAATCGACCGTAACATGCTATTTAGTAAATATAAGAGGTAAATATAAGAGGAGCTAAGGTCCCAAAAAAAATTTTGGCATTAGCCACCCCCATTACCATCTCCACCCCATTATCAAAAGGGGTGAAAGAAATATTGTGATTTAGAACCAAAGTCATCAAGAATTTTTTTCATTTCGTTCACCCCCGATGTGGCATATCATTTTATGGGGTTTTGGCTGTGTTGGCATGTTTAAAACAAAATGTTTTAAACAAAGTGTTTAAAACATGTTTAAAACATCGCATGTTTTAAACATGTGTTTAAAACACAGTGCGATGTTTTAAATAAATGTATTATTTTGGAGTTTGTGGAAAAGCAGGAAAAGTGCCGATGATATAGTGGTCACGTGCACTAAACTGAGCATTTTATTTGCAGAGTGCTGTAAAATCCGTTTAAGAGCGCCAT
Organism: Rutpela maculata; assembly: GCA_936432065.2. NCBI lineage: Eukaryota > Metazoa > Arthropoda > Insecta > Coleoptera > Cerambycidae > Rutpela > Rutpela maculata. The sequence goes on along the minus strand of OW386293.2, from coordinate 76,572,854 downwards.
CTGACATCAACTAGCAGTAGCAGACATATTGTGCCTGGCACCATTTAATTTTAGTTGAATATAGTTTTAAACGTTTTAAACCTGTTTTTTTTGTTTAAAATGAAAAGAAACTGTTTTTTTTTTCAACTCTTTTTCCAACGATTTCAAATATTATATTATTAATGTTCCATAAACAATTATTTCCACATAGTGAAGTGCAAATATAGTATTTTCGTCGTAAGAGGAAGTCTGGATATGGAAGTAGTGATTCCTTAGACAGCGGTTTTTTTATAGGATATAAATTTAAAGATTTTTTTATAACTTTAATTTAAAAAAAAACTGTGGTTCATGAGAGAGAGTGCTGTTAATTGTTATGATACAGAGAAACTTGTTTGAGTATTTCCAAAGACCAAAAAAAAAAAATTGAGAGGTCAGACGTTTGAATTGTTATTACACTTAAACCATTACATATTGAGCTACGCTATATTGTGCAAAATATAAGGCCATAGGCGAATCTTGCTTTTTTCAATTACGTTACTATGTGAGAAGGCATATAATATTTGAAGAAGAATTTGTACAAGAATGGCAGTAAAAGAATATGTATAGTTTGTACACGTCACGGTATAACATTTTCTTCGTCTAAAATAATGGTCATCGTTTAATGAATACCTCATAGTTGTTCATAGTTTTGTGATAACTGTGATGGCAATTCTTTATAAACAAGTATGCAAAGCTTTCGGCTATTCAGTCAAGCTAAAATTTCACGTGCAGGTAGTTTTTAGTGAAATAAAAAAAACCGCTGCCCGAGGAATTACTACTTCCGCATCCAGACTTCCTATCCAAGTCTCTTGCAATGAAAATACTATATTTACACTTCACTATGCGGAAATAATTATTTATGAAACTTTAATAATGTAATATTTGAAATCGTCTACCCCAAAAATCCATAAAACGGTATGCCCATCAGTAGTGGCGGTGGTATTTGTACACATAATAAATCACAATTTTATTTTTTTTCACAACCTTTAATGATGGAGGTGGCCAATGCCAGAAAATGTTTTGAGAGCTTCTCCTATATATACTAAATACCAATATTATGGACTCTTACTTGCCTGATTTACCTGTTTACTCCCATTCACCCCAATTTACCCTCCAACACTTCAACGGAATAAGATAAAAATATAATCTAGTTCCAGATCTCGTTAAAATACATACGTGTACCAAATTTCAAGTCAATGTCTTAAACGGTTCCAGAGTAATCGTGTGCACAAAAAAAGTTACAGACAGACAGATTTTTTTTGCTCAAATTTAAAATTTCGACGTTTCATCACATTCTAAAGCTCAGTTCATATAGTCGCGAATCACGAATTGCAAAAGCAAATATTCACTAAATGAAATCGCGAATTTTTAAAGCGTTTGCGGAATTCCGCAGAGATTATAAGGAAGTTTCAATTTCTCCTGATTTTGCAGTCTTGGGTTGGAATTTGACAGTAGTTTAAAGTTTAGTTTGCCAGTTGTAATGTTGCAAATCTAACCAAGTAAATAATATTCACAAAGTGCTTTATTAACATTATATGAAATTATAACAAATATAAACCATTTATTACTTTGGCGGTAGATACGTACAGGGTATAGTCCCATAAGGCAGACCTTGCTTGAACAGCATCTATCATTCTCAAGATTGAATTGCTTCCTGATATTCAGCCCTCATCACAACTACTGTTGTATTTTTTTACTATTAACGCAATCGTGGGGCTCGAACTCTTCGAAGCTTAAAATGTTGTTCCGTACCCTCCACATTCAACGTGATACTAAAAACATTTTTACAATATCTGAATTCACATTACAGATTTAATATACTTCTTCATATGATGAGTCAGTCATTTTTTTCTATTTCTGCCGATTATTATGCACACACAAAAAATAAATTACTACTAATATTTGATCACAACATAAAAATATAGATGACACCTAACTTTAAATGATACGTCAATCCATTATCTATGCGTATCTCCGTATATGCTAAAAAGTTTCAACTTTGTGCGCATGCGTCGATAGTAATTTCGCACGAATATTCTGCAAAAATTGAATCCGAGTCAAGATTCCCGCCCCCTAAATTTAAAATTCTGCGAATTCGCAAGAACTTTTCTTTACCCGCGCAAATTTTCCTTTAATCTGACCAATCAGAACAATATTCGCAAATCGCAATTCGCAGTTCGCGGCTATATGAACTAGGCTTAAGCCTATTTGAACAATAAAAATTTTCTAATATTTTTTGCGTTACTATACTTCCACTATTGTGGAAATAAATATATGGTTGAGGCGTTGAGTATAAAGAGAAGACTAAGCTCAGGTTCAGTTTCAGTACAGATGTCAAAGTTAGGTCTGTTTATGTGACTTTCTTCCCCTTACCTCGCCTGTCGAGGAGAAGTACTATAATCATGAAAAATCATTATGTTAGTGTTATGTTGATTATAAAAATTAAGGTATTTCAATTCCTTTGATGTGTCTGTCCGTCCGTCTGTTGGCACTATATCTAAAAAATTACTTGACTGAAAAAAAATAATATTTGGCGGTAGTTTTCGCTATTACCAAGGAAGAAAGCGGATGTATGTATTTGTCGGGGAGCCCTCCCTAGCTGTACTTAGGGATTGCAATTTACCGGAAGTTTTAATAACCGGTAAATCGGTAAATAAAAATGTAAATAACCGGTTAACCGGTATTTACCGGTCATTTTTAGAATTAATGATTAGGGTGGTGAAAATGGCAATTGTCTTTTTCCATGTACAAAATTATCTAAATTTAGCAAAAAACATTTTTATATGCGTATAATTAATATAATGAACAAACAAAAGGTTTTTATCAAAAGGAAAAAATATAAATGAAATAAATTTAAATAAATAATTATTCTGTAAATAACAAAAATATCAACTTAAATAACAAAAATTATAAACATAAACCTAATCTAAAAATACAATATTTTTTAAAAATAGCCCGTTAAAAAGGTCAGTTTTTCAAAGCTGTATCTGTTAGTCGTCTGATATTTGTGCATAGAATACCACCAGCTGAAGATGCCCTTCCTCAATCGATATTGGTAGGTCGATAAGAATTGATAATAACATACTTCTAAATGTTTTCCACGGATATTTGCGGCAGTGAAATATTAAATTTCCTGTCGCAAGCTATTGTCAATGTCTCTCTTACTTATATTTCTTAGGGCTTGGTCTTTGGGTTTTACTTTTTATTATATTATTTATTTATTGTCAAAAGTGCTCAGTGTTGGGGCAGTCACTCTATACTAGTCACTGACATAAATAGAAACGTTGAATACGTGACATATCGTAAGTTCAGAATTTACCGAAATAACCGGTAAAAAATTAAAATAACCGGTAATTATCGTCATGTGTTTTTTGTCCTGTTAACCGGTTAACCGGTATTGCAGTCCCTAATCTGTACGTGCACCCCCCGCCCGATTCTTGGGGACAATGTTTTTCATAAAGATTTAAATCCTAAGAAACAATTTAAGACATGTCCTAAAAAAAAAACTGGCTGTACTTTCAAAATGGCGGCCATATGTTAAAAAAAACTGTTGCCAATGTTGTTTTTGTCATTTAACCCAAAAACTAAAAAAGATGAACAAGAACTTTTTTCACAGAAAACAACGAGCATAAAATTTTCTACAATTTTGTTCCTATAAAATATTTTGATAGGAGTTACCATTTTCCAGATAAATGATTCCAATATTAAGAAAACATGGAAATTCATATATCGGTAAAACACTTAGAGGAAATAACTGTGACAATTATTGTAAGGCGTATAATATAACTTTATATTATTAACATAACAAAAATAAAATTAGAGAATATTATTTAGGTATTATGCAAATCACAACTTACACACTTTTTTATTTATTATGAAAATACCTACTTTCTGTATATTGTTGCCCTAATCTGGGCACGCTAATATACTAGTTAGGTAAATACTTTAAAACACTTATTATTGAAGAACCAATCAAAACAACTACTCTCCTAGCTAATACTGACGAAGTGTTGAATTACATGATAGGATTCTCAACATTTTAAAGAAAAAAAAAATATCGAAAATACTTAAATCATTTATTTACATTTAGTCATTCACCCTTTTTTTTTTTTTATTTAATATGAAATTATCTACTTTCTGTATATTGGTACCTTAACCGGTCACGCTAATATACTACTTAGGAAAACACTTTAAAACACTCATTATTGGAAAACCAATCAAAACAACTACTCTTCTAGCTAATACTGACGAAGTATTGAATTACATGATAGGATTCCTGGCATTTTAAGGCAAAAAAATATATTGAAAATATTTAAATTATTTATTGAAATTCAGTCATTCACAACAATTATTATTGAACCTTACAGAAAGTAGGTATTTTCATAATAAATAAAAAAGTGTGTAAGTTGTGATTTGCATAATATCGAAATAATATTCTCTAATCATGATAAAAGCAAATAAATAAAAAATAATTAATTGCAAAAAATAAAATAAACTGAAAAAAATTAATAATAATAATATTATAATTTCCAGACATTTATATCGAAAACGGTAACAATGGTATCTGGAAAATGGTAACTCCCTTTGTTCTTTCTGCGGAAAGTTTTTCTCCATCTTTTCTAGTTTCTGTGTTAAATGACAAAAACAATATTTGCAATTTTTTTTTAAACAGACGCCATTTTGAAAGTACAGCCAGTTTCTTTTTTGGGGACATGTCTTGAATTGTTCCTTAGGCTTTAATCTTTATGAAAAACATTGTCCCCAAAGATCGGGGGGGGGGGGGGTGCACGGACAGTTAGGGTGGGCTCCCGTAGTATTACGTTTTATATTGAATTTTATATTTTATTTTAAGAGCTGAATCATTTATCTGGAAAATGGTAACTCCTGTCCAAATATTGTATAGGAACAAAATTGTAGAAAATTTTATGCACTTTGTTTTTTGTGCAGAAAGTTTTTCTCCATCTTTTTTAGTTTTTGTGTTAAATGACAAACACAATATTTGCAAATTTTTAACGGACGCCACTTTGAAAGTGCAGCCAATTTTCTTTTTTGGGGACATGTCAAAAATTGTTCCTTAGGCTTTAATCTTTGAGAAAAACATTGTTCCCAAGGATCGGGGGGGGGGCACTTAGGGCGGGCTCCCGTTTTATATGTTTAGTGAAAAATATACAGAGCGGTCCCCCTAAAAAAAAGTTAATATTGGTATGTAGTTGAAACAATTACTTCGAAAGAAATATGATATATTTTTTGTAAAAAATATACAGAGTGGTTACCGTTAATAAAAGAATATAATAATTCGGATTAAAGTAATGTTTGAAACATAGTTAATAGTGACACCAACGAAAAAAGCTTGATATACTTTTAGTGAAAAAAATATGTATATAGGATGGTTACTCAAAAGATAGAACTAATTAATTAATAAAAGGTACAAAATAGTTTTATGTACCTCAATGTGTTATGTAACTCAATTTAAGGATAGGATTTTGCAGAGTGAGAGGGAAATGTGCGTTTATTTTCGATTTATTATAAATATTTAAGAAACCAAACATAGTATAATCTTTAAAACTGATTTAGATACTTGTCTTGCTGTTGTTCTATCGAATACAACTATACAAGGTGGGCCGTTAATAATAGGCCATAATTCAAGGGTAGATTATTTAGAGCAAAATATGAGGATATAACCAAACATGCTTTAGTAAATTGTTGCCGTGGAAAAAGATACAGGGTGTTAAAATTATTTTTTTTTTCTTTTTTTTTGCAATGTCAACTACCTATTGACCGATCTTCTCACAATTTGGTAAGGAAACATCGAGGGAAACATTTTTTAAGCTAAGAAACAATAATTTATGTATTACATCACGTGGAGGGCGCCTCATGAGCTATACCTGATGATGAATATTTTTTCTCTTTTTTTTTACGAAACATAGTGGCACTTTTGACTAGAAAATTTCATGTAGGAGTCATTTCTACGTAAAAAAAGGTACACTTGATAGAACTTGATAATTCCAAACGTTTTCGAGAAAACTGCTGCATAGATCTCAAAAATTCTTTGAAAACAAACCCAACTTGAAAAGGAGATATCGTTATGGTACGGGAGCCAGCGACACTGTTTTTTTTTGAAAGATCTGCTTAAAATTAATTTCTTATTTTTTTGTTATCTTTAGGCTGTGTTTTCACAAAATCGCTTCTGCAGGCGCACCAGCGGGCCAGCACCTGACAGGACTTTTTTGCCCTGCTAAAGCCATGTTCCATCGAATGGCCGGCAGAATTCATTTTTTAACAATTTCAAGTACATAATAAATTCCTGGCAAAAAATCAGCTTTATACCTTTCAATTTCTGTCAACTGACTTTGTTTTCTTACATGTTTATGTTTTGATACGAACACGGCGGTTTACAATGCAGGTGACAGGAAGTCATTTTCCCTTGTACTATAATATCAATAAAGAACACAAAAAATCTCATCTTTAAATACGTATAGCATTGACACTTTTTTTAACATAATTGAAATGGTGCTGTTGTCTCGCTAACGAAGTGCCAGGAGTTGTTTTTGTAGATAGATTACATTGGGTGCGTTTAAGGAACGCAACGGTTGGCAACAGTTGCAGGCAGCGGTTTCCTAATATGTGATAATTGTCAACTGTTGGAAGTTTTAGTCATCGGAAAAATTAACTCAGTGGTGAAACTTAACTCACTTTCTTTCATCGAGCAGATTAATTTCGTCTTACAAAAAGTAATTCAAAATAAATGAATCAGTCATAATGGCATGCACTAAACCGTAATTTATTTAACCGTTTTAATATCATGCCATTCACCACATAACATAAAGATTTTCTTTGACATAACTTCAACTGTAGTGACATTTAGCAACATCCTTTACACGGTTTAGCGAACTCACAACAATTGATTAGAATCAGAAAGTAATCAGGTTGAGTGATTATTCTCAGCGGTTGCATTCCCTAAACGTGCCCATCAATATGATCGTAAAAAAATAAACCAAATTTAAACGAACATAGGAACTAAATGTCTCTATTCTGTTTTACCCAGTACGATGTAATTCCATTAGTTTGCTATTTCTATTTAACAATTTACTGTGGTGTGCAATCGCACTCTTAAATTATTTTTAAATTGCTACGTTCAGTTTTATTACAGAAAGTCGTATATGCCACTAAACATTATTTGATTGTCTAAAACTGCGCTTAATGTATTAAAAATTATCGTTATATGTCATTGAAAAACATTTTTTTTGTCGTGGAAAACCAGGCAAATTCAGCTAATTTTTCTAGTTACAAAATATTACAATAATCATACTCACTTGGGAAACAATTGTAGATGTCTAAGTCAATGAGTTATAGCAAAAACAGATTGGTATCTTTCAAAGTCACATTTTCTATATTAAAATTCCCTTATTAACTGTTTAGGCTACGCAAAGGATGGTTATTTGTTTCACCTGTCTGTATGTCTGTACGTATGTATGAATCTGACTATGTTAACGTGTTATCTTGTTATCTAGTTTTTCTCTACCTTTATCCCCTAAAAAGGCAAAAAAGATCTTGTCCTAAGGTTCTGATCTAACTTCTCTGAAGTATTTTGATATGCTGAAGCCAATTTTGAACAAAAAAAATTTCTATCGTGTCAGTTTCCCTCTGCCAACCCTAGGAGATAAAAATAGGGAAAATGACACGATATAAAATTTATTTTTGTCCAACGTTGGCTTCAGTGCGTCAAAATACTTCAGAAAAGTTAGATGAGAACCTTAGTACAAGACTTCTTTTTTTTGTAGACCTGTGTAATTATTACGTGTAGTATTTGTAATCGATATGTAGAACTATCATTTCGGTGTATACGTTTATTGCCTTTAGACAAACCAAGGCACTTCCGTTGAACGTATACACTTATGATAATTTATACAGCAAAGAGCAAATATTGATGTTTTAAAATGAATTGGCAATACGAGGGACTGAACGTGGATCAAGAGTAAATAATAATATTTGCATTATATCTATATTTTTTTATTTACATAAATACATTGGTAAATATATTTTGACGTGTTGATTTTAAATAATTTAATGAGTAGGGATGAGCACCCATTGAAAAAATAATATTTAAGCCACTCGAATGTGACCGGGATGCTCTGGAGTTATTACACTCCTCCCTCGTTTTCACTTTGACTTTAAACACTTTTGTCTGAAGTTGCATTTTTAGCATAAAGAATAATTCATCTTCAACTATAATAAAATTTGGAAAAATATAGCCATTGTAAAAAAACAGTTGAATTTGTTTAATTTTCGTAGAAATTTCATTAAAAATACTTATTTATAACACAAGTCAATAAAGACATATTGTATCCATGATCGGAATGATTGCAAGAGAGACGTAGCCTCTGTCTTTACTCGAGTTGTAGCACACGAATTTTTTTCCAAAAGAACACTAGTGTTCTTCCTCTTTTGTTCAAAATTGAAAACTCCGTAACTAACAAATATTTTTAATATAGTCTTGTCGATATCAACATTTTTTTTGGAATTTACTACCACATATGAATTGTCTTCTAAAAATAATAAGCAAGATAATACAATTATCCAGTAATAGGGTCATTTAGTGATATGGCAGTTTCCTACGTTTTCTTTCTCATTTTAAAGTATAACAAACCAATAGCCTCAGAAAAAAATTTCATCTCAATTGAATCAATAGCCACAGAGATATTCGCATTTGAATAGAAACACGCTCGGCCGGCCAACAGTCCGTAGAGTGACGTCACTTGGCGTGCGCCGATACCTATATTAGAGCAGCGATTTCGTCTATGGTGTCGTTTTTTTTTTTGGCGTAGAACCAGGTCAAACATGTTAGGTTCCTTTGAGTATGTCACCGGGCATATGAAATCATATTTTACGACATTTTTTTGTGGTCTCGAACTTTTTAAATCAATAAAAAGTGAAAAAAATGTATTTTTAAATAAAATTGTTTTTTTTTTTGTTTCCACCGCCATATCTTTAAAACTATTAAAGGTACCGAAATTTGTTTTGTGTCAAATTATAGCGCACACTGTAGCGCTTTTACCAATATAAATGGTTTGGGCACAATTCGCACTTTCATTTCTCTAAAAATCAGATAAACTAAAAATATATATTTTATGTATTGAAATCTTCACCAATCGATAAACTTTTTTATTTTTGAAAATATTTAGATACATGCAGCGAAGAAAATAAAGCCTAATAATCACAAAAGTTTTTGAAACAATATATTTTTTCCTAAAATGTACCGTGTGGCAACAGCGATTTTTTTTATCAGCGCTAAATGCGACATTGGGCGCAATTAATACACCTCGCATGCAGGGTTGGTCAGATTAGTCGCGTAGAAGTGGCGGTTGTCGAAAATCATTAAGTATTCATTGTTCTGATAAAAATTGTGACAATTGAAAATGTGCTTGTTTTAAGGAAGGCCTAAAATGTTCCAACGAGTGCAAATGTCGTTCCTGTAACAACGTTATTAAAGATTCCGAGGCAGATATGAACGAATTATAGAATGCTATTAATGTAGGGCCTACATAAACTACATACTACATATTTATCTATCCAAATAGAAAATCTATTTCAACAATAAAACTCATTTTATGCGTACGTTTTTACTTTCATTCATTTAAAAATGTCTAATAAACTTACTAATTAGGTGGGTAGTTAGTAACACTGATTGTTATTTATAGATTAGGTATTTATCTTTTTATTATTAAAAGGAGACTATTTTATATTTATTGTACAATTTCTTAATATTAACAACATATGATCAATACAGTGGCGGCTTGTGATATTGTCTGCAGAGGAGGCTTGATATTTTGAAAGACAATTAGAGAAATTTCTACAAGTAAAAGATATTAATTTGGAAGATTGGAAGATATGCTGCTTCTTCCAAAGGGAGGCTCAGCCTCCCCTGCCTCCCCTGACGAGCCGCCACTGGATCAATACTACTGTACAATATATGAAATATTGAACAATAATATTGATCCCCTAGATGCTTTTGATCACTACTGGTTTTGTATCTATTGATATAAGTTAAACTACTACATACACCCCGACCGGGACCGTCAGATCGTTGCAGTCGGCAGGCTTGCTACAGCCGAGCGCGCAAGAATATGACTTTGACCCATTAAAAAAAATCGCTGACTCAATACTATGAACGGAACATGAAAAATTTTTATCCTAAAAACTTTTTTCAACTATTGGCTTCAATTTGTACGCAGCATGTATATACAAATTTTCATAAATAATTTTTTTTTTTCTCGATTGTCTAAAATTACGCAAGTTTGAGTTTCCTATTATTTTTCCAACTTAAAAAAAAAATAAATCGAGTTCACCTGGGACGTTGTTCGAAGCGCTATTGTGTCTACTTTAATATAAAAAAAAATAGCTTGATAGCACAAATATTTTCAGAAATATAGCGGTGGAGACGTTAAAAAACATATTTCATTAAAAATCTATTTTTTTGAGTTTTTCCGAAATAAAAAAGTTCTCGACCACCAAAAAATGTCGGAAAAAATGATTTCGTGTACACGATTATCTTACTAAAGAATCCCACTAAGTCTGGTTTAGTTCTACGCCGGTTTTTCTCGAAAACTAAACGACTTTACTTCCAGATTTTACTCTACTAACTTGCATTCACAGCCGTGTTCACTGGGCGGTTCAGCCATCTGACGTCACAACTCGACTACATGGTTATCCCGAGCGTTTTTAAGCGCGCCGACTTTAATAATTTTTTTATACATGAAGGCGGCGTCAGTAAATTCTAATTTTTGGCATACTTACTATACTCACCAAGCTCTTTCAGAATATGTAATAATAAAAAATTGTTAAATGAGCCTATTAATTATAATGTAAGTCAAAAACTTATGTGTATGTAATACATAATAGCAATATATCGTAATTTTGTTAAGAAAGATATCAGTGCCCGCAAACAAATCTGTACCAGATTTTGGCGTGCCACCGATTTTGCTAAATAATAATTTATAATTTAAATGTACCAGTAATTCTGTCTTTGAATAAAATCATTTACTTACTTACTTAGTTACTTACTCTTACAGCAAAATAACCTCTACACTTGTGACGGAATATTTGGTGGGTATTCTGTTAAAAATAATATAAATAAGAATAAAAAGAATATGAATATAATGTATTTTACTAACGTTTCGCAGACGGAATCTGTTTCCTTTCTCAAAGATTTAATAAACAATCTTGTATGTGCTATGTATATTAAATACACAGCTTTATGTTATATCCAATATCCAATATGTTAAATTTGATAAGTTCTTCTTTTATTGTTTATTATAAGACTATCAGTTATATCAACAGTTCTGTGTAAGTAGTAAGTTTCTAGGATATAATATGAACATATTCTTAGAACTCTTTAATACCTAGGCGTGGAAAGGTCACGGTGCTTTTATTTTATAATTTATATTTTAAACTGGGGGATTATGTATAATTTACTCCTTATACATAACCAAAATTACACTTTGCAGTCTCAATAAACTTTTGTTTTTCATTTGTTTCTATTCTCTTCTGTAATATGAACGGAGAGTAACTATATTGAATTTGATCGGTACATTTCTAAAACCGTAAATATTGCTCGTAGAGAAAATTTTTTCATATCCTTGTGATCGAGTTCTGAGTAACTTTCAAAATATCGTCTCTCTGTCTATCCTTCACGTTTCTTGTAAGCAACGATAACTTGTGGAAATTCCGATAGTATTGAAATTTGGATGGAGGAAGAACACTATTGTTTAAAAAAAAAATCGGCAGCTACTGGAAGCGGCTGGAACCTCCCCACCCGGTGAATCTTTGAAGTCGAAAAGAGCACTAAACAATATGAACGATCTCATTTAATTATATGTATTAAGTTGAAATATTTTTTTCGTATTAAATCAGAAAAAAGTCTTGCGTTCGGTGGGATTTTGACCTAAGAACTTGAGTGTTAAATTTATAGTCTGCACAACATTAATATTTTATTCAATGTTTTTAATACAAATATATGCTTCATCGGATCGTAGCCCGGGGCCAGCCAGACAACCACGGTGAACACCGAAGTGGCGAGTGTGAGGCTGGACGGGGTAGGTCCGGTTTGGCTTGGAGAAAAATAGAAAAGTAGCTCCTGTCTTCTGTAGGCAGGCTTAAAGACTAGGTTAAAATTATGTGTCCACATGGATCTAAAATTAATATAAAAATAAACACAATTCTATAAAAACGTTCGTAGGCAAGAGCACTTAATAATTTTGATTATTGATACGGGAAACAACTAAACGAAAAAACCTCTTCGTTGGTATTGGGATGGATGGCAGGGATGGCCATCTTTGGAAAAACCATATAACTCTTGGTGGACAGTTTCCCTGCCAGATGTAGCCAGGGTAGTGTTCATGGTGGCTTGTTTAAGTTTGAGTTGGTATATTTTGTTTTATCTTTTGGCCTCGACCAATTTTTCACTAAATCGGTCAGGGAAGTGATAGCTGTCAAATTTTTAGTTCCAATGTTTCTCTGGGGAATTTGGTTTTTGAAAAATGTTTAGGTTGGTACCAATGTCTTAAATTGTTTTTAGGTTATGTAGTACTATTTTTAGGTTATGTTACCGGAAGAATTTCCGGCGGGATGCCGGAAGTAGCGGAAATAGTTTTTAAAATTTAATGTCACTGTCACTTTTAAAGTTTTATTGGAAAAAACTCACCGAAAGCGTTCCGGTGGGGTTGTTTACACTTGTAGGGCTTGTAAGCGGTTCAGGATGGCCTCTCACACCATCCGTGGGCTTTATAAACGTCGAAAAAACTTGTAATCTCTCAATGCACTTGACACGTCAAAAATACTCAGCATACAGTCTGCACGCTTTAACACACTAGCAGAGAACTTATACCACAAATGGACCCGTAGTATTTTTTGGGAAGTTTCCTTTGAGTCCATTTAATAAAATTTGACATTTTTTTGAAAATTTGACATTTTTCTGAAGTGACTACTCCGAAAATTTGACAATTTTCAAACATTTGACATTTTTCTGAAAGGTGACATTTCTTCGAAAATTGACGTTTTTTCGAAAATTTGACATTTTTCTGAAAAGTGACATTTTTCCGAAAATTTGACATTTTCCCGAAAATTTGACATTTTCCTGAATTTTTGACATTTTTCTGAAAAGTGACATTTCTCTGAAAATTTGACATTTTTCTGAAGTGACATTACTCCAAAAATTTGACAATTTTCAAACATTTGGCATTTTTCTGAAAGATGACATTTCTTCGAAAATTTGACGTTTTTTCGAAAATTTGACATTTTTCTGAAAAGTGACATTTTTCTGAAAATTTGACATTTCTGAAAGTGACATTTCCCTGAAAATTTAACATTTTTTCGAAAATTTGACGTTTTTCTGAAAGGTGACATTTTTCTGAAAGGTGACATTTCTTCGAAAATTTGACGTTTTTTCGAAAATTTGACATTTTCCTGAATTTTTGACATTTTTCTGAAAAGTGACATTTCTCTGAAAATTTGACATTTTTTCGAAAATTTGACATTTTTCTAAAGTGACATTACTCCGAAAATTTGACAATTTTCAAACATTTGGCATTTTTCTGAAAGGTGACATTTCTTCGAAAATTTGACGTTTTTTCGAAAATGGCATTTTTCTGAAAAGTGACATTTTTCTGAAAATTTGACATATTTCTGAAAAGTGACATTTCCCTGAAAATTTAATATTTTTTCGAAAATTTGACATTTTTCTGAAAAGTGACATTTCTCGGAAAATTTGACGTTTTCCTGAAAATTTGACATTTTCTTAAAAATCTGACATTTTTCTGAAAAGTGACATTTCTCCGAAAATTTTATATTTCTTGGAAATTAAAAAAAAAAAAAATTCGTGACGTCTTGTAGAAATATTTTTTTGATATCATCATCAGTTCGCCTGTTATAAGAATTTTATGCTTTTACGACGTCATCAGAACGTAGGTGTATTTTTAATTCACTTCGTATTCCATCCATCTACAATATTTCCACCTACGTTTCAAACTTTAATTGGATGTTTCCAGTTAAGTCGATATCTGCACCAGTTTCTAAGAATTTTTCTTATTTGTGACGTCATGTGACGTAGGTGTATTATTAATTCACTCGTAATCCGTCCGTCTACAATATTTATACCTACGTTTCAAATTTCAGTTCGATATCTTCAACCGTTCCCGAGTTATCAGCCGAAATCACTGAACACCTCTGTCATTATTAGAATATCACCCTGTACATTGCACTGCTTTGAGAACAAAACAAGTGAAATTTTTGTTTTTTAATTTTTTTCACGGAAACCAAATCGAAAAAGTGCAAGTGTGATATATCGTTGAAATCGGAATTTTTACTGCTTTTCAATGGTTCAATTACAAATTGCAAGTAATCATAAAATAAACAACTTGTTGTGCCAAAACGGCACTAAACGTAATCCGATCTCAACCAAAATCTTTTCAGATCTTCTGGAGCACTAAAGAAACCCTCATGCAAAGTTTCATCCAAATCCGTTTAGTAGCTTCGCCGCTATCGTGCTAACATACATACACACACACACACACACACACATACATACACACAGACATTTTTCAAAAACAATTTTTTTGGGTTCCTGGGACCTCAAAACGTAAAGATTTGATGTTATCTCAATTTTCGATTTTGGACTAATTGTAGTAACCTCCCACAATTTTATTGTGGGGAGGTTAAAATCAGTCAGTAATTACAGCATTCTACCAAAAATAATGTACTTGAAGAGGGCTTTTGATAAGATTCTACAAAAACAGAAATTCTGCATAGTATAGACGAGCGGCTTGCCAACCAAGGTGGCGTAATCGGGATATGATTAAAATTAGACAAAATTAATTTTTTTTGAAGAAACTGCGAAGAGTATCCTATAATATATTAAACATTTATATAAAACTTTAATAAATTGTTAAAGGGTAAAATGTAAACATAAAGAAATATTACTATATGACGTTGAAAATACATTTTGTTTTTTTTCAATGGGACCAAAGTTAAAGAGGCTGCTAATATAAAAAAATGTAAATCGGAGAGGAATTGAGCCTTTTTCACATAATAGTGGAACACCAAGTAGCAAATGCAAAACCTACAAAATCTCTATCATGACCTCGTTTATAAACCGTAAAGGCACAATTCATATCACCTCCTCGGGGCGAGGGGGCTAGATATTCGGATATTATTTTTGTTTGTTTACATATTTTAAAAACTACATTTTTTACCAAAAAAAAAAAACATATAAAGCCATAGTTCGTAGGAGTTCTTCCCAATCCCTGGGTGTCTTGTGACGCCGTATTGTCGCTCATGTTGACCTTCGTATATGATGACTCACTTGTTGACAATATCCCTTAAAGAGAGACTTCCCTCATACCGATTTTTCCGCCTCATTCACTTAACTGATAAGAATTGGCCCTTCTGTGAAATCGTTTATAAAGGTGTTTAAAACACAGTTAATAAATTGATCCAAATTTGTCCATTTCCAATGAAATGGCACTAAAATAGTTCGTACTTTAATATAAGCAAATATAATGAACGACAAAGGCAATTGTAATCTTTTGTACAAATTTTAATCGCTTTTTAGCTATAATGAAACAAAATTCTCTGAAAATGCCCACGACGCGACACCTGAATGAATTTTTGATGTTGCGTTATTTATTTTAAAACCTTATTCCTTATTTCCAGTTACCAATATCAGGCGATGACAACCGTTTTTTTGTCATTGAATGCCGATAAGTTTAACCTAGATATTATTCCAATTCCTTCTGTATATAAATAATATGATTCGTCCTTAGTTTTCAACTGTATTTGACATATGTAAGGAGCAGTCTTAATGATTTTTTACTTAATTAAGTATAATTATTTGTACCCCATTGTTAGAGTATACCTTATTGTATTTTAATTAACGTTTTTGTCTTTATTTTCTTCATTATTAAACCAAATTGACATCTGCATTGTCTGCAAGCTCAGGCCGAAGCTAATGAAATTTTATTGGTTTTTATATGGTACAATATACACCACTGCTCCATTATTCACACAACAGTAAATATCCATTATATAATTTAATATCCATTTGGAATATAAATTTATACAGAATTGCATGTGAATGGAAATTTTGTTTATTTGTTGTGCTTAAATATAATTGAGATTAATGTGGCCCGCTTCTTGGTACAGAATGAAAAAACTCCGTGATTTTCCATTATTTCGGCTAATCTGATAGATTGAAGCCTGATCATGTGTTAATATCTGCACTGGCAATGCCCCAAACTGATATAATTACATTTTTGGCAGATATCGATTGCCTGTGTGGAAGCAAAATTAATTTGATGAGTTTAGCTTTTATTCATATACGGTCCGATTACTTTATAAAAATACTAATGTATGTTGAAACAACTTGAAAAGACTATAGGCAGTCCTACCTAGGCTGATAACTTTTATATTTTTTTCTAAAAACTATTAATAAACTTAAAATAATTTTTTAAACAATTTCAATTTGAAAATATATTTAGGGTTTAAGTCAAGTAAATAATTTAGTATATTTAATAAATCGTTAAAAAAAGTCCACACCCTAACATGATACTTTACCATACATTACAATTCCTCAAAAAGACAACTTTTTGTTAAAAAGACAGCGCGTAACGAACTTCTTGCTCAATTTTGAAATTTAATGTAGGTTTCTATCAAATTGAAACCACACAAGTACAGCGCCCCCTCGCACGCACGCACGTAAATTTTTGTCCGATGTGGGGGATGAGTGTTTTTTGTAAATTAAATTTTAATTTTGAAAAACGTATTTTTGCTTCGTTTTTTTAGTACCACAAATTTTGTTCATCGGATCAGGTCAAAAAAAGTATAAGCGATTGTGAATCTTTAAACGAAACTGGGCCCAAATCCAAACTGCCATTTTACTTTTTTGTAAAAAAATTGACGATTTGCACGAAAGAAAGTTCAGTAAAAAGTGTCATGGCGCACAGTATAATGGTATCACTGTAATTCACTGCACATGTTGACCAACTCGTCTAATTTCCAAACTTTGCAACAATTAAATACCTATAATATAATAATCATAACATCGTTTTCATTATCTTTAATGTTAAACCTGCTTCCATTGAATATAAATAGTCTTTATTAGGTTGTTTCGTAGTCTACAATATTTAAAAAACGTCGAATTATGCAATTTGTCAAACACTGTTTCCAACTCTCAGTTTACTAGAAGAGTTGGCAGCAGTGACTGACAAATTGCATAATTTGACATTTTTTAAATATTGTAGACTACGAAACAACCTAATAAAGCTGATTTATATTCAGTGGAAGTACGTTTAACATTAAAGATAATGAAAACAATGTTATGATTATTATATTATAGGTATTTAATTGTTGCAAAGTTTGGAAATTAGACGGGTTGGTCAACATGTGCAGTGAATTACAGTGATACCATTATACTGTGCGCTATGACACTTTTTACCAAACTTTCTTTCATGCAAATCGTCAATTGTCATGAAAAGTTACAAATAGTGGGGGTAGATGAAGTAAAAGAAATTTGGTCCTCTCACTCAATTTTGTACTCATACTAAATCACAGTTTTATTTTTTTTTCACCCTCTTTAATAGTGGGGTGGGGGGTGGTAATGGCAAAAAATGTTTCGAGACCTTACCTTCTCTTATATATACTAAATACCAATTTGATGGACTCTTACTTGCTTGATTTACCTATTTACCCCCATTCACCCTATATTTATCCCCCAACCCTTCAACGGAATAAGATGAAAATATAATCTAGTTCCAGATCTCGTTAAAACACATACGTGTACCTTTCAAGTAAATATCTTAAACGGTTCCAGAGAAATCGTGCGCACAAAAAAGTTACAGACCGGCAGACAGACCAGACCGACAGACAGATTTTTTTTCTCAAACTTAAAATCTCGATGTTTCATGGCATTCCGAAGAGTAATAATTTTCAAATTTTTTTGTCTTACCAAACTTTCACTGGATGTAGAAATAATTATATGACGCAGTAAAATAATATATTGCCAGCATTGGTAAATTTCTAGTTTAATTTCAAATTAATACAAAAATGTTGTTTTCCTTCCATATTGCCAAGGAACGGGCAAGTATGGCCGTGTCCGAGATAAGGTTAGATTCTGATTATATTACGCTAAAAAGAAAAGTTTTCGCATGGCGACTGTGCATGTGTCTGTCTGTATATGGAATTTTCTTTCGTTTACAATAACTTTTTTTAATGTTCTTCTCAGTGAGAAATCCAGACCTCCGATATCGATCGGATTATGGGTTTTGGAAATATGCGAAATTTTGCAGAACATAGTATGGTTCCCCCTATCGATTTTTTAGTAATATCTTGAGATTGAGGGCTTGTTTATGCTTATCTGAGTGGACAACGGTCAATTCTCCCTTAGGATCTGCGGGGCCATCTGGAGCATCTGAACCTGTAGTGAGAGAAACGCTCCATTTAAAAATATTTCCGAATGAAGAATCCGATCTCGGCCAATAAATAATTGCATTTCTCTGTCTCTCTCTCTGTATGTGTGTGTGTGTGTTTCTGCCCCTCTCCCCCCTTCCTAAGGCGATGTCGATAAAATGTATGAATTTGCAGAGAACAGTATTGCAAGCGAGAAAAATTTCTCTTTTGAAATAAATACCAAGTTTATTAAGAAGAATAAAGATAAAGGATGGAGGTAACTTTTTTATTTGAAACTTTTTTTCTAGGATAGACAGTTTTTGAAAAAATCGCATGTGGAAATACGAAACGCCCTCGCTGTTGGTAAATTTCTTGCAACAAAAAATAAATACAGAATTTAAACGCCGAACTTACTTTCTAGCGTAACTTAAAAAAAAATCGTCAGTAAATAACTTTTATGTAAATTTTTCGAGAAAACCAAATAAATATTGTTAGGTTGGTAACATACTATTAAGGTTCAAAATTTGAGCAAAGTCATTACTGACGTCTTCGAGAAAATTGAAAGTTTCGACCTTTTTTGCATCGGTAAACTACCCTTATGTGATTTTTTGGAGGAAAGCCGCTAATGCCATATTGTTAGGTTTGTAAATCACTATTATTGTACAGAATTTGAGCAAAACCGTTAGAGCCGTTTTTGAAAAAAATCGAGGTTTGCGATTTATTCGCATCAGTAAACTACCCTTATCTGAATTTTCCCGAGAAAACTACTAATGGCATATTATTAAGTTTGATTATGTAGTATCAATGTACAAAATTTGAGCAAAATCGTTAGATCCATTTTTGAGACAGTTGAGATTTCCTATCTTTTCTCCTAAGTAAACTTCCCTTAATTTTAGGGTTAGATGAAAAATTAAAACTGAAGTTATACTACTAGTAGAGTAATGAAATAAAAAAAATCGTAAATGACACCATTCCACAAAAAGTGTCACCATTAATACTCCTTACCGTGTGCTGATGATATATTAATGATGCCAGTCTGACTATACAAAATTTATACATATATATGGCTATAAAATTCGCGAGTCAAAGAGAAATGAAATTTTAAAGTAGCTACAAATTTTAAATGGTTATAGTTTGTCTACAACCCTTAAATATTAAAGTAAACTTGCCACTTGAAACACACATCGTCTAGTGGCCAATGTTGTATTATATGGAGAGCGTTGAAAGTACAACATATAAAATCCAGCGCAAAATGAAATTATATTGCCTTTTGTTATCTACGAATACCTAAGAATTCAAATAAAAGGAAAAATTTTAAACATTTACTACAATGGTTCACTTGTGCACGTATAAACATTATAATTAAAATACAAAGTGTCACGCGACTTGTAAATCGTGGCCATTAATATGGTGTTTGCGTGACACTTTCCTTTCCTTAATATTCTGTTAACATTGAAAATATTCTAATAATACGAAAGTTATGAATAAATAGCGCTATAGATGCCGTCTCAGAACCAACTGTTTTTCTTTATTTTCTAATATGATATGGGACTCACGCAACATTTGGCGATACTCTGAATAAGAAACGAAGTATTGGTTAATAATACAATCTGCCCAATAAGCAAATTTCTCATTTCTACAACAATTTTGTTTTATTGCTATTTTATTACATTTATAAAATTGAAATAAAACAAAATAGTTGTATAACATTTAAATGTTGCTTGTTGGGTGTAGAGCAAAAAAGCGGGTGGTGCCCGTGAATAATTCCTACAAGGATTTTTTTTTTGTTTAGAGGAGTGTAAATAGATTATCCCCGATTATATCCTTTCCTGTTAGGTCTACCCAGGGCCGGATTGGGCATTTTTTTCGGCCAGAGTTTGATTTCTTATGTCGTCCCACTCAAGGCAAATGGGGGAATTTTTGCTTCCCAAAAAAAGTCTTTCTTTCGAAAATAGAAAAAAAATCCACTTCTCAGAAATGAAAATTGATGAACGGGGGGAGAAAATCGCAACAGAAAATGTTTTCACTCGGAAATGAAAATCGTGCGCCGGCTCCAATGTTGACCGGCCCACCGAATTTCACTCGGTAACTCACCGGCTCAATCCGGGCCAGGCATTACCTATATTGTAGAAAATGGAAAAAGCTACAAGTTACAGCTCCCAGAGTGGTAAAAATTTGTGTTTTGCTACAGATTTTTGCAATTATCTCTGCCCCCATTGCTCCTAGGTAGTAATTAGTTATTATCAATATTATAGATTCTAAAATTTCCCAAAACTTTTCTTTAAACAATTTTGTTCCACGGTGAACTGTGAACAGCAGGGATAATTACAAAAATCTGCAACGAAGCAGAATAATGTAGGCAGAGTTGCCACAAACACTAATTAATGTTTTCCACAAAAATTTTACAATAAGAGAAACTCTGTGATCAAATTAAAGGAAATTTCCTATAATTCGATATCATATTTTTTGGGAAAGTTAATAATTTCGGCCTACGAGAACCACAAATAGGGTCATTTAGTGATATGGCAGTTTCCTACTATTTCTTCCTCATTTTAAAGTATAACAAACTAATAGCCTCAAAAAAAAATTTCAGCTCAATTGAATCAATAGCCACAGAGATATTCGCATTTGAATAGAAACACGCTCGGCCGGCCAACAGTCCGTAGAGTGACGTTACTTGGCGTGCGCCGATACCTATATTAGAGCAGCGATTTCGTAAGTCTATCGTGTCGTTTTTTTTTTTTTTTTTGGCGTAGAACCGGGTCAAACATGTTATGTTCCTTTGAGTATGTCACCGGGCATATGAAATCATATTTTACGACATTTTTTTGTGGTCTCGAACTTTTTAAATCAATAAAAAGTGAAAAAAATGTGTTTTTAAATAAAATTGTTTTTTTTTGTTTCCACTTAAAACTATTAAAGGTACCGAAATTTGTTTTGTGTCAAATTAAAGCACACACTGTAGCGCTTTTACCAATATAAACGGTTTGGGCACAATTCGCACTTTCATTTCTCTAAAAATCAGATAAACTAAAAATATAGATTTTATGTATTGAAATCTTCACCAATTGATAAACTTTTTTATTTTTTAAAATATATTTACATACATGCAGCGGATCAAATAAAGCCTAATAATCACAAAAGTTTTTGAAACAATATATTTTTTCCTAAAATGTACCGTGTGGCAACAGCGATTTTTTTTATCAGCGCTAAATGCGACATTGGGACGCAATTAATACACCTCGCATGCAGGGTTGGTCAGATTAGTCGCGTAGAAGTGGCAGTTGTCGAAAATCATAAGTATTCATTATTCGGATAAAAATTGTGACAATCGAAAATGTGCTTGTTTTAAGGAAGGCCTAAAATGTTGCAACGAGTGCAAATGTTGTTCCTGTAACAACATTATCAAAGATTTCGAGGCAGATATGAACGAATTAGAATGCTATTAATGTAGGGCTACTACATAAACTACATACTACATATTTATCTATCCAACTAGAAAATTTATTTCAACAATAAAACTCATTTTATGCGTACGTTTTTACTTTCATTCATTTAAATATGTCTAATAAACTTACTAATTAGGTGGATAGTTAGTAACACTGATTGATATTTATAGATTAGGTATTTATATCTACCTACCTGTCTTTTTATTATTAAAAGGAGACTATTTCATATTTATTGTACAATTTCTTAATATTAACAACATATGATCAATACTACTGTACAATATATGAAATATTGAACAACAATATCGATCCCCTAGATGCTTTTGATATAAGTTAAACTACTACATACACCCCGACCGGGACCGTCAGATCGTTGCAGACGGCAGGCTTGCTACAGCCGAGCGCGCAAGAATATGACTTTGGCCCGTTAAAAAAAATCGCTGACTCAATACTATGAACGGAACATGAAAAATTTTTATCCTAAAAACTTTTTTCAACTATTGGCTTCAATTTGTACGCAGCATGTATATACAAATTTTCATAAATAAATTTTTTTCTCGATTGTCTAAAATTACGCTACTGAAAATAACAATAAAATAGCTTGATAGCACGAATATTTCCAGAGATATAGCGGTGGAGACGTTAAAAAACATATTTCATTAAAAATCTATTTTTTTGAGTTTTTGCGAAATAAAAAAGTTCTCGACCACCAAAAAATGTCGTAAAAAATGATTTTGTGTACACGATTATCTTACTAAAGAATCCCACTAAGTCTGGTTTGGTTCTACGCCGGTTTTTCTCGAAAACTAACCGACTTTACTTCCAGATTTTACTCTACTAACTTGCATTCACAGCCGTGTTCACTGGGCGGTTCAGCCATCTGACGTCACAACTCGACTACATGGTTATCCCGAGCGTTTTTAAGCACGCCGACTTTAATAATTGCTTTATACATGAAGGCGGCGTCAATAAATTCTAATTTTTGGCATACTTACTATACTCACCAAGCTCTTACAGAATATGTAATAATAAAAAATTGTTAAATGAGCCTATTCACTTTATCACATGTCTTGGCAAAAATATTTAATTCACATATCACCGTGAGGTCAGAGTACGTGGCGTCTCTTTTTTGTGGTATTTAGAGTAGACTTAATGCACATGCAATAATGATATAAACCTTATGGAAATTGACTCTAAGTCGAATTTTCTGAAATTTGGATATGTTGTAGCTTTTGCTTTTCTGAGCAAAAGTTTTCATGGGCACAAGTGAACGTCACAACTGACTGGGTAGCAATCCACAAAAAGTCAAATATAATTTTGTAACTTTTCTAATATCGTTTGTGCATTACCTAATCATTTTTGGTGGAAAATTAACTACGTACTTGTAATTCAAGAAAACAACAAAATTCGATATAGGTAGGGGATGACGGGGTAGCAATTCACAAAAACTAAAATATTCATTTTGTAACTTTTTTAATATCGTTTGTGCATTAACCATTTTCGGGGAAAAAAAGTTGCAAAAAGAATATTTTACTTTTGTGGATTGCTAGCCCATCATATATGTATATAGCTATTATTCCACCGAAAATGGTTAATGCACAAACGATATTAAAAAAGTTATAAAAAGAATATTTTAGTTTTTGTGGATTGCTACCCTATCAGCCCCCACCTATATCGGATTTTGTTGTGTTTTCTTGAAATATATACAGCTATTATTCTACCGAAACTGGTTAATGCACAAACGATATTAAAAAGTTACATAAAGAATATTTTACTTTTTGTAGATTGCTACCTCGTCAGCCCCTATCTGTATCGGGTTTTGTTCTGTTTTCTTGAAATATATGTATAAAGCTATTTTTCCACTGAAAATAATTTATACGACGTAAAAGAAAGAAAAATATGGAGGATTGCTAAAAATATTGCTATCTTCACTCCGACAAATTTGTATGCTTATTGTGACGTTCAAGCCCTCACAACTTGAAAAGCAGTCATAGCCGAGACTTGTGCCCATGAGAACTTTTGCACAGAAAAGTAAAAACTGCAACATATCCAAGTTTCAGAAAATTCGACTGAGAGCCAATTGTGGGGTGTCCTTTAGAGCATTTTCATTCGCTTCGATGGCCCTGTTGGTTCAAGTTCTGTAAGTTTTTCGACGTTAGATTCGAGCGAAACTTCATAGATATTAGGGATGAGACGGATGTGCTTTTGGCCGGATAACCGGATACAGTATATCCGGCAAGTTCAAAATCCGGTCCGGCCGGATATCTTACCTTTTCAAGCAGTCGCTTTATCTACGAGCAGGCCGCGATATTTACAATTAAATCCAAGTCGCACTCGTATTGTCCTATCCTGCCAATCTTGCACATTGCTGCAAGTAATTATAATTACACGAAATGCGCATGGCACACCAGAACAGAACTAATAATAATAATTAATAATAAACATTTATAAGTGTGTACTTGGTCTATCCACAGTTATGGTGTTTTTGTATTTATTAATATTATGATTTTCTAAGGAACTTCATTCTCAGAAGAACCGGCAACCGGCATCTGTTTCTTGAAATTACATGCATTTTGTGTAATTACACATCAAATTAAAAAGTAATTTCTCGCGATCGTTAGTAGTTGCTGTTTTTGTCATTAGCAATACAATGGAGGAAAATAGGTATACATACCACTACCACCATTATTGTATTCGAGAAAAATTCGGTCTTAGGTTAGTAATATATTTTCTTGCACCCTGTCCAGAGCGAGGTCAAACTATGCCTACGATTAGTCGGAGATCGACGATAGAGTAATTATTAGTTTAGTTTACAGGCTGTGGTAGTGTGTTGCAGTTCGACTCAATATAAATATTATGATATATAACTGACAGTTAATAAATAACATTTAAGTTTCATGCATTTTGGACAGTTTTTATTTGGCCAGATGTTAACCGGATATTTTTTCATATCCGGCCAGAGCCGAATATCCGGTTTGGAAGCCGGATTGGCCGGATGCAGTAGCCGGGCCGGATATCCGTCCCATCCCTAATAGATATCAATAAACTCTTCCATGAAATTAGCTTCCGCCTAGAAAGTAGCTCGAAGACGGTCTTCATTTCTTCCCTTCAACGCTTTCTTGTAGTCGATCCTGTATATTCTCACAATTATCGTTGCATTTCGTGAAAATAAGGAGGGATCTTAACCCAGCCTTACCACGTCCACATGCAAATGTCTCCGACATTTCTCTTGCATTAAAATAAAAAGTTTTAGTTGTGTTTCCGGGACAAGGGACTTAGTCCACCACAAATACGGAAAAAAAGCCGAATTTTCGTAAAGCGGATGAACAGCAATTTTTTTACGCAGAGTTGTAGGTCTTGGGGGGTAGATTAAGGTATCGAGTACCCCGACACCCCACAGGTGGGGCAACTTATAAATATTCACTAAAATATTGATTTTTCGGCGTTTTTTAACAAAAATCCCGCAATAACTTAAAAATGGTGCATCGAATCAAGAAATGTAGAATAAAAACAAAAGTTCTGAATTAAATTTTCTACGTGAGCATGGCATAAGAAATTCTATTTTTCCAACCACTTTTGCGAATCAGTGGAAAATCAGAAATTCTATATATGCAATTTCCTTAAAAAAACAAAAATGTTTAGCTACAAATTTGCTCTAATAATCTGCCATTAAAATTGGAAATTTTCTAGACGCCACCTTCATTCTTTCAGACCTCCGAAACCATTAATTCTGCAGAAAAATAAAAATAAAATTCATACTCAATTTAGTAGCTTTCTCATTTGTCTCTAGCACATTTTCGTTCAATGTAATACTTTTCGAGTTTTTTGGCGAAAATCGTTTTGAAATGCCTCTTTTTTCATGTTAAAATCCCAATTTGCAAGTCATTATAACTTAAGATAATCGATTTATATGAAAACTTTCCTTCTCAAAATTCTATTATCTTTCAGTTCCAATGTTTTTGTTTTTTCTTAGGTGCCACCCCCTGAAAAGGGATGGAATCCACCTCCAACAAATTAGCAAGCCCCCACATAATATAGAATTTCTTCTTTGATGCATTTACTACTAAGGCGCCAAAAATGAACGAAATCCAATTCATATGACATTATTCCTAATGTAATGTGTTACAACCCTTGGAATGAATGTAGTGTATTTGCACCTACTCGAAAAAGAACCTACCAGAAGATTCCAAAGTGACATCTGGAATTCTCTAGAGAATGGTGGCGTCATCACAGAACAATCGAGATCTGTCATTTTTAGGTATAAAAGACCGACCGCATTCTCGGCGAGTAGTTCAGAAGTTCAGAAAGTATAGAAAGGAGGTTAAGAGTTCAAAGAGAAACAAAGTGATAAACATTGTGATTTTAGTCAGTAAAGTGTATTTAAATTAATAATAGTATTGTGAAGTATCCAGTAAATATTTATTAAAGTGTGTTAGTGGACATCTCTTGTTATAATTTTTGGAACCCACGGATTTTGCGAGGGTGGTTTCTTAAGGGTGGAAACAAGTTACAAATTGGTGTCAGAAAGCGGAATTTTATGACAAGAGGAGCTCTGAAGTTGTGCTGGAGTGTTCGAGAAGTATTCTCGAGGGTTAGTGCTAACACGGAGGACTCATTTACTGGACATTTGTTCGAGGGTTATTTTCGAACAGGAAAATAGTGTTAAGTGCATTTTTGAGACATTGTAGAACATTTTATTAGGACATTAGTGTGATAATTAAATCCTTTGAACTGAGAAGTGATAGAGACACTGAAAAAGACTCATTTAGTGCGTGAAAATTTCTAGAACTTTTCTATTTGGACATTAGTGGAGATTATTAAATTCTCTGAACTGGATAGTGACAAAAGACTCTGGATAAGACTTTTTCGTGCTATTTCGAGATTTGTCTAGAAAATTCCATTACCGATATTGACGTGACAGTTAAATTTATTTTATTTTAATTTCATCGTATGCCCGTAACAACAAGAAGTATGGCATCCGATAAACAAATACAGGACTTATTCGAACAATTCCAAAAAATGATGGCGCAGCAACGGCAGGAAGACAAAGAAGAACAGGAGAAAAAACGTCAGGAAGAAAAAGAAGAGCAAGAAAGAAAACGCCAGGAGGAAGAAAAACGGCGTCAAGAAGAAAGGGACGAATTAAAGAAAATTATGGAAGATCAGGAAATAAGACGTCAGAAAGAAAAAGAGGATGAAGAAAGAAGACGTCAGAAAGAGAAAGAGGATGAAGAAACAAGACGTCAGAAAGAAAAAGAGGATGAAGAAACAAGACGTCAGAAAGAAAAAGAGGATGAAGAAAGAAGACGTCAAGAAGAGAAAGACGAATTGAGACAAATTATGGAAGACCTGAAGATACGACAGCAAGAGGAGAAAGAAGAACAAGAAAGACGACATCAAGAGGAAAAACAGGAGCAAGAAAGACACCAGGAAGAATTAAGGAAAATTCTAAATGAACAAATCAAAATACAACAGGACGCTATAATTTCTGCCAATGAAGTACTAAAATGTGAAGTCAAAGAAGAGATAAACAAGGTCGAAGGTAAAGTAGGAGTAGTCGAGACAGAAGTCAGTCAAGTAAAAGGAGAAGTAACCGAAGTTAAAGAGAAAGTAAACAAGTTCGAAGAAGAAGTCAAAGGAGAAATAGACCGGCTTAAACGACAGTTGAGAGATAGAGGAAGCCAGCAAGTGGTATCATCAGGACAGCGACTAAAACCTCCTTCTTTTGATGGCCAAAGTTCCTGGACGACGTACAAGAGGCAGTTTGAGGCAGCAGCGTGTGCGAACAATTGGGATAATGAGGAAAAGGCCATGGCATTAGTTCTAGCATTAAGGGGCCAAGCTTCAGAGTTGCTCCAAACCATCCCAGTTGAGAAACAAAGGGACTTTAAAGTCTTGGAAGCTGCATTAGACTTGAGGTATGGCGATCAACACCTTGCCCAATTATACCAGACTCAGCTGAAATCCCGGATGCAAAAAGCTGGGGAAAGTTTACAAGAATTTGAAGCTGCGATAGAGAGACTGGCACACCTGGCGTATCCCAGTGCACCTAAAGAATTCCAGGAACAATTAGCCGTGGGGGCCTTTTTAGATGGTATAAGGGACGAAGAGGTCAGGCGAGTTCTGAGGCTGACGAGACACCAAAGTAGTAGCGAAGCTTTGGTGCGTGCACTCGAAGTAGAAGCCGCTTACAGGGATACTCCAAGGTCGAGAGTTCGAGCTGTGACTCTCGAAGAATCGCAACCAGAAATGAACCAGAACCCCTTGCTGACTGAGATGCAGAAAATATTCACCAAATTATGCGATAAATTGGATGGCCTCGGAAAGCAGGAGAAACAACAAAATAAAGGAAAGCCGAGCGGAGGTATTAAATGTTTCAACTGCGGCAAGGTGGGACATATGAAACGAGACTGTCGACAGCAGAATTCGGAGAGTCGAGTAAATGCTGTGAATGTTGAAGAGAAGCAGGAAAACAGTACCAGGGGGGTTGTTCTGGCTAGAGAATGCAGTGCCCCCAGAGAAATTAAGATTTCCCAGCTTCGAAGAATCGCAAGCAGTCTGTTGTTGCATGGATATGTGAACGGAAGAAAATGTTTGTTTACCATCGACACAGGTACTACGTCATCAATAGTACGGCCAGGATTTATATCGGGCATAAAGATTACCAAGAGGCAAAATGAGGTGATCGTCCGGACAGCTACGGGGGACAGGGCTACGGTTCATGGAGAAGTAGACCTGGGTTTGCAGATTGGACAGTTAAGGTTCGACCACAGGGTCATCGTGGCTGACATCACGGATGACTTCATTTTGGGACTGGACATTATGGAACAGTATGGATTTATTGTTGACGTAGGAAAGCGAGTCTTAAGGATTGGGAACGAACAATTTATTTTGTCAAAAGTGAACGACCAATGCGAGAAAACCAGGCTGTTGACAACGCAGGCAGTCAAGACTCCTGCATTATCCAGAAAACCAGATAAAGAAGATTGCAAGCGCTACCCTCAGGTGGAAAGATTGTCGAACATGGTTGAAGTCAACACTGTCAAGGTCGATCTTCCAGAGAGTTGGTCAAAGAAAACTCTGAGGCAAGAGCAATTGCGCGATGTAGAAATCGGACCCATGTTGAGAGCAAAAGAAGAGGGAACGCGTCCAGCATGGAAGGATGTTTCCAACAAAGAAGTGGGGCTGAAGGCTTTATGGTCACAATGGGATTCACTTACGGTCGTAGATGGGCTTTTAAGGAGAGCATGGGAAAGCCCAGATGGGAAGCAGGTTGCCATGCGTCTAGTGATTCCCAGGTGTCGTGTACCAGAAGTACTCCAGAAAGCGCACAATAAAACGTCCAGCAGACACTTCGGCATAAACAAGACATTGAGTAGAGCACGGGAACAATTCTATTGGGTTAATAGTCGCCAGGTTGTGGAGGCCTGGTGTCGCAAGTGTAAGAATTGTGCTGCCCGTGGGGAACCATTTTCCATGAGCAACTACAGGAATGGAAGTCGAGAACAGCCAAAGAATGATCGAGAGCAGATGAACAGAACTAGTAACCGCTTGAAGGCTCGTTATGATCAGAATGCCAGTACAGGGGGATTCAAGGTGGGGGATCTGGTTTGGCTGTACAACCCACAGCGGAAGGAATGGAGATCCCCGAAACTTCAACCTCCTTGGGATGGACCGTATACTGTTATTACCCGAATTAATGATGTCGTCTATCGTATTCAACGAAACAAAAAGTCCAAGATGAAGATCGTACACTTGGATAGACTGGCGAAGTATGTGAAAGAGGCTGAATTGCCTGACCGGGACGTTCAGGCTTAAGGAGGGGGCAGTGTAATGTGTTACAACCCTTAGAATGAATGTAGTGTATTTGCACCTACTCGAAAAAGAACCTACCAGAAGATTCCAAAGTGACATCTGGAATTCTCTAGAGAATGGTGGCGTCATCACAGAACAATCGAGATCTGTTATTTTTAGGTATAAAAGACCGACCGCATTCTCGGCGAGTAGTTCAGAAGTTCAGAAAGTATAGAAAGGAGGTTAAGAGTTCAAAGAGAAACAAAGTGATAAACATTGTGATTTTAGTCAGTAAAGTGTATTTAAATTAATAATAGTATTGTGAAGTATCCAGTAAATATTTAATAAAGTGTGTTAGTGGACATCTCTTGTTATAATTTTTGGAACCCACGGAATTTGCAAGGGGTAGTTTCCTAAGGGTGGAAACACGTGACACTAAGTTGAAACATCTAGTTGTAGTCGGAGAGCAGCCAATCTGTAGGAAGCATTTTAAAAGTAGTCTATACAACTCGCGAACACCCACCCAAAAAACAGATGATATTATGTAAAATGACCTTCTGGATTTGATTTTTGAGTTCGCCCGTTAATTTGAGATTGCCAAATCGGTCAATTCGCAAATTTTTTGAAAAATTTTAAAATTATGTGTTAATTTTTGTTTTGCACATAACACATCATATCTTTTTTATTTTAATTCCGATTTAGACCAATATTTTACACATTATCCCTCCAATATTCTTGGACAGGCTGACGGCAAAGAATATAGTGTAACTAATAATATAGAGCCTAAAAAATATATAGTTACCCTCTATTGTCGCAGTTTTTTAAAATTTGCATTGAAAAATATCCGATCGAGGTAACTTTTTTATTTTTTAAGAGAGAGTTACAGTATAAACGAGAAAAATGTTCCATATACTTTAAATAAACTTTTTTATAAAGAGATTTTTTTGAAATTCGGCTGATGTAACGAGATGACGCTGTTGAATGCGGCCGCGCAACTCGTCCGCATTAATTTAAAGCATAACTTCTGTTAACGTCGCCCATCTGTGGTGTCGTTTAAGCGATCAAGTGTCTACGGATTATTTAGTTTCTATTTGCAATTAAATGTTATACAATTATGTAGATAATCTCGAAACATACACATTAAAAAATATATTTTCATTAATTTATAACAGCAAGTGGGTACTAAAGATTACATTTTCCTTCGCATAAACAACTTATGTTACATTGCACGTTTGCTTTGCTACACTTGCAGCTTGTAGTACAGTTATATAATTTACATTTACAAAATGGAGTTAACTCAATGGGCTTTTTGAAACCATCTTTGGAAATAAGATTTCCTCCTTTAGGTACCATCCAAAATCTAAAACATTTGGAATTCTGGGCTTAATTTGGTAGGCTGTCTTGTAAATAGCACATTGCAGAAGTGCCCTTTTTACTTGTATTCTCTGTACTAGGATTTACAATTTCTGATTTTCTTTTATAAGCAGTTCGGGTATACGATCTTCTACATTGTGCACGGTAAACTGGATTTAGTGATAAAAATAAATTTTTCTGTTCTAAATATTGTTTTAGAGCCACAGAAATGTCATCGGATTTTGCATTTGATCGGTACATTTCTAAAACCGTAAATATCGCTCGCAGACAAAAAATTTTCATACCATTGTGTTTTTTTTTTTTTTAACTGTTTAACGTCGGCCTATTTCCGCTACCAGGGCCTATCACCGACGCCAGGAGACGGGCTACCCCCAACCTGGAAATTTTGCCGAACCTCTTCCCTTAAGAAGAGTAGGGATCTTTTACTTGCCTAACATTTAATAGACAAGGGACCGCCTGCTTTACATCCCCTCCGAAGGATGGTACATCAACTACGTAATCCTCGTCTGAAATTACGAAACTTCCGAGTATACACTGATATACAAGCCTCTAGAAGGTGGGACGAGAACGCTGTATTTCCCAAGATGGGAGCCCATCCAAGTACTAACCGCGCTCGACGTTGCTTCAACGGAATATCGACTGATATTCACATTGAAGTCGCCTATACGCTCGCCCCTGCCATTGTGTTAGTGAATGAATTCTGAATAACTTTCAAAATGTCCGTCTGTCCGTCTATCCGTCTGTCTGAAAGAAATTACCATGAATATGCCAGAAACGCAAATTTTAGGCAGTCGTCGCGTGCAGAAGGCTGCGCAAATCGATTTTTTTTTGTTCTTTTTTTTTGTTTTTTTTTTTGATTTTAAAATGGATGCCAATAGTGCCAAACGAAAAGTCTTGAAAAAGAATCCAAAATCAAAATCATCGAAAATCAAGAACACCAAAAAATTTTACGATTTAATGTGCGCATCAACAGTTTTTTGCGCGCCTAAACTGCATGCCAATGAATTTCCGCTGGATTCTTTTTCACGGCTTATCGTTTGGCACTATTGGCATCCATTTTAAAATTAAAAAAAACATAAAAAAAAGAAACAAAAAAATCGATTTGCACAGCCTTCTGCACGCGACGACTGCCTAAAATTTGCGTTTCTGGCATATTCATGGTAATTTCTTTCATATATATGATCGGCATGCATTTTAAAAACGTTGCACCTGACTGGTCATGTACCGCCAGTCTATAAGCACGATAACTGAAGAAAGAAAATTCCGATTGTACTGAAATTTGGACAGTAAATTAGTGTTAGCTAGAGGAGCTAGAGTTAGCTTTGAACAAAATCGATCGATAAATAAAAATGTTATTACTTAATGACTTAAATTTGAAAAAAAAAATTTTTAATTTTTATGTTTTTGTAATTGAATAGAAATCTGGTGAAATGATATTTCATTTTAATATCTAAATATTTATATATTTTACAAATATACATTTCATAATGTAATATACAACCGTGAAAATATGATTTTAGCTCGTGTCTTATAATGTAAAATTTTACATTCTTTTACGTGTAAGGTGGTCGTGTAGTTCTTTTGACTCGGAATCGAAACCCAAATGGGGTTTGGTATAGTTTTTTTACCAACTAAGATTGTACTATAAAATTAAAAATGTCTAAAAGTAACATTATTTACAAAAAAACTGCGAAACGTATCCTATTGAATGTATAGCAATTATATAAAAATCCAGTGAACAGGCGAAGAGTACGTTTTTAGCTTGTTTCCTTTGATTTCCTATCCGAGTAATTATAATTTATTATGCCAAACTATGTGTTTATAACGCACTAAATATAAGGACTGAGACAAAAAGCACTTTCAACTTAACATAAATGGACACTGGAAAATAATAATCACCCGGCACGTGTCTACGTTTAGCTCTAGATGCGATTGCGGCCGATTCATAGTAGCGCAGATTCAGCAGTGACGTCCGGGTTGTCATATTGGCTTTTTAAATGTCTGGAGTTTTTTGGAGCACATTGAAATCCGCCTGACCGGTTTACAACTCGTAGTAAAATATTTTTCATCAGCATACGTGGTGGCGTAGTCCATGAGGCAATCGTTTTCCGAAATAATTTATTTTAGCAGCAAATAATAAACATAGATGAAGGGAAATGTTCGTCAGTTTAATTTATTACGTAACTGCTGTTATCATAAAAATAATGGAGAAAGGAGATATTGTCGAAGAAATTGTTTTTTATACGAGGTGGCAAAGTGGAAATTTAAAAAGAGCATTTTTCCCTCTTACTAATTTATTTTGTTGCAAAGATTTTTTCCTGACGCCAAGAAACAAACAAAAAAATAAGAACATTTCGAAATCTGTAAAAACAGCAATCAAAACTCTCGCTTTCCAGGTAATCCTCTTTTTCAACACTTAATTCCTGAACTAACATATGGTATCGATCGGATAAGCAACCGC
This sequence comes from Rutpela maculata, assembly GCA_936432065.2. Lineage (NCBI taxonomy): Eukaryota > Metazoa > Arthropoda > Insecta > Coleoptera > Cerambycidae > Rutpela > Rutpela maculata. The sequence continues at coordinate 76,539,323 of OW386293.2, read as the reverse complement.
ATCGTGCAGCACTAGACGAAATTGTTATAAAATTAGAGAAAATATTCTTCCACATTTAAGATTAATACATGCGAACCAGAGGACTAACTGTGTTTTGGACTGTGTAAAAGATAAACGAATAAAAATTTGTGTGGGAAATTCCCATTAAGTAAATACAACTCAATAAATTAGATAATGACGGCCGGGCAGCCCTGTGCCTGCTGTTTTACACCTTTGTTTACAGTCAACAGAACAGGTGGATAGGATACTTCTAATTGATCGAACGCGAATTGATAGTAAAGCCCAAACAAACAAATAAACAGAGAAGTTAAGAGCGCTCCGGAGTGTGGTAAATTTGCGAATCGTAATTACTCTCATATGAACCGTTATTTTAAAATTTGGTTTTCGCTATTATTTCTTTTGAGATGTTAGAATTGTGGAAAATGGGGAAGATAATTCAAAAAAAATATATATGCATTTATTTCCTTCATTTTTGTTTTTTTTGAGAAAATTTTAGTTTTCCATGAAAGGTATAATTTATTTAGGAATTATCCCTGCGACAGAATTTAAAAAAAATGAATTATATATTTTTAATTTGCATCCTAATATATCAAGGAATTTTTGCTGTTGAATTACAATCAAGATTGTCCGTTTCATTTATCGTTCTCCCTCGAAGAGAATCCTTTGGCCGGAGAACGTCGCGAGTAGCTATAAAAGTAATGTGTTTACAATTTACTAGTCATAGGCGGACCGAGCGAACCCTTAGAGATAACGCGCTTTATTTTTAATTTTGATATAAGAAACATATTTATATTTTACGTGCGAATAATTACGTAGTACGTTTACTTTCTAGGTTTGTGTGGTGTATCATTGTATAAATTTTTTCGTTTTTTAAAGTCGGAGGAATTATTAAGACGTCGAAGGATCTCAAATATCTATTTTAACATTATCAGCAAAAGAAAAAATCGTAGACTATAATTAGAGAAGTTTTCTAAAATGTTTATAAAAATTTATTAAAAACTTGTAAAATTAATAATATAGGTACAAAAAACGCAAAGCAAATGTGAGGCGAGAAATTTTAAAATTATAAACAAATTTGGATATAGTTTTAATTAATTGAATAGTGCCACTCCTTCATTGTTGGTAAGTTGTTTATAACAAAAATTAACCAAAAATTTTGAGAAATAACCATAGTAAACATTTTACTCTGCTCGATTTACTGAGCATTTCATACAATTGTTGTATGTTTTATATGAGCTTTTTTGTAAAGAATGTTAATTTTAGGCATCTTTATTATACTCTTTGCAAAAACGAAGAGTATAATGCATTTGATCGGCACATTTCTAAAACCGGAAATATCGCTCGTAGAGAAAAAAATGTCATATAAGTCCGATTGTATTGAAATTTGGAAAGTAAGGTAGTGTTAGCTAGAGGAAGAATCCTATTGTTTTTGAAGAAAATCAATCAGTAAATAATAAAGTTATTATTCATTTAATTTAAAAAAATATATTTTTTTAATTTTTGTCGCTTGTACTTAAATAGAAATCTTGCGAAATGTTATCTATATATATTTTTTTTGTTTATTCATTTTACTAATATTTATATTTTATAATAATATATCCAATGTGTTGAAATATGATTTTCGAGACATATATATTACAAACATTCAATTTTTGTAGTAATGTGTGATGGTTCAAAGTTTTGCCTTGCAATACAAAGATCGTGTGTGAACCCCAGACAGGTTGGATGTTTTTTTTTTCAATTTTTTTTTCATATATTTGTTTTCACAACAAAGTTGATATCGCAAAATTTAGGATGTCCAAAAACTAACATTATTTGCAAGAAAACAGCGAAGAGTATCCTATAGAATGTGTAACAATTATATAAAAAGCTCAGTAAATTGGCGAAGAGTACGTTTCTAGCTTGTTTTATTTTATTATGCAAATTTAGTTGATGAAACACTCGTCTGTATACAATAAATGACTAAATCCAAACTATTTGTATTTTGCTTCGATTTCAAGTCAAAATTTACTCCAGTCAATCTGTACATTTGTAGGGTGTGAAAAAAACATTAAATTTTTTCTTAGTATTGTAGGGGGATTCTTCATTAACAATCCAAGTTTTCATCCTCAGGTGGGGCTACCTTATCGACGACATCTTGTCATACGTTTGTTCGGAATAACTCTTCTGTTGATTGTACGGAAAAAGTATTTATTATTATGAATTTGGTAGACGATAAAGTTATCGAAACCTGTAATTTTTTTGAAGCGATTAATGATTTAAAAGTAACGTCGCGAAAGTTTAATAATTAATTTCTCTACTATTGAACGAATAGATACGTTTGAATGCGGCTTATTGCTTACCGTGGGTAATAATAGTATTTTATTCAACGAGCAAGTAATAGCTGTTATACGCGAATAGAATACTATATTTTATCTATGACCCTCTCTTCGCTTGAAATCATATTTTCACAACAAAGTGCAAATTATTAAAAAAACATGATAGCAATTTTAAAATCAAGAAATCAATGTGTGTACGACAGATTGAATCGAGTCATGGCATGCACGATGTTTTTGAACTATAAAGCGTCTTTTGTGATAGACAAGTATTGAGTAATGAACATGAGCTCTTCGAATTGGTTTTAACACAATGAGTAATGAATTATTAAGGCCGTGAGTAATGAGCTTATTACTTATTCAAAATATGTCTATAAAAACGAATCATTCAATAATCGTAGAAAATAGTATATTATTCAACGAATGATGGCTATTACTCAAGAGGATGACATTCACTGAGTGAGTAACAGCTATCACACGCGAGTAGAACACCATACTTTTTCTACAACTACTCAACAGGAAGTTGCGCTTTAAGGTAAATTTGCCGAAAATAATAATTGTCACAAATTGCGAGATTTTTCGGAAAAAATGCGAAGAGGCACATTGTATCGACTTACTTTATTTTTTAGGCAGGAGAAAAAATTTAAAAAAGGGCTTTTAGCTTAATCAATAATGTTTAATTTGGTTTTTTAACTTCCGGAAATTCCGAAAAAACGGCTCCGAGTGCCACGATGGAATGTGGTGATTTTTTTCAAAAATCGAGATATTGTTTAAACGTGTTTTTTATGAAACTAAGATACTATTGACACATTTTTTTTGTGTCATAGAAAGGGTTAATATGCAAAAAAGGGTTTTTGCCAGGTCGTCCAAAGGAAGCTGTTGTTTGCAGAGTATGTAATATCAGAACCAATGGTCTAAAAATGTTTTTATGGCTGTTAACTAAAAATTTCTACACTTGATAGCATTTTTCTTTGTAGTGGTTTTACCCCATTCACCCTCATATTCACAACGTGTTTTAAAACAAATGTTGTTTTCTAAATAGCCAAATTCATAACATCAATTTGCTTAAATAAAACCTACAAAGAAAACTGCTGTCAAGAATAAAACATTTTAGTTAACAGCCATACAAATATTTCTAGAGTAAAAACACCTTTAGACCATTAGTTCTGATATTACATTCTCTGCAAACAACAGCTTCCTTTGGATAACCTGGCCAAACCCATTTTTGCTCTCTTTATGACACAAAAAAATGCTGTCAATAGTATCTTAGCTTTATAAAACTACGTTTACGCAATATCTCGATTAAAAAAAAATCGCCACGTTCATGACACTTGGAACCGTTTTTTCGAAATTTCTGAAAGTTGGGCCTGGATGCCAGACCTGACCACGAAAAATGTTGTCAAGGGTATTTTTGGATTTTTTAGGTCATCTTAAAACATGTATTAAATGGCCAGAAAAAAAATTCATTAAAAGTACTATGTCAAATTTCAATTTGAATTTTACAAGTCACATAACCGCGCAGAGATCTAACCCCCATTTCACCCCCTCCTCCTGCATCTACTGACAAACAGACAACAAAAAATTGAGGCAGGTACATTTTTGCTGTCGTATGAGCTAATAGCCATAATTTGGCTTTCCCCCTACAATACACAAAAATTTGTAGATATTTACACAAAAACTTTCCTCTCTGTTTGGCATACTTTATTTATAACTTTTTCAGTTGCATGACCACCCTGTATATTTCGTTTACTAAAATTATCAGACCAGATCGGTTTTTGTGCTGACAGTAGTGGTCGTTTCTTATTTTTTAAAGTGACTCTGTTTTTCATTAAAATAATGTCAGGTTCCTCCTCGATAATTGTGTCAACTGCAGTCCAAATATTATTTACATCAAAGTGATCACCCTGTATATGTTTTATAAATTCCTTCCTTGACAGTTGTGTTAACTACATGCGAAATATTATTTCCCACCATTACGTTTTTTTTATTATTTTTTGTATTTTCGTATTTGACAGTAGTTGTGTTAACTGCATGCGAAATATTACTGTCTTCCGTCACACTTTTTTCCTTAGCTAACAGTAGCGTCAACTACCTACGAAATGTTTTTCTTCTTCGTCAAATGGTTTTGTAGGTATAGCGCCAAAAGAGAGACAGACAGACTGACAGCCGGAATAAAAAAAAAATTCGTAATCTACATACCTAGTTTGAAATGTGAAAATCTTGAGAAATCCCGGAAGGTGATTTTTTCATAATTACAATACTTCCCTTCGGTAAGCGAGGGAAGTAAAAATATTCCTATATATATTTTTTCAAATGTCTATGTTGGCAGGAGTATCCACTGTTGCTTAGATTATTATTAATTGTAAACTTCAACATATCTAGATGAAAATCGTATCGACGGTTGAATATTATGTTATTATGAAATGTATATTAGTAAAATATATAAAAGAAATGGCAGGAAATAACGTTCCACAACATTTTCATTCAATTATAAAAAACAAAAATTGAGAAACCAAATTTCTTACATTTAAATGATTAATACCTTTTTCATTTACTAATCGATTTTGATCAAAAACAATAAGACTCCTCTTCTATCTAACACCAACTTACTGTCAATACAATCGGACTTACGTGCTTATCGTGCTTACAAAAAACGGATCGAATGGACAGACGAACGCATGGACAGCCAGACACTCGAACAGACGGACATTTTAAAAGTTGTTCAGTATTTTTTCTCTATCACACTAATATGAAAATCTGCTTTCTGAGCGACATACAGTTTTAGATACCGTGTGTGTAGTCGCGGGCTAGCCATGGGGAGAAGAATTACAACATCGCGCGTGCCAGCTGGCTGAAATGAAATAACAGAGCTGGAATGCTCCATAGACGGACGAATTTACGGCTGCCGGTGTTGTCAAATCTCTCGCGCTACGTGAATGTACATGCCTAATGGGAAATTACACGCACGATATGTGCCGACCAAATGCAATATACTTTTCGATTCTGTATTTGCGAAAAGTAATAATAATTTGACCAGTGAACTATACGCACAGAGCTTATTGAATAAAACAACTTACGGTGTTCATTTTAGTTGTACCAACGATTATATATACACATTTACTTTAGAAGATATTGCGGCCCAAATTAACATTTCCCAAAAAATGCCTCCTACCGGAGTAAATAGACCCATGTTATTTAAAGTGTTTGGAAATAAAAATCCAGTTCAAGAAAAAAATAATATTTAATTCTTTTATTAAATATATTTTTAATAGTATACCTTTATTAATTATTCTGTATTATTTATTATTATATGGATATAATTATATAACCTAATTCTACCGTTAGTTCCCATTTATTTTTTAAACACAACAGCGCAATTTTTAAAGAAAAAAATTTGTAAACCCCGTTTTGCGATAACAATAAAAAACCGATTTTACTAAATATTTAATTGCTTTATATAATTTATTTTTGTGTTCATTATTAATAATGCTGATAATTTGACTGAGACATATTAATACATATTTTACAAGGTATAACACGCCTATGACTTATTGAAAACAGTTGTTAAAACTCTCGGGACGCGCAATTAAGTAAATAAAAAATCCATAAAGGAAGGTCGTAAAACTCATTTAATGGGAACACATTATTTGATATGAAATATCTACAACGTAGCCCTTTGTTTAACGTGAAGATATTTACAATTGAGATATATAACAAAACTAGTGATGACGCTATCGACTCCGGAGAACTCTTAATTAAAAGCGTGAAAAAACACGTAACAGGTTTTTAAACAGAAGTGAAGGGCAGACTTCTAGTATATAAACTGTGTACTACCTGTCAATTATAATGTTGAGTCTGTACACGTCAGATGTGATGCTATCATACGTGCCACACAGTAAAGGAATGCCAACTAAAATACGGCATGGGATACCAAGACGCGAATGAGAAATTAGCAATGAATGTTAATAGTCCATCATATGGCAGCAGAAATGAACCTCAGTCGATTTTTTGTTGTCTATTTGTCAGTAAGTGCACGCAGAGGGGGTGAAGTAAGAGTTGGACCTCTTGGCGGCCGAAGCGGTCATGCGACTTGTAAAATTCAAATTGAAATTTGACATCGGATTTTTAATGAATTTTTTTGCTGTCCATTTGATACATGTTTTAAAATACCCTAAGAAATCCAAAAACATCCTTGACAGCATTTTTCGTGGTCAGATCTGGCGTCCGTCTGGGTCCAACTTTCGGAAATTCTGGAAAAACGACTCCCGGTGCCACGGAACGTGACGATTTTTTTTTTAATCGAGATAATGCTCTAACGTGATTTTTATGACGCTAAAACAAACCGTTTCTGCTACCGATCTAGCTTATTGTTTCTTCGACAACTTCAGGATACCTTTCAGTTCTTACTGCTTTAAATAACACTTTTTCATACAAGGTAAATTCACATATTATCAAAATCAAACAAACCGTTTACAACTTATAACGTCACTCAATATGGGAGATACGTGTCGTTTGTGTGGGTTAAACCGCATGTGGGCTTAAAACACAATGAGCAAGTAGATATTTTGGCAAAGGAAGTCGCTAGAAGCACCCAAGTAAATCATAGAATTTGAGAAAGACATAATTGGGAAAATCACTGGCAAAAATATATGGTAAAAAGCAGCTATAAATATTACATAATTCAACCCATTATTCCTAGACGCATTTGGCACCATTATTTTAATATACCGAGAAAACATGTTACAACCTTTAATTGAATTAGATTTGGACACGCATGTTATAAAAAAAATTCAGTTACATGAAATCGGAATATTACCATCTCAACTATGAGAGAGTGCAATATAGTAGGGGAATTTGATCACATTTTTTGGTTGTGTAAAATATATGAGCGCTACTGACGATCTAATTAGACATCCAGCTCGAAGGACCATAAAATATGTGGTGCTTTTTCTATTTTTTGTATCCAGTTATTTATAATAACACCGGCAAAAAAAAGTCGAGTAAAAGTTACCCATCTCCGCTTACTAGGGTTGATGAGAATATGCTGAAATGATATTTCTCTATGAAGTTTGCAGATTGCGCTTTTAATTCTGACTACGGTATTGTGTTCAGCTCGTGAAAATACGTCGGAAACTATATGTTCAGATATTATTATGTAGAGCAAAGTCAATTTCGGGCTATTATTCAGTCATTTTTGGGTACGTTTTCATCCTAAATATGGATTTTACAAGATATTCGATCATCGCGCATAAATTCTGATCTTGGATTCGGTTTCAGTGCCCCAAATTACATATAGATATAGTTCATGTAAGTTTTTATTTACCTGTTTGTGGTTTTTCGGGCATTTTTCAGGTGTTTTTTGAGGTTAGCAAAAATGCAAGAGCCAATCGGGCAAAGCGGACATCGGATTCGTGTTCAGCGGGTCAAAATGCATGGAAATACATAGGTCTGCCTTCTAGCACTCAACTTTTTTTTGTGTGCCTGTGTAATAATAATCAATCACGTATTTCAATATAATGGGCTGTATTTATCAAGTTTAGTTCATTTTATATTAAGCCATATAATTACCTATACGATATTTTTTTATAAATCCTAAACTTTCAATGCCGTGATGTAATTTAATTTAGATGATCATTATGATATGTAAAAGACAATATTAATAAATATAAGAAAAATTTCCTAACAAAAATACTGTAATTGCAACATGGTGCCTTTCAATATTCTTGATCTACTTTCTTTTAGCTCACAGCAAATCTATGAATCCATTATTGGTTTTTGGGAGAAACAAATATTAATTTATAGGTTAGCTTTGTGGCCTTGTGTGTAGTCCTTTTTGTGTTGTCTTGTTTTAAATGCCGTAAAAGACCTCTGCAAGAGAAGCGTGTGTCCCTGTTTTACCCACCGTCGTTCGTCGAAATACATACTTTCTTGTGTTACGTTGTTTTTACTTGGTTCTCTTTTTGGTGAAAACTATGTAATTAAATTATTATATTTTTAATAAAATACATTAATACACTTGCGAATGGTTATATGGTCTACGGCCCAAAACCAAAGAAAAACTTCAGAATAACATTTTTATTGCATCGATTGTTAGTTAAAAAATGTATATATATTTTTCAAATTATGAACTTACCTGTATGAGAAAAAATACATACGTATTATAACATCGTTCTGTGACTAGCTCATAACTTAATAGAAAATAAAGCAACGATTTACTTCTTCATGCAATTGACAGGATAAGAGTAACAAGTATTCAAAACTCTGGAAAAACTGAAAGTAAATTATGTACAGTTATGTATACTGACGACGAAAATTAATGCGCCACCGAAAATATATCATGACTTTGAAGTTATTTTTCTCTAAATCGTTTTTCCGATTTTTTATTTTTGTAGGTTAACTCTTCTGAAATGTAGAGCCATGTGGATTGTTTGTAAAAATATTGTTCTATTGAAATATATGACGTGACGAATGGCTATGCATTTTTCCAAAAGTTCAAAACACTGTGAAAATCACCAGCAGCAAAATTATAATCCAGTTTTATTGTTAGACCCTGTATGTAAAAATGGTTTTTATTTAAAATAAACATGGCTTTATATTCCAGAAGAGCTTACCTACAAAACAGAAAAGAATAAGTAAAGCCGGACAAAAGGTTTACACAAAAATAAATTTAAAAATTATGGAAAATTTAGGTGGTGCTTTTATTTTTGGTCATCGGTGTACTTTCTAGTGGAAATAGCAAAATGTATGAGGAACACCCTGTATATCCATTCCATTCATTTACAAATCGTGTATCCTCTTAGATAAATCTTACCAGAGAGCTGTGCAATATAAAAACGAAATGTTTAGTATTCATTCAGCATAATAGTATTTTCTAGATAACATGGAGATTTCACATCATATGACATTCTAACTAGTTACGTGGTATAGCCAGCCGAGTGTCCGTGGGTCGTGTTCAATTTATGAAGTGTTCTGCGATGTGTGTTCACTGTGTTGCCCTGCGATTGAATTCTATACTATGGAAAGACGATGCCACGATAATCCATTCGACAAGCGCAGAAAGTTATAATTGCTCTTCAGTTTCGATGTATTCACGTTTATTTGTGTCAATTTCAAGCAATTACCAGATTACTGCGCTGTAACGCTTCTTACTTTGGCTGTTGAGGTGGTACAGTTTGGTTTTCCGAGGGTTCTTAAAATGATTACATTCAATTTGCGTGTTATGCCACTATTGGTAGGGGGAATTGTTTGAAAGGGTCATTCCATATCAAATCAACCAAGCAAAAAAAAATCACCACTCGGATTTTAACGAATTTTGGTACACATGTTTAACCCCTCCAAGGTATTAAAAATCCAGAATTTCAAATTTTTCTGACCAGTAGTTTTTTTTCTATAGGACTCAAAAAAATAAAAAATTAACACATTTTATTACAACAGTAGTATTTTTAATAATCATTATCTCAGGATGGTGAAGAAGAAATTTTTTGTGTAAGCACTCGTTTTGTAGCTTATGGACTAAAGTTTATTTCTATTTAAAAAATTGACATAATTTCTTTGTCTCAAGGTCACTCTCAAGATTATAAATACTCTAATGATATTATCTAAAAAAGTATTTTTTTTTTCAACTCAAAAAATTAAGTAATGTTAACTGAACTTTCCTGTACCTCTGTGCCAATATTGAAAGTGGGGCGACGACAAATAAGTAAGTAAATAAATAATAAAAGTGTTGGTACATGCGCTGTATAAAATATCGCCTAACCACGTCGCTCAGACCTGGCGCGCGACTAATCTAAACCCGTCGTTTGACGCGGATAGTGCATATTTTATTAGATGTATATTTATCAGGCTTTGAACATTTTAAATCAAATTAAATTATATATAAAAACCGACAAAATATGTTAAATTTCACGAGTCTGATTATTTGATTATTATAACGTAAAAGAAGAATGGCATTTTTTTGCTACCAGTCATGGCAAAAATGTATGTGATGGACTAGGTGGAACTGTAAAACGACTTACGGCGAAAGCAAGTCTACAGCGACCTTACTCTGATCAAATTTTAACACCTCGACAGCTGTGCAACTTTGTGACTGAGAGCATAAAAAATATTAATATCATTTATTGCACAGATGATGACCATCAGCAGAATGCTTTATCTCTTGAAAGCAGATTTGATAAAGCGAAACCTGTTCATGGAATTCAACAATACCATTGTTTCATACCTAAGAAAGGTATGGTTTTGAGAGGAAAACTCTATTCAAACAGCAGTAAAAGTACTGAATTTAACACCATGGTTTACCTAGTATTGAATTTGAGGAAATTTCTGGCTTTGTCACTGCCACATAATATGATGATTTCTGGTGGCTAGAATGTGTACTCAAGGTCGTACCCACGGGGTACGAAAATATATACTTTTCATGTCCAAAAGCTTTGGTGGAAATTGTTAAGGGAAAAGTGTATATTTACATTTACAAACATTTTTTGTTAGTCGACCCCTGAAACAAAATCCTGGGTACGTCTTGTGTGTACTAGGTAAAAATGATGAAACTGAGGAGGTGACAATCAGTTTTTTACATCCAAGTGTCCCTTCCCGATAATTTCCAAATAAACCTGATGTTTTAAATGTCAACCCAAAAACAATACTACTTAAAGTGGATCCTGTCACTGAAACTGGAAGAGTCTACAAGCTTAGTGAAGCTGAAATTGCATTATCTGATACGGCTTCAAAATTGTATAAATAACAGTTATTAAACAAACAAATTTTTGTATTAGGTACCACCAATAAATGTATTTTTTACGTACAACATATTTCATTTAGTATTTAATTATGCTTATTATCGCAATCATGTTATCATGTATGACAAAAGTGGTTGTGGCAGGGAAACGTGGGGGGTGGGGGGTTACACAAACCTGTTTCCAAGACTAATAATAACAACTCTTTTGACATATGTAAATTCAAAATTATAAATTGCAAAATAAAATACTAAACTTTGCGATTAGTGTCTTGAAAGTACACATTGTCCTAAAATAATATTTTTTGTACAATGTTCCCGTTGTTGCCCCACTTTGAAATTCTATGAAATGGTAGATATGACCACTAGGGACAAATGCAATTTTTTTTGTAATTTTCAAAAATATACTTTTTGAGAAAAATTACTTTTACATTTGTGACCTTGACCTCGACCTTTAAATTTCAGGTTACAGCATTTTTTAACTTCAAATAGAAAAATATTGTTAAAACAGCATAAATTGACGTTTGTCTCACCCTTATATCTCTTACCGTTTTGGAGATATTGTGATTTAAAAATCCCTATTTTCCAAAATTACTGACTTTCTTTTAATTTTCAAAGGCCTATTACTCAAGAACCAATAATCAAAAAAAAAATTGAAAAATTGAAATTTTCATGTTGTTGACAGGTACAACATTTTCACCAAAAATTATCAAAATCGGAGAAGTCAAGTTTCAAAATTTTATTTTTATTGGTTGATTTGGCATGGAATGACCCGAAATTGAAGTTTTGATGCAACTATATGACCAATCTCGTGGAGTCGGTATATACAGGAAACATCATAACTTTCATTGTTCAATGTTTTTATGTTAAAGATTGATGAGAAAATGCCTCGTCATTGATCATCTAAATGGAACAATGTGTGGTGTGTTTTTGGATTATTCAAGAATTGCCATTAAGTGGTCGACGGGCAGTAATCTATGAAAACTATTATACCAAATATGTCATAAAAATTGCTCAAAATGTTGCCTCCCATTCTGCAGACAAAAATACTAGTTACTTCAAATTTTCAAAGACATTGTGCAATACTGCTGGAATATTTCGTGGTCTGAGAACCAGATGATTGCAAGAGTCATTATTTTCAGAATAGTTTTTCTTGCATAAATGGAATTTACAAAACTTTCTGTACCATTTGCTCTGAAAATTTTAACATTCCCAGAGGTAACGCCAGAAATTGAAGTGTAATTTAGCGGCGATCAGCGTCAAATTTAAGAGTTGTAAGGTTCCATTAAGTGTTTACTTGTACAGCAGTAGAAATATCGAGCTCTAGTTTACGCCATTCGATTCGTCTTTCTAAATTCTATTTTCTAAATTCTTTCAATATTTCATAATTGAAATTCAGACTATTCCTCGGAAACAAGCTTCACATAAATGAATTCCCCGTTTCATTGGCTCTTCATAAAAAAACATGTCTTGGACATATCTAACGGTTGTGCAGTTATCATTGATTTTTTCGATAAAATCCGTTCTTTATTTTCTGCCATTCACATTTCGGGAACGAATACAAATAACGAGGTACCATTTGCTCCATTTCATTTCTCGTTCGGTTTTTTATATTCAGGAGATTTTTTACTTTTAAAGCGCTTGACATGAGAATTGTAGACGTCGAAACGGAAGCACGCCAAAATAATCGATACCGTACAATTCAATCTGTCATAATTGGAATACAAATTATTATCCGAAACGAGCTATACAAAAATGGATTCCTCATTTCATTGGCTATTTAAAGAAAAAATTCCTTTGATATATGAAATAGTTCCATCGTGGTGTCGAAAACCATCGATAAAATACTTTTCTTCTTTACTGCCATCTAGGTATGCAAATAAAATGGGGCAAATAGAATTGGCATATAAGCGGATGCCACTTCGGGATCAAATTTATATGTCACCATTTCAGAGTTCAAGAAAAAATAGACACTTTTTCGTTTTTCTATCTTTGAAACATATTTTTGCCTCAATAAATATATGTCCGATAGTTTTTAGGAAACGTCGGACTTAAGTAGTCTCGGGGTTCTAAATACAGAGAGACTTACATTTTATTGTATTTTGTTAAAAGCCTATTATATTATAAAGTTTAATATTCAGTAAATTACGACCCAGATTAATGTATTACAGCACGGCAATTTTAAATTACTATATTCACTTCATATAATCGATTATTGTGTTAAATATTAAAATATTTCTCCTGAACAATTTTAGATTTGGCGCTTAGAACCGCTCAGCCGACGATTTATCTCGATTTCTTCAGAAAGTCAATCTCACAATTCTTTGAGATTTGTTATTTTGATAAATTGGTTTTTTCAAGTGAGGAAATATTATGGAATGGGCCTTAAATTTTGATCCACTATTCTGTCGTCATAAAATTTTCGTAAAGAATTGATTGTACGGTGTGGCGTCTGAGGTATATCTTTGTCCAATTGAAAATGTCTGTACATTCAAGACCGCTCTTCATTGTGTAGTTGCTGAATGAACGGACTCAACATGAATGTGTCTCCGAGAAATTACCAGAAACATCCTTTGAGGGAATGCAAGACCGTTTCAATGTATTCGACAGGGTTTGCTGTCAGCCAAATTCTCATACCCTGCCTATTCCCAACGAAATTCCCTGGGAACATATGATGCTCTAAATTAATTTTGTACGGGAAAAAAATGTATGTTCTTTAACATTGTTGTAGGCGTAGCAGATCTAGCAGGTGATATACAACAAACTCGTTTATTGGCTCGACTTGCTACATTTTCTAACATTATCGACCACTTCTTCTGTTCTTATTTTTAATCGCCCATAAACTGAGTTTACAATATAACTAGAAAATTGATGTGGACTACAAAAAAAAAAAAAAGGTGTAGTTTCCTTCATTTGTGCTGGCTCAAGAAGACGACTGTCAAAGGCAGGTTAGCTCTTGCCCTATCGAAGTTCCCTATGGATAAGAGCAGTCCTTCTTTATCGGGTATTGACAAGACATCGAGTCTGTTAAAGTGCGGATAAATTTGCTTCCTTACAACTTTGTCGATTATCCGCTCGAATTTTGCCTTAGAATGCCACGAACAATCAATCTTTCTGCAATATTAGCTGTTTGCTCTAGTTAGCAGAACCAATTACACACCTGACTCAACTATAGCCGCAGTAGAGGTTAACCTCGTGGCGTGGATGGTCTGCGACAAGGGTATCCACGGAATTTAAGTGGCCCATACGAAGTGCATTTAGGGCCTCGTCTTGGTGAGGATGATGTTAGGTCATACGGTTTTATATCACTTATACTCTGTCATCACAGCTTCGTTAGATAACACAGGATGCACCGCATGTATTTAAGGTTGACAGTTGAAGAGTAGAGGCTATATGTTGAGCTTTACTACCCCATTACATCCTGCTCTTAAATTTTGTTTTCCAGAATCTTTTTTCCTTCGAATAGTGGCTTATTCTCTTAAATCTAGCACAATCCTAGAGGTAATAATAGTTTTAAAGATCTACGCGAAATCGGGAAAATGCTTCCCGATTTCCCGTAACACTCCCGGTGCAAATACTCTTTCACTCACCGCTTTCATCTCCAAAGTATGGTGTCAGTAAAAATGTTTTTTATTTCATGGAAAGCAGTTTTAATTCGAGAAAACAAAATTGAAAAAACCAAACCAGTTCAACTGAGATTCTAACGGCACCTGAAATTTCACTTTGACATAACGAAATAGTCAAAAATATGCTCTCGATCTTGCCCTTGATCGTATTTTTTTTCTCTTGATAGAAAATTTTGACTGATTTAGTAAGACATGTATTTTAAATATATATATTTTATAATCTCTACTAGCAACCCCTTCAGTGTTTTCAATGCTACATTATTTGAAGGGAGTTTAATTAGGAAAACAATGGTCTGTTTGGTTTTAGAAAATATGTATTATGAAAAGAAAAGGAGAGAATAATTTATTAATTATTCCTTTATTTAATTAATTTTAATTAAAGGAAAACTTTGTTCCACAAATAAATTTATCCATATAATAATACTACAAACAATATTCGAAATGTCTACATACATTTTCAGTATATTGTTTCCACTGTCATAATAAGTCTGAATTTAAAAAATATATGTATATACATTTGCATAAACATTTCGATTTATTATTGAAATTATTGTTATGTTATTCATTTGTTTGCAAACGTAATTAAATTACTCGTGATGCATTTATGCGTATAATATTATACTGACATTTGGTATAAAATTCATAAATATTTTCAATAAATATTTCATTCCAACGTTTTGATTAAAATGTAATCAATAGATTAAATCTTTAATTAGTGAGTATTGTGATTGTTAGATGCCTTTTGTTTCACGTTACATTGTATGATTTTGTTGTTGTATTATAAACATTTTCGAGAAATTATTCCAGAATATGACTTGGCCTTGGCACCCAGAACCAGTAAAAATCGTTCCACACTGAGATTTATATCAGAGGAGGTCTTGGTAACCATAAGATGCCACAGCGGGTTCTGTCCTTCCCCTATCTGTGGTGTCTAATTGTGGATTAATTCTTAGACCATTTGTAATACCTAGGAGTATATGCGCCAGGATATGGAGATATGATGTCGCCATCCTAATGAGGAAAATTTGAGGGCTCTTCATCGGAAATGATGCAAAGAACCATCCAAGTGATGTACCCAGGAAGGTCTGCCCGTGAATCCAGAAAGACCCCCGTGTTTACATTCACAAGATAGAGGAAACTTAACCTGAAGAAATTATATCTTCAAGAAACAGAACTACATGTGAGCAATGAAGCTAAATATTTTGCTTACTAGATACTAAACTGAACATTAAATCTCATCTAGATAAAGTGGCTACCAAAGCCACGCGGGCCTTGTGAGCCCGAAGAAGAATGGTAAGCAAGAACGACTAAAAAGGTTGCACTAGCTGTACAATAAGATTGTGATACCGATAATAACCTATGCTAACCTGATTTAGTGGCATAAAGCCGGAAAAGGAAAGGATATGAGAAAACTGTGGAAAGACTGGTGTGTGTCTATAATAACGACAGCAATATTTACACTCCTTATCGCACTTAATATTAGAGATTGAAGCTGAAAATAAACGGTTAGGGGATCATTCTAAGGGAATGATACCTTACCGAAATATTCCAACAATTAGTGTAACGTTTGGACCTTCTTACTATTTAAACACGTAATGTAGCTTTATTATAACTTCTTTATTAATACTTATTATGTCAGTGTACATCAGAACAAGTCAGACAAGAGAGAGGGCGGCCACAGCGGCGCACATTCCTTTTATACGGCTATGTTGCCAATCTTACAGTTGTTACCAACTATTATGTTACATCCTCTCTTATAAGTTAACTATTTACAAATTTTTTCTTAAAATTAAGATACAATTAAAAATTACTAAAATACAACTAAATGCAATATACTTAATCTAAACTTACGCTAAAATATAATACAAAAATATATTTACAAAATGTTTACAATTTTTTTTCTACTACGTAAATAGTAAGGTTCTCTTATATTAGTAAATTCTGGTGGTTTTTCTTTTTTAATAACTATTTGTTGCCTATTTCTAACATATAATTTATTAGAATAATTTTTTACTATATATGATCTCGGCTCTTTACATTTCTCAACTATCTTTCCTTTTTCCCACACATTTTTATGTTTAAAATATATTTTATCGTTAGCTGTTCCCCCTGCCAAGTTTTTTATATTTTTATTATAATGACGTTTTTGTTTTAATTGCCTATTTTTTTAAAGTTTTTTTCAATTGATTTTGATTATTAATTTTAGGTTTGAGTAAAGAATCAACAGTTGGTAAATTGTCTTTTAATCTTCTATTAAATAACATTTGAGCTGGTGACAAACCTATATCAGGAATTGCAGTGTTACGGTATTTTAAGAGGTATAAATCAATATTTCCGTTTTCATAATAACATTTTTTTAGCTTATTTTTGCATATGTTTACTGCTTTTTCAGCTAGACCATTACTTCTCGGGTAATTTGGACTAGAAGTTATTAATCTTACGTTTATTTTGTCTAAATAGTTTTTAAATTCAAATGAGTTTAAAGGATTGTTATCTGCCATTACGTAATCAGGATATCCATGAAAAGAAAATACATTTTCTAAAATTTTTATTATTTCCTTGGCATTTTTAAATTTAATATTTTTTAATTCGATCCATTTACTAAAATAATCCATTATAACTAAATATGCACGTCCTTTAAATTCTAAAATATCAACACCTATTTTTTCCCACGACCTATTCGGTATATCAGGCTAAATTATAGGTAGTTTGGCATTGTTTTACTAAATCTACTGCAAACATCACAATTTGAAATAAAATTTTGTATATCATTACTAATATTCGGCCAATAAATGCTTTCTCTAGCTCTAGATCTACATTTGTTTATGCCAAGATGACCTTCGTGTAATGCCTTTAACATAAAATTTCTAAGCTTATTAGGAATTATTACTCTGTCTGAGAAAAAAATTAATTCATCATATATGCTCAGCTCATCTCTAATATTAAAGTATTTTAATAATTCAGGTTGCAACTTTTTTGATTTTTTCGGCCAATTTCCGTTAACATATTTTTTTAACAAGGACAGTATTGGATCTTTTTTTGTTTCAGTTATTAATTCTTGTTTTCGAGTATCTGACAGAGGTAATCTTTTCTTTATATCATGAATTATTAAGTTATTTTCAAAGTTAGGATTAACCATATGATTTTTTAAACTTGCTCTTGATAGAAAATCTGCAATATACATTTTTTTACCAGGTAAATAAGAAACTGTTAGCATTCTTTGTAGTCTATTAGGAATTTTATTAATTTCTTTTTTAAAGATATTTACTAGAGGTTTATGATCGATATGAACTTGAACATTTTTTCCGTAAATAAACTAATTGAAACGGTCTGCAGCAAACAAAATAGCACCCATTTCACGCTCTATCGTTGCATATCTTTTTTCACAATCAGTCAATGCCCTAGTTGCAAATGCTATTGGTTTATTGTTTTGTAATAAACAAGCACCCATTCCTTCAGAAGAGAAATCACACTGTATAACTAAGGGTTTATTAATATCATAATGTGTTAATACGGGTGGTGATGTTAAAATATTTTTTAATGTATTTACACTGTCAGTGTGAATTTTTTCCCAATTCCATATTACATTATTATGTGTCAACTCTCGTAGTGGAGCTGAAATTTTTGACAAATTTGGAATAAATTTACTCAAATATTTTACTAAACCTAAGAATCTTAAAAGTTCTTTTTTATTTTTAGGATTTTCTACTTTCAAAATAGCTTCTACTCTGTCATTATCAACTTCGATACCCTTTTCAGATACTTTAAAACCAAGCATTTTAATTTCCTTTTTTTTATATTGAAACTTGTCCTTATTAAAAGTAATTCCATGTTTTTTAGCTGTATCTAACACATCTTTTAAAATTCTATCATGTTCTAATTCAGTATTACCTGAGATAATTAGGTCATCAATATAAACTTTGTTACCTAGTATATTCCCAAAAATTTGTGTATTTTTTCTTTGAAATACCTCCGCTGCTGTATTGATACCAAATGGCATTCTTAGAAACCTATATCTACCCAGCGGGGTTGCAAAAGTACATAATTTCGACGATGTTTCGTCTAATTCTATTTGATAAAATGAATCTTTTAAGTCTAACAATGAGAAATATTTTTTACCAACTAAGTCTGACATAATTTCTTCAGGAGACGGTATTTGATAATGTTCTCTTTTAATATACTGATTTAAAACAGAGGGATCAAGACATATTCTTAATTTGTTATTAGGTTTTTCTGTAATAACTATATTATTAACCCAGTCTGTTGGCTCTGTTTGTTTACAAATTACCCCTTCTTTTTCCATTTTTTTAAAATAAATTTTAAATTGAGGTAATAAAGTTTTAGGTATCCTCCTAGCAGGATATACACAAGATTTAACATCATTTTTTAAAGAAAATTTATAAGGTTCCCCTGGAAATTTACCTAAACCCGTAAATACTTTATTATATATTTTTAAAATTTCATTTTTACTACTGAAATGTACATTATTAATATTATGATCGTTAATTTTGTTATCTATAAAATCAACTTTTTTTATTAAATTAAATTTTAAGCATGTTTCCAGCCCTAATATGGGTTTACCATCAGCTTTAACAATTATAAATTCTATTAGACAGGTCTCACCACGTATTTTACAATTTAATACTGTAGATCCTTCAACCTCAATCCTATTTCCTCCATAGGCTGTCAGATTAACGTCAACGTCCATTTTCTCTGCATTAGGAGCCACTTCTTTAAAAATCTTGGCAGGTAGAATGTATCAACCAGTATCAACCTTAAAACATACAAATTTGTTATTAATATAAACATTCTCTACTATTTCTAATGTTTTGGTGTTTAAGTTGCACACCCTGTAGTTCGTTTCAGAATTTTTTAAATTGTTATTATCAATTGTTAAGCAGTCTACAAAAAACTCATCATCTGAACTCTCCTTATCAATATAATTGACATTCCTTTTAGTTTTTTTGAATTTATTATTTTTACTAGAATTTTTTATTAAACAACCAGATTCATAATGATTTGGTTTATTACAATATCGACAGATCTTACCATATGCGGGACAATTTCTAGCAGCATGCCTTGTATTGCACTTAAAACAATCATATAAAAAATTATAGTTATCATTTTTATTATTAAACCTTTTTTTATCATGCTCAAATTTTTTACTAGTTGAAGGCTTATTGGCATAATTATTATAATTTCTACTTAACTTTTTATAAGCAGGATCTTTTCGAACGACGTCTACACTGGGCTCTAGTTGTCCATTGTTCTCCATCTCGGCTGTCTGTTTCTTACTCTGCTCGTAAATTTGGCATTTTTCTTCTGCTTTGGCAAGGGTGAGGCTTTCATTCTGCAACAATTTGTCACGAAGCGTATTATCCAGTATTCCCATCACCAGCTTGTCTCGGACCATATTGTCGCATTCTTGGTATTCGCACGTCGAGGATAGCGATTTTCACTCGGTTATGTACTGCACCATTGTTTGATTTGGTTTTTGCATGCATTGTAAAAACTTGTATCGCTCATATATTATATTTTTCTTCGGTTCACAGTATTTATCGAATTTTTTTATAACATCTTCCAGCTTGGGTTTTTCTTTCATTTTAAACGTATTAAATATTTGAACTCCTTCATCTCCAATAATATTTAAAAATATTGCTATTTTAATGTTATCAGCGGATTCGCCTTGGCCAGATGCCGTTAAATAAATGTTAAACTTTTGTAGCCACGTGGTCCAATTTTTTGCTACATTACCCATAAATTCCATCACAGGAGGCAGTCGTAAATTATTATCCATCGCCGTATTAATTATATTAATCTTCTTATTATATTATTATCTTCTTATTATATTATTATTAACTTAGTTTTTCACATCTGACACCATGTAACGTTTGGACCTTCTTACTATTTAAACACGTAATGTAGCTTTATTATAACTTCTTTATTAATACTTATTATGTCAGTGTACATCAGAACAAGTCAGACAAGAGAGAGGGCGGCCACAGCGGCGCACATTCCTTTTATACGGCTATGTTGCCAACCTTACAGTTGTTACCAACTTACATATTATGTTACAATTAGAGAAGAATCGACTATTTGACATCCAGTCAGATCGAGTCCGCACAACCCAAACCTTACAAAACTTTATACCTGACAGGGAAGCTGGGGAAATAAAGCAGTTGCAAAGGCGTCCAAATATGCCATGAGGTATACTATGGATCAAAACGTCAAGTAGCATTGGAGTAGTATTCCAGGTAGAAGTCAGAGCTATAGTTTATAGTATAGTAAATCTGCGCAGAAATGGTATGTAGGTCATACACTGATAAAAGAATCAGCATCATCACTGATAGCCAAGTAAGTAGTTAAAGCTTGGGAAGCAGTAGATAGCGGTCCAAAACTGTAAAAGATTGCCTTGAATCTCTGTCAAAACTGGTTTAACACAGCGTACACCTGGAGTTGACGCGAAAACAATGAATGAGGAAGCAGACAGGTTGACCAGAGAAGAAGCAGCAACAGCTTTGATGGGACCCGACTCAACCTGCGGGATGGAATATATAGTACCGCAAAAGATAACCACGAGTTATACGGAACGGTGATACCAGAAATGAAACAGTCGCGTGCGTGTTCATTGTTGACGAAGCATCCCAATCAAAAACCAACAAACTGTATAGTTGCATAGAGGTGGAGGATGATCTAGAAGGCAGTATGTGTGGTTAAGATGAATAAATCCCTCCCCACATTTTATGTGAATGCACAACCTTAATGCTAGATGGCTTTCACACTGCGGGGGCAGTTTGCGACACCGAAAGAGTGTCCGTACATTTGCCTTCCTATAAGGAACGATTCTAATGGTATACCGAGACTACAAAGTACAGTAAGCTTAAGTTTCAGTACGGCATATTCCTACCACCCCTATCCGTAAAGAAAAAAAATAATTTTTGGGCTAAGTTGGTTGTATCGTTTATTTAACACTATCAGTCAAGTAGGTTTTTGAAACTGTTATTCATCACTAGATGCTAGATGCTGCCAAATTTTTTGACGCAATCGTACTGCGAATAGTTATAATGTTTTAGTGTGTCTGAATAATATTTCAATATTCTATCATTTTGAGACAACACTATGAGTAGAGTATGTTATGTGTCATAAGTTACCATCATATGGCTCACTAGCTTTGTACTGTAATTTTGTGGATGCTACTTTTCCAATCACTTACTGGAATTGTAGAGTACAATCTCCTCTACAATTTGAATTTTTAACGAATTTTTCATGAATATTTTTATTCATTTTTTTTTTTTAGAAACTTTGAAATTTTATTTTTCGTGATTTTCAATTTTAGGAATTTCATTTCAGGCATCAAGTATCGCTGGGGTAGACCTTCGAGAAATAGCAGTATCAGTAGAACGAAAAACTGTTTTGTTAATTTACAGCTCTCGCCTATTTACAGTCCTCAAAGATGTGAGAAACTGCAAAGAAACTATTGTTTACTCATATATTCAGCGACTGTGATACAATTTCTGCATTTTCAAAAAAGAAAAACTCTAAGCAACGGCCTTAATCCACAGTAGAAAGGCTTTGAAACACCTAGTTCACACCTGTAACAATCCAGTCTACAAAAGCGGAGTTCTCTAAAATGATTTACTTTTGCTTTCTACAAAGCACCACAAAAATGAGAAAATTAATAACCAAAAATTTATTTTATTCAACAGTTTAGTTACTCTTTTATTTATCAATCAAATTAAATTTGTTCACCATTTACATACAGATAATATCCACTCGGAGACTCGCGTCCTTATCCAGACAAACATTCACAGTACCGGGGTACCATGGCAATTGATGGGCTGGAAGGCAGCGAAGCCGAGATGGAGGTAAAAAATAATTAAATTGAGGCTCTACTCCCATTTGCGCAGCAGGTTTTTAGGTATATAGGTTTTTAGGTGTATATGAAATGACCAACAAAACTTAAAAATTGAAAACATAAAAAAATTAATAAGGCACTGGCAAAAGTGAGAAAGAACCGCTGTGCCGAGTTGCTGAATTAATCATAAAATTTTGGTTTTGAATTTATTGTAATTTAGAAGCAAAAAGGCGCCAAACAAAAAAAAAATACAAAATTAAGCGAAAAAAAAAAAAAGAAGAATGGGAAAGGTGGGAAAATATAGGGTTAATTGGCGATTTAGTAAGGTTAGGATGGGTACATGTGCTGCCGCAAGATATAGCGTCTGATAAGGTAATTTATGTTTGATACGAAAAGGTGCATTATGATCTCTTATTTGTGTGATGTTAGCGGACTATCACCAAGTTTGTGTTGTTAAAATCTTTGAGAGATTTTATCGAAGCTCAAACCAATATTTGCTGCTTTATATCAACCTTATTACGGAATGTTTCCTCAGCTACGGACATGGCGAGGACGGACTGTACAGAAGAATGGGAGGTGAAACAAATCTACAAATTCTCTGCCGCCAATATTCACCACCGAGGCACCGGATCCAACTTCTCGTCTACAACTCATTGCATACAAATGTAAAATGGGTTTTTACTACGGGAGCCCACCCTAAGTGCCCGTGCACCCCCCCCCCCCCCCCTGATCCTTGGGGATAACGTTTTTCATAAAGATTAAAGCCTAAGGAATAATTTAAGACATGTCCTAAAAAAATGGCTGCACTTTCAAAATGGCGTCCGTTTAAAAAAAAATTTGCAAATATGGTTTTTGTCATTTAACACAAAAACTAAAAAAGATGGAGACAAATTTTCTGCACAAAAAACAAAGTGCATAAAATTTTCTACAATTTTGTTCCTATACAATATTTGGATAGGAGTTATCATTTTCCAGATAAATGATTCACCTCTTAAAATAAAATATAAAATTCAATATAAAACGTAATACTACAGGAGCCTACCCTAACTGTCCGTGCACCCCCTGATCCTTGGTGACAATGTTTTTCATAAAGGTTAAAGCCTAACGAACAATTTAAGACATGTCCTAAAAAAAACTGGCTGTACTTTCAAAATGGCGTCCGTTAAAAAAAAATGCAAATATTGTTTTTGTCATTTAACACAAAAACTAAAAAAGATGGAGAAAAACTTTCTGCACAAAAAACAAAGTGCATAAAATTTTCTACAATTTTGTTCCTATACAATATTTGGATAGGAGTTACCATTTTCCAGATACCATTGTTACCGTTTTCGAGATAAATGTCTGCAAATTAAAATATTATTATTATTATTATTAATTTTTTTTCAGTTTATTTTATTTTTTGTTATGTTAATAATATAAAGTTATATTATACGCCTTACAATAATTGTCACAGTTATTTCCTCTAAGTAATTTATCGATATATGAATTTCCATGTTTTCTTAATTTTGGACTCATTTATCTGGAAAATGGTAACTCCCATCAAAATATTGTGTAGAAATAAAATTGTAGAAAATTGTATGCACGTTGTTTTTTGTGAAAAAAGTTTTTGTCCATCTTTTTTAGTTTTTGGCAACAGTTTTTTTTTACATATGGCCGCCATTTTGAAAGTACAGCCAGTTTTTTTTTTAGGACATGTCTTAAATTGTTCCTTAGGCTTTAATCTTTATGAAAAACATTGTCCCCAAGGGTCGGGCGGGGGGTGCACGTACAGCTAAGGAGGGCTCCCCGACTATTTGGAAAACGGTACGGATAGACCATAATCGGTTTGCTCTGCTTTGCTAAGTATGTGCTCGAATTGCCATGAGCAAAGCTTAATGCAGCAGCATAGACCTTCAAGGGAAATCGCAGTTTCTAAAAAATCTGTAAGAAGCTAATAAAAATGCACAGAAAAAACGTATTTTGTAGAATAAATTCCATTTTTTTCAGAGCATCTGTAAACGCAGTTCTAGATGTTTGTTTCAAACTAACCCCCCGCTCCCTGCGCTTGTATTACACGAAAATTAATAAGAAATGCATGATGACTTATAAGACATTTATTATAGAAAATTTAATTTGAACGGGATCTCTTAAAATGAACAGTTAACTAATAGAATCGAGTGAACTTTGACTTGGCGGGTCCAAAGGTCACTTCATCACATAAACTAAGGGGATCAGATATACGTGACTAGTTTCTCTCTGCGTCATTGCAATGGCTCTGTGCGCATCACATATCAAATTGTACGTTGTGTTACCAACTCATACTCCCGTCAAGTTAGATTTTACTTGACTCTAGCTAGCTAGCTAATTACAGTTTACTTTCCAAAGGTTCATGCCATTTTGAAGCCTGTTTAAAAAACACAGTACAAAAAATAGCATTTTTGGAAAAAATTAATAGTTCATTTTGACTTGTTTTAAACATTTATTAATGTTCAAGCAAAATTACAAGGATATTTTTTTCAATAGCGTGTGCGTCCGCCAGGTACTGCAGCCAGCCTCCTTCCCATACTTATGATGACGTTATCGATCATTTATTGAGACAAATTCTCTCATATTTCATTTAGAGCAGCTCTAGCTTCTTTTGAATTATGGACAGCAGGAATTTTTCACTTAAGTCGTCTGCCTCGCATGCCCCCATACATACTTAAAAGCTAATAGAAATTCGTTTACAACTCATTTGTACGAAAGCGTATTAATAAAAATTTTTTAACTCAGAATTCACAATTGTCATCTCAGAATTCACAATTATTAGTGAATAGTTCCTTTTACCGTTCCTCTATATTATTACTTCTTTGGTAATTCCGACTTAACAATTGTGAATTCCGAGATACAATTGTGATTCCGACTTACAGAATTCTGAGATATAATTGTGAATTCCGAGATTCAGTTATGAATTCCGACTTAACAATTGTGAATTCTGAGATAACGGTGTGGATTCTGAGTTAAAAAAATATTATTAATGGCATGGACTTTCTACACTTTCGTACATTTGACATTTTTTATGCAAAATTTTTTAAGGAAAATTTTCTTACGCTTATAAATTGTCGTAGAATAACGCGTTTAAGAGATATTAACAAAAAATCAGCGCCTTGTCACTATTTTGGGTAAAAATAGGGTTAAGCACACCTTGTCTGGGTGGTGGGAACTCTTTAGCTATTTAATGTTACCCCCATAAACAATCGATCTTGAAAATATACTTTGATTCTAAATTTTTTTCTTCTATTTTTTCTAATTTGCACGTCCTAAGTACGGCTCTCATCCTTGAACATAATTTATAAAATATAGATTTTCATTTTTAATCTGTCTCTCTCTCTCTATTTTTATACTATTTGGAAATTCTTACAAAAAATTGTTTATTTTGTAGAAATTTCACGAATTATTAGTCAACAGGTATAAACAAGGGCGTAGGTCACGTCTTCTTCTGTGGAGTTTGATCGACTCGCAAATACCACTTGTCGATCATCCTTTCGGTAAATATTTAAACGTTGATTTCAACATTTGCTCAAACTAACATGTTCCCGCTTGACGCGGTTTGGTTACCCACTTTTAATTGGATGCTTGTTTTCGACGTTACAGTTCGGTTCCAGGGGATTCCACAAATAAAATCATCGATATGATGTAATTAAAATGAATTACCTATACATAACAATATTGGAAAGAACTCTACGCCATTTTTAGGGTATTGCTACTGCAAACATCTGTTTTCCCGGGATTGATTAATTTGTGCGGTTTTAATGAAAATGCGTTTGAATTTCGAGGTTTTTCAGTTACAAAAATTGCCCAGTATCTCGTTAGTTAATGGTATCTATTAGTCTAATTACATTAGACATTCTTGCCTTCAATTAATCGTAACCGGTTGCAATCACTATGAATAAATCAGTGCATAATAATTTAATAAATTAAAAAATGTCTACCGGAGATTTCAGGTGAGAATGAGACGAAATCTTGTACAATTTTTTGGTGACTTGAGATCCTTTGATGCGAGAACCAAATATTTTATTTGAGACATGCGAAGAGGGAATGTTTGTATTTTTTAATTTAACTTTTTAAAAATGCTTCACTTTGAAATGTAACAAGTGCTTTATTATACTCTTCGCAAAAACGAAGAGTATATTGCATTTGATCGGCACATTTCTAAAACCGTAAATATCGCTTGTAGGGAAAAAAATATCATATCATTGTTAGTGAACGAATTCTGAACAACTTTCAAAATGTCCGTCTGTCCGTCCGTCCGTCACGTTTTTTGTAAGCACGATAACTCAAGAAAGAAAAGTCAGATTGTATTGAAATTTGGAAAGTAAGTTAGCGTTAACTAGAAGAAGAATCCTATTGTTTTTGAAGAAAATCAATCAGTAAATAAGAAAGTTATTAATCATTTAATTTAAAAAATAATGTTTTTTTAAATTTTTGTCGTTTGTCCTTAAATAGAAATCTTGCGAAGTGTTATGACTATAATATATATTTTTTGTTTATTCATTTGACTAATATATATTTCATAATAATATATCCAATGAGTTGAAATATGATTCTCGAAAGATATACAGTGTGTCTCACTTTTCATCACTACAGTCCAATATTTCGGCCATTTGTTGATCGATTTAGATCAAATTTGGTATACTTCCTTAAACCCCCTGTATACCAAATTTCGTTAAAAAATATTCATCCCTCTACAAAAAAAATCATATCTAAGATTTCAATAATAATCACCCTACTATTCGAGTTATTTATTGTCGGATATTTACATAACTTGGTAGTGGTGTAATAATGACGCTAATTAAGCATTAAGACACATTTTTTATCCAAAACACTATTATGAAATGAATATTTGAAAAATGGTGGCTATTTTACTTCCACATCCAGTGGAAGTATAGTAACGACAAAAAAAATTTTAAAAATTTTTATTGTTCAAATAGGCTTAGAATGTCATGAAACGTCGAGATTTCAAGTTTGAGCGAAAAAAAAATTTCTGTCTGTCGGTCTGTAACTTTTATTGTGCGCACGTTTACTCTGGAACTGTTTGAGATATTAACTTGAAATTTGGTACACATATGTACTTTAACGAGATCTAGAACTAGATTATATTTTCATCTTGTTCCGTCAAAGGGTTGGGGGGTAAATTGGGGTAAATTTTTAGTAAATAGGTAAATCAAGCAGGTAAGAGTTCATAAAATTAATATTTAGTATAGACAAGAGAAGCTAAGGTCTCAAAAAAAATTTTGGCATTAGCCACCCTATCACCACCCCCACCCTATTATTAAAGGGGATGAAAAAAAAATGTGATTTAGTGTGTACAAGAACCAAAAACCTCAAAATATTTTTTTACTTTATCCACCCCCCACTCCCACCCCCCTGTTACCACCCCCACTACCGATGTGGGGTATCGTTTTATGGGTTTTTGGGGTAGAGGATTTCAAATATTATATTATTAAAGTTCCATAAACAATTATTTCCAGATACAAAATTTTTTCGTTGTGTGACTTGGATAGAAAATCCGGGTGTGGAAGTAGTGATTTCTTGCGCAGCGGTTTTTTAAAATACTTAGAACTCGGCATGCCAATATCTTTGTTAACATGGAGTGCTTTGGAATGGATTTGACAATTCTTATTATTTCAATTTTATCAGCAATAATTAATTGTTGTGCAGTCATGTTTAAGTTTAATTTGACATTCGATGCAATTGTGAAATCTATTCCAAAGCACTCCATGTTAACAAAGATATTGGTATGCTGAGTTCTAAGTATTTTAAAAAAAAACCGCTGCCCAAGGAATCACTACTTCCACATCCAGATTCTCTATCCAAGTCACTCACAATGAAAAAACTTTGTATATGAAAATAATTGTTTATGGAACTTTAATAATATAATATTTGAAATCCTCTTCCCCAAAAACCCATAAAACGATACTCCACATCGGTAGTGGGGTGGGGGTGATAGGGGGGTGATAGTGGGGGGTGGATGAAGTAAAAAAATATTTTGAGGTTTCAGGTTCCTGTACATACACAAAATCACTTTTTTTTTCATTCCCTTTAATGAGGGGGTGGGGGTGGTAATGGGGGTGGCTAATGCCAAAAATTTTTTTGAGACCTTAGCTTCTCTTGTATATACTAAATACCAATTTTATGGACTCTTACCTGCTTGATTGACCTATTTACCCTAAATTTACCCCAATTTACCCCCCAACCCTTCGACGGAACAAGATGAAAATATAATCTAGTTCTAGATCTCGTTAAAGTACATATGTGTACCAAATTTCAAGTCAATATCTTAAACGGTTCCAGAGTAAACGTGCGCACAAAAAAAAGTTACAGACAGACCGACAGACAGACAGAAATTTTTTTTTCGCTCAAAGTTAAAATCTCGACGTTTCATGACATTTTAAGCCTATTTGGACAATAAAAATTTTTAAAAATTTTTTTGTCGTTACTATACTTCCACTGGACGTGGAAGTAAAATAGCTACAATTGTTCAAATATTCAGTTCATAATAGTGTTTTGGATAAAAAATGTGTCCTAATGCTTAATTAACGCCTTTATTATACGACTGCCAAGTTATGTAAATATCCGACAATAAATAACTCGAATAGTAGGGTGATTATTATTGAAATCTTAGATATGATTTTTTTTAAAGGAATGAATATTTTTTAACGAAATTTGGTATACAGGGGTTTTAGGTCATGCCGAGCAAGATTCTGTAAAAACAAAAACCCTATCTCAATCGCTGATATAAATTCCCAATTTTTGTCAATTTCTTTTGATCATAGTAGGCGTATTTAATTTCGAAAAAAAAAAAAATTAAATAACTTTTTAACCACAATCTGAAGCAAAAGAAGTATACCAAATTTGATCTAAATCGATCAACAAATGGCTGAGATATTGGGGTGTAGTGGTGAAAAGTGAGACACACAGACACAGACATTCAATTTTCATAGTAATCTGTGATGGTCCAGTGGCTAAAGTTTTGCTTTGCAATCCTCAAAGATCGTATGTTCGAATCCCACACAGGTT
Organism: Rutpela maculata; assembly: GCA_936432065.2. NCBI lineage: Eukaryota > Metazoa > Arthropoda > Insecta > Coleoptera > Cerambycidae > Rutpela > Rutpela maculata. The sequence continues at coordinate 76,509,761 of OW386293.2, read as the reverse complement.
GGATGTTTTTTCCCATTTTTTTTCATATATATTTTTTTTCCACAACAAAGTTGGTACCACAAAATTTAGAATGTCCAAAAACTAACATTATTTACAAGAAAACTGCGAAGAGTATCCTATAGAATGTGTAACAATTATATAAAAAGCTCAGTAAATTGGCGAAGAGTACCTACGTTTTTAACTTGTTTCTTTTCTCACGGGTAATTTTACCAGGTTTTAGATAAAGGCAATGCTTCGTTTTGTGTATATTCGATACTGTCAATCATATACAGTTGTTGGATCATTTTAGAGTTAGAGGAACGTGCAATACGGTGTACCACAAGAAATCGTATTGGACTCAATTCCTTGTATTATAATTACATAATTCATTCATTCACCATTCGTAACACTGAAAAGATGATTATTTTACTTCCACATCCAGTGAAGTATAGTAACGACAAAAAAATTTTTTAAAATTTTTATTGTTCAGATAGGCTTAGAATGTCATGAAACGTCGAGATTTTAAGTTTGAGCGAAAAAAAAATTCTGTCTGTCTGTCGGTCTGTAACTTTTTTTTGTGCGCACGTTTACTCTGGAACCGTTTATGATATTGACTTGAAATTTGGTACACGTATGTATTTTAACGTGATCTGGAACTAGATTATATTTTCATCTTGTTCCATCGAAGGGTTGGGGGTAAATTGGGGTAAATTTGGGGTAAATAGGTAAATTAAGCAGGTAAGAGTCCAGAAAATTGGTATTTAGTATATTAAAGAGAAAATAAGGTCTCAAAAAAATTTTTGGCATTAGCCACCCCCATTACCACCCCCACCCCATTATTAAAGGAAATAAAAAAATATTGTGATTTAGTGTGTGTGTACAAGAACCAGAAACCTTAAAATATGTTTTTACTTCATCCACCGCCACTACCACCCCCTAGCACCACCCCCACCCCACTACCGATGTGGGGTATCGTTTTATAGGTTTTTGGGGTAGAGGATTTCAAATATTATATTATTAAAGTTCCATAAGCAATTATTTCCACGTACAAAATTTTTTCGTTGTGAGTGACTTGGATAGAAAATCTGGATGTGGAAGTAGTGATTCCTTGGGCAGCGGTTTTTTTAAAGTGATACGGCACAGATCTGAAAGATCTAAAAATAAATAGAAAATGCAGAGATGGGTAAAGGAAACTTTCCAATAAACGTTTCCAAGAAATTTTCTAGAGTTTCCGGAACGACGTTTTGATAAAAATCAGAAGTGGATAAAGGAAACTTTCCATATGAAAGTTTCCGGAACGAAATTTTGATAAAAATTAGTTTTCAATAAAATTTTTGAGTATTCCCAAAGTTGCCTGCCAAAGGAAACTTTCCCGGAATTTTGGAAACTTTCAGATATTCAAATATTTTATTGAAAACTTTTATTTTTATCAAAATTTCGTTCCGGGAACTTTCAAATGGAAAGTTGCCTTTACCTATCTCTGAAAAGATGATTTAAAAATTGTAGTAAATTGATATGATCATAAGCTTTTTGAGAATGTAATATATGGATTTATCTCTGTTTTTAGCAATCCTTCAAATAAAAATCAATAGCAATAACAAACATTTACTTTTTTTTAACTACATTGTGATACATGACAACAGTGCATTCAATATACTAGATCAAAAGGTTTCTGCAAAGTGTTACCATCTTAAATTGATACATCTATGTATACAAGATTCTGGTACGTTCTCCCGCTATGACATCATCAAAGATAGCGACCACTAGGGCACTAAACTACTTCTTTATCTGTTAATTCTTGCACTTTGTTTCGTATTAGTTTTATTTTTCGTTTTTAATGAAAATTCCATTTGAAAAAGTTGCTTATAATTACTTTCTTAGTATTAATCCAAAATTTAAATTACTTAATTCTTTTTTAAATCGGTTTTTTTTTTCATAGCCTCAATTTCTTAAGATTTAGATAACGGCAGCCAAGTACGTACACGTACGAATTTAGCATCTAAAATTAAATAAAAATGCCTACGAGATAAGCAAATCATTTATTACAAATGTACAGGTAAACACATTCGCCCTGGAAACAAACTAAAAATGTACTTACATACGGTAATCTATCAAAAAGTAACTCGTTGAATCAAAACTGTGCACTAAACATTATAATTTGTTGTAATTAAAGTTCTCTCTGCTTAACAAAGCAAACCTCAACTTAATTTTTAAACTTCTTAAGTTAAAAATAAGGATTAAATTCGTAAATATGTATTAATGAACATTTATTATTGTTAAGCTGTCTTGAATACAACGCTAGTAGCGCTCTATCGGGAACTATGAGTGCATAATATATATGGGCGGGACATCGGCAATAAAGTAGTACTCTCTCTATCGTCCATCATCATATTACAGCTCAGAAACTCCTGAGAGGTGCTAAGCCAGCCTATATCTTATAATATCTAAGGTTTCAACTCGTCTTGTTTACTAGTTGCCATAGAAACCGTCACTAGATTATGTTTAAATAGCGAATTCTGCGTAGTTTCTACTGCGTTTGTTTCAAATTTACTGTTTTGACAATTTGAGTCGGTTTAGAAATATTTCTTTATATCAAATTAATGATGAAATTGAAAATAAAGGTTAGTAAACTCTAAAAAGTGACAAGAAAATGTCTGAAGACAATTAATTACAAAACATAATATTGAAGTTGTATTTAATGAATTATTTATCTTGAAATATTCTCCCCAAATACCACTCGTGCTTTTAAATTTTATCTAAAAATGTTTGCTCAAGCCAAAAGGTAATACAACTCGTGTAAATTGGCAGTTTATTATCAAAGATTAATAGTGGAAATCAGGAGTCGGGATTTTCCCGAAAAAATGCAAAATCGTGCTAAAGTTATGAAACCTATCCCCCCCCCCCGTTTTCGAGGGAGCTGAACACGAATAACAGGGTCAAAGAGTTTTTAGCCATGCGCATCCCCTGAAACGGCCAAAAACCACCCCCTTTTGCTTATTTCTCATATAACAGCTTGGCATCGACTATTTTTGCAGAGAATCTTTGTTTTTTCATAAGGATATAACAGATGGTGAAAGGTGATGTCAGGTAGTAGACCGCCCTTGGGGGTGGAATCTACCCTGTCGGAAGGTGTAAAATTGTCTCTTTTTTTTTCTTCTTAAAGACGTTTACCCCTCGTTTTCGAGAATGCTGATCAAGAAAAAAAATGATTTTACGCTGGTTCGACCCTTCCTTCACCCTTACACTGTCGGAAACCACCCCTTTCATAATAATAGTAATAATAATAGGTAGCGACTTGGTTGATATTAGGGACTCGTACTATCATTTTATTTGTTTTTGACGCCTTTACTGTTTACTGGATAAATCTTGTGTCCTCGAGGTATCCGTAGTCCATCAATTTCTCTGGAGGTACATCGCTGATAACCCTGGAGTAGATCCATTTCTCTGGAAGTGATCAGTGCGTATGCCGCTGGTGCTCGGACTATCAGTTTATTTGTATTCGCTGCCTTTACTGTTTTCTGAGTGAATCTTGTGTCCTCGAGGTGAATGGATATATCAAATAACGGTTGCTTAGAACCAACATTTTCAGAAGATCAATTTGTTCCTGACTCCTTTTTTAACTATAATGGTAATTGTAAGAGCCGATGTGCGAAACAATGATGTATAAAATTAGGTTTACGATGCGACGTTTATTGTAGGACTTGTCAAGGTAAATTTTGTGAGAATTGTGCGCCAGAGGATGAAGATGATGAACCAAGCACAGAAACAAACGAATTCAATGACAGTAGTCATGATAAAGCTGTAAACTTCAATCTTATACCTGGAGTATATATTTCCGATCATGAATCGGAAACGGACGATGCGTGCGATTAAGAAGGAGGCAATAACATTGAGTGTGATGTTCATTTCGAGGGATATGAACCACGTAATTCTCTTTGTAAGCGCTCTAGGTTATATTAATGTCTTATAAAAAATATTGTATTAAACTCAAAATCATGTCCTGTACTTAAAAACAGAAATTTTTGCCAATAGTATTCTCTTCCTTATATCCCGTTTTAAGGAACATGAATTTCAAATCCTTGCGAGGATAGGTTCATTTTTGATGAGGATGTAAAATGGACAAATGATAACTATGAAACCACTCCCACTCAATATACAAATGAGAAAATAAAAAAATCAATTTTTCACCCCGTGGGGGGAGAATTTTTCATCTCCAGAGATTGTTACAATTCACTCTTACCATTTTCCTTGATCAGCATCCTCCAAAACGGGAGGTAAACGTTTTTAACAAGAAAAAAAAAGAAACAATTTTACACCCCCTGACAGGATAGATTCCACCCCCAAGGGCGGTTGCGGTCTACTTTTTTTTTTTCGGTGGGGGAAAATCTTTCAAAGACACCACGACCCGTGGTAGTGTGGGATTTCCACCCACTAAAAACCCCCACCTCTTCACTCTCACACCCTGGAATCGCTTTGCAGCATGCATCTGAATGTGGGAGATTCTGCCTTAATTCTCATGTCTCCTTTGCATGTCCCTCTCTTCCTGTTCTTTTGATTTCATCACTTTTCTGATGTATTTCTCTATCGAGCTCCATTTTTCGCAGTTCTCCATCATTTCTTCAATGATGTTGTTCTCGTTTAATATGACTCCTAATTCCAGATTTACCCTCCGTCTTTCGGCTTCCCATCTAATGCATTCGAACATTGTATGTGCTAATGTGTCCCTGTGTTCGCAGTATGCACATATCTCATCTTCTGCCTTGCCTATCCTGTGCGTATAGACTTTGAAGGATCCGTGTCCAGTCGGCATCTGAGTTGTAAAATAGACCGTATGTCTTTGTCGGCACTTGACCCATGTCCTCACGTCGGGTATGAGAACTTTAGTCCACTGAGCTACATCAAGCGTGTCCGTCCACCGCGCCTGCCATCTCTCCAGGCTGGTCTCTCTCTCCGTTTTCTTGGCTTGTAGCGTACCCCCGTCTTCTCTTTCATAGTCTTCTCCTTTCATCTAGCAAAAGGTCTATGGGGAGTATCCCTGCCACTACTTGAGTTGCGCTCGCAGATATCGTCCTATACCCACTTATGACCCTTAATAGGGCTTTCCTTTGGGTGCTTATTAGCATTTGTCTATGCCGTCTTCTCTCTATAGCCGCGTGCCATATCGGAGCTCCATACGTCAGTATCGACTGTGTCACGTTGTATAAGACCTCCCGCTTCTTGCTTCCAGGTCCTTTTATATTGGGCATAATTCTCGAAAGTGATGCTATGTTCGCGTCTACTTTCTTGATCGTATGCTTGATGTGTTCCCCTTGTCGTCGATTATTATTCCTACGTACGTGTTTCTTGGGGATAATTTGGACGTATCTCAGTTGGAAGCTGATATGTCTTCTGTCCCTTTTCCCTTTGATGATAACCGCCTCCGTTTTTTCTGGGGCGAGTTCTAAGTAATGGCGTCTCATCCATGCGTCTATGATCTCCAAAGCGTCATCTGCCTTGGAGACTAATCCTTCTTCTCTGTCTGCTACCAGCACTAGAACGATGTCGTCGGCAAATCCTACGACCCAAGTGTCCTCCGGCATTTTCTCTTTCAGAACGCCGTCGTAGAGGATATTCCATAATGTCGGACCGAGTACTGAACCCTGCGGGACTCCAGCTGTAACTTTGAAGACTTCTCCTCTTTCGATCTCCAACGATCTTTCTTCGAGGTAGCTGCTCACGATGTTAACGAGGTACTGTGGGATTTCCCTTCTCGTTAACTCCTTCATGATTTTTCCCCATGGTGCGGTATTGAAGGCATTCCGAACATCAAGAGTGATTAATGCTCCCCACTTCTTTGTTCCATTGTCACTGATTAGCTGTCCCACTTTTTCCACAGCGTGCAGTGTTGATTTGCCTTTTCGAAAACCATATTGATGGTCCGACAGTCTTTCTGTGTTTTCCAAAGCTTCTTCCAGTCTTCTTTTTATCATTTTTTTGTAGAGCTTGCTTATGGTAGTAAGTAAGCATATTGGTCTATATGCTACTGTGTCTATGCCGTCTTTTCTTGGTTTTGGTATAAGAACCAATCTTGCTTTCTTCCAATTGTTTGGAAAGTTTTGCTCTCTCAGTAGTCTGTTTAGAATACCTAAGAGCCAATTGGGTGCTATCTTGCCCACTACCTTGATAGCCTCTGCAGGAATACCATCGTGGCCTGGGGCTTTCCCGACTTTTAGTTCTTGTAGGGCCTGGTTCAGTTCCTCTTGCGTGAACGGATCTATATTTTCTACTCTTGCCATATGTTCCCATTTGTCTTCTCTCGTTGGGAAGAGTTTTTCTACTATTTCCATTTTCGTATCTATGTCCAAGTCATAGGAGGCGTATGCTTTTAAGCTTTTAACCGCTATTTTGTATCCTTGGCCGAAAATGTCATCTTCCAGTTTTTCACACAACTGATTCCAGTGCTTGCTTTTTGAGGCATTTATTTTCTTCTGCAGCTCCTTTTTTGCTGCCTTGTATGCTTCTTTTGCTTCTAGCTTGTCCTCGTCAGCAATACAATCGTCCGTTGCCGTTCTCGTGGCAATTCTTCTTTTTGTTAGACATTCGCGTCTTTTAGCCGCTATGTCGTCATCCCACCAGTATGGCATCCCTTGTCTGTTTTCAAGCCTTTGCGTACTTCCGCGGTAGGCTTCTTTCAGTGTTTCCTGCAGGAATTCCACTGTATCTTGTTCTTCATCCCTATCTAGCTTGCGATCTACTACCTGACATCACCTTCCACCATCTGTTATATCCCTGCCGCTAAAGCGCTCGGGATTTAATCATTGGCGATTTTCACTCTATATTACCAGGCAACAACGCTCTCGAAAAAATTTTCGATAACATTTTAAGCTCTAGTGATATTACGTACGATAAATTACCGAAAGCTTATTAGGTATCCAAAAATAAGGCTGTTTTTTTATCAAAACAAAAACAAATAACAATCAAAAAGTTGAAAACAAAAATTATTTTTTCTTTTTTAGTCTATTTAGTCTTGATAAAAGCGTATTTAATTTGTTTTGCTTATTTTATTTATCTCGTCGAACGATAGGGAAGTAGAGAGGATATTATTTTAATATATAAAATGAATTTTTCAATATGCGAAAAGTGACGTAAAACGTGAAATATAGCCATTATCTTATAAAACTGGTGACTGTATGCTTTTGTTCATTTGTTGTCAGTTTCGGGCTGATCATTCTAGTATAAAATAACAAGATCGATAAAAGCTAATCGAATTAATTACCAAAGTTCTAGTTTCCAGACTAAGTTTATCTTGTTAAATTTAAAAGCACTCATAAAATTCAAGAACCGGCGGTTTTCTTGCATAACATTTTATATTAAATTTCTTCTCTCACTTTTAACGTCATATTTACTCGTTGCTTTAGTTATTTATATGGTAGGAAATAGTAATGGAAGAAGACGGTTTGGAATATTTGAATAGTTTCCTATACTTAATACTCGTAAGAAAAGTTTTATGATTTAAATTTACAAATAGGAATTAAGAAAACAAAGTTTATCCCAGACAATGCACATTGTGTGTTTTTTATGTTTCATGAAATTGTATTTTAAATAAAGTGATGTAATATATATTTATTGATGTGAAAAATTTTGTGATAGTGTCAATATACCACTAACGAATAATGATCCTTTGGACGTAGTCGTTTATTAATTAAATTTATAAATGGCATTTTTCTTTTATTTATAGTTTGTAGTACATGCATATCGGGTACATTTTTTTAACACCTTGTTACACCTATTTAATTGAACCAAATTGGTATGTTATAACGGGACAATTTTTTTTAATAGAAAAAAAAATTGTACGAAAATCCGTGTTTTAACACGCTACTCTCCATTGAGTATGTTTTCGTTTAAAATCTAGTATGTTACTGTATATGTTGAACCAATTGTACACGTGAAAACTGTTTTTTTTTTAACTAATTTTGCTCATTTTTAAACCATTATAATAAACTCATTAACGCTAGAACGCTAGAACCTCATTTAACTTCGTTATTTTTGAAGTTAGTAAAATAGTTCAAAGAAAAATTATGTGTATTATTATTTATTTATTATTTATCCAAAAATCATTTCAGAGAAAAAAACCGCTGCCCAAGAAATCACTACTTCCACATCCGGATTTTCTATTCAAGTCACACAAGGAAAAAATTTTGTATGTGGAAATAATTGTTTATGGAACTTTAATAATATAATATTTGAAATCCTCTACCCCAAAAACCTATAAAACAATACCCCACATCGGTAATAGGGTGGGGGTTGTGATAGGGGGCGAGAGTGGGGGGGTGGATCAATTAAAAAATTATTTTGAGGTTTCTGGTTCTTGTACACACACTAAATCACATTTTTTTTCATCCCCTAATGGGGTGGGGGTGGTAATTGGGTGGCTAATGCCAAATTTTAGCTTAGCATCTCTTGTCTATATTAAATACCAATTTTATGAACTCTTACCTGCTTGATTTACCTCAAATTTACCCCAATTTACCCCCCAACCCTTCGACGGAACAAGATGAAAATACAATCTAGTTCTAGATCTCGTTAAAGTACATACAAAGTACATCAAGTCAATAACTCAAACGGTTCCAGAGTAAACGTGCACACAAAAAAAGTTACAGACCGACAGACAGACAGAAATTTTTTTTTTCGCTCAAACTTAAAATCTCGACGTTTCATGACATTCTAAGCCTATTTGAACAATAAAAATTTTTTTTTGTCGTTACTATACTTCCACTGGATGTGGAAGTAATTGAGAGTCGCATTTCGAAATAAGGACTTCACTTTGGTTTTTCAAATGGAGCCCCCTTATATTTTTACACCTTCTAAAAGGCGATAAGAAAGCTTTTTAACGATATATGAAACGTAGTATTTATCTTACAAAAATTTTGCCTAATATACTATAAAACAATTTATCAAATTAGCTGTGGAAAACAAAACACGCAATTTATCAAGATATTTGTTGGTAACTAATTTCACTTTGTTTCAAATAAAATGGAAAATTTCAGTGATTGATATATATCTACTACCACGACTTAATGGTAACAAAATAGAAAATTTGATATCTAATATGGTTTTTAAGAAAAATGCAATATTTTATATATCATTAAAAGGCCTTTTTTATGGACTTTTAGATGGTGTAAAAATATAAAAAACCAAAGTAAAGTTCATATTTCCGAAATGCGTCTTTCAATTGTTTTTCTCAAATGATTTTTGGAAAGTACATGTGATTTTCAATAACTTTTATTTTCGAACCTTTTTACGGAATTCCAAAAATAACAAAGTTAAATAAGGTTTTAACGTTCACACCACCCTGTACATTATAATACATTGAGTCATCATGAAAATAATTCTTCTTTTTAAACTCATTTTACATTTAAAACATGAGGCATTACCGTTTTTCACCAAGATTTTGTACCTCCTTTCAGGTTTTACCCAAATTGAAAATTAGACTGGTCTTTTTATGGCTTTTGTTACCGAACAGCCTAAATATTTTTATATTTAGGGTGTTTAGTAGCTCTTTTCATTTCATTTGAACGTAGATATAATTGTTATATAGATATAAGTAAGTATGAGTTGTTAAACTAAATATATGTAAATGAAAAAGTGTTATAATGTCGTTAGTCTTTTAATTTTTATTCCAGTTTTCTTTTTACTTATATCAGTATTAGATCTGTTTTTATATACCTTATTTTTTAAATTTACCCCAAAAAAATAAGTCGACGGGTGTTAAATCTGGGATTTGTGGAGGCCATGGTACTAGTACTAAATCATTTAGGCGTATCCATTCTCTATATTTATGGTTCAAAATATCAGTGGCATCCTTAATGGAATGGTACTTCCTCTTACTACTAGATGATCTTATGAACAGTATTTAAGGGAAAATTATCTGTAAAATTTTCAATTCATTTTCAAACAATAATTTCTACTTTCTTCCTTTCAAACTACCTCTGAAAAATTGGTCAGAAAATTGTGTTGTTTAATATACCAACAAACCCCTGTAGATTGGCGACCCTGGCATTTAAATTTCTTTTTTCAAAAGCCTAATAATGCGCGTTTTTCCTTTTAAGAAAGTTCAGATAATGTAAACGATGCTCGCCCGTTGAAAATATTTTTGCAATAAAATTATCTCCTTGATTTATCTAACATAATTTCAAATATTTAGACATTTTTCCTAATAGTTAGTATTTAATTTTTTGACCACTATGCATTTTAAGGTTTCGTCTTATATGATAATAAGATGTGTGATATGCTGTGGGGTAATTTCAAGAAAAGAAAGACAAGAAAATTGTCGGTGATGTCGCTCATAAACCCAAAAATAAAAACAAATTGTTTTAAACATAATATAGAAGACATGCATTTTAATTTAATTTGATTTTTAAATATTTCCCGTCGTCCCGTCAGACGAACCAGAAATCTGATGGAAGGGAAGTTGGTCTTTGTTTAATATAATTCATAAATCACATCAGGCTACAGCCAAAATTGTCGGTATTCGCAGCTTGTCGCTTTGGAGTTTCATTACTTAAAATCAGGGGCTCATTTGTCAGAACAGACCACAGGTGCGATTTTATTTGAGTGATACTTATATCACTCAAATAAAATTTCGTAAGCAAGATTAATATGTTTTTCCAGGCCTGTTCAAAGAAAATATAGTGGTCGCATGTTATTTGTACATCACAACTGTTCAGTCTCTACATGTTCGAGTACAATAGGCCAGTCTCTTAATAGTAAATCTTAGACACTGTAATCCTTATAGAATATTATATATTTCTAAAATCGACAAATAAAATATCCTATATAGGACAATAAAAATTTACAATTGAAATAAAAAAATTTGTCACTTAGCCAGTAATGCCTCATCAAAAGATTAAGAAGTATAATTGTTAAATGAAGTTTGGTTTGGAAAATACAATTACTATCAAGTTTCAAGCCAATATCAAACCGTTCCAGAATAATCCTGCGCAAAAAAAAAGTTACAGACAGTATACTTTTTTGGTCAAACTTCAATTCTCAATGTTTCATGATATTCTAGGTCTATTTGAATAAATTCTATTTTTTTTTTGTTACCGTTGCATTTCCACTCCATCAGGTGGATGTGGAAGTAATATGTTTTAGTTCATCCTGCCTCAGAAACAGTACCAAAATGTATGTGGTTAATTTGTCCTTTGTTGCCTAGGATCCTCCCTTAAGAGATTAGCCTATATCAATATACAGTGTGTCCTATTTTGTTTGGAACCACCCCCATAAAAAATTTATTTTAGGACCGATTTAGATCGGGTCGACCTACTGCTTTTGTTCTTGAGGGTGGAGATTGATGAAATCTTATTAGCAATTTTTTTATTTCAAATCTGAGTACTCCACTGACAACCCATCAAATGAGTTTATACCAAATTTAGAGAAAAAACACCTATTTTTGCATTTTTCCGAAAGAAATAAAAATTCTGATATTAACAATGAAAATTCACTGAAATGTGTATTTAAAAGAGTCGCCTTGACTCAAACAACTCTCAAAGGAATGTTTAATTGTTAATTTGTGGTTTTACCTATATTAATTTCTAACTGTAATAATAATAATTATTATTATGGTCGCAGATAGATTGAGTTATCTAGATGTTATTATAATTGTTGGTCATAATGCGAGATTAATATCAGCACCTTTACAGAAATTAATGTTTTAATGATACGCAACCCTTGTGCGTCATAAGTATTATTATAAGCAGAAGTTTAAATAAGTAAAATCTACACAAATAAATATTCCTTTGTCAGTTCTTTGAATCAAGGCATTCTTTTATATACACAATCCCGTGCAACAGTGAATTTTTATTCGCAATTTCAGAATGTTTATTTCTTTCAGGAAAAATACAAAGATAAGTATTTTTTCGCAAAATTTGATACAAACCAATTTGGGGGGTTGTCGAATCCAATGGTATACTCAGATTTGAAATAAAAAAGATGCTAATAAGATTTCTTCATTTTTCACCCACAAAAACAAAAGCAATAGGTTGACCTTTCATGTTTTATAAAATTTAATGTATCAAAAATCCGATCTAAATCGGGCCTAAAATAAACCATAAACCATTAAATAATAAATAAAAATAAACCATTTAGGGGTAGTTCCAAACAAAATGGGACACAATGCATATATTCGAAAATAAAGAATGTTCAAGGACAATTTCTAAAATATTGTTTTCTATGTAATATTTACCATTTTGTTTTCTTCCTTACGGGTTTGTGCTGAGAGCAATCTCACCATACTGAAATAATTGTCTTTTGTAACAGATGTTAAATCTGGCTAAATAATGTTACAGTTAGCCCAATATTTAATTAAATAACGTAATGCTAGATGTAAATTCGTCCCCTGCGGCGGCAGGTGGAATAACTCCCGGAAAAGGTTTTAGTGCCGGTATAAAATGATAATCACTTATTATTCAAGAGACTACTCATGTTATTACAGATTTAAAGTACTGAGCGAACCAGTAATAACTCTCGGTTCGCTAGTTTACTTCAGAGTTATACTAGGCGTTTTTCACGCCAATATAATATTGCTTTTTATTTCGTGAAAACCTCGCATCGATAAAAGTTTTAAGGAGCAGAACCATTAAAAAGCAGCGTAATAATAATTTTTTTCTACGACTGTTAAAAAAAACTGTGCTTTTACTGTGCTCATTATTTATAATGCGTAAAACTGTTTATGGTAGTGAAAAAAAGCAAACTCTTATATATAGCCGAATCCATCAGTGCGTTAAAACAGTTGAAGTTCTCTCACAATCTTCGCTTTAGAAACGTCAAATTATGAATTTGTGTTTTGACGTTTAATCAAATTTAGACATGTATTTGTCTAAATATGGAAATTGAGGATTGTCGTAGAAAAAATATTGTATGAAATTCATGTATAAAGAGCCTTTTTTTCAGTGGTTTTATTATACTTGGAAATCTGTATGTATGTATTATGTATGTATCAAATTTAGTGATTGAAATTTCACCCACTTCCCGTTATCCAATCGAGCTGAAATTTTGCACACTGCTTTGGTTCTGTTGACTATACAATAATATGGTGTGTTTTTTAGTTTTAACACTATAATTTTTAGTTTTTTTTTTATCGCATATCGTATTCACCCATACGTTGTTACAAGCTTTTATTTCAAGATATTCTATGAAATGGCGAAAGCGCTACGGACGCCTGCAGCGAAGGTTTGGGTACTATCGTGAATATAAAATAAAATGATTAAGACGTAACTGAGATGGCGGATTACCTTTTTCCGTGACGTCATTGTAAACCCAATTAAGACATAAGCAAGAAATGATAACTCTCCAGAAAACGCAAAAATAATGTACCCACTACAGAACGTAGGAATGAAGACACGTCAGCTACTAAAAATTGACGACGACGGGAACTGTCCATATGGAGCACTAAGCCATAAGTTAGAAGGAGAAAACATAACTTCGGCACACACCAACGCAATGGAAAATCTACGGAAACAAGTAGCGGATAATATACAAAACAACATAGATCATTTCACCCCGCCCATGCTGGCATCGACCAACGAACTGGAACCCCGTTACAATCAATACAACGGGCCCAACACATCTACGCTAACACTGAACAGCAGCAAACTAAAAATAGGGAGACCAGGTTACACGTGGAAAACAACAATCGAGAGGATCATTAACAAACTGAGAAAGGACCAAACATACTGGGAAAGAAAAGCGAGAAGAAGAAATTAATTCTATAATGAAATCGCAGCGATATATACTCTACCAGAATCAGAAACGGAGGAATCAGAAGGCTCAGAAGAAGATTTGTAGAAGCAGAAATACAAAAAGAGGGACACAAACACTCCACATCATGACACAATGCGGCCACGCATTTCACAAATACCTACAGTTATATATTCTACGAGAACCAGAAACGGAGGAATCAGAAAACTCAGAAGGAGAAGAAGAGAATTTGCAGAAGCAGAAACACAAAAAAGAGGAGCATAAATATTAAATATCACGAACACAATGCGGCAACGCATTTCACAAACACCTACACTCCTGTACCATGCGTCATGTGGCTCTCGCTGCTGAGAACAAGCATGACCCAAATCCAACCCAGCATTGGAAATCGGGAATCAGGAGACTCATAAAAAGAAGACTCGAAGAAGCAGAAACTCAAAAAGAGGATCGTGAACACTCTATATCACGACACAAAGGGGCAACATATTTCACAAGAAGACTCGGAAGAGACCAGGCCAGAACCAAAAAGACAAAAAACGAATACCACAAAGAAATCGCAACGATATATACTCTGCCACAATCGGAAACCGAGGAATCAGAAGACTCAGAAGAAGAAGATTCGTAGAAGCATAAACACTCCATATCACGACACTACGCGGCAGCACATTTCACAGGAAGACTCAGAAAAGGCAGAAGTCTAAAACCAAAAACACAAAAAAAAGGGAGCTTAAACGCTCCATCACGACACAGTGCGGTAACGCATCTCACAAATACCTACACCTCCCATCCTTTACCATGCGCCATGTAGTTCTCGCTGCTGGCAACAAGCATGACCCTAATCCAACCCAGCGTTGACGTAGCATGTCCAGCTGTATAACCAGAAACGGAAAGTGGCAGTAATGCTTACCGGACGCTGGTAAATCAATCAATCGATCAATCAACTTTGTAAATAGAAAACCGCTAAACACTCTGATTAAACGAAGTTTTTATGACCGCCTAATAGTTTTCTATTTATAAAGTTGAACAAATATATATTTTTCACTTTTTAGTGCAATTTGGCTTTAAATTAACTCGATTGTTTTTAAAAGTTTTTTTTTTTATTTATTTTTCACTCATAGGATTGCCGCACTCACCTACTGTTCGTGCGTCAAACTTCCCATTCGTGAAAAAAGTACCGCTTTATACACTTGTTGCATAAATTACTATTTTCTATGACTGTTAAAAAACTGCGCTTTTTTCCATCATTTTTAATGCGTAAAGCATATGTTTATGGTAATAGTTAAAAAAAAGTAAAAAGCGTTACAAAATAGTATATTGTAATACAAGTGTGGCAAGGGCTTCATTGCAAAACGATATATATGAAAGTAAGCGACACGAGCGCAGCGAATGTTCCTGTCATACGAGTTTTGCACTGAAGCTTGCCACATGTGTGTTACAATACGTACAATTTTTTCTGCGGTTGTGAAGTTATTTCCCTTTCCAAAATTTTAAATTTGTGAAGATGTAATCGACGCGTGCGGCAAAGTGACATTTTCCGCAGTCATTTTGAAGTTAGAAAATTTGACTGTCAACATAATCGTAGAAAAAAAAAGTTGATACAACTTATCAGTTGTGTCTGGGCACAACTTTTAAGTTGGACAACTACCATCAACTTAGCGACGCCAACGTATTTCAATGGGATCGCGCGCATGCAACAACCCGTCAGTTGTGTTTATTAGAGAAGTAAGGTAAGTACCTTACTTCTCTACCTATTTATTTGGTCGCTGTTTTTGAACAATTACCAGTAAGCAATCAAAACTCGTTATGCTCATTCGATTGTAGGAAAAAAATTTTGTAGGGTGTTCTCTCAAATCGTTATAAATTCTGTAAAATTGACCACTGAACACTCGATTGCTTATTAATGGATGGACCCAGTAGCGTCTTTTACGTCTTCTTTTACGATATCTAATGAGCAATGCACAAACACAAGCTAACTCACCGACATCCATGTTTCAAGTTGTACTAAATAAAATTGGCCCAAGCGCGGGCACATACAACTACCAATTATTAAATTGACCATGCGCGCAGATACATTCAACTTTGCTCAACTAAAGTTGGACAAAAAGTTGTCCATGCGCGCCTAGCCTAAGAGAGTAAGCGCCAAGGCGACTGATGAGAAATACTCCAAATGCAGAGAGATCTTCCTAGTGAATATGGCTATGTTGGTCTATCTGTAATTTTTTTTTGTGCTCACGTTTACTCTGGAACGGTGTATGATGTTACCTTGAAATTTGGTACAACAATGTATTATAACGAGATTTGAAATATTTTGATCTTATTCTGATGAATGGTTCGGGGGTAAATGAGGGTAAATAGGTAAAACGAGCAAGTAGGTGTCCATATAATTGGGATTTAGGGTATGAACGAGAAGCCAAAGTCTCAATTTTTTTTTCTTGAATCAGCCCCACACTATTATTAAAGGGATAAAGAAAATAAAATTGATTTAGTGAGTATATAAGAACTAAAGGGCTCAAAAATGTTTTTGATTTTACCACCACCCCATTATTAAAAAATATATATAATATAATTTAGTGTGTACAAGAACCCAGAGCCTTAAAAATTTGTTGGCATTAGCCATTTCCACCTCCCACCCCATCATTAAATGGGTAAAAAATGAAATTATGATTTAGTGTGTATCCAAGGACCAAGAACCTCAAACATTTGGCATTAGCCACCCCCTTTACCATCCCCACTACTGTGTGGCTTACCGTTTACGAACAATTATTTCCATATAGTGTAATTTCAATATAGTATATTTTTTGTTGTTGTAGGGGACTTGCATAGGAAATCTGGATATAGAAGTAGTGATTGCTTAGGCAGCGTTTTTTTTCCGTACTTTTTGGGTCTCAGGTATAAAACGAATCGTTGTATGTGACTTTTTCTAAATACTGATATTTCCACTGACATTTTTTCAGAAAATCTTGTGTGAATTGGATAATTCATAATAATAATTGGATAAGATTCGTGTAAATTATTCCAGTGACTCTGTAGTCACCTTGAATATAGTACAAACTTTTCGACGACTTTTCCTTATCGCATATACGACATAATTGCATTGTACCGATTCTGTTCTAGACTGTTCATAGTATTCATTGCAGCGGAGCTGAGCATTGCTATTATCACAATACCCTTAATTACTACGTAGGCAATTATCCACAGAAGTCATCATTGATTCCATTGTACGTACTCGATTTTACCGTCTCTGTAGGTTATTACCCTTTTCTCTTAGTTATATTCGCAATTTTAGCCACCCTTCACGGTAAACAATAGATAGCATCTTTATGACGTTAGACCCTAGTTTTTCTCTCTCGAAGGTTTAATTTTTCTTAACGGTGGCGTCCATTAAGCGATAATATGTAATAGCGAGTTTTATTGGGCAATCAGTCCAGGGTTATAAAAGCTCATAAATTTAGGATATTTTGTGATGACTTCTTTGCAGGGTGTGCTTTGTATCACTTCTTTCTGATAGAGTGTTGATAATATTTTGATTATAACCTGGTAGAAAAAAACATTGCGGGGTAAGAAAATATAATGAAATTGTTGTATATGACAAAAGTGAAATATGCACAAATAATATGTAAATTAAAATCATCATGTTGTAAACTAATTTATTTTGCCCTATAGGAAGCAGAAATACAGCTCTTGGATGTTGATAATGTTTTGATCATAACCTGGTAGAAAAAAACATTGCGGAGAAAGGAAATATAATGAAATTGTTGTAAATGACAGAAGTGAAATATGTACACATAATATTTAAATTAAAATCATCATGTTGTAAATTAATTTATTTAGGCCTATAGGAGGTAGAAATACAGCCCTTGCCATTGACAATCTTCTGATTATAACCTGGTATAAAAAAACATTGCTGAGAAATAAAATATAATGAAATTGTTGTAAATGACAAAAGTGAAATATGTTCACATAATATTTAAATTAAAATCATGTTGTAAACTAATTTATTTAGCCTTATAGGAGGTAGAAATACTGCCCCTGTCATATAATCGTTAACATATACAACATAGGCTTAATTGCTAACAAAAGTATCCACTTCAAAGCCTAATCATATATATAACAGTTACAAAAAATTATTAGTGGATGGCATTTCTCCGTATATAACTCCATTTGACCAACGTTTTTCTCAATTACTTCCACGTCCAGTGGAAGTATAGTAAGGACAAAAAAAATTTAAAAATTTTGATTGTCCAAATAGGCTTAAAATGTCATGAAACGTCGAGATTTTAAGTTTGAGCGAAAAAAAATTTTCTGTCTGTCTGTCGGTCTGTCGGTCTATCTGTCTGTAACTTTTTTTTGTGCGCACGTTTACTCTGGAACCGTTTAAGATATTGACTTGAAATTTGGTACACATATGTACTTTAACGAGATCTAGAACTAGATTATATTTTCATCTTGTTCCGTCGAAGAGTTGGGGGGTAAATTGGGGTAAATTTGGGGTAAATAGGTCAATCAAGCAGGTAAGAGTCCATAAAATTGGTATTTAGTATATACAAGAGAAGCTAAGGTCTCAAAAACATTTTTGGCATTAGCCACCCCCATTACCACCCCCACCCCCCTTATTAAAGGGGATGAAAAAAAATTGTGATTTAGTGTATGTACAGGAACCAGAAACCTCAAAATATTTTTTTACTTCACCCACCCCCCACTATCACCCCCCTATCACCACCCCCCACCCCACTACCGATGTGGGGTATTGTTTTATGGGTTTTTGGGGTAGAGGATTTCAAATATTATATTATTAAAGTTCCATAAACAATTATTTTCACATACAAAGTTTTTTCGTTGTGAGTGACTTGGATAGAGAATCTGGATGTGGAAGTAGTGATTCCTTGGGCAGCAGTTTTTTACTTCCGCATCCAGTGGAAGTATAGTATCGACAAAAAAAATTAAAAAAATTTTTTTTGTTCAAATAAGCTTAGAATGTCACGAAACGTCGAGATTTTAAGTTTGAGCGAAAAAAAATTTCTGTCTGTCGGTCTGTCTGTCTGTAACTTTTTTTTGTGCGCACGTTTACTCTGGAACCGTTTGAGATATTGAGTTGAAATTTGGTACACATATGTACTTTAACGAGATCTAGAACTAGATTATATTTTCATCTTGTTCCGTCGAAGGGTTGGGGGGTAAATTGGGGTAAATTTGGGGAAAATAGGTAAATCAAGCAGGTAAGAGTCCATAAAATTGGTATTTAGTATATACAAGAGAAGCTAAGGTCTCAAAAAAAATTTTGGCATTAGCCACCCCCTTTACCACCCCCACCCCATTATTAAAGGGGATGAAAAAAAATGTGATTTAGTGTGTGTACAAGAACCAGAAACCTCAAAATGTTTTTTTACTTCATCCACCCCCACTACCACTCCTCATCACCACCCCCACTACCACTCCTCATCACCACCCCCACCCCGCTACCGATGTATGGTATCGTTTTATGGGTTTTTGGGGTAGAGGATTTCAAATATTATATTATTAAAGTTCCATAAACAATTATTTCCACATACAAAAATTTTTTCGTTGTGAGTGACTTGGAAAAGAATCTGGATGTGGAAGTAGTGATTCCTTGGGCAGCGGTTTTTAGGAATTTGTTTGAATATGGTGATGAACATTAATTTTACAAATGTTCTGACTTTCATATTTCAGAGTGGCCATTTTTCTGGAAAACCGGGAAAACTCAGGTCATTTTATATTGGCCAGGGAAATAAGGGAATTTGTATTAATTTGAACGTAAAATCAGGGAATTTTAAGAAATAGTCAAGGAGAATTGTGTAAAACGCATTTATTAGAATATGTTTATATTCTTGTTTCCACCAAAATTTTTTTATTCGTTGCAAATTTCACGTGAGTCAGTCGAAGTTGTTTTTCGCAAAAAATTGCACAACTAGGCAACATTAGCTAATTTTATGTTCGGTCACAGTTTTTATTAATGAAATGTAAAAATCAGTTGAAATTGACTTTTGGGTTATAAAAATTAGGCAGGGAAAGCTCAAGTTTGTCAGTCATGGAAGTAATGAAAAAGTCAGGGAATTTGAAAAGCAGTTTTAACTGGCCCCTCTATATTTGGTGTTATCCATTTATTTTACCATATCTTGCTCTAGAACGGCACTTCTGCATAAGAAATAAAAATGTACTTACATATTCAGTATATTGTGCTATAATAGTTACATGTTACATTATTTTAAGCTATTCGAATATTATTTTTTTTATAATCGGTTTTAGTGAAATCAGATTACCTCTAAAGCAAAATATATCCAAACTGTCAGTGTGTCAGTTCGGATTATTTCTACTGTCTTTCATCGAAGCTTTGAAAAGTAACCACGCTAACTAAATTTTCATATTGCAATATTATGTTCTAGGCGACCATTATTCTTATTCTCGAGTTGCAAAAATATAAACTTAAATATAAACACACCACGTATAGCAAGTAGATAACTCCCAAGGCTCTTTGAAAAGCAGACATACATCCATAGTCACCGACATGTCAGCGCCAGTGGCCATCATGTACTTCACACAACACGCTTTAGCCGACTGAGCTACTGTGTTGGCTAAGGCCAGACCTCTGGCCAGGCATTAGGCTCGACCATTATACATTCAAACGAATCTAGGGGGGGGGGGAAATCCTGTAAATGTAAATGCACTTTATTTTACACAATACACATGAGTACCAGAAACTATCAAATATCTAATCAGATTCGAACATGGGAACAGAAAAAAAAGCCGCGGAAATAAAATCCACGAAAAAAAAAAACACGGAAAAATAGAATTATGACAACAGTAAAGACTCGTACAAGAAGCTATAAAATAATATGCTAATTTGACTTTATTATATTTTGATGATGTATTATACAATAAATCAAAGATTAATAAAATGTAATACCTTAAGTACATTAACTTGTATATTTATCGATTTTTTTTGCCTAGGTTTCTAGGCATAAATATACCGATGGCCTCATAGTATTATGTTATTTAAAACAAAACAGTTACAAGTTAAACTACCTAAATATATAAAAATTATTATACGTTTTTTACTTCTAGAAAATATTATAGGAAAGTTACTTTTCAGCAGATTACCCCGGTTACTCAACTCACTTTTCATGAATTGCTAAATAAAAACTTTGGTAATTTTTATTTTTAGGGATATTTAAAACAAAAAAGTTTATCAAAATAACTTTATTGACAATTTGGATTTAGCGAAGACAAAATTGGGAATTTTTTACTAGTATTCCACTCCAAGAAATAAGAAACGCCTGCAAAATATTCGAAAGAGGGACAAGAAGTGTGAACAAGTGGTAGTTGGGACTTTTAGGTAATATTGTGAGTATTTTTGTTTTATAGTGTTATTAATTCATGTTATCTGTTTTATTAAATGATTTTAAAAAGCTCAAATATCAATAAATTGTTGTTCTTAAATTGATCGTTGCATTTTAATATTTTGGCTAAGTTTTTGATTTTAACCAACTGTTTTATTCCGTATTTTTCTCCAAAGTTAAAAATGATAATAGTTCTCAGCTATGTTTAGGTTTTCATTACTGTAGCCTATGTATCGTACAGCATATATCTCTATGCAAATCACATTTTCTATACAAGCAAATTTTTTTTTACAAAATGTAACTTTTTTCTCTAAGTAAAAACTAACGAAATTTCTCCTTTAAGGGCAGTAATCCGGAGACAAACTGTATATGAAACAAGCCGCCCACCTTAGGCAAACACTCAGAATTCTTTTGCCGCGCCTAGTTACAACGTTAGATTAAAATGATTATCAAGTACATCTAACCATGCCTCGATTATGTTTCCCTTAAAACATTTTACGCTCGATTGTTTTCAAGCTTTTGTTAAATAACTACAGGAAGGAGGGAGACCGATAGATAGAAATGTCAATGAGCTATTAAATATCCATTAAAATCTCATTTCAAAATAATTGAAGTTGGATTAACAGGAACCGCCTCCAGTAACTTATTAGTTGGATTTTTGAAATAGGATTTTCAAAGATTGGGTCATTAGCTTAGAAGAAGGAAATGAGCCGCAAAATTATAAAATTTCGTAATCATGTTTTCAAGAGTTTGATTAAAAAAACAAAAGGTTTCCAACTAAGATAACTAGTGTGTTCGATAAACTCAGCCGTGTAATTTTTGCAAGCATTAAATATTCCTAATAGACTGGGAAACGTGGCTTCTAATCTTATAAACAATTTTTTACTATAAGCAAACAGAAATAATTCACTTTATAAATTCTTATTCACAACGTTTTCTCAGACGCTTTGTTATCAATGCATTATTCCACTTGGCCTCCCTCTGCTGTGTAGCACGTCTAACAGCATCATGTCTGTCCTGTTAGATTTACGGCCTTATTAGTATGAAAAATAAGAGACTATAAAGAAGTTGACAAGACGTTTCGTAGGGGGAACTTCTTGTTGATATACTAACTAATAAGACTTGGGTCAATAGCATATGAAAAGAACGAATGGTTTCTTTGAAATTTATCTGCTAAATATCCAAAATAATGTTTTTGATAATGATGTAAGCACGAATACAAGATATTTATTTTTAAATTATGGTGGGTTCTTTATTTGGTTGACGGAGATCTTCCAGTATACGTCGTATCCATAACGCTTCTTTGTACGTCTTCGATAAGGCTAAAGATTCAGCCTCGGTGGATGATAGTGCTACACATGTTTGTTTTTGCAGCACCAACTGACCACGCTGCCGAGGAATGTAAAAATGTATCCACTGTTAAATTTTCTCTTCATTTTATTTGCCCAATTCGCATCTGCGTATCCAACAAGACTTGCTTCACTTTTGACATTATCTAGAGATAACGATATAGCCCTTCTGGTATTTAAGAACACGCTTTAACTCGTTCCAATCCTCTTCAGTCGGTTCCGCGATATTTTGCGCTATAAATAATGGATACACCGATATGTTCGGCCTGAGATTGACTAACATGTACAACAAACATCCAACCAATTGTCTATACTAATCATTGTTTATTAATATGTCCGTGATTCCTCCTTTATTCTATGACACATTTATTGGTACTTTTTTAAATTCTAAATCATTAATAATCTTCATGATGTATGAGGTCTCATTGATTGTAAAATTAACATAAGAATTGGTGTTGACTTGCAGTCCAAGGTAATTTCGAATAGTTCAAAGGTTCTAGTTTGTCTTATTTGCTAGCTATGAGATCATCAACATATATCACAGCAAAATTTACTTTCGACTACGATGATGTACAGACATAGATCATTTTTGCTCTGAATATATCCATCATCAACACATGGATCGTCTTGTTCCAAACTTTTGCTGATTGTTTCAAAACGTATATACCAAACATTTGTAGAATAAAAGGCGCATTTAACCGAAAACAATAGAGAAGAACAATATTTATTCTTGACAACGGCTGACAGCAGTGGCTGAATTTTGGATCCGTGTCACATTGTCGGAACAAAGGATCATCTCATTAAGTTTGATTCGAAACATCATGCAGAAGTGAAAGTTGTCAATGATCAAGAAGTTATGGCGATCGGTAAAGGCACAGTACATCAATCTGATGTTCTTCGGTGGAAATTACTGACGTGTTGCTGTATTATTATAGCCTAGCTGGTTCCAGGTATCGGAGGTAACTTAATTTCTGTGAACGAATTAACCAAAAAAGAAAATAATGTCAATTTCGAAGAAAGACAATGTAAAATTAAACTAAAATAAGTGTAGATGTCGACATCTGGGCCCATAACTACTTGGATGGATGCGGAATTTTATGATATTGTATTTAATAAATAATACAGAATTTCTCTTTGGTAACTGGATTTATTTTAATTATACAATGGGGTTATTTCATGTGTGTAAAAAACTTAAAAATGCCTACTAATTTGAACAGTAAAATATACGAGGATAACATAATAGCAATTAAAATCACTCTGATATTTGTTAATTATTCATAAATCCACAAAAACTATACTACTCATTTTAAATTTTATTAACGCGTGACTTCAATGGTTAGAGGTAATTTTATTGTTGTTAGATTTCTGCCCTGTCAATACCTAATGTAATAATGAAGTTTTAACTTCTAGTTTTCCAGTTTGCAAATAATTATTTTATGAATTTTAGGAAGTGCGAAGAGGCGCATATGTTCGGCCACAACTTTTGTTGTTTTTTATGTTAGAGAAAAAATAAAAAAAGCGTCGGAAAGCTCGATCAATTTCCTTTAGAATTGGTGTCTACAAATATTTTGAAAAAACTGATAATTAGCGAGATTCTTGGGAAAATGAAAGAAATTTCACGTTTTCCTAGAAAATGCATGTAAATCTTAAAAAAATTATTTTTCCCAGAAACGTTTGCTTTGAAGGGCCGAGATTAATGAAGCGTCTAGGTAATACATGATATTAAGAGTACATTGTAATTGAGGTCAATTTCGGATTAATTGCGGTGATAAAATGGCGAAATTTTACAGAAAAAAAAAAGTTCTCACTTCCGCCCCTTCTATTTTCCCTCATTTTTGTCGCAAGGCAAAAAATTTAAAAAAGAGTTTTAGCAAATTTATTTCTATTTAAATTCGGTAGAGTAGTTTTTTCGCCTAGAAGCCAACTCTTTAAACAAGAAATGTGCGATTTTTGCCGGACTTCGCCACATATTTCAGTAAATATCTCCGAAAC
The DNA here is from genome assembly GCA_936432065.2 of Rutpela maculata. NCBI lineage: Eukaryota > Metazoa > Arthropoda > Insecta > Coleoptera > Cerambycidae > Rutpela > Rutpela maculata. The sequence continues at coordinate 76,485,349 of OW386293.2, read as the reverse complement.
GAAAAAAAAAAAAAATCAAGATTTTGATGGAACCAAAATATTCGTAATGAAAGGAACTCGTTTTATGGTATTTTTTATTTTGAGCTAGCTCTTACCGTTTTAGAGATATCGGCGAAAAATAGCTAAAAAAAGCTTGTATTTCGGAACCGAAAATAGCGCAAAAACATGCAATCTTATAACGTTCATATTTTTCGAAAAACACCTGTGGGAGGGCCATACAATGTCGCGACGCAAAGAGGAAGAGTTCTAGTTGATCCGCATCGTAAATTGCACAAGGCAAATCGAAAATTCGGCTCAGCACGAACGAATCAAAAGTGGCATTTTTTGGCATTTAGCGAAAACAGCAAAACAAAATGTCAGTCACACCTCAATATAGATAATGGTGAAGTTAGTATTCAAAAAATGCCGTTAAATATATTTACCTACGATCACTACTGTAAATAGTAAAAAACACACTACCTGCCATCTATGTAAGTTGAATTTTACATATTGTAAACAAAACGCACTGTAAACAAATCGCACAGAACACGCAATTATAGGTGGCTTATATCGCTGACGCGGGGTTTAAAAGAACAAATGCGCCTACTTAATTTTCAAACGCTGTCAAAACTGACATAATATTTTTTGAATAATATTGTTGATTAGTAAACTAAATCTAGATTTTACTAAATAACTAAATAAATATGATCGTAGGTAAGGTATAGTACATAATTCGAGTTGTAAGGCAATTATGCATGGAAATACGCACTCGCTGCTACGCGGCATCGTGCGTAACTTTTCCATTCGTGCATAATATGCTTCTTACATCACTCATTACGTAATATACTATTAGTTATTACTAGTCCTAGAATGATAATTCAATGTAAATACAAATTTTGAAATAACCCTATTAGTGATATGTAAAACGTTTTTAATATTTATTCTATAAGTGTTTATGTTGCTTTAACTATTTTTTACTTCTAATAAACTGCATATTTTCATCAATATAGATTTCCAAAAACATACAGCTTTACAATGATATATATATGATGTTTGCAATAACATGTTTTTCATCATGAAATAACATTATTTACAATCCGTATTTAGAATGTTTTGATCCATCATTGATAATGAGAGAATTATTTCAAATGGCCCTTTTAAACAAACAGGCTGTATATGTGCATTTAAGCTGGAGTTTATGTTGGTATCAAACGATTGACAAGCAGCATAAATGTGATATATATATCTGATAACAATATTAATATCGTTAATGATAAACAAATATCAATATCAGTGTTTCTTCGCCAATGCATTGATTTGCTATGCTTGTCAACACTGTATGATGTGCAAACAACATACTAGAGCTCGGTTAGATCCTCGAGGAAGATCAATGCAGTATGCCAACTTGGCATCGAATCTGTCAGTCATGAGCACTTTGACATAAATAGACGTATCCTATTTCCCTGCTGGATACGTGAGTTTTGTTGTCAACACCGAGAGAAGTTCCTACGTATTGTTAATTATGTATAAACTATTCAAAGCTCGGTTTATTGAACTTTGTTGTTGGATCGAGTAAAAGGATCTACTGCTAATCGCATATGCATGCAGTTTGGTTTGGAGCGCTTTATCTTACAGGGAATTAATCGTATATTTGAATAGCGAAGATTAGAAGTGTAAAAGCGTATACATAATTAGTGGTTTTTGGACAGTTTTTAGTACGAATATTTAAAATTCCAAGGATCTAAATTTTATGTGCTCGAAAAATTTTTAATACTTGAAATTATTCAATGTTAACGTTCTTTTAAAAATTTACTGAATTACTATTTTAACAGGAAGTGGGAAAGTCTTTAATGAAACCCTGAACTCAAAGATACGACTATCAACCGGTGATGCTCAACGGGCTAAAGCGTGTTATGTGGCGAATACGCTGGGTCATTCTGTCTATTGTGTATTGGGTTTTATCTCAGCCCCGATGCGGTGGGTAATGGATGTTGTCTGCGTTTTTCAAATGTGTAACCTCTTTCCGGACATTCTTGACTTTGTCTGATATGTGTGATGTGTTATGTTTTGTTAAAATAGAATACGTTTCCCAGAGAGATCCAAAGTAACTCTCAAGGCTTTTGTGATTCCAAGTGAAAATTTGGAATATTGCAATTTTTGAAGGAGATCTATAAAAACACGACATTGGTACTACAAACAGTAAATAATCTTCGCTTTTCTCTGCGACAGTTATAGACTCAAAGTAATATACTTATCTGTAAATGTTTGCCAGAGAATATTGAAAGAAAATATCTACCTCCCTAAGGCCCTAGTAGGACCCAAACCCTTTTGCGGTGTGGCGGCTAAACCATGCATGCATACAAGCATCCATTAATAAATGAGTACAAAATAAATCTCTAGAATGGCAGAAGAGTTTCCCACGATAGTGATGGCCAAAGAGTTCATTAAAGAACGATCTGCCAAAACGGAAGACATACTACGCCAAACTAGAAAGGCCATTAGGATAATGGTGGATCTCCTGAGTTTACACTATAGGCTTAATAGACATAGGTTAATGAGCCTGACAGGGATGCAACATGCAGATTCTGTCAAGGGGAAGAGGAAATCTCAGTATACATGTGCCAAGCCATTGTGAAGGCCTAGCTAGAATGATATCCCAACTACTTGGCGAGGAGAAATCAAATGCAGATATGCTCTAATCAAGGGAAAAGACAAAGCCGAATAAGGAGCAACTCCTCTTTTTGAATTTGAATTTGAACTACCTTCATTATAAAGTATGCTTGATTCATCATTTAAGCCTAGGAGACTCGTTTTTTGTTTTTTTTTTCAAGAATTTCCTATTGTTAGCTAAGTACGACAATGACTAGAAGCTTTCACAATGACAATGATGTAGTGTCCAAATAAAATTGCCGATACTGGGCAAAGAAAAATTCTTGATGGATTAATCAAACAAGAAACCTAATCATCTTCAGAGTAAATGTTTGGGTGAAATCGTCAATGGGTATATAACAGACCCATGTCCTTTTCAATTTAACATATAGTCAACATTTAAATTTTTAGGAAACTAGTTGCCTCTGTTATTAATTATTTCAATTCAATTAATATTTAATATTTAATAATATTTGGTGCGTGAGCACGTCATCGTTACGTCATCGTTACGAATTATTTCCGGGAAGAAGAATTAGTACTAATGATGTTAGATCACCAGCTCGGTCTTCAGGCCTAACACCATTAGAATTTTTTGTGCGGCTATTTAAAATAATAAATAATTTATGATATTAAACGTTTGTAGCACTCAAATTTAAATAGATATAATATGTGTGTTTTTAACGATGAAAATAATTTTGAACATTCAATGCAACTTTTTAGTTTAATCTATTTTGTAAATACATGGGTTGTTAACTGTTTTAAGTAAGTAAAATAAAATTATCTATTTGCTTAGTTAATAACAGTATTATTATTATTTATTCAAGACATATGAGCTAGTTACACTTGAAAAATACTCAAAATAATATCTTGATCCATTTTATGAGAAATCTAAAAAAGGTTTATTTCCGGTCGAACCGAAAATTGGATTGATATTCATTGACTGTATTGAAATCAGTGTGATTAATATGAAAAACCTCTCAAAGCGCCTACCGTCTAACATTTATTTTAAAAGAGTTATGGCGATTTTTTTTCCCTAGAAAGAATCACACTGAAATTCAAACATTTCAATCCCCAATGATTTTTCTCTAATTATTTCTAGCATAGAAGTTACTTAGAATATAATTCCCTTTCATATTCGCCGTTTTTAGCTTCCTGGTACTTTATTCTTGACTTAAGAGAGTAGAACTAGTAATGGAAGGGAAAGAAGGTGTCCAGGATCAAACAATTTAATTGTACCGCGACGCTATCTATACCTGAATGTGGCAGATCACTTTTACTCAAAACCAAAATAATTTATACATTCTTTGATAGTAGAGTGCATTAATACGTTTATTGTGACTTCTGTGTGGGTTTCGTTGTTACAAGCTGGATTTTATGTAAAATTAATGATGATATACTAATGTTTCAAAATCTCGAAGCCGTCAAAAAATGTCATGTTCAAAAGGGCATTATAATCAAAAAACGAGTTAAGCGTATTGCGATTTTTGAAATATTTTTCATAAAAGGTTTTGTACCGGAAATAAACAAACTGGTATTCTTAGAGTAAAATAAACTAAAGATACTCCACTTCCACAACAATGGCATTTATTTATTCATTCTCTTCAAAACAAAAAACAGGTGACAAATTTTTTATCCGAACAATTACTTGAAATTTCAGTTTGCTACCAGTGGGGGTTTTACAAATGTAACAGATTTTAAAACAAATTTTCAATTAGACAACGCTGACATACTGAAAGCCAACCACAAACAAGCGGACACTAGAATTTTTCTACACGTGTTATCTGGCTATTCCAGAATACATGTATTATTGAATGCTGTGATACTGATGTGTTTGTACTTTTAGTTCATTTTAAGAAATATCTTACTTCAGAGGTATGATGAAAGTAGGAAGGGCAGATAGTGTAAGATACATTCCTATTCACGAAATAAACTTAAGTGAAGACCTTTCCAAGAATTTACTCTATTTTCACGCGCTCACAGGTTGTGACACCACTAGCCAACTTGGAGGACTTGGAAAAAAAATCGTGATGTAAAATTTACCTAGAGTACTATCACTATTTAGATGGTGTAGGTGTGGATGATTTTTCTGAGGAATTATTCAGTAATATGCACAATTTTGTGCTAAAACTGTATTCAAGGCATCCGGATATTACGTCAATTAATGTCTTGCGTGGAGTTTGGCGGCCTCGACATCAGTTACCACCAACGATGGTGGTGCCAATTGATGTGAGTGCTCTTAAACAACACTGCTTAAGAGTACTTTATCAAACTAATGTGTGGTTGAATGCCATGGTTTCTTGTCCGCAGTTACCTCGAATTGAAGATTTTGGTTGGTATTTGGACGAAAAAGGAGATGTTTTACCTATTATGATGACACTGACTTCATCCACAGGAAAACTTATGGTTTTAACTTCTTGTGGTTGCAGAAAAGGTAAAATATTTTTTCACTTGTAATTCAACTGAATTTTAAGACATTTCAAACCGAAATATTGCGTTCTCTCGTATGATCCAATGTATGGCATAATATTTGAAAATTATTATAAAATATTTCCTCTGCAAAACCTTTTATGAAAAATATACAAAAAAATCACAATTTTTCTCCTCTCACCATATGCTTCTCTCGTTTTTTAACTTTAATGCCCTTTTGAAGATGACGTTTTTTGACAGCTTTGGGATTTTGAAACCTCAGTATATAATCATTAATTTTATATAAAAATCAGCTTGTAACAACGAAACCCCCACAGAACTTACTTTTATGCGTATATCTGAGCGCCGAGCACTCTACTATGAATGTCTTTTAAGGAATTCAAATATTTCCTTTGGTTTTCGAGTAAATGGTCCCAGGAATTCTAATTGGGGCACCCTTCATAAATCTTGTATATTTTACATCTTATTTGCACTTCCAAAAAGTTCATAAACCACACAATTTTTAAGTTGCTCTACTCTTTGACCTACCACCTTAAACTTATTTTAAAATTAGGCGATTCTTTTATCTAAAAAAAATTACACTGAAATTCAAATATCTCGAAAAACAAAGGTTTCTTTCAACTGTTTGTGTCATAGAAGTTGCTTAAAAAATTCCCTTTCATATTCACTACTATCTAAGCTTCCTGGAATCTTATTTTTGACTCGAAGGAGTAGAACTAGTAATGGAAAAGAAAGAAAAAAAGAGGAAACGTAATGAGATGGGAAAAGATAAAAATACTTCGATTATCTAGTGAGTGATTCGAGAATAAGGTGTCTAGGATCGAACAATTTCATTGTGTCGCGACAACATCTATACCTGAATGTGGCAGATCATTTTTAGTTAAAATTAAAGTCATTTATACATTTTGTGAATGTCTTTTACATAATTCAAATATCTCTTTTAATTTTCGAGTAAATGGTCCTGGGAATTCTAATTGGGCACTCTTAAAAACCATGTATATTTCATATCTTATTTTTATTTACACCTCCAAAAACTTCATAAAACGTACAATTTTTAAATTGCTCTAATTCTGTACCAATAAATAAAAACAGTAATAAATATGGGAAATTTATTGAAGAGATCTTGCTCCTTATTTCATTGAACGATGTTGACGAACATAAACAACTTTTGTCGTTTTATAAAAAATGATTGTTGGGCATTTTTATTTCATTTTATATGAAACAATAAGTATAAACTCCGAAGTTTATAGACTGGACGGAGATAATCACTGTATTATATTCTAAACTTTATTAAAAAGTCAATATACGGCTCCAAGGAACTGCCCTGCCATTTCCGGTATAGAAAGGAAACTTACTGAATATGAAGGGGAAAGAAAAAAGAGAATATTTTCAAAAACAACGTCTTCATGACATCGTACATCAAATAAAAGAGACAAAACAAGACCCTGTTATGTCTTTAGCGTTTGAATTTCCCCTCTTTGAATATATACACTGAACTATAAATTTAATGCGAATTGGAGAATGTAAGAGAATGGGAGCAATAATGAGCCCGGGCCATATTCTAACATATCTTAGTACGCAATAACGGGTGTATATTCATCCTCTCAAAGCAGTGGCGCGCTTGCAGATGTTTCTTTGCCTGCTATTAATGATTATGTTGATTAGTTGAGCTCGAAATTTTGGTATTTATGGTGTCAGAAACAGGATTGGCTTTAGGTTAGCACGTAAAGATTTTCATGCATAATGTATCTTTCGTTGTAATTTTTTCTATGAATTTCGTAATATCCAGAGTTAATAAAATCAATTTATCATAAACATTGGAGGTATTGGCAGATGTAATTCTAAACTAATTCTGTCTAATATTGTGACACTCCACTGATAAATATTTTTTTCTTAGTGTCGACACCGATGGTACCTGTGCATTCCTATACTTGCTACTAACACACATTCCCACAAATTGTCTAAAAAGTCTAGTTTCGAGCACGATATGTTACATTCAGCCATCCATTTCAGCAGATCTAAGTTAAAATTGCGTTGCCTGCCACTATCACTAAATCAACTCACACTTCTTTTATGGTTTATTGAGGAAATGTGTTTAGTAATATTTGTTTTACATGCCTGAGAAACTGCTTTGTTACTGTAATACAATCCTGTACTGTTAAATTTCAGTTCTGGGATATCACAAATACACAATTTTACTGTTACAAGGCCTAGACCTACTTATAAAAGGGGGCCCCAAAGGCTGCTAAACCTCGAACGCAGGGTAGGGTAGTCACCCTGTGCCCTGAACAAAATTTTAATATTTTACGTGCAGTACACCCTCTGCAATACACTAGTGAGGAGGGAGTCTCACACGACCGACTAGTCAGGCCCTTGGGGGTGCAGGTGGTCAGATATAAAAGACAAACGTCGTTCTAATTAAACATTTAATAAAATATAAGGGTTCGTAGTATAAAATATTTCACAATTGTCACCGATAACTCGGTACGCAGTACAATGTATCTCAATTTCCCTAAAAAGTGCACTAGTAAGTGGGGCCCACACGCTTAACCTAATATACACAAAATAACTTACAAAATAATAAATACTTGATAAATGTACAAAAGGTCATAAGCCAGAAGCGTGACAAAAAAAACTACAAGTGACCCAAGGTACGGTAAAACATAAAATTACTTAAAATTATTGACATCTATTTGTAAAATAAAGCAAAACTATTCAGTTAGTGAAGTAACGATACCCAAAATATACCAGATATTACTGAAATCTAAAATTTTATTGAAATTTACGTTACGAACAAAATATTACCAATATTCCTTGAAAATTTATTTTACTGTCCCGTGGACGTTGAGTTGATGTACCGGATCCCTCGTTAAGATAATATGATTCCGCTTACTTTTGGTAGTGTCTGAATACCTTTTCCTGTCCTACCAGGGTAGCGTAATTCAGGTGATAACAGCCGCAGGTGGTAGACCATCTACGTGGAGTCTAAAGTAACGTGCCGAGATCCCCAGTACCATACATACACAAGATGTCAGTCAATAATCCACCATCTAGACACCAAAATCTGGACTAGAAGTTGAAACCAGAGTCAGGCTGGAAGTCCCTCGTAAAGTGTAGAATGTGACAAAGCTCAAGTAGAATACGAGTAACAGATCCAAGTAAAATCATAAGGTATCAATCCAAATAGCCATAAACTAACAAATAGATCCCAATACTTGTAATATACTCAACAAGGAAACAACTAACAAACGAACAACAAACAAACAAACAGCCCTGCAATAAAATAAATAACCTAAATTACAAATCTATTTCAACTTTAAGTGGGTTTTCAGAGACGTACCTGAGATGTGATGTGGGCTGAAATAGGTCCTTTGCGTCAAAATGGCACTCCAAAATCTTGAATTCAGACGACGCCACGTGCTTTGAAAATTGACTTTATCCGGAAATCCGTAGCTGCATTTCCTCAAAACGATACCCAAAACCAAATGAAAATACAACTAATCTTGTCGTGATGAATACTAAATCCCACACATGGAGCAAAACTTACAATATTGCTAAAACTCGTATTCAGACGACTCAATCTTCTAGCAGCAAAAGGAAAAAAATGACCAAGAAAATGTCCTCTATCAAAATGTCAAGTTCTTGTCTTCCGTCTCGGTACGTTCAGAATTTCCACTTCACGGCGTACCCCACAACTAGAATAGATTTTCCTAACTTCGTTTATATCCACAAATATTATCATAATATACTCTGAAAGCCGTCCCCTCATAAATCTACCCACCAAAAGAAGGTTTAATCAACAATACTGGCCATTGTAGAAGCTTTAAACGGACGTTTTTGCAATGCACTCTCTCAATGAATATCTGAACGCACTCGCCCATACTACCTGTATCCATGGAGGTAGAATATAAATAAGGAGTAGCCATAAAGCTTATATGCTACAGTGAGAAAAGGCCGCAGAAGGCGTGGCTTGTGATCACACTGTCATGAACGGTTCGCCAGGTCCTGATTAAAAAAAAAAGTTTATACAGCATTTGAGGAGATGCATGATAGTTGACTTAGTAATGAATGAGATGACGGTTTCACATTTCAAGCAAATATAATTTAATATAATCTAAAATACAATCTCAAATAAATAGAAAATAGTTTCAACATATCTTTTGAGTACAGACCTGTTTTAACCTATGAAAAGTGATTCAAAACATTTCTTCTTATCGATACCAATTTGACTTCTACAGCTACTTGGCGGACACGAAATCATATGCTATGGAGAAAAACACTATTTTCTATCAAAAACATTTATTTTACAATAATATTAAACCAAGATACATGTCGCGTTTTGTTGACGTTTCTATCATACTAAAATGAGGAATGTGCTGCCACATTCTGCTTCTTATGGCGACTCCTTACTTATTTAACCTCCTTGCCTGTATCAAAGCATATTAAATGACCGACGTGAACCATTAGGTAGTGCTATTATGCAACCAGTTATACTCAATTAATATCTATTGGCGAGAGACGGTATCAATAGGCACAAATGCACAATAAAATTTGGGAAAATAACGAAAATTAGTACATAAAATTCTGGCCATTATTAAATGTGAAAATCGACCGTAACATTACAACTGCTTCTGAACGTTTGCACATTATAAAAGACCAATCGGCTCTATGCAACTCACGGTGCTGTTACATACGTCTCGACTTTATGCAATGTACTGACGAGTGATGAGCGATATTTCACGAACTGTGATATAGTCACTGATAATAAAAAAATCATTGGTAAATACCGTTACTAAAGTTTCTAAAAAATTGTGACGTGATCGCGACTCCATTGATCAACAGATTTTTACTTTGAATATGACTTAAACACAGCTAAAATCCTTTGAGTCCACTTTTGCTTTCAACCATATGTATTAAAAGATGAAGCAAGCGATTTTGTGTATGCTTAAGTATTACTTCATGTGTAAATAAACATCAATTTATTTTTATTGAATTCATTATGTATGGGAGTCATGATCACGTCACGCTTTAAAATCACCTATATCAAAAATAACAATAACGATTCACGGTGTGACTGAAAAATCATCACTAATACTAACACTAAACAGACTAACTTTATGTGTCCTCCCCCTTCCCGTTCTTCTCAGTTGAACTGGGATTTTTTCTAAACAAGAAATTAATCCTAGTATGCTCAGATATTGTGTGTCCGTTGTCTCTGTGTAGCTTCCTCCCGAACAAAGTCTCTTCAAAGATGAAGGTCATATTACATATGCTGTTTAATTAATTAATTACTTGAAAATCAAAATGAAAATCACATTTTAAAGCAAAATAATGAAACAAAAGTCACTCGCATCAAATAAACATATACACCTGTTAATAAATAACATATGTACCTGAAATTTCGAACGTTCACTTGAACGAATTTCATAAGAAAATTTCCAATTAATCGACTTAGGCGTACAATTTTTCTGGTAATATTTGCTGGCCACACGCAAAAAAAAGTATTTGATACAAATAAGTCGAAAGTTTTAAAATTAAATGGTTAACACAAATCTATATTTTTTAAATGTAAATGTATACATTTTTGTGAAACTTAGTGAAAAGTTTATTGCAATCTAATATTTTTCTTGGGATATATATTATTTGTGAATATATTACGATTCTGGGAAATGTTTCATAGTTTTAAATATTAATATTTTATACATTAACTATAACGTAAATAAATAGTTTTCGCAAATCTATATTTATTAAATGTAAATGTATAAATTTTTGTGAAACTTAGTGAAAAGTTTGTTATAATCTAATATTTTTCTTGAAACATATATTGTTTGCGAATATATTACGATTAGTTTTAAATATTAAATTTCATACATTTTCTTATTCCGTATATTATGTTATTTTTGTTTTAAAACCTTCGTACCTTGCAAGGGCAGATCCAGGGGGGGGGCACCAGGGGCAATTGCCCCCCCCCCCCGAGGGCCCCGAGAAGAATAGGATCTAATATTATTTATTATTGAATAATGAAAATGTCGATATAATTATTGATTGTTCGGCGGTAGATGGCCGCAGTCAGTGGCGGTCTGGCCAGGTTGGCTAGTTGGTAAATGCCGACTGGGCCCTAGGGTCGTGTTTAATGAGGGGTCATGTTTATAAAAAAAATTTGCTACGGGAAAAATTTTGGGACGAAAAACATTTTTTCGGATTTATCCCCCCCGCTCATCAGAAAAATTTTGGACGAAAAATTTTTTTTCAGATTTCTCCCCCCCCCCCCACTCATCAGAAAAATTTTGGGATGAAAAAATTTTTTTTCAGATTTTTCCCCCCCCCGCCCGCTCATCAAAAAAATTGGGACGACGTTTAGATTCATGCGGAGCAAAAATATTCAAATCGCTGACGAACTGAGTTTGAATATTTATTGTAAAATGCCGACTAAGCCAGACCGCCACTGGCCGCAGTGCCTCCCCCCAGTAACCTTTCTGGATCAGCCCTTGGTACCTTGAAACAAATCTATGTAATACTTATTTCAACTATATTTACATTATTAAGGGAAATGTGGATATATCAATTAAAATGTAATTTTCTTGACAGAATATTATTAAATTTAATATTATATTATATTAGTTTTCGTTTCAATATCCATTACATTTACTGCACACTCCAATCGGTCGCGGTCGCTGGCAAAGAAGGTGGCAGGTAGGTAAGCCGTAGTGTCGAAACTTGTTAACTTGTTCTGTTGTTAATTGTTATTTACTGTGAACGTCGTGTGCATATTATACACCTTTACTTATTTCCTATAATCTGACTGATGTACTGTAATCACATTTCATATTCCTGATGTATATACACAAATATCAACGGAGTTTATGGCCGTTCGACCAATATACTAATGATAGCATGCGTTGATATTTGTTTACATCAGGAATATGAAACGCGAATGTGGTATAGTTAATTGTGCTTTAATCGGAATAAAAAATACAGTCCCGTAACCTATGGTAACCTTTAAGGGGTCTACAGACGATCCAACCAACCAACCGACCTTCTCTGTACACTTCGAAGATTGCCATGCGAACACGTAAAATTGGCGGACCCAACATTGTCGGTACGCTTCGAAGTCGCTGGAATTTCAGCTGACCAGCTTGCTTTTACGAGTTTTCATGGCAATTTTCAAAGTGTACCGAGAAGGTTGGTTGGTTGGGTCATTTGTAGATCCCTTTAATTAAAACTTTATTACTGGTTAGGTCAAATATATGCTTATTATTAATTCAAAATTTAAAACGTATTGGTTTGAAGTTAAAAAATGTAAAATCTCGGGATAAATAGGTTTCTTTATATTAATTCTATAATACTCTGAAGATAGAGATAATTAACGGTAAAACTATACGTAATTAAATATGAAACAATATATTGTTAAAACAAAACTGTTCTAGTTTTTACCTAAAACTTTAAAAGTTTATTATAATTACATAACATTCTTCTATTAAATATTCGCATATTATGATATTAAGAAAAAAGGTGATTTGATTTTAAAATATAGTGACATTAATCACAATTATTTCATATATTTGAATTAAATAGTATTAAATCAAATAAATTATTTTCTTGGATGAAAAAAATATATTCTTGCGTATATTATATAAACGTGCGATGCATTAAAATTAAACGTTTTATTTTTAAAACAAGAATTTCTTTTTCCGTGCAGTTAGTTGATGAACTCCTTTGAAACTGAGCCAAGAAATTCAAAGTTTGTTTTATTCCATATGATCTTCGAGTTACCCATGATCTAGGAATTTTTTTAAGTCAATAGATATGATAGTGTTTCATCATTGGGAAGAAAATTACAACTGCGGTTCAAAGTAAATCAAAGATTACGGATCTACGACATCCGTACAGCTGGATGTCATATTATATTTATATGGGATTCTCGAAATTTCCAACTGTAACTAGATTTAAGGAATATAAATAAATAAAAAAAATTAAAATGTCTCTATTTACCCCAGCGGGTTATCAGCTGCTATAACTACACTTTTATACCATTTTGGAATCTGGACAAAGTGGACAAGTTTTTAAATTGAATGTCCAGGTTTGTGTCGTACATGTTTTTTCAGCACGAAAGATCAAAATTTGATGACGAAAGTTGACACAGTCCAAATTTGAAATTAAATTTTCTTTCTAGACCGAAAGTGACCGCTGTCGATACACATAAAATATTGACTTAAGGTGTTCTAAAATTTTAAAGTGACCATATCTCGACAACCGTGAGATTTTTGCTAAGGTCAAGTTCTGATATTTTGTTGGGTCATCCCCTACCACCTGATTCAGAATTATCTATGATTTACCGGACACCCTGTATATATTAATAGTTAAAGACACGGTTACAAGAGCTGCGACCGGCTCACTAGCCGCGATTGGTTGATTCCTGAGGTCAATGACAGAAATGGAAATAATTATTTTTCTTTTTATTTATGGGATGTTCTCTATTTGTCTCACTGTTTAAAGAGAGCTATGGTAAAGACTACGCCGTTGTCTGTTAGTACTAAGGCGATTACCAAATACTTACTAAATACCTCTGTACTATGTTAAGTATAAATTAATATAAATCTAAATACTTGTTCGCCTGTGCTTTACTTTTCATTCAAAAACAATTGGAAAATGATACCATTTTTTTGAATTATTGCCCAATAGGTTAATTTTGGTACTTATCTTAATTCTTTAAAACTGTATTCTGAGATTAACGTTTATTGTCTTCCTCTGCAGGCGCCCCTGGCATTGCTTACGCTTACGACAATCAGGAACGCGTTTTTAGAGGATGTGGCTAATTTAGACGCCGACGTACTGTTGATGATGTACTCTCCTGTTGTAAATTTTAATAGGATGCTCATCATCCTCATCATCATTACCGTTTGCGAAGAACTTTTAACTGCTTCCGATATCAAGCATATTAAGTAACCGCATTTTAATCCGTTGCGTACAATATGGTCGATAATGGAATTCCAAGATGCCATTCTTAAAATTGAAACAAATTTCTATACATTGGAAAACGGTTTCTTGAAGTGGTATAAAGCGAAGATACATATTAAATAATCGTATGTAATATCACTAGTGCTTAAAATTTTATCGAAAATTTTTTCGAATGCGTGTTGCCTGGTAATATAAAGAGTGCAAATTGGCAGTTTATTATCTGATTAAATCCCGACCGCTTTAGCGGGAGGGATTTAATCTTTGATAATAAACTGCCAATTTGCACGAGTTATATTAACTAGGGGCAACTTCGCTTGAGAAAAAATTTTTAGATAAAATTTAAAGCACGAGTGGTATTTGTGAAGAATATTTCACGAATAAATAATTCATTAAGTATATCTTCAATATTATGTTCAGTAATTAATTGCCTTCAGACGTTTCCTTGTTGCTTTTTAGAGATTACTCACCTTTATCTTCAATTTCATCATTTACGTTACGTAAAAATGCATTTCCAAAGCGACTCATCTAATAAAAAACAAAGTAGCTTTAAATTATGACAATCAAGAAAAACAATATACGTTAAACCATAGGTACTGTAACTTATAAGACTAGTCATCACAACAAAGACTTTAAGTACAACAGTGATACTGCAGAGTTTTGATTTTCCAAATAAGTGTTAGCTGCTTTGTAATGATCGATGAATTACCATACGTAAGTACCTGCATTTGTGTATTTATCATGAAATGACTGATTTGTCTGCTTCGTAGATATTCATATTTAATTGTAGTTGTGAAAATTATTTTGTAATTATGTTAGGTATTAAGCCATTGAAAGCTGTGTACCTATAACTTGTCCCGAACCTATATAAGTTCCACACAGCATTGGCTTTTTAGGTTATTAATACAATACTACAATTTACAATTTACGTTAACAATTAGTAATAAGCTAGAGAAGATATTTATAGATGACATTTAAAAGCACGATTTGTCCTATTTGCCGAAAACATGTCACGACACAAAACGTCAAAAAATTTTCGCAATATTTGCCGCTGCAGCGACGTAAAAAATTAGAGCGATACATTTTGCATTTTGGTCCTGTCAAAAGCAGAATTACCACTAATAATGACGTTTGATTGGTGCAATGTTGTGAAAAAACGGGCTGTCATTGGCTATAGCGTTAATGAGTGAAATAATCACTATAATTTCAAATGTGCGTACTTGTGAATGGTAAAGAGTTCCACAAAACTTTATCGTTCGGGAGATTGATGATAATTAAGTAATTGACAGTTTTGTCTTTTTTTTTTTCAGAATTCATGAAGGACTGTCAATATCAAATTTAGCGATGTAACTGAAAATAAACAAGAAAGAATAGGTAGATTTTGTCTGTTCTCTTGGCAATGCTTTTTACAAAATATATATACACTAGCTGACCCAGCAAACGTTGTTTTGCCATATAAATTATAAATTTTTGTCCAAAAAATAAAAAGAAAATTTCTGGATAGTGCCACCCTTATCACCTAGGGGTATAAAAAATAGCCTACGACCTATTCTCAGACCTACCAAATATACACCAAAAATTTCATAAAAATCGGTCAAGCCGTTTCGGAGGAGTTCGATAACAAACACTGTGACACGAGATTTTTATATATTAGATATTCTTGCTGGTGATGAAATCACTGTTTTTTATGTATTCTTATGAAAAGCCCTATACGAAAGCCGTAGCGAGCCAAATTTCTTCAAATTCACCAACTTCATAAACCTAAGTAGCCAACTCTGTCAATAAATAATAATTCCTCCAAAAAATTGATGAGCGGGGGGAAAAATCTAAAAAAAAATTTTCCCACTAAAATACAAATTGATGAGCAAGCGGGGGGTTTAAAAAACATTCCTTGCCATGCAAACTTATGTCAAATTTCCAATTTTTGCCAAGTCTGACAAAGTTGGCCTTGAGTACGGCCCTGCCCTATACGTTTATACGCAAGAAAACCAATCATTTTTTCAAAATATATCAGGTACGTTTTAAAATCGTACAATGCTAAGCTGACAAATGTGACAGCCAGATAACAGTATTTTCTTGCTTGATTTTACTTTTTTATTATTTTGATTCACTGAGATAATACACCAAATGCAAATTGAAATTAAAAATGTTGGCAATTTCCGTTTCATCTCTAAGCGGGTTATTGTTACAATTATTTCTTGGTTCTTGTTTATGTTATTGTTTTTTATCCTATTAGCTATTGTTTTCCAAACACTTGTTTTCAGAATTTTGAATAATTTTATCAAACACCGCAATTTTTTATATTGTCGAATTAGACGCCGATATATTTTTTTATAATTCTTGTAATAGTTAGACCTATTTTTTGCATATGATAATAGTAATTTGTGCAGTATAAGTGCATAAAGTGGTACTTTTTTTCACGAATGGGAAAGGACCCCGCACACAATACATGGGTTTTGCGGCTCCGGTCAAATTTCGTGAAACTCTGGGAAATGGTAGTTCTCAGTGAGTAGAAAAAAAGTCTAAATGGGCGCGAAGCTCCAAACTCCATTGGTTCCGAGATAAGACCAGCTGAAGCTCTAAATCAACCCGTACCAAACGATAAGTGAGCTAATCCATCTAACCCTGGGAACAGAGAGTTTAGTCGCTTATTTTTCTTGAAATTATTGGATTTCCTACCACAAGCGGCATAACCCACCTACCCACCAACCCCCTAACCCACCTAATCTCTAGAAACCACCCCTACCAAACCACCAGTAGGCTAATCCACATGACTCGGAATAGTATTACAAAAGTCTGAATGGGCGCCAAGCTCAAAAATATACTGGTTTTGAGCTAGAGCTGCTTGAACGCTGCGACCAGCAAATATTCTGTTCGCTTAAAATCGCGAATATTCAAATACCGTTTTCATGGTTCAAAATCCGCCTATACTCGTACCAAGAATTTTCGAAGACGCTGATCACGAATCTGGGGTGAAATTATCGATATGGTGACCCATAATTGGTCATTTGTTTCCTAAAATGAATCAAGGATCTCCCAAAATGGATCAATTTTCCGATATCTCTAAGAAACAACCGAAGCTCGTATCAGAGGGTTTTCAAATTAGAGTGATCATAAATCTGGAGTCAGATCCCACCCTCCGGACACCCTGGCAGTGGGGTAGTACAATCATTTGTTATCAAAAAATCAATCTACCCCCAACCCCACCCCCCTATTGTGTCATAATACTTTGGAATATTATAAAAGTATTTTTTCTGAAATCGATCGGCAATGTCTACATTTTCGGCGCGATTTCAGATCGAAAAATGCACAATTGCAGTATTTTAGTCCGTTGCTAAGAAACTATCACAAAACAGACCGGAAAAGGTCCGTTGCCAAGCAACGATCAACAAAACCGTACGGGAATGTTACTTTCCCGGCCTAGGCCGGGAAAGTAACATTCCCGTACGGTTTTTTATGTATATTTTAGACAGTAAATAAATACATTCAGACAAACCAACTCACATTAAAATTGCATTTATTAGTAATCAGTTAGATTGCAATGAAGAAATATTATGCATTAATACAAATTCCTTAATTTATAATAATATTGATTGTTATTTCAGAAAAAATAGTATGTGTACTTCGGTGTGAAAGCACATTCCCGGACTTCGATGCTTGTTGGCCTCGGCTAGCGCCACGGCCAACAATTTGCATCGTCGTCCGGGAATGTATTGCTTTCACACCCAAATACACAATATACTATTACGGACGTTCGCATAATAACAGAAATGTCTACATAACCTACACTTCATGTGTTCAAGTGTCTGCATATGCTACGTTTCGTATAATAGTATATTTACTC
Source organism: Rutpela maculata (assembly GCA_936432065.2). Lineage (NCBI taxonomy): Eukaryota > Metazoa > Arthropoda > Insecta > Coleoptera > Cerambycidae > Rutpela > Rutpela maculata. The sequence continues at coordinate 76,467,495 of OW386293.2, read as the reverse complement.
CCGAGGGTAATAAAGAGAAAGGCTGTTTCTAATATAATTCCCGAGGGTTGTATACTATTTTTTTTTCACAGTAGCAACTTTCTATACCCGCTCCGGGCATAAAGTTGCTACTTTAAAGGCTTCTGTGAAAAAAATATACATATCGATTGGTCCGAATTCAGCTGGTCTTATCTCGGAACCAATGGGGTTTGGAGCTTCGCACCCATTTAGACTTTTTTTCTACTCACTGAGAACTACTATTTCCCAGAGTTTCACGAAATTTGACCGGAGCCGCAAAACCCATGTATTGTGTGCGGGGTCCTTTGACGCACGAGCCGTAGGTGAGTTAGCGAAAGAAGACCCTTTATGCCTGAGTTTCATATATTTCTTCTACGACAGACACAAATTCATAATCCAAATTCCAACGTAAAGATTGTGAGAGAACTTCAATTGTTTTCAATGCACTCATGGATCCGGCTATACATAAGAATGAAATAATTTTACTTTTTTTAACGCTTTTTACTTTTTTTCACCATTACCATAATAAGCTATTTATGTAGCCAGTTACGAAAGACTTTATTTTGTGTAACGAGTGGATGTTTGCGGAACGAGCGAAGCGAGATCCCGCAAAATAACACGAGTTACACAAGATTGTCTTTCGAAACGTGTTACATACATGTTTTTTTTTTAATTTTAAAAGTCTAAAAATTCTTTAAACCTAAATGAAATAGGTGCATTTAAAGATCATAAAAATTAAGTAATCTTTTTCATAGTTACCTTTGCTGCTATTATCACACATTATAGTTATAATTTGATAACATAAGGTAAATCGTATTAATGAAAAAGTTTGTTAGCATATTTTGAAGAAAAGAAGAATTTAGAAGCTTCCACTTTATGGACTCAGTATTCCATTTTGTGTTGAATAAACATTGTTTCTTTTTCTTTTGAGAGTTGTTTATCTTTCCTAATTGATGATGTAACGAACTTTTCCTCACCAGTTAGGTAACATTTTATTTTTCATAACTGGTTATGAAAAGTTGGACGTTTTGACACTTACGTCAGTTTTGAAAAGTGTCATTTTATATGTCAAAATTAGAAAATAGTAGATTGTAACACAAGTGTGGCAAGGGCTTCATTGCAAAACGATGTATGAAAGTAGGAACACGAGCGCAGCGAGTGTTCTACCATACGAAATTTGCAATGAAGCTTGCCACATGTGTGTTACATACTATATTTTCTACGGTTGTGAAGTTATTTCCCTTTTTTAAAGTCTTTCCAAAATTTTAAATTTGCTGCCTGTCAGATCCTGTTTAAAGTGACATTTTCCGCAGTCATTCTGAAGTTAGAAAATTTGACTTTGTAATTGCAATTCATGTATAATTAATGTACATTTATAGAATTTAATTGTTATTACCAGTAAGTAATATAAAATTCTTTAAGGTAAACACACTACTTTATTCCGGTGTGTGAAGATGTAATCAAGGTGTGCGGCAAAGTGATATTTTCTGCAGTCATTTTGAAGTTAGAAAATTTGACTTTCAGCACAACCGTAGAAAATAGTAGATTGTAATACAAGTGTGGCAAGGGCTTCATTGCAAAACGATGTATGAAAGTAGGAACACGAGCGCAGCGAGTGTTCCTATCATACGAGTTTTGCAATGAAGCTTGCCACACGTGTGTTACATACTAGTTTTTCTACGGTTGTGAAGTTATTTCCCTTTTTAAAGTCTTTCCAAAATTTTAAATTTGTTGCTTGTCAGATTTTATTTAAAGTGACATTTTCCGCTGTCATTCTGAAGTAAGAAAATTTGACTTTGTAATTGCAATTCATGTGTAATTAATGTACATTTATAGAATTTAATTGTTATTACCAGTAAGTAATATAAAATTCTTTAAGGTAAACACACTATTTCATTCCGGTGCGTGAAGATGTAATCAAGGCGTGTGGCAAATTCTTTGCCGCACGCCGTGCGGCGTGATATTTTCTGCACTCATTTTGAAGTTAGAAAATTTGACTTTCAGCACAATCGTAGAAAAACATATTTTATCTAACCCCGTTATAAAATGTCAAATTTTAAATGCACTTTTGACGTTACGAAACGTCACATTTTTCATAACTGTCAGTTTCATTGCATAACTAGTTATGTAATGAATTTTTACGTAACTGAATATTAAACCCATTTGTTGACACCAATTTTCAAATTTCTTATATACTTCTTCATTCCTGCTTTTTGATTTACCAGGTATTACTGAATTTACTGCTAAATTAAACAATTATTCTATATCAGATGGAATATACATATCTGAATTAACCATTTTCGACTTAATTTTCTTTAAAAAATTCTGCAGATTGACAAGTAAAGTTGTTTATATATAAATGTCAATCTATAGTAATGCTTAGGTAAAGCGGTAAACAGAGAACTTATTTGTACAGCTACAAGCGTAGCTATGATGGGAACCGCAAAATAGTATTCAAAATAAACTGTCATTTCTTTTCTAACTTAGAGCGGGATTAGATAAAATTTTGTACTTAACATCTTATGAAAAGAATAATTTGACTTGACCCATGTAATTTGCAAAACTTGCTATATATTACATTCGTCATGTAAAATTGCTCTTTTCATAACTATTACGCACTAAAAATATAATAAAAAAAAGCAGTTTTTTTAACAGTCTTAGAAAAAGTCCTTTTAATTCTCTAGATACTCGTAGACCTAAAATTAACCAGTTTTTATTCTTACTAGTATTTATATTTTTAGTGCTAAAAGGAAAGCAAATTGTAATAATTTTCCACAATGTTTATAAATGACAAACTTATTATCTGCAATTTCTTCTCTATATGCGTTATCCCGGGTTTCAGCAATTTTTGTATATTATTTTCTGAAAAAGATTTTGCTTTAATTTGCTGAACTAAATCTGTATTACATATTTGAGAAGTAATTTTCTGGGCAATATGGACAGATAATCCAGTGTGAAGAATATTTGCGTTACCTATGCAAGAGGTATGTGCACTAATTTTCAATTATGACGAAATTCGAAAGCTTTAATGGTCTGTAAAGATATAACCAACACAGAAACTCTTAAAAATTAAAATCTAATTAAATAAACGCAGAATAAAAATGCCGAATTTAGCGAGGCTAGAAAACGTACCCTACGCGAGGCTAGGTAAGTGACGTCACAACGTCACTTACCTGATGCGCACGCAAGACACACTGCTCTGCTTGCTTTTGGCTGTAGGTTTCGCCACGGTCGTCTCTGTTATTAGAGACGGCCGTGGTTTCGCTATAGTTAAGTGTAAAATGACACATCTCTCTTAAAGAAATGCCAGCGTCCTGCCGTTTGCATAGCGCAAGCACTGGCGCCGTACTCTCGATAGAGCAAGTGACGTCAGAGAGCCTTCAGCTGATTTAAATAATTACGGTATATTCGCATGGATTTTTTCAACAGAACGCTTTTTTTAGAATTTACATAAATTTTTTACATGTAATTTTGTTACCGGGCCTAGACCCACTTATAAAAGGGGGCCCCAAAGGCTGCTAAACCTCGAACGCAGGGTAGGGTAGTCACCCTGTGCCCTGAACGAAATTTTAATATTTTACGTGCAGTACCCCCTCTGCAGTACACTAGTGAGGAGGGTGTCTCACACGGCCGACTAGTCAGGTCCTTGGGGGTGGCTTCGATAATTGGGGTGGTGTAGATGGTCAGATATAAAAGACAACGTCGTTCTAATTAAACGTTTAATAAAATATTAGGGTACGTAACGTAGTACAAGATATTTCACAATTGTCACCGATAACTCAGTACGCAGTACAAGTATCATAATATACCCTAATAAGTGAACTAATAAGTGGGGCCCACACGCTTAACCTAATATACACAAAATATCTTACAAAATAATAAATCTTTGATAAATGTGCAAAAGATCATATGCCAGAAGCGCGACAAAAAAAACTACAGTGACCCAAGGTACGGTAAAAGATAACATTACTTAAAATTATTGACATCTGTTTGTAAAATAAGGCAAAACTATTTAGTTAGTGAAGTAACGATACACAAAATATACCAAATATTACTGAAATGTAAAATGTTACTGAGATTTACGTTACGAGCAAAATATTACCAATATTCCTTGAAAATTTATTTTACTGTCCCGTGGACGTTGGTTGATGTACCGGATCCCTCATTAAGATAATATGATTCCGCTTACCTTTGGTAGTGTCTGAATACCTTTTCCCGTCCTACCAGGGTAGCGTAATTCTAGGTGATAACAGCCGCAGGTGGTAGACCATCTACGTGGAGTCTAAGGTAACGTGCCGAGATCTCCAGTACCATACATACACAAGATTGTCAGTCAATAATCCACCATCTAGACACCAAAATCTGGACTAGAAGTTGAAACCAGAGTCAGGCTGGAAGTCCCTCGTAAAGTGTAGAATGTGACATAAAAGCTCAAGTAGAATACTAGTAACAGATCCAAGTAAAATCATAAGGTATCAATCCAAATAGCCATAAACTAACAAATAGATCCCAATACTTGTAACATACTCAACAAGGAAACAACTAACAAACGAACAAACAGCCCCGAGATGTGATGTGGGCTGAAAGAGGTCCTTTGCCGTCAAAATGGCACTCCAAAGTCTTGCATTCAGACGACGCCACGTGCTTTGAAAATTGACTTTATCCGGATATCCGTAGCTGCATTTCCCCAAAACGATACTCAAAACCAAATGGAAATACGACTAATCTTGTCGTGATGAATACCATAAATGGAACAAAACTTACAATATTGCTAAAACTCGTATTCAGACGACTCAATCTTCTAGCAGCGAAAGGAAAAATGATCAAGAACATGTACCCTAAAATGTCAAGTTCTTGTCTTCCGTCACAGTACGTTCAGAATTTCCACTTCACGGCGTACCCCACAACTAGAATAGATTTTCCTAACTTCGTTTGCATCCCAAATATTATCATAATATACTCTGAAAGCCGTCCCCTCATAAATCTACCCACCAAAAGAAGGTTTAATCAACAATACTAGCCATTGTAAAAACTTTAAAATGGCGTTTTTGCAATGCACTCTCTTAATGAATATCTGAACGCACTCACCCGTACTTCCTGTAACAAAACGCATTCAATGGCCCACATGAACCATCAGGTAGTGCTATTATGCAACCAGTTATGCTCTATTATTATCTATTGGCGAGGGACGGTACCAATAGGCTCAAATGCACAATAAAATTTGGGAAAATAACGAAAATTAGTACATAAATTTCTGGCCATTATTAAATGTGAAAATCGACCGTAACAATTTTAATACTAATTTGGATCTTTTTATTGTGTTTAAACAAGATTTAATTTTTTTATGAACATCCCTATTATTAAAAGTTAGAATGTAATCTACAGCAGTTTCAGAATTTTCTTACTATCTTTTACGAAGTGAAGAAAGGAGTTGATAATAACAATTTTTTTTTCAACAGAACCACGCATTTTCGAATCCTCTGTTACCACAAAATTTATTTTCGCTGTGATATCTATAGTATTATGGCGAACTTTATATTTCATTCGAGACTTCCCCCATTAACTCAATCGCCATTTTTATTACTTATATAAGAGTACAGACAGTAATTTTTTTATTTGATTTGACGTGAAAATGTTTGTATCTTGTGAGCCCTCTTACAATTTTAATCTCGAGCTGCCACTGAGAGTAATTTTAGGTAAACTGAAATAGAAATTTGAAGAAAACCTCTACCGCAATAAATATTAAATAGTTCATCCTTGGGCAACTTTTAAGCGATGAGACACCAAAAGATATTATCTAAATTGAACCGTTTTGAAACGTTGCCGGCAACTTTTGTAGCAGGACGCAACCCAGAAAATATTCTTTAAGATCCTATTTATAACTTTTCTTATCGCCACCTTCTTAGACAGTGCAACTATTACACCTATCACTTGTCGGTTAGTTGGAAGAGTTGAATGGATGGAGGTCTGCGAGATAAACTGGACTCGAGTGTCAAGATATGACGCGACCGCGTTTGACAGGTCATTTATTTCTGCGATCGGAAGAAGCTGTTAAAACATGTCAACTTTCTAAAATAATATGCTCTATATCATTCGGTTTTGCTCGATGACCACGGATATAAGGTTTGTACTGGGAATAAAATGATAGGTCGTTAAGAAATAGTTCTGCGAGTAGTTTCGAAGTAGGTCAATTCTTATGATATAAGTTTTAAATGGGTCCCTGGGTCCATTAAAGTTTAGATATAAAAGCGTGTAGCCAGCTTATCGCAAACATATAATAAGGGCCTTATAATAAATGCGTATTTTTTTCCTAAATAATAATCAGACTAAATAATAAATCGTGAACCAACCAACGTCTTAGGTCTTATGAGCCTTATTCTCAGAAGATGTAAAGTTAAAAATGTTTTGCTCAAATACAAATCCTATTAAATTCACCCATTTCTAATCACGCGTGCGGAAACAACCAATCAGAAAGAACAACATTATACTGAAAACATCCCTAGGACATTATCACTTATGTCATCCAGTTTGACAGTCGAATAATTTATTTTTTGACGATTTGGCACTGCAAATAACGACTTGATGAATATAATAATAGAGGAAAACACACAATATAATACAATTAAAAATAAAAAGTACATCTGGAACACATTTATGGATTTTTGCGGCACCAGAAATTATGAATTAGATAAAAATAAATAAAATAAATTGCAAAATAATTTCTAAGCGAATGCCCCGCAAACGTTGATAAATAGCTCATAATTTTATCACAACTTCCTCAAGCAACGTGCTTTCGGAAACTGTGATAAAATTATTTCGTATTATCAACGTCCTTGGACATTAAACTTTTTCTAATTCCTTTGAGCGGAGCTTATCACATTTGTTTACGATAAAAGTTAGCCAAGATGTGAAAACTTTCCAAAAAAAGAAAATTCAAATCAGTGAGATCTTTTTGATTGGTTTTTCGTGATGCAGATCCGAGCGAACGGACGCGTCCGAAAAACGCTGCCATTAAAACGTGAAAACGCCCTCTAAAAGTCCGCTAATTTGATAAAAATTAGGTGAATTTGTAGAGTAAAGAATTCCGCGCAAATCGATATATCATAACAAAAGAACAAAATTGAAATAGAATTAATATTTGAAAATAACTAATACAGCGTATTTAGTGGTAGAACCAATAGTGCAGTGCTATGCATAAAGAAACAAGCTTAAAGGACCAGGCAATACACAAGAGGAATAGATAAGCTAAATATATTCTCATTTTTAAAGTACCACCCAAGTCTATTTATCCAAGTTTATTTATATCTTAATGATTAACAGGTGTCTGCCGCATAAAACCATTGCAATGCTTTTTAGATCCAAGCCCTAGCTAAATACAAAGTGTAAAAATGAGGTGTCAAGTGAATAAATAGATAATTTCGTACGTAATTTATATTTGTATCAAAAAGAATGTGTAGTGGTGTTGTATGTTTTTTATGCAAATTTTTAAGGTGTCAAAAGTGAGTAATACGTTTGGGGAATAATACATACCTGGGATGTGCGATTAGTGATTAATTTCGTACATAATTTGTATTTGTATTAAAAAGAGTGTGTTTTTGTGGTGTTGCATTCTGCATCATAAATGCTGTAATAAACGACTTTCTTCGAAAATTTGAGAAGTGATACGAAACCTTCGACCGCTGTCACCGTAAATTTATAGCAAAATCAATAATGGTGTTATTCCTTAAGAAAAACAGAGTTTCTTAGATAAACAAGTGTTGACTTGGGTAATAAATGGACAATCTGATCAGTGGTGTACTATTGGCTTAATACGCCGGGGGCTGAATTTCTTGCAGTTCAATGAAAATGCACAGTTTTTCTCAGGAAATGGTATCTATACACAAGAATGATGAATCGAATACAGAACATAGGATCACAAAATCAAAGAAACGGGGGAACGAGTCAGGGGCAGTAAAGCGGCGGCAGGGGGCATACAGAAAAAATGATAACACATAAACGAGAAGAGGTATACCACGGCAACCGTGGAGATAAACTGGAGGAAGAAGAGAAAGGAAAAAATGAATGAATCAAATTAATACAAGAAGACCCTTCAATAAGCCACCATCCAAAGAATAAATGCTAGAAATCACGGTAGTGATAATAATTAAAATTAAACTCGAAATAATCAATGAGGTATTGTTGATATACTGCGTCAGGGCTGAATTCGCACATCACTTCAGCGGAGGTAGGCCTAGTGAAGGTTTCTTTCAGAAAAATGGTGTTCTCTAAGAAAACACACACATACGTCGATAATCTCCTAATCGATGCAGAAGAAAAAGAAGAGTTGGACCAGCGGAGAGGAACACAAAATAGATGAATATTCCCTAAGAATACCGAACAAATTGAAGTACCTAGGAACAGACCGGACGAACCAGCTAGAGCGGAGAGAAACAGTAAAGGAGAGAATCAAAACGGCACAAGGGTAACATACCGTTCATTGAGAAAAATAAACTATCATGGGACCTTACCAAATGTATGTACATAGCCGTCATACGGACAACGATGATATATGGAGTCAAAAACGCGGCAACAACAAAAGCCAACAGAAGAAGTTTTTGAGAAGAGCAGAAAAGGCATCGTCCAACTAAAACAACAAGACGAAAACAGCGACACAAAACATCAACATAATAGAAATATACGCAATGAAGTATTGGGGACATACCCAAGGAAGGGACCCAACACATTTACTGAAGAAAGCGCTGGTACCGCACAGCAACAAACTAAAAATAGGGAGACCATGCTACAGTGGAGAACGACAATTGAAAGGATCAGGATCAACAAATGAACACCACTAACAAATCGCAAGGATATATACTCTACCACAATCGGAAACCGAGGAATCAGCAGACTCAGAAAAAAGAAGATTCGAAGAAGCAAAAACGCAAAAAGAGGAGCAAAAACACTCCATATTACGACACAACACGGCAACATATTTCACAAGAAGAGTCAGAATAGGCAGAAGTCCAGAACCAAAGACACAAAAAAGGGAGCTTAAACGCTCCCTTACGACACAATGCGGTAACGCATCTTACCAATACCTACACCTCCCATCTCACATTCCTTTACCATGCGCCATGTGGCTCTCGCTGCTGGCAACAAGCATGACCTTAGTCCAACCGTGGCCTACGTAAATGATTTATCAGGCCTACGCATTGGATTTCAATGGCGGCCGTCGGAGTCCTAGCATTCCGGTGCATACTGAAACCCTTAACGCTTTCTTGAATATTTCTAATAAAATTATATGAACTAATACAACAAAGAATGCTTAAAAATGATTTACTTTATATAATTAATAATAAAATATATTATAAACACATAAATAGTTTTCTAAAAATAAATAAATAATATGTAAATGATTAAGAATCAGTATTATTGTACTATTAATAAATAAAATATATCTATAAAACTAAAATACACACTTGATACCTTATAGATTCAGAATAAAATAAACACTTCTAATAATAGTTGAAAACAAAAGAAAAAATAATTATTTCTTTAATCTCTAACAGCAATAAATTGTGGATAACAAAAATTTAAAATGCCTCTCTAATAATAAGTTACAACAGTTATTGTAATAAATATTAAAAGATCGGTACATACACGAGTATGTACAACATATTTATTTTAAATTTAATTCCTATCACAGAGATTGCAACTTTTCAACTTTTCTTTTACTTCCACATCCAGTGGAAGTATAGTAACGACAAAAAAATTTTAAAAATTTTTTATTGTTCAAATAGGCTTAGAATATCATGAAACGTCGAGATTCTAAGTTTGAGCGAAAAAAAATTTCTGTCTGTCGGTCTGTAACTTTTTTTTTTGCGCAAGTTTACTCTGGAACCATTTAAGATATTGACTTGAAATTTGGTACACATAATATGTACTTTAACGAAATCCGGTACTAGATTATATTTACATCTTGTTCCGTCGAAGGGTTAAGGGGTAAATTGGGGTCAATTTGGGATAAATAGGTAAATCAAGCAGGTAAGAGTCCATAAAATTGGTATTTAGGATACACAAGAGAAGCTAAGGTTTCAAAAAAATTTTTGGCAATAGCCACCCCATTACCACCCTCACCTCAATATTAAAGGGGATGAAAAAAAATTGTGATTTAGTGTGTGTACAAAGACCAGAAACCTCAAAATATTTTTTTACTTCATCCACCCCCACTACCACCCCCTATCACCATCCCCACCCCTCTACCGATGTGGGTTATCGTTTTATGGGTTTTTGGGGTAGAGGATTTCAAATATTATATTATTAAAGTTCCATAAACAATTATTTCCACATACAATGTTTTTTCGTTGTGAGTGACTTGGGACAAAAAATTTAAATGTGGAAGTAATGATTCCTTGGGCAGCGGCTTCTTTATCAGACTTTATTTTAAACTCTTCATTGCTAGTCATTTTTTTTCTTATTACACCTCATTTTTTTCCTCACTGATACGATTATTTTTCACTTTACAATAATTGTTCAACAATATATTAGAAAAGTATATCAAGTGTCTCACAACGAAAAAATTTTGTACGTGGAAATAATTGTTTATGGAACTTTAATTAATATTTGAAATCATCTACTTCCAAAAACCCATAAAACGATATCCCACATCGGTAGTGGGGTGGGGGTAGTGAAGGGGGGTGGTATTGGGGATGGATGAAGTAAAAAAATATTTTGAGGTCTTTGGTTCTTGTACACACATTAAATAATAATTTCTTTTCACCTCCTTTTATAATGGGGTGGGGGTAGTAAGGAGGGGGTGTGGCTAATGGCAAATTTTTTTTGAGACATTAGCTTCTCTTATATATACTAAATATAAATTTTTTTGGACTCTTACCTTCTTGATTTACCTCTTTACCCCCATTTACTCAAATTTACCCTTCAACGGAATAAGTTGAAAATATAATCTAGTTCCAGATCTCGTTAAAATACATACGTGTACCAAATTTTCAGTCAATATCTTAAACGATTGCAGAGTAATTGTGCGCACAAAGAAACTGACAGACACACAGAATTTTTTTGCTCAAACTTAAAATCTCGACGTTTCATGACATTCTAAATCTAAATGAACAATAAATTTTTTTTTTTAATTTTTTTGTCGTTACAAGACTTGTGATTAACGCAGATTACTGAATTTTTATTCGAGATAAAATGTTTTCGGTGAATGCTGTGAGACCATTTTTTGCCAGGTTTTTGTCCGACGGAAAACGAAACAGTAGTATATCGTTGTTTATTGTAATTTGATTTGCACTGGCACACAACATCGACGCCATCGACGGGACATTCTTTTAATTGACATTCATTAATTAAGGGCGTTTTCATAATGTTCACAGTATAAAGATACAGTAATAAATCAATATCTAATTTCAGTATTAGGAGGCTGAATCATTTATTTCTAGTATTTCTCACGATCTATTTTGTGAATTATTACTGTGTTAGGCACATTAAATATTTAAGTAATTCCCTTTTCATTCGACTCCAGTACAAATTGAAATCCAATTAGTTGGCACTAATCCATACTCAACTTAATATTAAACAAATTATACGAAGAAATAAAATATTAATCTTGCAAAAGAGCGCTAAATCCACCCGTAGCCGCAGTAACTTTGTAAAGTCGTAGGACTCCTTTCGTGACGTCACACGCGGACTCGAGTGCAATGCGGAGGCCTGATAAAATCATTTACGTAGGCTACGGTCCAACCCAGCGTGGACGTAGCAGGCCCAGCTGTATACCTGGGAGTGACAGCAATGCCTACCGCACGCTGGTAAATCAATCAATCAAATAATTTTTAAAGTAAATATTTTTTTATGCAAAATAGGTACTTTTTCATAATGTGTTATATTTACAAAAAAAAAACAAAATTCCAAAATCTTCTTTACGTGCTAAAATTTCAAATATTATATTTCAAGTGCCGCCGCATCCATTTATCTGAATTACAACTTTAGAAATAACCATTGTATTTTGAGAAATCCTTATTCGATTACCCTATTTTATAAAATTTTCGAGAAAAAACGACAGATTTTGAAAATTTTAGAGAAAAATGTCGAGAGAGATACCTTTAATTTGCGGGTTTTTTTGTACGATAAATGTGATAGAAATTAAACCTTTTTCAAAGTTGTACTAAAGAAAAAGCGACACATTTTGAAAACATTTATTTTTGAGAAAAATATCGAGAGAGAAAATTACTTTTAATTTGTGTTTTTTTGTACGATGAATGTGGTGGAAATTATTTAATTATTTAATTGCTTAACTTTAAGCGCCAAAAAAATTATATATAAGCAAATGAGAAAAACTAAATCGTAGTTTTTCGTAGTATATTTTCTCATATTTAAAATGATTTAGTTCTTTTTGTTCTCTAAAATTAAGCATTTTTACTTCGCTCGCTTACCGAAGAGAAGTACTGTAATCGTGAAAAATCACCCTCCGAGATTTCTCCGGATTTTCACGTTTCAGAGTACGTAGATTACGAAAATTAAAGCCGTTTAATTCCGTCAGTCAGTCTATTTGTCTGTCGGTCTGGCGTCTGTCTGTTGGCACTAGATCTACAAAACAACTTGACGGAGAAGGATAATATTTGGTAAGTAGTTGACGCTACTGCCAACGAAGAACTGGGATATATACAGGGTTGGACCCCATAAAAAATATAATTAGGGAAAAAAAATTGACGCAAAACAGTAATATTTCGCATGCAGATAACACAACTGTCAAAGAAGAAAAATATGAAGAAAAACTATGCAGGGTAATAATTCAAAATTTTTTTTAAAAAATGTGACGGAGGGCGATAATATTTCGCGTGCAATTAATACAACTGCCAAAGAAGAAAAGTACGAAATAAAAATGTACAAAGTGGTCACCCTAAAAAAAATTTAAAAAATATTTCTGTCTGTCGGTCTGTCTGTTTGTAACTTTTTTGTGCGCACGATTACTCTGGAACCGTTTAAGATATTGACTTGAAATTTGGTACACATGTGTATTTTAACGAGATCTGGAACTAGATTTTTTTAAATAGCCACCCCGATTATTGAAAGGGGTGAAAAAAATATCGGCAGCTACTGGAAGCGGCTGGAACCTCCCCACCCGGTGAATCTTTGAAGCCGAAAAGAGCACTAAACAATATGAACAATCTCACTTAATTATATTTATTAAGTTGAAATATTTTTTTCATATTAAATCAGAAAAAAAAGTCTTGCGTGGCGAGTGTGAGGCTGAACGGGGTAGGTCCGGTTTGGCTTGGAGAAAAATAGAAAAGTAGCTCTTGTCTTCTGTAGGCGGGCTTAAAAACTAGGTTAAAATTTTAATGTGTTCACATGAACCTAAAATTAATATAAAAACGTTCGTAGGCAAGAGCACTTAATAATTTTGATTGTTGATACGGAAAACAACTAAACGAAAAAACCTGTTCGTTGGTAATGGGATGGATGGCAGGGATCCCCATCTTTGGAAAAAACCATATAACTCTTGGTGGACAGCTTCCCTGCCAGATGTAGCCAGGGTAGTGTTCATGGTGGATCGTTTAAGTTTGAGTTGGTATATTTTGTTTTATCTTTTGGCCTGATTGTTGATACGGGAAACAACTAAACGAAAAAACCTGTTCGTTGGTAATGGGATGGATGGCAGGGATGGCCATCTTTGGAAAAAACCATATAACTCTTGGTGGACAGCTTCCCTGCCAGATGTAGCCAAGGTAGTGTTCATGGTGGATCGTTTAAGTTTGAGTTGGTATATTTTGTTTTATCTTTTGGCCTCATTGTTGATACGGGAAACAACTAAACGAAAAAACCTGTTCGTTGGTAATGGGATGGATGGCAGGGATGGCCATCTTTGGAAAAAAACATATAACTCTTGGTGGACAGCTTCCCTGCCAGATGTAGCCAGGGTAGTGTTCATGGTGGATCGTTTAAGTTTGAGTTGGTATATTTTGTTTTATCTTTTGGCCTCGACCGATTTTTCACTAAATCGGTCGGGGAAGTGATAGCTGTCAAATTTTTGCTTCCAATGTTTCTCTGGGGAATTTGGTTTTTGAAAAATGTTTATGTTGGTACAATGCCTTAAATTGATTTTAGGTTATGTAGTACTATTTTTAGGTTATGTTGCCGGAAGAATTTCCGGCGGTATGCCGGAAGTAGCGGAAATAGTTTTTAAAATATAATGTCACTGTCACTTTTAAAGTTTTATTGGCAAAATTCACCGAAAGCGTTCCGGTGAGGTTGCTTACACTTGTAGGGCTTGTAAGCGGTTCAGGATGGCCTCTCACACCATCCGTGGGCTTTATAAACGTCGAAAAAACTTGCAATCTCTCGATGCACTTGACACGTCAAAAATACTCAGCATACAGTCTGCACGCTTTAACACACTAGCAGAGAACTTATACCACAGATGGACCCGTAGTAGGAATTTTCCTTTGAGTCCATTTAATAAAATTTGACATTTTTCTGAAAAGTGACATTTTTCCGAAAATTTGACATTTTCCTGAATTTTTGACATTTTTCTGAAAAGTGACATTTCTCCGAAAATTTGACATTTTTTCGAAAATTTAACATTTTTTCGAAAATTTGACATTTTTCTTAAGTGACTACTCCGAAAATTTGACAATTTTCAAACATTTGACATTTTTCTGAATGGTGACATTTCTTAGAAAATTTGACGTTTTTTCGAAAATTTGACATTTTTCTGAAGAGTGACATTTTTCCGAAAATTTGACATTTTCCTGAATTTTTGACATTTTTTTGAAAAGTGACATTTCTCCGAAAATTTGACATTTTTCGAAAATTTGACATTTTTCTGAAATGACTACTCCGAAAATTTGACAATTTTCAAACATTTAACATTTTTCTAAAAGGTGACATTTCTTCGAAACTTTGACGTTTTTTCGAAAATTTGACATTTTTCTGAATACTGACATTTTCCCGAAAATTGACATTTCTGAAAAGTGACATTTCTCTGAAAATTTAACATTTTTTCGAAAATTTGACGTTTTCTTGAATTTTTGACATTTTTCTAAAAAGTGACATTTCTTCGAAAATTTGACGTTTTTTCGAAAATTTGACATTTTTCTGAAAACTGATATTTTCCCGAAAATTTGACGTATTTCTGAAAAGTGACATTTCCCTGAAAATTTAACATTTTTTCGAAAATTTGACATTTTTCTGAAAAGTGACATTTCTCCGAAAATTTGACGTTTTCCTGAAAATTCGACATTTTTTAAAAATTTGACATTTTTCTGAAAAGTGACATTTCTCCGAAAATTTGATATTTCTTGGAAATTAAAAAAAAAATTTCGTGGCGTCCTGTAGAAATATTTTTTTGATATCATCATCAGTTCGCCTGTTATAAAGAATTTTATGTTTTTATGACGTCATCATTGTATTTTTAATTCACTCGTATTCCATCCATCTACAATATTTCCACCTACGTTTCAAACTTTAATTGGATGTTTCCAATAGTTAAGTCGATATCTGCACCAGTTTCTAAGAATTTTTCTTATTTGTGACGTCATGTGGACGTAGGTGTATTATTAATTCACTTGTATTCCGTCCGTCCACAATATCCACATTTCAAATTTTAATTGGATGTTTCCAATCGTTAAGTCAATATCTGTACCAGTTTGCCTGTTATAAGAATTTGTCTTATTTGTGACGTCATATAGATATAGGTGTATTATTAATTCACTTTTATTCCGTCCATTTACAATATTTCCACCTATGTTTCAAATTTTAATTCAATAACTCCAACCGTTGAGTCGATATCTGTACCAGTTCGTCTGTTGTAAAAATTTTTCATTTTTGTGACGTCATGTGACGTACGTGTATTATTAATTCACTTGTAATCCACCCGTCTACAATATTTATACCTACGTTTCAAATTTCAGTTCGATATCTTCAACCGTTCCCGAGTTATCAGCCGAAATCACTGAACACCTCTGTCATTATTAGAATATCACCCTGTACATTGCACTGCTTTGAGGACAAAAAACTATAAATTGCACTTGGCGGAGATAGTATCAAATATAATTTGGGCATATGGGAAAATCGAAATTTTGTGTTGAAACGTATATAGCAGCGACACCATTAATCCTACGGACATTTTTTGACAAAGCAAATTCATCATCATTTTATTACCTTTCTAATAGATCCCTACCTATTATTTTTGCCAAAATCAATATTTATCTAGATATTCGCAAGAGAAGAGAAAAAAACACGTTTCCTTGGAAAATGTAAATTTCCACTTGTTTCGTTCCTAACGTCCTTATTTTTTGTCTTATGTCAAAAAATAATTTTTTGTAGCATTAAATTCTCTACATATTTGTTAGGGCGAAGTATTTTGGCCTAGGGACCACCGTTTAAGAGTTATGGAGGTTTAAAGAGAAAAACTTCGAGATTTTAGACGAATTTCAAAAAAGTCTCCACTTTGGCCGACCGTATCTCGGTAATTTTTGGAGCAGCATAAAAATCCAAAAAAAGACTTTTAGGTAATTCAATTCTCTACAATTTCGTTAGGTCGAAGTTTTTTGCCGTAGGAGTCGCCGTTTAGAAGTTACGAACGATTTAATGAAAAAAGTGCATGACACCGTCATCTTGAAAGGCCCGCCGGACCCAAACAAAAAGTCCCATTAATATTTCGAGTGCGGCAAAACGTTCCTGACATTATGTAGTTTTCTTTAGGGAGTTTTTATTTTTGAGCTATCTCTCACAGTTTCCGAGTTACAGATGAAAAACCGTTTTCAGATTTGCGACATCCGAGGGTAAATTTTGGTCGAAAACCCGACATCTAAATTTGCTCGTATTTTAAAAAATACGATACCGCGACGGCCGTACTATGTAGCGATGGAAAGAGAAAGACTTGTAGTTGATCCGCATCGTAAATTGCATGTCGAAATTCGAAAATTCAGCTCGGCACGAACGAATCAAAAGTGACATTTTTGCAATTTTTCGTTTGACGTTTCTCGATCGCGAATTTGTGTTAGAAGAGTGTCCATCTTCCATCTCGATCCGCCGCAAAAAAAGAGATAGACAGTCTTTGCGCGTTAATAACTATCGAACGTTAGGTTAGACTATAAAATTTATCTTACACAAGAAGCATGTTATTTTGTTTTTTAATTTTTTTCACGGAAACCAGATCAAAAAAGTGCAAGTGTGATATATCGTTGAAAGAATTTTTACTGCTTTTCAATGGTTTAATTACAAATTGTAAGTAATCATAAAATAAACAACTTGTTGTGCCAAAACGGCACTAAACGTAATCCGATTTCAACCAAAACCTTTTCAGATCTTCTGGAGCACTAAAGAAACCCTCATGCAAAGTTTCATCCAAATCCGTTCAGTAGCTTCGCCGCTATCGTGCTAACATACATACACACACACACACACACATACACACACACAGACATTTTTCAAAAACAACTTTTTTGGGTTCCTGGGACCTCAAAACGTAAAGATTTGATGTTATCTCAATTTTCGATTTTGGACTAAATGTAGTAACCTCCCACAATTTTATTGTGGGGAGGTTAAAATAGCGAAAATATGTACTAAAATATACTAATTATAACTAATAACTGATACAATTAAAAAACATAGCCCTTGGATTTCATTTATAAATATTTATTAAGAACATCAAAATTATCACTTTAAATTTTTGTTACTCTACTATAATGGATATAAAATATTAACACGAAACTCAAAAGCCGCTCATCTGGAATCAATTGCAATATTAGCAGAAGGGTTTCGAGAATAAATTGTGTTTGAGGGAATCCTATCCCGGAGGAGATTGATAATAAAACCCTCATCTAATTAACTACACAACGCTGCTAGCAGGGAAAGCCTGCCTTTGGTTCTTTATTGTTTTTCCACGTATGTTGCGGTTGACAATTATTTTGAATGGTAAATAATGTATATGGGAAAATATCCTGCCATATCTCAACGTCTTCAGGGAGATAAATATAACCTTACTGTCATTCCACAAGCGACATAATGTAAGCACATCACAATCGGATGATGGATGGTTCAATAAACACCTTGATAAAAATATTTATTGAAGCAGATTCATTGTACAAAAAATATATATAAAGATTGTATGGCGGATATCTTGTTCAATTTCCTTTATGTATATACGGGGTATTTCAAAAGAAAGTGATTTAAATTCTATTAATAAAAATGCTTTTAAAGGTAAACGTAACAAGCTTAAGCCATGGGTTCGAATTCTGACTAGTGACGTTTTAATGTATTCCCAGACGGTAGTAGTGGGCTAGAGTATGGTTGTGTGTGACAACACACGCAGTGTTTATGGATCTTAAAAGGGATTTTGAAACGATTGATAATCAGATATTGTTATTAAAACAAACACGGTGTTGCATTGGTTTGAGAGTTATATTTCAAATCGTCAACAATCAAAGTAAATAATAAGTCCGGGCCTATTGTAAACAATTTCCGATGAAGCGTCTTTGGGCCATTACTCATCATACTATTAGCCACCTCGGGAATATCTTGAAAAAAATGCAAGATCCATCTCTTTGCAGATGATATGATAATATGTTATGCTGATAATGATTTTAATGAATTAGTGGACCCAGTAAACTTGGACCTCAAATAAATTCAAAGAAAATAAATTAAAAGTAAATGAAATTAAGCCAAAATGGATGTTTATTGGTTTAAATTGTTTATACAATTCATTTAAATGTTATTTTAAATAACGAAAATGTAGAACATGTAAAAAATATTACATAGTTAGGGCTCGTTATAGATAGGGAAACTAAACGATCACATTGACTATGTGTCCAAGAAAATAGTTTAAAAAATTGGCTTCCTCAGAATAATAAGTCAGTGTCTGTCAATTGGAAGTAAAATGACCATATATAATTCTTTAATTCGACCACACTTTACATACTACTGTTCATTAATCTATACCTGAAATGCAAACACTGAGAGATTACAAACACTTCAAAACAAAGCAATCAGAATTATTTTAAAATGTAACTTGTATACAAGCGTTAACATGATGTTAAGTACCTTAAACTGGTTCGACACTAAGACCCATTTTACATGTTCACAATGTTTTTTATTTATAAAATTATTAATGACTTATTACCAAATTACTTAAAAGAACAAATAAGATATGTACGTGATGTCCATCAATATAGTACTCGGCAGAAACATAATATCTATATTAACACAACCTCTAATACTAACTCTATGAATAGCTTATTCCATTCTGGTCTTATCCAATTTAATTCTTTAAATAGTGACATAAAAAGTGCTAGTTCTGTAAAAAACCGCTGTCCAAGGAATCCCTACTTCCACATCAAGATTTTCTATCCAAGTCACTCACAACGAAACAATTTTGTATGTGGAAATAATTGTTTATGGAACTTTAATAATATAATATTTGAAATCCTCTACCCCAAAAACCCATAAAACGATACCCCACATCGGTAGTGGGGTGGGCGTGGTGATAGGGAGTGGTAGTGGGGGTGGGTGAAGTAAAAAATATTTTGGGGTTTCTGGTTCTTGTACACACACTAAATCACATTTTTTTTTCATCCCCTTTAATAATAGGGTGGGGGTAATAATGGGGATGGCTAATACCAAAATGTTTTTTGAGACCTTAGCTTCTTTTGTATATACTAAATACCAATTGTATGGGCTCTTACCTGCTTGATTTACCTATTTACCCCAAATGTACTCCAAATTTACCCCAATTTACCCCCCACCCTTCGACGGAACAAGATGAAAATATAATCTAGTTCTAGATCTCGTTAAAGTACATATGTGTACCAAATTAAAATCTCGACGTTTCATGACATTCTTCTAAGCCTATTTGAACAATAAAAATTTAAAAAAATTTTTTTGTCGTTACTATACTTCCACTGGATGTGGAAGTAATTATTTAAAACAAAGCTTCAAAACCACCTGAGATCTTTGAGTTAAGCTATTTCTATTTACGTAGAATTTAAATAAAAGTATGTAATATTAGATATAGAATAGATACTTATAAGTATGTAATATTCAACTAGCGGCACGGTAGTTCAGTCGATTAAGGCGTACTGAGTGGCGAATATGCTGACCGACTGTCTATCAAGTTCTGGGTTCGAGCGCCAGCCCCGGTACTGACACACCGGTGGGTATGAACGTATGTCTGCGTTTTTCTAAATGTCTGTTTTTTTCTTGAATAACTCGAAAACTACGACCTCTAGCGAAAAAGTATCCTTATACAAAATTAAACTAGATTAAATTTTCTACAAATAAGTTCCCATTCATTTTTTATGTAGGATCAATAATTAGATATAGAGGGTGGAAATATCGCGAATTTTTAAAAATCATGTTTTAATGGTCGATTCCCAACTGCGACACTGGCAATGTAACAGGTGATGGATGTTGTCTGCGTTTTTTCAAATGTGTAACCTCCTTCCGGACAGACAAGGTTTTCGATTTTGAATTGTTAGTAGAGTCAAATTAGGACTGATAAATTCGCAATGTGAATTGTCTGGTCAGGGCGGTTTTTTTATTTTAACTTGTTTACTGAGTCAACTATAGTTCACAGTTCAGTTTTGCAGTTTCTGCGAGGTCGGCGTATTGTTTATTTAAACAATTTAATTTTTTAGACCGTGTTTTTCATCGGTTATCTTTGAATATCTCGAAATCTATAAGTCCTATGGAAAACAATAAAGAAAAGGAAAATGTTCGCTATGAGTTGTGGAACAAAAGTACATACACTATAATTCTTTCCAATTGTTATTATTATTTAAAAAAAATTGAACATTGCAAAATTATGCGTTTTTAAACGAATTGTTGTTATTTCAAAAATAAAGGATAATTTTCAATGAAATTTTGGAAAAATACAGCTCCTACGAAGTACAATCACCGCTTAAAATTTCAAATCTAAATGATTATTAAAACGGGTCAAATATACAATTGTTGCTAAAACTTTGCACCCTTGTGAAATCCTGCCATCAAATCTGAGAAATGTGTACGACGGCTCAAATTGTAGCTTTTTATAAGTACTTTAAGATCGCGAAGGAAAATTTTTTTCTTCAAAATTTAAACCGTTTTTATTGCATTTGTTTATAATTTTCGAAATTTTAATAATGAACAAATTCAAATAACTCTATGGTTTTTTTATGAAATCAAAATCGGTAAACGATTTGTGAAAGTAGATTAAATAAGCCATCTTTTAAAAAAAAAATTAATGCTCTGCTTGCATTTGGAGCTGAGATACATTGGTTTTTGCGTTTCTATCACTTATAAATAAACAAATTGATATTTCGTCTTAACATTCGGGCTGATTATTCCCCAGTGCTAATGTTTTTGTCACAGCTAGTTGAAAATAATCTAGAACTACATTTTTCAAAATTGCATCTAATAAAACGTCTTTGAAATCATATCATAATTCGCGGTTGACAGGTAATATTTCCCTCTCCCACTCATCGTATTTCGCAAACTAGGTAACTAAGACAACTAACGCAATATCTCTTTCGATTTCCACCTTACCGAGATATATATTTTTTAATTAATCGTCTCTTTTCGCAAATTTTGATTATTTCATTTAATTTAACGTGAAATAATTTGTTTAATTTTTTTTTGAAATTGCAGTGAATTTTTAATGTCTTTATTTTTGTTTTATTGGAATGTTCTTTCTTTTAAATGTTGTTTGTTTAGCTTTTGTTTATAAAAAAAGAGAACAATAACAATTTAATTTATATACCGTGTTTTCCATTAGTTTTCTTTGAATATTTAGAAATCTATAGGTCCTATGGAAACCAACAAAAGAAAACGTTATACAACAAAAGTACAAAAACTATAATTTATTCCAAATGTTATTATTATTAAAAAAAAATAAACATAGCAAAATTAGACGTTTTTAAAACAATGATTGTTCTTACAAAAATAATCGATTTTCAATGAAATTTAAGAAGAATGTGATTCTTATAGAGTACAGTTACCATTTAAAATTTTAGACCAAAATATTTATTAAAACGGCTAAAAAAAGCAATTGTGGGTATGAAAGTGAGAATGATTATCTGTTTGATAGTGGTGCGAGTGATGAGACAGAATAATTATTATGAAAATTCACGTAAGAGACAAAAATTGCTAAGATAATTTTGTAATTCAATAAAAATATCTTATTTTTAATATAGTTTTTAAGAATTAATACTTACAATGTTAAGTCAAACTAATTATGGAAAATATAATTTGCAAAGACACAAAGATAAATAAAATAAATGCATCTATGGTTAATTGGGCACAAAAATAATCTATAGAAAAAAACTAATTAATTTCTGTTACGAGTTATTGTTTGGAGTCAAATTAAGGATAAAAAAAGGTAATTAAAGGATTCTTCTGCTGCAGAAATTGTACTGCTTTAGTTTATTTTCGATGTAATAACATGCAATGAGAAGTTTTGGATTACATCTTATCGTTGCTTCATATGAAATTTAAATAATTAATGTTACAGCATTAAAGTCTTTCTATTTTCGGTAGTAGTAATCACATCACAAAAAATAAAAATCCAAATCGCTTACAATAAAATTTAGAATAAAACTAGATTTGTGAAACAACATTCAAAATTATTAAAAAAGGCCCTTTTTGTATAATTTAAGAATTGTAATTTAATATGGCATACATTCTAAAGACAGTGAGTGAAATATGTGCTTTTTATTGAACTAAGACTTGTTGGAAAATTTTACCGTAAAATGTTTATTTAAACGAATAAACAATGTGTAAAACAGATGTAACACATATCTGATGAGTTTCAGATTTTTGACGTAATCGCTATTGGTTTGACTTATTTTCAAAAGGTCACATTGTTTCTTTGGGTATCAAAAATTTTAGGAGCACAAATATTTTAAACCCTAAAGTGTGTTGTCTGGCATAACCGCTCGCTTTTGCTGCATTGTTTGGAACAGGTTTTTTGGTTAGTAATTTTCCCGCACGAATCAACCATATATAACGGCGATATTTTATTTATACTAGCGTCTTTTGCATTGTATGTACCAATTATTTTATTTTTTTTTACATGTTTTATCTTATATACTTTTTAGATCTCCTGCGAAAGAATATTGTGTTTATAATTTAATTTCCTATTTAATCCGATCTGGCCTTGCTCCGTCCAGCCTTTCAATTGGCACGACGATTCATATCGGGGATGTCGGAACAAGTGCTCGGGAGGACAATATGTTATATAATTTAAAATAAATTTGTTTTTGATTTGATTTTTTATTTAATTATTTGATTTTTGATTTGATGACTAGCTCAGAATACGAATGTTTCGGATTTAAATCTAGATGGCAGAAATTTTTTATTATTGTGTCAGTGATATTAAAAATTTTACAAAAATTTTGTGCATGGACTTAAGGTTAATTTTAGTTAGGTTAGTTTTCTTTTTAGTGAGTATATCACTAGATAAATTTAACTGTTAAGTGGCTTTATTAAAGATTCCAGCTTGCGAGCTTTTAGTGGCTCTATTAATATTTCAACTTTCGACGTCTAACAACGGCCTCCTTAAAATTTCATTAAATAAAGCCCCTTTGAAGATTTTTAAAACAATGTGCAACTTACACAAATTTAAAAAACATTTATTGCATTTTTTATTTTTATTTTTAAAAGCTAAAAAAATTAGTTTGCGTTTAATTAAAGTGAACAATCGAAATCTATGCACAAAGCAGGTGACTAAAAAAAGACGACAAAAACTATAGCAACAAAAAATGTATTGCATTTTTTTATAAACAAAAGCTAAACAAATTAGTTTACGTTAAGTTGAAGTAAGGAATCTACGCAAAAAAAACAAGACATTTAAAAGAAAGAACATTCCAATAAAACAAAAATAAAGAAATTAAAAATTCACTGCAATTTCAAAAAAAAATTAAACAAATTATTTCACGTTAAATTAAATGAAATAATCAAAATTTGCGAAAAGAGATGATTTATTAAAAAATATATATCTCGGTAAGGTGGAAATCGAGAGAGATATTGCGTTGGTTGTCTTAGTTACCTAGTTTGCGAAATACGATGAGTGGGAGAGGAAAATATTACCTGTCAACCGCGAATTATGATATGATTTCAAAGACGTTTTATTAGATGCAATTTTGAAAAATGTAGTTCTAGATTATTTTCAACTAGCTGGGACAAAAATATTAGCACTGGGCAATAATCAGCCCGAATTTTAAGATGAAATATCAATTTGTTTATTTATAAGTGATCGAAACGCAAAAACCAACGTATCTCAGCTCCAAATGCAAGCAGAGCATTAAATTTTTTTTTGAAAGATGGCTCATTTAATCTACTTTCACAAATCGTTTACCGATTTTGATTTCATAAAAAAACCATAGAGTTATTTGAATTTGTTTATTATTAAAATTTCGAAAATTATAAACAAATACAATAAAAACGGTTTAAATTTTGAAAAAAGAAATTTTTCCTTCGCGATCTTAAAGTACTTATAAAAAGCTACAATTTGAGCCATCGTACACATTTCTCGGATTTGATGGCAGGATTTCACAAGGGTGCAAAGCTATATTTTAAGAGATAAGCTCATTGTACCACTTTATTTTTACTTCTCTTCCACACTCCGCTGGGTGTGTGCTCTATTCTCGCTCAGCACGCCAGCACTCAGTTTCGCTGATAAGTCATTTTTAATGGGTTAATTCTGCGAGGAACCGATTTTAAATATGGCTTTTTGAAAAAGGAAGATTTTTACTCTAAAAAAATAGTGCAATTTTTAGATTGATTTTTAGAAGTCTAAAATTGCTATTGAAAAATGAAATACGTCTCTGTCAGTTGGTTTATACGTATGTACGGAAGCACTTCAAAGCTCGCAGTCCTTAATAGAGTTTTAAAATTTTCGGAAAAATTGAGCCGAGAGAGAAAAAAAACGGTTTTTTTCCGAAAAAAACGGGAAAATTGGGAAATTTTCAGAAAATTTCATTGAAACTTTTTTTGCGTTTCTACATTATACAGAATGATTAGTGGTGATATTTTGTAATTTTGATTAATGTACTTTATGATAACGATTAATTTCGGCTCATTCATGCATTTGCGAAGTTTGCGTTTATTAAAAAACGAAATGCCTCGGTGTATTTTTATTGAAACGAGCTTATGACTAGGGTTTACGACGTACAGTTCCTAGAACCGATCAAATAAATGATGTCATTCGCATCCGATGCATGGGGGGGGGGGGGGGCACTGGAATCAATCCACAGATGAGAAAATGCACTGGCATTTTCAGTTTTGTATTTTTATTAGCGTTAGTAGTTTATCTTAGAAAATAAATCATTTAAATATATTTTTTATTGTTTATTGCATTGTATGTGAAACTGTATAAAATTACTGAATTTTTCGCAAGCTTGGGAAAAAAACCGTGTTTTTTCCAAATTTTCCGGTTTTTTCCACACTCTCAGAACTCTAGTCCTTAACGGATTCACTTGATTTTTTATAATCGGTTCGTCTACTATCAAAATAGAACCCTATTGAGTTTCAGAATGATTCGTCGAGTAGTTCAATTATTATAAATAATTATTTAACACCGTCATGAGTTTTCACAGACTATTTCTCTAGTTCTTTGTGTCTATTAGTACTTATTTTTTCGTTTAACTTGCTCTAAATAACGAACAAAACAATGAATTGGTCTCAGATTTTCAGATTTGTTAACAGAATGTGCCAACATGAACCCCAAATTTTGTTAAGTGTAGAAAATATTAATTTTACTCTGAGGCTATGTCGATAAAATGTGATAATTTCCAAGGGTAAATATAGCGAACTGGTAACTTTCGAAAAAGTTACCGAGAAGTAATAAAGATAAAGGATGGACTTTTTCTATTTAAAACTTTTTTCTAGGATTAATAGTTTTCGAGAATGGATGAACTATACAGAATATGGTGTAAAGTATATTATCAGAATAGAGTCCTATGAAAATTTATTATTATCAACCTTGTAGTTTAATTGTCTTAAGCAATTATTTAACAAAACTCACAGTAAACGTACTAGCACTCACCGACTTAAGTCAATCCGCAAAACTAGTTTTCCTACGAATATATTTGAAGCAATTATTGAGTAAGCCTTCTTTTCTATTCACGCGACAAGCTTTTAAGACAGTTAAATATACTTATTTTTTCGTTTTAGTACACCTAAATAATAATAAAAGCTTTTTTACAATTAATTATTTTTTATTTATTTGCTTCTATCATGATTAGAGAATATTATTTAGGTATTACGCAAATCTCAACTTACACGCTTTTTTATTTACTATGAAAATACTTACTTTTTGTATATTGTTGCCCTAATCTGGGCACGCTAATATACTAGTTAGGTAAATACTTTAAAACACTCATTATTGGAGAACCAATCAAAACAACTACTCTTCTAGCTAATACTGACGAAGCATTGAATTACATGATAGGATTCTTGACATTTTAAAGAAAAAAATATATTGAAAATATTTAAATCATTTATTTACATTTAATCATTCACACTTTTTTATTTAATATGAAATTATCTACTTTCTGTATATTGGTATCTTAATCGGGTCACGCTAATATACTACTTAGGAAAATACTTTAAAACACTCATTATTGGAAAACCAATCAAAACAACTACTCTTCTAGCTAATATTGACGAAGTATTGAATTACATGATAGGATTCCTGGCATTTTAAGGCAAAAAAATATATTGAAAATACTTAAATTATTTATTGAAATTCAGTCATTCACAACAGTTATTGAACCTTACATTCTATTTCAACTCTAGAAAAGTTGTACAAGTTTTTTCGAACAGGGGCGGCTTAAGGGCTGGGCAACCCGGCGACTGCCTGGGGCGCCGGCTTGGAGGGGCGCCAAATTAAGGGCAAAAATTGTTTAATTTTTTTATGTTATATTTTCTATTAAGTAGTTTTCGTTGGAAAATAAAAATCAAATAATATCAAATAATATCCTATATCAGTTAAAATGGTAATAATGCTGAACAGTCCAATAACATTAAAACCGCCTAAATAATTCAAAAACGTAACACAATCGTTTTTGTTTAGCTATCAGATACCCCACTACTTTTACCTCAAGCTTCCCGTCCTATTATTGACTGACACGGAGTCGATCATTAAAAATGTTACAGGCAACGTGCATTTTCATTCACAAAAAATTCAGAATTCAGAAAATTGTTATACCAACATTAGCTGTTTGTATTTCATATCTTACATAATGTACTGTTTATAAATAAATCAAATAAATAAATGGCAATTCGTTTTGTGTGGAATATTAAAATAATAAACAGGAACCTTCCTGTAACTAAACTTGTGTCGGTGGTCCTCATTATAATAGCGTTCAGATAGACAAAAAATTTTATATTACAAATTAATTATTATTAATGAAATGTTGTAAATGAACATTGATGTGTAAACATAAATGACTTGAGAATGGTTTGTGAAAATGCAATAAGAATATCTGTTTCAATTTCTAATGATCTGAAAATTATTTTTTTAAAGAATTTGTAAAAATATGTAAAAAATAAAAAAATACCGACAACCCAAAATTAACCGTTAAGCAGAAGAGAGAATATGACTGATACTATATAAACTGATGTCCAGACGGGCTATTAGTCCCTTGAGGTAAACCAGAAAAAGGCAAAAAGCCCAAAAATTCTGCGACCGGACCGCAAGACATCTTCTCCCCCGTTTTCGAGGGCGAGGAACACGATGGTGACAATATTTTTCGACCTACCCTTCAAGACTAGAAAATTTTCCGATGCTAGGCATTTTTTTATCGGAAAATCTTATTAACGAAAGTTGTTCAGAATTGTCCAAAAACCCAAGCTGTCAGGTAGTTGTCAAGTAATTATTAGCTTTTTTATATTTTTTAAATTTATCATTTTTTTTCAATTTTTCAGTTTTTTTATTTTGATGAAATATTGGACAATTCTGAACAACTTTCATTAATAAAATTTTCCGATAAAAAAATGCCGAGCACCGGAAACTCCGAAAAAGGGTGGTTTTGTCGGTTTGGGGGTAGGAGGGTAGGTCAAAAAATATTGTCACCATCGGGTTCCCCGCCCTCGAAAACGGGGGAGAATTACGTCTTGATCTACGCATTTCTGATAATACATCAGTATTTATTATTAGGTTCCATAATATTGTACCATAATTATTATGGTACCGTAACCTTGTATTGTCATCAGAAATACACGTGTATGCAAAATTTAAGATCAATTGGACGTCGTATCTCGAAGGGGTTGGGTTCCATAATATGGTATATCATAATTATTATGTTACCATAATATTATATTGTCATCAGAACTACTTGTATGCAAAGTTCCAGCTCAGTTAGACGTCGTTAAGTGGTTTAAAATTGACTTGCAAGATTTGACCTAAACATTCTAACAAAATAACTAACATAGTAACGTGAAGTTAAATAAAAGTTTGTAAAAAGATAAAGGCCACAGAAAAACAACAGTGGGAACACAAACGATAGACTGAAAGAAGAATTTGAAGAAAAACGAGAGGCGGAGAGAAGCTTTGGCGAGAAAAATGTAGAAAAGGCTTCCTTCGGAGGAAACAACAATACACGAGAAGACACACATATCCATTGGAACAAGGAAATAGATTTGGAAAGGCCTTCCTACTATCGCTTTGTATTGATCATCCAACGCAGTCGTCCAAATTGTGATTCGTTGGGTTAATCCAAACTTGTTTTATGTGAGAAACCGCCATTGTCCATTTTTACCGTTTTTGCCAATATTTGCCTACAGACGCTACGCGACTTCGCCACATTTGTCGGCTTCGCCCATACATCAACATCATTAAAATTTTATATTCATTCTTTTGAATGATACCAATAATGACTATCTATCTTTATTTTCATTGTCTTTTATGGAGGAATTAAAAGTTAATAATATTTTCAAAGTATTTTGTAAAGTATATTGTTAATTTTTCCTTGGCCAAAAATTATACTTTTATTTGTGGTTCATTTTTCCATGATCACAATATACTTTCACTCTCATGGCCTAGACCAAAACATATTTTCCCAAATGAAAATTCGGTGTTTCTTCGAATTTTCACCTGGTTGTGCCTTATATCTTAACGAACTCATATCGGTCCTTTTGTGTTAGTTTATGGCTCTGAAGTCTTTCAGACTTGTATGCTATGATCAAAAATGCCTTTGAATGAATTTTTTACCTAATAGACTAGTAGATGGTGACAGAAAATCAGAACTGATAGCCTACCATCTGCAAGTAATTTAGTCAGTATTATGTATACAATAAAGCTCAATTTTTGGTACTTTCAAGGTTTGCCCGCATGCACGGGATGTAGGAAACGATTTCCGGTTTGCATAAAAAAAACAATGTTTTCAACTGATACACTACCGTCTGCAAAGTTCATAATTCGAAATTAAAGGAACAAAAATATGGCGGAAGCGCTTTTGCAGAGAGTTTTGTCATGCACCAAACCTTATACAGGGTACTCCAAAATGTATCAAATTTTAGTAAAAAAAATGATAATTAACCGTCTGCAAACAATACAAAATGATGATTCTGGTTCATGAAGACGAGTAGGGGAAAGGTGCAGACGTTTACGATATGCACATCACCATATCGTGCGCATGTCAACTTGTTATTTTTTTTTATAATTTTGAACAATTGTTTACCGTTTAATTATAGTTTTATTAGAAAATTTAGGTTGCAAAACTATTGTAAACAATGTTTGCAGACGAATCCAATATGCACGGTTGTCCATTGAATTCTATAAACTTGTAAGAAAAAGGGGGTAACTTTTATCGATTATTAACTGTCTGCAACTTGTTACAAAGGAAGGTTATTGGTTCGATTACGCAATTATTTAATTTGCAGACAATGCGCACATGCACGAAAACCACAATGGAGTGTCAAAATTTTGCGAAATCCGTTTGATATCCTCTTTCCGCGATATATACCAAAAACAACTATCTATACAGTCTGCAACTTGGTTCAAAGAAAAGTTACTAGGTTAAATACGCAATTATTCAATTTGCAGACAATGCACGAGAGTCACAATAGAGTTAAAACTCGGCGAATTCAGTTTGATATCTCTTCGTGTGCGATATGCACCAAAAACAACTCTTTACCATCTGCAACACAAAATTGTGTAAGCTAACTTATGCAAGTATATTTTTTTCGGATGCGCAGACAACATGCAGATTCACACGGACCAGAATTAGTGCTGGTATTCGATAAAGTTGGTCGATAATTCGCGTCGTAATTAAATTCAATTGAAAAAATATTTTATTTTATTAAAGTTGTAACAAAAATCTTATACATATTATCATAATAATTATTATTTATAAAAACTTTTGTTCGCCGTCTGTTTCATCATTCTCAACCACTGACTCCTAGAACGTTTTCCGATAATCCTCAGTGAAATCATACATTTCTTCCTCGCTGTCACTGATATGTTCTAAAAACAAGTTTTCTTCATCTGAATCATCATCAGCATTGTTGTCGGTGAGCATTATTTGTTCGTTATACTCCTTGACCACACTGTTACTCATAATTGCGACTGTAATTTTAAAAATTAATTAGCATTTGAAATTCATTGGAATTAACAAGAAAACTACGGTATTTTCGTACCATTGTCGTTATCAGCTACAAAAATTTCTTTGACGGTTTGTGGCATTTCACCTCCATCAAACAGTCCTCCGATTTGCACCAGCCATACTCCTCAACTTTTAAGCTTGATGGCTTAGGCAAAGATGCGTTGCTCCATATTTTTGCCACATATATTGT
Source organism: Rutpela maculata (assembly GCA_936432065.2). NCBI lineage: Eukaryota > Metazoa > Arthropoda > Insecta > Coleoptera > Cerambycidae > Rutpela > Rutpela maculata. The sequence continues at coordinate 76,436,733 of OW386293.2, read as the reverse complement.
CCTAACGGTACTGTTGTTCCAATTCTCGGAAACATGGAGGGAGCATACAAGCATCAAAGTTTATAAATTTTTTTTTATTTTTCCATACCACAGAGAAGTGCAAACCATTTTGTTTTGTGCTATACATTTTGCACATGAAATCTTAAATGATTTCCAAACCTCTAACTAATCGTTCAACTTGCCCCTGCAGAGGGCTCCACGTTGTGCCTGCTAGAGCCTCCTGTTAGTGGCCTAATATTGTTAGTGGCCTATGAAATATATGGCTCTCATGCATGTGCGCATTGTCTACAAATTAAATAATTGCGTATTTAAACCAGTAATATTTCTTTGTGCCAAGTTTCAGACGGTAGATAGTTGTCTGCAAACTAAATAATTGCATATTTGAATCAATAATCTTTCTTTTTACCAAGTTGCAGACAGTAAATAATTGGTAAAAGTTAATAATATTTTTTTACACAAATACGTTCGGCGGCAAAACTGCTTTGTACACATTTAATCTATCTGCAAATAATTCGTTATCGAAGCTCTATTTTTAAATCATGTTTTCTTTTTAGCTGCAGACGGTAAACAATTGTTCAAAGTTGTAAAAAAAAATAACAAGTTGACATGCGCACTATATGGTGACGTGCATATCGTAAACGTCTGCACCTTTCCCCTACTCGTCTTCATGAACCAGAATCATCATTTTGTACTGTTTGCAGACGGTAAATTATCATTTTTTTTAACTAAAATTTGATACATTTTGGAGTACCCTGTATAAGGTTTGGTGCATGACAGAACTGTCTGCAAAAGCGCTTCCGACATATTTTTATTCCTTTAATTTCGAATTATGAACTTTGCAGACGGTAGTGTATCAGTTGAAAACATTGTTTTTTTATGCAAACCGGAAATCGTTTCCTACATTCCGTGCATGCGGGCAAACCTTGAAAGTACCAAAAATTGAGCTTTATTGTATAGATAATATTGACTAAATTACTTGCAGACGGTAGGATATCAGTTCTGATTTTCTGTCACCATCTACTAGTCTATAAGTCGAATTTTTATTTTGCCTTCGATTCTGGGAGGTTCTACAACATAAACACGTAACAATAAAATTATCCAACATTTTACCGTAAAATAACCTCTACATCTGTGACTTTTGCATCAAAAGAACAGTTTTTTAACAAATGATGAATAACAAAAATATAATAATGTATTTTGCTGACGTTTCGGAAACCGAATCTGTTGGTTTTCTGAAAGCTTTATTACGTAATTGTTTATATACTGTGTACACAGCTTTAAGAGTATATTTGTTACATTCAGTTCATCCAGAACTGTATGCTTGTATGATAGGGCCAAAATAATTTCTTCTAATGATGAAATATTAAACAATGAGAAACGTTTTATAAACTTATAAACAATCAATACCCTGAAGCATTTGTTGATAGAACTTTCATATAGGTATATAGAAAATAACAATCGGGTACGACAGATACCTGAACAACGTACACAGCGTTAATTTCTTATGTATGCCGATTATCTGAAAAGCTATGCTGTATAGGTGATAGATTTGATATTAGGACGGTATTTCAAACGGGCAATATTTTGAGATCTATTTTGACAAAAACATAACCGCTAATGAATAAAATAATAAAACTGCATTTATAGCATTCCCTGTAAGTGTAATAAATATTATGTGGGCGAGTCATTCAGACCATTCAGTGTTAGATTGGGAGAGCACAAGGGTTACATTAGGAAGAATGAAATTCAGAAATCGAAGATTTGCGAACACGCTTGGGGAAACGGATATAGAGTAAATTGGGAATTGGCAAAAATTTAAACAAAAGAGACAGATAGCAAGAATATAAAAATTAAAGAATCCGCAATAATATTGTTGAATGAGGATATTTCGTGTCGAATTGTTTAGATGTTTGCACAACCTGGTTAAAAATGTTAAAAAAGAAGAACTTAACAAACTTAACATTGCTTAAAATAAAAAATTCAACTAAACAGTTATGTAAGTATTCTACATTTCTGTTCTTATTCATCATTTGTCCAAAAACGCTCTCTAACTGTTCCTTTGATGTAAAAGTCACAGACGTAGAGATTATTTTTCAGTAAAACACTGCATACACCTGTATTATTTTGAAGATTTCATGGACATTGTTTTAGAAGAAAATACATGTGACAGAGAATCTCAGTAACAAAAATGAAAAAATTAAGAAAATGTCACAACCAACATTTAGACAATATTCTTAAAGTGGATCTTTCACACGAGAAACACGTTTAATTTAAAAATGACGAAGTACTGAAGAGCGTTCTTGCACAATAATAGGACGAGGCATGTGACATTATATTATATTTAAGTACCAAGTCCTTCGCGGCGGATACGTCTACAGGTAGGGCGGTTTCTGAATACGACTTGAAATACGTCCGTGCTATCCTTATACACTTTGCTCCCCAGAGAACTTCACACCAGAGGGATGAGTTATGTACCGGGTTCAACGGGTCGAACTTCTTGGTTTACATTGACATCCTGGCTGATTGATGTCCTTGCAAATTGCTCGCCGATTACCACCTACGGCTTTTCACCGAATGCCCTGTCCTCGGTCCTCGGATTCAATGAAGCTGGTTTTTGTTAAGGTAATGAAATGTAAACATTCGTTGATGTATGTGTGTTTTTTAATATAAACAATTTTTCAACAAATTTCAATTATTTGGACACTAAATGTTAAATGTATTGGTGTATTGTCGTGCATTTTAATTTCGTATTTACTGATATAGGGAAAGTCTTGTGATCGTGCCAATTTGTTTTTAATTTGGTGAATTTACACATCTTCAATTCCGCTGAATCCGAAAACATGATTTAAAAAAATGTGTGTGTGTCAGTGGGCACTCCAAGAGCTCAATCCACTGGATCTATTTTGTAAAAATTTTGTGTGTGTATTTAGGACAAAAAAGAAACCATGCTGAATGCAAAAAATTAATCTATATATTTAAAACACGCGCCGTTTTCTTTTCGGGCTTCGCCAGCGGCTCCCACTGGACCGATTTTGATTATTCTTTTTTTAAAATAAAGCTCTTTATCCACAGATGTGTCATCGCTACAGGGCTGGCGAAGCAGATGTTTCAGGCGGCATTTTGAGGAATGTTTCTTTTATTTTTTATCAGTTTTTATTAATAAATTTGTCCTAACAGAAGTAACTTGTAAATGTTTTTTCTTAGGGCGGCAAGCAAATATTTACTTCAGGTACCAAATACCCTGGCGCCGGCAGTGTATCGCTAATTTTTATTTTCTTAAATTGTTATTTTCATATTTACATAAAAACGAAATAGATGTTGAAACAAATAAACGAACCTTAGGGTCGAACTATTAACGTACCGATCCGATGGTACATCAAACTGCGTATGTTGACGCAGTTGACCAAAGATATTCGAGTAAATCAGCCTGAGTTTTCATCATGAAACGACATGTTATTCCCATTTTAGGTGACGGGAATTGTTTATTCGTTAAGTCGTTTATTTTTTAATACTATGAAGGTGTTTTGTTGTTCACCTATACACAGCTCATTAACATTAACAGAATATGAAAATCTGGTATCGTTATATGGTGCATACGTTAGTCATGTTGAATTGCATTACATTGCATTAGTCAATTATTTTCTAATTATTTATTTAGGGTATATGGAGACGATAACAACGAAGAAAGTGTTGACTAGGGTTGGGAAATATTATTTGTAGCTAATTATGATTGTGGAAAAAATCACTTTCCGAAATGTAAATTAATATATGACAGATAGACAACTCTTAATAAAACGTATACAGGTTGATACTTTAAAAAATAAAACGACAGGAAAATAATATTTGGAATGTGATTGATAAGGATGAAAATATGAAACAATTTTGATAATAAAAATATACAAAGTGATGACTGAAAGTAATATATTTTTAATGAATAGAAGGTGTCAAATAGAGAGGGGAGATTTTTGCAAATAATTTTACAAATTCTTCATATTCCTCGCTTACCTAAGAGAAGTATTGTAATCGTGAAAATCGCTATTCCAGATTACTTAGGATTTTCACATTTCAGATTTATATTATGAAAATGTAGGTATTTCAATTAATTCCGTATGCCGATCGGTCTCTTGGTCTATATCTAAAAAAATATTTGACAGAAAAATAATATTCGGCAGGTAAATAAGGCTTATTGCCATTGAAAAAATCTGGTACATTTTGATCGAAAAACGTTACTGCTGAAAAGCTGAACACCACCACCACCCAAAAAGATAATTACTGAAAAAAATGTTACCGAAAACAATAATATTTAACATATATTTCACACGATTGCTAAGGAAGAAACCTATTTAAAATGTGAGTGCTGGTAGTACAAGGGCGGATCTGGACCTTGAGCTTGGGGGGGTAACACTGAACCCAAAATTTTTTGGTGAGCGGGGGGGGGGGAGAAATTGAAAAAAAATTTTTCGCCCTAAAAAATCCGAAAAAATATTTTTCATCTCAAAATTTTTTTGAAAAGCAGAAAAAATTTTCTAAAAAATTTTAATTGAAAATTTCTTGGGGGGGGGGGGTAATTACCCTATTAAAATTTTTTTCTTCCCAAAATTAACAAAAATCATACCATTTTAAAACAAAAATTGATAATTTACAGAATCTTGGGGGGGTAATTACCCCGTTACCCCCCCCCCCCCATAAATCCGCGCCTGTGGTAGTAAGTTCAAAGGTGTGCCTCCAAAGAATAATTTCTAGGATACATTTTTAACATCCCCATTTCGTCGAATTTTGACGGGCTCAACTAGTTAATTTTTAATCGTTTAAACCATTTTGAAAAATTATGTAATGCAAAAATTGTATATTTTTAATCGTTTAAACAATTTTGATTTGTTTGTAGTAAATAGAACTAAACTATTTTTTAAGGTTGGTTATTTTTTGTCTAAAATTCAATTTAAGAAAATTTCAGCATTTTCGTTTTTCAAAAATAACATTTTAACTCAAATAACTCGAAAACTGTTTGATTTTCGAAAATTCTTCATATTAAATAAATCAGTATATAAACATCATAAATGTATAGTAAGGGAGTGTAAAATGATAATAATCATTACATGATTCAATATCATTGTATACTTTGTCCATGGTCAGGGAAATATCGTCATCAAAAGGAAATCCTATACGACCTGGTGTTTTATTCCTCTTGACATAAGTCATAAACAGTGATTCTGATAACAAGATTTGTGATACGTTCGTTCGACTGCTATTTTAATATCTTTAAATATTTCATTGTTTATTAGCTTTTAATATTTCTACTAAATTATTCCGAAAGGAAGTACTGGTAACTAAACAAATGCTATTTTGTTTATTAATTTCCCTCTTTTTCTCCTTTTCATTGTATATAAGTTTTTTGGGATCGTTGATAACGAATCTGAAATCAAAATTAAAATACTCAAAATGGCGGTCCCAATATAGCGGATAGAAATTTGTTGTAAAGCAAGTGCTTTAAATGAACAAAAAAATGAGCCTCTAGGGTATTAACGAAAAACAGAATTTAAGATTATTTTTTAAAATACTGGGTACCCAATTACAGTAACCAAGTGGCGACATTTTTGTTAAAAAATTAGTGAGTATGCACATTGTTTCTGTCATAACTTCTTTGTTTCTTATGTAAGTGCCATAGTTCTTGAGATATTTAACATTTGAACTAAATACCTCGTCTTGAAAACGTCGGGACACCATCTTTATACTTCCATACCTCCGAAACTATTAATTCTAAATAAACTAGAAAAATAAATCAAGAATCATGTTTAGAACCTCTCTTATTGATCTCTAGAGTTGTTCCGCTAAATGTGATACTTTTCGAATTATTCAATGAAAACCGTTTTGAGATACCTTTTTGTTCCTCTTTTTTTTAAATCAAAATTTGACTCTCTTTCAATTCCAATGATTGTTTTTTCCATTGTCACCCCCTTGAAAGGGATGGCATCCACTCCCTATAAATTAACAAGCCCCCGCAGTGTCTGGTAATGTTTAAGTACGTCCGATTTTAACAATTTTCCAATAAGTTATGAAAAGACACGGTTAATAGAGACATTTTGAAAAAAAATTTTTTGGATGAACCATAAATTGTTGCGAAAAAAAAAATTTTTTTGGATGAACCATAGTGTTAAAAAAAATTACGAAAGTTACGGGACCTCTGAAAGCGAAATGGGGTGCTGAATTGTACAACGTAATAGCAATTAATTAGCGTCCTCCGATGCACAACACTAATTGGAAAAGAAAAAAACCATGACCTAACCAAACATAACAGAAGTAGAACAAACGAACGCAATATGGAAGTGAACCAAACGTAGCCCAATATAACTGACCGGACTTGACGTAAATTGTACAAAAAGAAGAACAACTTATGATTGGATTATATCGAGGGAAAAAAGCATGTTTTATAAAAAAGAAATACCTTTGTCTTTGCCCTAAATAATTTTCAACAGCACAACATTTCAACTATCAGAAATGATGACTATAGCGTGTGTGAACACATCTATGCAAAAATTTGGAAAATGTCTGAAAACATCCGAACGGAGCGCATCTTACCAAGTACGCCAAATAATAATATGGACACCACATTTGACGTACAAAAATAGTAAAGAAATACATCGTTTTATATCCTTTTATTATTAATATCTAGTAACCATCCATACCTAAATCGGTTAATATTAACATATAAAGGATATGTAAGCTGAAAACAGTGGAAAAAACGATTGATTTAGGACGTACTTAAACTTTACCAGAGCCCCCCCCCGCATAATATAGAAACGTTTATTAGATGCATTTGCGATTCAATTATAAAAAAAAACACTAACATTTTATGTAAAACTAACAATTTTTTGTAATGTAGAGAATTAGCAGATGTATTTTAGTTTTTATATTGTTATTTATTTTAGTTATCAATCAATAAGGATAAGATAAAACCGCCGAACGATCAATAATTGCTATAGATGGCGCGTTGCTGGCAGGCGTATTATTCAACACAGGGAGTCAAGTAGAATAGTGTACAGGTCACAAAAGTCTGTCAAAATGTTGTGAACAAGAAGAAGAAAAATATGTAATCTATAAAAACATATGAACTACCAATAAAATAAACGTTTTAATTTTAAATTCATTAGTGAAATTTAATCAAACGGCGTTTTGCTACCTATTCTGGACCTTATACTCTTGAACGTAGATCGATAAAAAAGCGCAAAACAAACATTAACATTAATTTTCAATTTATTTCTTTAATAAGGAATTTACTGAGGTAAAAATATACCCTAGTACACTGTATAAAAGTTGTCTTCAACATAATAGCGGTGTAGTTCGGTGTAGATCATATCCACAGTTACACAGTTCGGTTCTTGTGGTTTTTAAGTGTTTTCAACATTCTTTTAATTTAAGAGTAATCATGTGCAAGCATCTGTAGCAAATTGATTAAAAGGAATTCAGTACTTCAACAACCGCTGCAAATTTCAGTAAAGTTGCAGATAATCTCTCTATACCTTTTTCATTCTGGGAGTATTTGCGTGAACCACAGATGGAAATTCTCCTCGAAGAAAACGAGATAAGGGAATGAATAAGGCTACGACAGTGCAATGCATATAAATGCACGCTTACAAGCAATGATTTAGAATGGTAGCACATTATTACGAATAGTATGATGTAAATCATCAAGAAATTGTTCCCTGTGGTTCACGCAAGTTGAATGTAAAATTTCACCACTTACCGGAACTAACTCAATTGTGTTTTTAATATATGTGTATGTTATGCCTAAAGTAATTAATTTTTAATTGTCAGTAATAGGTAGGTACTTAATTTGAGCCCAAGAGCAATTTTAGTAACGTTGCGACTGCATATTTTTGGGATGTACCTCAAAAATATTAACCTATGTTAATACAGGCGCAGGCGGTAGGAAATTTTTTGAAAATAATTTAATATGCTCACTTGTGAAGACACTAAAGCCGGTACATAGTCTATATCAGGGTTGGCATGATTAAAACAAAGTGTTTAAAACATTTTTAAAATATCGCACTGTGTTTTAAAGAAATGTTTAACAGAGTTTAAAACACAGTGCGATGTTTTAAATAAATGTATTATTTTGGAGTTTGTGGAAAAGCAGGAAAAGTGCCGATGATGGTCCATTCCGATAAATAATTCCGATATAGTGGTTACGTGCACTAAACTGAGCATTTTATTTGCAGAGTGCTGTAAAATCCGTTTAAGAGCGCCATCTGACATCAACTAGTAGTAACAAACATAGTGTGCCTGGCACCATTTAATTTTAGTTGAATATAGTTTTAAACGTTTTAAACCCGTTTTAAACACGTTTTAAACATACCTTCAAAAATTAAAAAAAACTTGTTTTAAACAAAAAAAAACTGTTCAAAACAAAAAAAAATGTTTTGTGTTTAAAATGAAAAAAAAAACTGTTTTTTCCAACCCTGGTCTATATTTATGTATATAATACAATATGTACTTAGACCAGTGGTTCCCAACAAGATTTTTTCAAGGACCCCCTCATCGGTCGCTATACTGACAAGGACCCCTTAAAAGCTTAAATTCTTCTTAAAATGAAGATTATGTAGAATCTACCACTGCAAGTCAAGTGAAATACAAAACAGTTGAATATCTCAGTGACATTTCGCGGACCTCTAAGACATCGTCCGCGGACCACCTGTTGGGAATCCCTGACTTAGACCATTATTTTGTGTGGAATGTTATTTTGCTGTAAATCAAAACAAATTTATAATGTCATGGAATTCATTAAACATTTTAGTGTTAGTTTTTAATTCCTTGAAATTTTATATTTCAATAGTAAAATGGTTTATTAAAAAATTTGACATTTAGTTTTTATTTTAAAACATCCTTAGGCGTCTGAAGATAAAATAACTACAATTTAGCAAAGCCTTAGGCGACGTTGGTGATGTCCACTCCAAGAGCTCAGAGTTCAGACCCAACAAGAGCTGACAGAGTTTCCTACTCCAGGACTTTCCTTAAAATAAGCGCAGTTTCTAATAGTGTAATCTTCTGTACTAGTTGTGCGCTCGGTTGATAGGCAGTTGTTGTAGACTGGCTTCTTGGCTTTTTCCCCAGTGGTTTCGGTTGACAGATATTCTTTCAGGATTGTATGCACTTCCTTCTGGATGTACTATAAATTCTCGTCCTTATCATGTTCTTCAACTAACTTTGTGAATTTGTCCTTCCTCTATTAGATCTATGCGCTCAGTTCTGCGATCGAGGAGTCATAAACTGATCCTAGCTCTATTAGTCCATCATTACCAAAGACTTAGCAAGCGACACACTTTTCAGCCATGGCTGGAAACTATTCACCGATTTCTCGTGAGCGTTTGGGATTTGTCTCTGTTGGAGCCCGTTCCAGATTTTTAGGTGCTTTAGGCAACGCTGGTGTTGTCTGCTCTAACAGCTTAGAGTCTAGATCCCAACAGGGGATCACAAGGACTCCAAGATTTTCTTTAAAGTATGCGCTGTTTCCAATAGTGCGATCTTCTGCACTTCTTGTGCGCTCAGATGACCAGGCAGCTCTTGTAAACTCTGGTCATGGCCCTTTTTGGCAGTTACGAAGGCTTTTACAACAAATACTGATACGATTGGGATCTTTGTATTCCACATTCTACCAACTTCTATTTGGAGGTCTTTGTACTTGCTCAACTTCTCTGTTTCCTTGAGCATCAGGTTGGTGTCTTTCGAGATGGATACGTCGATCAGCAAACAGGACTTCTTCTTTTTATTGTGTACTACGACCACTTGTCAGATGTTTGATTGAATTGACGCGAATTTCTGTGTCCGATATAATCGGCATGCCCCACTAAGTGTGACGTCGTTGGTATTGACAACCTTTTCAAGCGTATATTCTGAATATTTTTGCGGCACCGGTATGTTGAAGTGCTGTTGGAAATATCTGGCCAATCTGTTGTATCGGTAAGTGTACTCTTTCTCTTATGGTCCCAACGTAGTACATCCCACCACCACGTGACTAACATGTACTTCTGCTGCTAGGCTACATACACATTGTACACCTGCTGTCAACAGACTACTTCACCATCATTCTATCTTTAACGCTAGGTACTGCGCTGCTATTATTAAGCTTACCTTTTCCCATTCAGGTCCGAGCCGCTCAACTACTTCGTAGACGCTTTTTATCTACTTCTGGTAGATCGAGGTCGCGGAAGAATTGCCCGTGCATCGATTTTGCGCAAAGTACCTTTATCTTCCTCTTTTCGATGCTGGTTTAATTTTCTTTTTGGCGTCCTCGTCGTGGTTTCGGTTCCCAGGTGTTCTTCGTGGATTTTATGCGTTTCCTTCTGGATGGGATACAACTTCTCTTTCTTCTCCTCTTTGACTAGCTATGTGAGTTCGTTCTACTCTTCTCAGTCCCACGACAGAGGAGCCATAAGCAGATTCTAGCTCTGTTAATCATCAATCATTACCATTACTTACCATTAATATTAAAACTCTCATTGCCATTATTGTTATTATTATTTTTATAACTCTGAATAACGTGAATAAAATACTTATAACCATATTAATTTACCCTTTTTTAAACAGTTCCAACTTTTTTTATCAATTTCAGTACGGGTTTATGAAGAATAAGGCCACAGATACCGCTCTTTTTAATTTTGTTGATGAAATTATAAACGCCTTGGATGGTCGGGAAATTGCCTGTGGACTATTTCTTGACTTATCTAAGGCGTTTGATACTTTAAACCATGTATGTTTACATGGTAAGTTGAACAAAATTGGTGTCTGAGGCACAGCACACACAAATGGTTTTCTTCCTACTTAAAAAATCGTACTCAACAAACATCAGTTGTGATTCATGGGCACAAATACGTTTCTGATTATATTACTAATAACACTAATAACACAGGAGTGCCACAAGGTGCTTGGATCCCTTCTGGTTGTCGTTTATCTACCTCATTAGAGGTAAGAGTATCTCCAACATAGAGTTTTCGGAGGATATTTGGCAAAATTTGAGAAATTGGTTTTGTCAACTGATACTCAACAAATCCAAATCCAATGGTATGTTTTATAGAACTGACAAATCGAATTTGAGCTTTCCTTCCGATTTATTACTAGGGCACTTACAAATACCTGTCAAAGATAACATGAAACTCCTTGGAATAACTGTGGATTCTAACTTAAAGTGGAACGACCACATAAAAAATTTAAGTGAACAGCTAAATTTCGTTTGCTATGCATTAAGAGTACTTTCAAGGTCTTTTGATACATCAGTACTTAAAACCATATGTTATACAACTTTTACGGCAAAATATAGAATAACTATTTGGGTGGTTCTTCTAATCTTGGAGAAATTTTTACTATACAAAAAAGAGCAATTAGAATCATATATAAAATGGGTTTTTTAGCTTCCTGCAGGGGCGTTTTCAAAAGTAACAATTTAGTAACTATACCGGGTTTATTTATTCATGAATGCATTTTATAAGTAAAAAAACACCGTAACCAGTTTCAAGAGCACGAACAACCTATAATAACAGATGCAAGGGTCACTATGAATTGCCCATTCACAGTCTAACACTTATTGAAAATTGTCCGCGTGATCAGTGTCTGAAATATTATAATGCGCTTCCCCAACACATTAAAGAGTGTAAAATTTTTTTAAAAGTTTAAGAATCATTCATTTGATTATGTATGTAATCTTGAACCGTACAATCTACAGGATTTTCTGTAAGTACATTATTGATGTTTAGTTTTAAACATTTTAATTAATTATCGTAATTCCAATTTTTACAAATTTTATTTTTTTATGTACAGTGTGTCTCAGGATAGATGTAACAAGAGGTGTAATGGACCAAAAATTTTGGAATTTTGGAATGGTATTTGGGGATTGAGTCCTGCTTGTTGTAAAACTAAAGTATACCAAAAATGACTTGATTTGGTGTTCTACAGGGTGTTTTATAAGCAAAGTTGTAAAAATCACCACTAATAAAGTACCTTTATTTTTCAAAATATGAAAAAATTCTACTAAGAAAGGTTATTTAGAATGCAATTTTATACCTCTATACCAAATTTCAGGAACATAAAATTATTTTTTTGAAACTTCCCATTTTTTCAATAAATTAGTATTTTATTTTGAACCATTCATTTAAAACTGCATAGAAATTATTTTTTGTGAATTAATATTTACAGTTATATAGAAGCTAAAAGTAGGCTATGAGAAAAGCAGTGGATACACATTTATCATTTATTATTGACATATCTGTCAAACGTAGTCAATATTATCCTTAATTTCTGTTTCAAATTAACGAACCAAGTATAAAAAATTAAGTGAAAATGGTACTCACAGTGCGTGAAAAAATTTATATTGTGCAATGCTACGGAATTGGCGGTGAAAACTCGCTAAGAGAAGTGGTAAGCCAATTTAATTTGAAATTTCCAAACACTGCTTTGTCACGTACTCAGGCTATGAGAATAATTAAAAAGTTTCTGGCTACTGGTAGTGTTCTTAACATGAAAAGAAAAATAAAAGCATATGATGAAGACAATGTTGGGGCTATTATAGCTCATGCCTCTGTTACAGAAAATCCTAGGATGCCACTAAGAGAGAGATCAGCTGCTCTTATTAATATTAGCAAGTCTGAACCAAAGAATTTACAAGGCAAAGAAAATTAGGGCATATAAAGCAAATTATAAACAGACGCTTGAAGAGGGAGATGACGGCCGTAGGTTGGATTTTTGTTTGACCATTGGAGAAAAAATCATGGAAGAGAGATTTTTTCATCATTTCATAATTTTCTCAGATGAATCCACATTCACAACCAATGGTGTTGTTTCATCTCAGAATTGTTTTGGGCTTCTGAAATCCAAATTTTAGAAGTCATTGTAGAAGACAATATTATTTACAAAAAAGTGAATGTGTGGTGTGCCGTTTCTTATCACGTTGGAGTTATTGGACTTTTTTCATTGAGGGAAGGTTAAAGCAGCACACTTATTTACAGCTTCCTGAAAGGTTTTCTGAAGAACATTTAAATATTTTAAGAGATATGCCTTTAGTTCATTTTCAGCATGATGGTTGCCCTGGCCACTCCACAGAAATGGTTAATCGGTGGTTGAATTTAAATTTTGGAGAAAATTGGATTGCCAGGAATGGACCGATCAAGTGGCCGGCGAGATCCCTATCGATATTGGATTTCTTTTTATGGGGTCGCTGGTTTACGCTGAACCACTTCCTAACGATGTAGCAGTATTGAAGCAGAGAATTACAAATGCCATAAACTCCATACCGTTAGATCATATTCGAAACAGTTTTAAGAACTTCAGGTGAAGGATCTAAATGTGTGTGTCGAATAATAAAAAAATTGTAAACATTGTTTTGTATTGGTCAATAATTAATTTGTTTGTGAATCTGTTATGTTTTGACATTTATTACTTGTTATAATTTTTAAACCTCATTAATCTTCTGTTAGTAATTGTTTCTTGTTTTACAATTAGTTCGATTAACATTATACCTTCTTACATCTCGTATATTCAATTTTTTATTTACCAATAGCCTACTTTTTGAGATGATTAACATTTGCTCCTACACAACTTTAAATATGAATTCAACTCTTAATTCGCAAAAAATGGGAAGTTTCAAAAAAATAATTTTATATTCCTGAAATTGATATAGAGGTATAAAATTGCATTCTAAATAACTTTTCTTAGTGGAATTTTTTCATATTTTGAAAAATAAAGGTACTTTATTAGTGGTGATTTTTACAACTTTGCTTATAAAACACCCTGTAGAACACCAAATCAAGTCATTTTTGGTATACTTTAGTTTTACAACAAGCAGGACTCAATCCCCAAATACCATTCCAAAATTTTTGGTCCATTACACCTCTTGTTACATCTATCCTGGGACACACTGTATACGTAATTATTGTTTTAAACTAGCTCTATTGACTTGTCTTATCTACAAATTTTGTAGCTTATGAGATCAATAAATGTATTTGTATTTATTCGGTTAATTGAGATCACTAACTTATTCATGATAAATAATAAAATTTAGTTCTCTGCTTGATTGATATTTATTTTAGTGAGGAGATTAAGATTTATCACAACGCTCATTTCGGGTTATCCATAAAGATAATTATTATAGTAGAAATTTAGATCTAACTTTCTATTTAGTTTATTGTGTCGTAAAATGAGACTTCATTAACTTGATGTTTTGACTTGAGAAGCGTCGCTCTTACTGTCTGACGGGTACTATAAAAGATAGATTTATTTATTAATCTTACAGGGGTTTAGAGTGTTTCTCTAATGCCCTTTAATCGTAAACGCTTTGGTTGTAGGCAAGTTAACTATTTATTTAAGGGATGAACTTTTAAAAAATGAGGAGCATTTAAAATGTTGTGCACAAACATTTTAGGAGAATTTGCTTAACTTTATAATTCCTAATAGTAGTGCAGTATAATTGATTTTTTTCGGCGACAACATTCCACCTGAAATTTTATTGTTTATTTTTATGTTATGAGCTCCTAATTACGAAAAAATATTTCCGCCCAAAAATTCCTTGTGCGTCAAAAGTTATATGCACTTTTTGACTCGCTTTCACGGATTTTCAACTTATTTGCTTAATATATCTTGTATTAGTAGGTAATCGGAAGGGAATTTTAAAAATACTGGCTTATTTGAAATAAAATTCGTAAAAAATGTAGACCTGTCCGGTATGCATAGGTCAATCCGCCATCTTGGAAAAAAATAGAAAACACCAAAAATGGACGAAAAAAATCAAAATTGAATATCTTTTTTATAAACAAGGGTAATTTCACCAAAGTTGGCAAAAATAAAACTCATTTATGGTCAAATATAATTCACCAATCCCGGACGCCGTATGTCACAGAGAACGGTCAAAGATGGCGGACGAAATAAAATTTTTAATTCTTCGTCATTTATCAAGGAGGCATTATGCGTCACTTTTCTTTTTTTTTTTCGATTATAATTTATTTTATGTACTTTTAGGGGATCGAGTTCATTTTCTTTTAATTTAAAAAAGTGCATTTTTTATTTTCGAAAATGTATTTTCTTTGACCCTCCTTTTTTTCACCCAGTTTTCATCGAAACAAGATGAAATATACTATGGAAAGTCTTGTATAACTTCAAAAATTTAATACAAAATGAAACATTAATTTGAAAAGAAAATTTATTAACCATACGCATGGTAATAATAATAATAGTAATAATATAGCCTTCAAGGATAAAGGGGGGCGTATTACTTTAGGTGCTTATTATTATATTATTATTAATGTGAAATTATGTATTGTAAAAATATTTATTCCGATAATTCACTGTCGGTTTCAAAATTACAAATGTCATTAATATCATATTCATCGTCACTTATATTTTATTCGATATTTTTCTCTTCCGGATCATTACATACTTGCATAACACATTCATCACTCTCTTTATTCTCACTATCATATACAATTTCACTCTCATTTTCATCTGCATTCTCATTTCCCCTCTCATTATTAGTTTCATTACCGTGATATGCCATAATTTCACCGCATTTCTCCATAGCCGATTCATCAAAGGTAGAAGAAGCATTGGTACAATTATTTCCTTTACAATAGACACATACAATAGAACATTTTATATTCAGTTTAATACAGCTACACTGATTATTTTTACAGCCTTTCTTACATTTACAATAAATATCACTTGGTAAATTTTTAAGAAAAGCATTACTTTTTTTTTCTTTTTTTTTTCGTCTTATTTATATTAATGTCCTGGCGGAGTTTAGCCGTAGGCTATTCTGCCACTCAACCAGGACGGACACACACACATAGACAACATCACAATACCCATTCCCTGCGACATTGCCATTTGCCGCAGTTGAGACTCGAACTCAGGAGAGCGACTAGACAGTGTTGTCTCTCACACAACCGCAGTCTAGCCCAGTGCTACCGTCTCGGCGACACGTGAAAAACGCCACTACACATCCATTTCCTAGCCAGGATTCGAACCCTGGTCGCAAGCCTAACACCTTAAGCACTACGCCACCGAGCCATCACTCATAACATTATTCACTAAGCGATTCTCAGTTTTAAGCCACCTGAATTGTAACAGATCTTTCTCAGAACCTCACCATTATTCATATTATTGTTATTATTATTACCATGCGTATACTTAATAAATTTCCTTTCCAATTTAATGAAGTTTCATTTTGCATTGAATTTTTGAAAACTGTAAAAATACATTTTTTTTTAAATAACAAAAATTAACTCTGTCCCCTAAAAGTACATAAAATAACGTGCAATCGAAATAAAAAAAATGATATTTCGCATAACCCTCTCCTTAGTGCTCTTGCATGCTATTTAGATAAATATATTATATGAAAAATGGTGACAAATAAATCATCCGATATTTTTTTATTTCTTCCAAGTAATTAATAATTTTCGCCATTAAACTAATTAAGAATGTAGAAAGTAGTGGTTTTCAAATCGTGACGTAGGCGTTACGTTGCTCACAAATCAATAAATTCATCATTTAATCTATGTTAGTACTAGAGGTTCATTGAGATAATTTGCTATTCTTTAATAGATAATTTGATATAGTTAAAAATCGACAAATCCGCAACTATTCTGACGTTAACTATAGTGTAACTGTCAGAGCTGGGCAAATATGTACTTACAAATATTTCATAAGTATTTAAATACTAGAAAGTATTTAAATACCGAGTATTTAAATACTTCTTGCAGCAAGTATTTGTATTTATACTTGCAAATACTTTATCTGAAATATTTACTACTTAGTATTTGTGAAAATGATCCTAAACGTATTTATAAATACTTAAACTATTTAAATAACTGAGAAGTATTTAAATCCTTTTCTGACAGTATTTAAATAGTTTCAGAAATATTTGAATATCCTCATCTAAGTATTTGAATCTCAAAAGTATTTAAATAAATACAAGAAATACAATCAAATACATCAGGGAGACAGACAGATATTCGTCAAAAATCAAGACATGTACTATATTATGTAGTTAATAAATACATTGCATCATTCAGTCTTCAGTCATTAACGTCTTAATTCCCAGAAAGTTGGTTGAGAGCAGACATAGATAGTAAGTGTTAACTGTTAATGTATATATTTTGTGATTGTGACAGAGAACAGTTGAAAATAATAGTGGTATTTTAGTGCCATAGTAGTCTCTGTGCTTTATTTGGGTATTTGCAGAAGACACAAAGGTCCCTTAAGTAAAACTGATTATAGAGGTTTTAAAATAGTGTTGCAGAAGTTCATGAAAGTCATGAAACCTAAAATTTTGATACCTCAAATAGTCAAATAGTATTTAATATAATAATAGTAATGATAATGACAATAATATAAGTCTTTATTGATTTCTACAAAAATAGAAAATACAATTTGGTAAAGTTTAGCCATTAAAGGCTATTGTTACACTTAACTATGCTTCAAAATATTTCAGTGTTATCAAAATATGTAAATATTCTGAAAGTATTTAAACTATTTAATTACTTTTGTTATTTATTATTTAAATACTTTTATCTTTTGAAAATACTTAATATTTAAATACTTTCAATTCTCTGAAACTAATTAGTATTTAATATTTAAATGCTTTTTCAAAGTATTTGCCCAGCTCATAATATATAGTTATATTAAGAGCTATGGACGGTTTTAAAAGTCACTTAATCTGCAAGACTTATTAACCGCGAGACATTATCCGACACGACACTATTGATGAACTTCGAGTATTAACAGGTTAAATGATAAATAAAGGTTTCTGCAATATCGAGTTTTCCTTTCCAGGTTCAACACAAATGCTACTACATTGTCAAATGTATATAACTGAATTTGTATTTAAGTTTTAGGTAGAAACTTATCGCTGACAAAAAAGAATGAAAAACTTGGCAAAATTGCAATAATATTCAATTTTAAATACAATTAATTTATTAAAATATTCTTTTTGTTTTTTCAATGCAAACCCATTTAGGGCAAATGCTTATGGACAAAATATAGTTATTTTTTTTGGTTCTATCACTCCCTCGAAGGTACTTCATTATGGAATACCTTGTATATACGCGTTTATATTATTCTACGTTATAATGTTATATTGTATTTTCTCAGGTAAGTCGGTTTTTGTCTAGATATCTCTTATGTCTCGGAGAGTCTACACAAACACACTAGAAAATTAGCATAGCAATTCAAGTTAAGTCGCCCGAAATCTTCATATCCTCGAAACATCAACTACCTATTTGCGTAGCGACACGGTACACGGGACGTGCGGTTCGGGTATAAAAGGGAAACCAGAGATGAAGAATGTCCTGTTCCGTGCAAGACAGGATATCATTACGACACACGAAGAGGCACACAATACTCCCGACAATCCATTATCCAGGATCCACAATAATTCTTGAGGCGGTGACGGCCACTGATTTATTTTTAATCTTGGTAGACCCCGCAATTCCGGGTTTTGTATTAAGTCAAATGCGAAAATTGTTTGTTTAATCCGAAAATTCAATTTATGGAAATAATTATATTTGGAAAGTTATGGTGCAATTTTGATATTCCAGTGTAAAGAATAATTTTATACGAACATTTCTACTTTCATTTTTTATCTAGAGCAACTAGACAACTGTTAAATATTCTTAAAAGTATTAATAAAATAATAAATAATAACACATTCGTTTTTATCCACTATTGAATAATATATACTTTTAGAAAGATAATGCGTAAGGAAGGGCTTGTGCAAAGTTGTTCAATTTGAGCAGAAAGGAAAAAGTAAATCGACGCAGTCGTTAAAGTTTCGGCCTTATTATCTATCTTCTTCAGAGCACCGAATAAAAATTTTAAAAATAATAGGATACAGTTATACAATTTACATTATCTGTACGAAGTAAAAATATGTTTATTTGAAGTCAAATTTACTTTTAGGTTAGATGAATTAGTTACTATAAACTCTTTGTTGTTTAATAGATGACTGAAATTTGAGAAAAAATACAAGTTTTCGGCAATATAAGAAAATGATATCCAGATAAAATGATATTAATATTCATAGTAAGCCCATGCTAAATTTTTAGGGCGTCATATGATATCGCTTGAAAAGGTATAATTTTTGTAGTCCTACAGAAATAAATCACTTTGAGCCCTATGCCATACATTTTAGGTGGGACATGGGAAAGCCGCGGAAAAGTGAAAATCGTAACCCAAGGGGGTTGCATTTTTTTCAAACGATTATGTACGGCTTACGTTTATTTGGACTGTATTTATATCGGTGACTCTTAAAAAGAGAATGCCGTACAAAAATAATGGGACAGAAGTACAGGAATAATTTTCGTTTTCCGAAAAGTGTACTATGTACTAAGGTGATACGATACCGTACGGCTTTTATGCTATCCGATTTTTATATTAACAAGGATGAATTTTTTTGCTATGCCGTACAAATCAGTTGGACCATGGGGTGGCAAACGCGAGATCAACCCCCTTCCTAGACCTATATTAAGGGTGATGATCTGATACCACATAAAGTTTGATTATTTTAATACAATTTTATATAATAATAATTTTTATTACCATGCCGTACATTTTAGTTGGTACATGTGTCTGGAAAATTGAATTTTCCGTCCCAGAATGAGCTTTTCTGAATAAAAAATTTAAAAAGACTTTATTACATTCGAGCAATAACTTGATATTGTAATTATTCGAAACCAATAATTCAAAATTAAGGGATCTGAAACGCAAAAGGATTTTCGGAAAATTTTCCGCTGTATTAGGTCGAAACAGTGCGTAAATAAATTATACTTTATAAAAATTAATATTTATCAAAAGATGAAACAGAAAAGCTGAAAAATATTATTTCATAAGGTTTCCAAATAAGTTAACCCAAAAAAGAAAATTTTGGGTAATTTGTACACATTTTTTTATAATTAATTACGTTAAATTGTATTTTAAAGTTTAAAAGTGATATATACCAATTTCTTACTTTACTTCAAGAGAAATTCGTCTCTGAAATATGTATTTGGTTCTAGTATTTCATTGCGGCCCATCTAAAATGTACAGCATTGTGATTGTTTATCAACTTTTGCTATTTTCAATGATATTTTGCAAACGCCGTAAGGTATCTAATGACCATTAAGGATCGTGTAAATCGCATGAATAACGTAATCTAGTGTCTAAAATCCCAACAATGAAAATGTACGGCATGGGCACATTTGTATTGTTTTATAGTTAAGGAAAGGAAAAACGATGTAAAGTTGAAAATCTATCCATTGTATTAAAAAATAGAAGATTTTTTAACTTGCATAATTTTTAAAAAATTTCTCTTGTTTTGCAATTTTCTAATTTTATTATTGTCCATTATTTTTTGTACATAAATAAAATAAAAATTCTAACTTATATTAATCCAAAAAATAAATAGCCGTACAGTATCAAATAAACTTACCCTTACCTAGAAAACGTGAGGTTTGCCCTTTCTCCTTTTTTAAATGTCGTATAATATTTTGGAATTGATGCCGTACAGGATCAAATCACCACCCTTAATAGAGGTCTCTCACGTTTGCCACCCCATGGTCTAACGGATTTGTACGGTACAGCAAAAAAGTTCATCCTTGTTAATATAAAAATCGAATTTCATAAAAGCCGTACGGTATCGTATCACCTTAGGAAAACGAAAATTATTCCTGTACTTCTGTTCCATTATTTTTGTACGGCATTCTCTTTTTAAAAGTCTCAGATATAAATACAGTCCAAATAAACGTAAGCCGTACAGGGTCGTTTGAAAAAATGCAACTCCGTGGGTTACGATTTTCACTTTTCCGCGGCTTTCCCATGTCCTACCTAAAATGTACGGCATAGGGTTCAAAGTGATTTATTTCTGTAGGACTACAAAAATTATACCTTTTCAGGCGGTATCATATGACCCCCTAAAAATTTAGCATGGGCTTCTGGTCTAAAAATCATGCTGAAAGGTGAAACGTGATCAATTAAGGAATCCACCGGTATTCTAAAAACTGATGACTCTCCGGTGTTCCTGTCCCATGGTCAAGGCGCCGGATGGATTTAAATTTTTGTATGCGAAAAACTGGCCTTGGCACTTTTCGCTTTTTTTTATTTGATTTTTCGCTTTTTCCACATGTCTTCAGCGACGAGAAAAAATCTTTTTATGCCAGAGAGTGACCCAAAATTTCGGCCCTATTGGGGAGCGCATGAATTCGATTCAAAAATGGTCTAAATTATAGCTTATGGTGATACTTTAAAGTAGGCAAAATTTTAAGTTGAGCATAGTTTTTATTTTGGAGATGAGTCGAACCTGTTCACTGGCAATCTCGTTCATTATGTTCAAAATTCTCAAATACGGAAAGTGTATCATTTTCTATGTAAAATCTTCCGTTCTTTTCGAATCCATCATTGTATTTTATCAAAAACGTTGTTCAAGTGAGGTATAGCCGATTTTACAGGAAAAAATCAGAATTTTTGCTGATAATATTCCATTAATCGGTATTTTTATACTGGAGACTCAGCAAATCTCGATAGATACTCCAAATCTTGTATCCGACGGCCTTTGAATTAAAAAGTAAATATATATTTCTAAGACAGATTAGGTTTGGTTATATCACTGAAATTTATTTCAGTAATGTGTAAGCCTCTTCGCCACGTCACGGTACTAATCCAGGAAGAGATTTATGTTTTTTTTTTAATTTTTTTCTTGTTTTGTTATTTACTTCCACGTCCAGTGGAAGTATAGTAACGACAAAAAAATTTTTAAAAATTTTTATTGTCCAAATAGGCTTAAAATGTCATGAAACGTCGAGATTTTAAGTTTGAGCAAAAAAAAATTTTCTGTCTGTCTGTCGGTCTGTCTGTCTGTAACTTTTTTTTGTGCGCACGTTTACTCCGGAACCGTTTAAGATATTGACTTGAAATTTGGTACACATATGTACTTTAACGAGATCTAGAACTAGATTATATTTTCATCTTGTTCCGTCGAAGGGTTGGGGGGTAAATTGGGGTAAATTTGGGGTAAATGAGTAAATCAAGCAGGT
This sequence comes from Rutpela maculata, assembly GCA_936432065.2. Lineage (NCBI taxonomy): Eukaryota > Metazoa > Arthropoda > Insecta > Coleoptera > Cerambycidae > Rutpela > Rutpela maculata. The sequence goes on along the minus strand of OW386293.2, from coordinate 76,414,693 downwards.
AAGAGTCCATGAAATTGGTATTTAGTATATACAAGAGAAGCTAAGGTCTCAAAAAAATTTTTGGCATTAGCCACCCCCATTACCACCCCCACCTCCTTATTAAAGGGGATGAAAAAAAATGTGATTTAGTTTATGTACAGGAACCAGAAACCTCAAAATATTTTTACTTCATCCACCCCCCACTACCACCCCCCTATCACCACCCCCACCCCACTACCTATGTGGGGTATCGTTTTATGGGTTTTTGGGGTAGAAGATTTCAGATATTATATTATTAGTTCCATAAACAATTATTTTCACATACAAAGTTTTTTCGTTGTGAGTGACTTGGATAGAGAATCTGGATGTGGAAGTAGTGATTCCTTGGGCAGCGGTTTTTTTTGTCATTTTTTTTACCTTTTTATCTTTTTTTAACCTTTTTTTCATTTTTTTTTAATTCACAAATAAATTGAAGCGAATCTTATTAGCAGGTATATCTAAGTTTAACACGTCTTATCTCCAAAACAAAAACCGCTGCCCAAGGAATCACTACTTCCACATCCAGATTTTCTATCCAAGTTACTCACAACGAAAAAACTTTGTATGTGAAAATAATTGTTTATGGAACTTTAATAATATAATATTTGAAATCCTCTACCCCAAAAAACCATAAAACGATACCCCACATCGGTAGTGGGGTGGGGGTGGTGGTAGGGGGGTGGTAGTGGGAGGTGGATGAAGAAAAAAATATTTTGAGGTTTCTGGTTCCTGTACATATACTAAATCACAATTTTTTTTCACCCCCTTTAATAAGGAGGTGGGGGTGGTAATGGGGTGGCTAATGCCAAAAATTTTTTTGAGACCTTAGCTTCTCTTGTATATACTAAATACCAATTTCATGAACTCTTACCTGCTTGATTTACCCATTTACCCCAAATTTACTCCAATTTGCCCCCCAACCCTTCGACGGAACAAGATGAAAATATAATCTAGTTCTAGATCTCGTTAAAGTACATATGTGTAGCAAATTTCAAGTCAATATCTTAAACGGTTCCAGAGTAAACGTGCGCACAAAAAAAAGTTACACAGACAGACCGACAGACAGACAGAAATTTTTTTTTCGCTCAAACTTAAAATGTCGACGTTTCATGACATTTTAAGCCTATTTGGACAATAAAAATTTTTAAAAATTTTTTTGTCGTTACTATACTTCCACTGGACGTGGAAGTAAAAAACTATGCTCAACTTGAAATTTCGCCTACTTTAAATTATCACCATAAATTATCATTAGACCACTTTTAAATAAAATTCATGAGGTCCCCAAAAGGGGCGAAAAATAGGAGTTTTTTTGGATCACTCTTCAGGCGCTGCTGCGAGAAATGTGATCAGTTGTGCTTTATGTCTTTTTCGACGAAATTTTTCAAATTTTTTGCTATATTTCAACTTACATTGATTCTCCAAGGTTCTACAACATAATTTCTCCCAAGGCCGACCCCCATATTCAACTTCTCCTCAAATCCATCTGAATTCTGGATTCGTCTTTGATTTGCACATTACCCATTCTTGCCACCGGCTTTGGTTTTGACTATGTAAAAATATTTCTGGCCTGTTGTTATGCATGTGTCACGATCACAAAATATGACACACAGGAAAGCGGAGTTAAAAATAATTAAATGAGTTTTAAAAATCCCAGGATCCTCCGCCATTTCTTAGAATACTCTACAAATAAATTCCTTCACTCGACATAAAAAGCAAACGATGAAACTTTCACTAAATGAACCGTAATGATCTGAGGTCGGTTTTAAGCATATCCAGGTTTGGAGCTCGCAAACTTTCGCCAATAAAAAGGTTGAAAGAAATTTTCTTAAAAGTGGTTGTTCCCGTGTTAAAGAAATGGTCATTAAAAGTTATGAAATCAAATTTCAGTCAGTGAAAAATAAATATGTAACGTAACCTACCATTTTATTCTAGCGTACACCAAAACATGGTACAAAATTTTAAGATATTGATATTAAGTAATAAAATTCAATTAAGGTAGTACTGTCAATACTGCAGGAGTCAAAAGTATACACTGTCTCGTTTGACTTGCGCAGTATTTAGACTAGGCAACGTCGCGATGGAGTGAGAGAGAATTGACAATGATTTATCAAAATTGTCGCTTCAACTGTCGTCAAAAAATGCCACTTTCGATTCGTTCATGCCGTGCCGAATTTTCCAATTACAATGTGCGATTTACGATCAGGTTTAACTGGAAGTCTTCCTCTTTACGTCGCGACATCGTACGGCCGTCCCTCTGGTGTTTTTCCAAAAATATGAACGTGTCAAGGTCGCATGTTTTTGCAATTTTTCCGGTTCCGTAATGCGAGCTATTATTGTTTGCTATTTTTCTTTTGCAAATGTTTGCTATTTTTAGCAGATATCTCCGGAACCATGAGATCTAGCTCGAAATTAAAAATAAGGTTAAACGAGTATTTTCCACTACAAATCTTTTGCTACCATTAGCATTTGGGCGGAATTGGGAACTTTTCGTTTTTGGGTAAAATTACGCCATTTTATCGCCGTAATTAATCGATAATTAATTGAAATTGATCTCATATACGATGTCCACTTAGAATCATGTATCAACTAGACGCTCCATTAATCTCCACCCTTCAAAACAAAGGTTTCTGGGAAATATGATTTTTTTAAGATGAAATGGTTGAAGATGCTTATAAAAAATATATAATGGTTTATTAAACATTTTAGCGAAAGTTGAGAACGGTGTTGTTAAAGTTACCAAACACAAAAAATATTACAGAGAATTTTTATTTTTTTAGAAAATAAAGAAAAAAATAACCAAGAAATCGTTATTATAAGATTAATTACTAACAAAATGAAATATTATTATCTGTAACATTATGAGTCATTTATATTTTATTAGATTTAATAAATATGGCTGTACTAATCAAACATCGTTCATGTTATTTTTAATAAAGAACTTTTATGAAACCTACATTCTCATATTCCATGCATTTTTAAATTTCGCGAGCATTGTAACTTCTTTTACGACGTTGCCATGTCTAATAAACTACGATATAAAAAGTAGACTTTTAACATTTATTTACTAATTACTACTATCACATGCTCTGAAACTGTACTTTTAAGAGTCGAAAATGTTTTGTATATTATTTTCTCTCGTTTTTCCCTTTTCATTGAAATTTGAACTTTACTTTTTGTAAAATATGATGAAACCTGTGATTCCCATAAGGATCAATGTTTATTCGCTAATAATTACTACTATCACATGCTTTAAAAGTGTACTTTTAAGTGTCTAAAATGTTTTGTATATTATTTTCTCTCGTTTTCTCCTTTTTTAATTGAAATCTGAACGGTACTTTTTGTAAAATATGATAAAACCTGTGATTTCTTAATGTTGAAAGCATAAAATTTCAAATGTCAATGTTTTTTTACTGGTTCCCTGTAGCTCTTAAAAAATTTAATTGGATCATTATCTTATATTACCATAATCTACTAATATGCCGAATTTTATTAAATTCTGAACATTAATTATAAGACCGACAGTACTACCTTAACTAAATTTTATTTCATAATTTTTAGCGATCTCTTTTAACCTTCATAGGACTGACCGGGATCCGTTTGTATCCCAGGACATATTTTTTAACTATATCTCAAAGAATTCAACATTTTTAGAGTTGTCCTTCCCTTTAGTTGTAGTTTATACTTTTTATTGATACAATATAGTGTATACTTTAATATTTAGAGGTTACGGTAATTTTAAATTTCACTTTTTAATCTCGGGGTTTTTTCGGCCCCCTGTCCGCCGTTTACGTCCGTATAAATCCAATGAAATTCCGGGGAATATATATATATAATATATGTTACATACTAATATTTGGGTTGAAAGAAAATAATTATTAGTCCTTCTCCAATGCAAAACCAACTTTTTTGCCGAGAAAAAGCGGAAATTTTCAAAGTTCGCTGCGGGAAATTTCAGTGATCGAAATTGGTAGCCTGGCACCCCGGTCCGCTTATTCCCATTAGTTATAAACATGTAACTTTTTACCAATAAAGGTATTTTATTTAAACAATAATAAAAATGACTTTTTATGACATGAGTGAAAAAATATAATTTACTCGATGTTAAGTGTGGGGTCCATTTAGACCCCGGTCTGTCTTTCCTGTAAGTTTTGATAGCCCGTCCTATGAAGGTTAAAGAAGGTTCAATATTTGTTTCAAGTTATTACCCGCAGTTTGAAGAATATAACAGTTACGGAAAAAACATAAGAGAACAAATTTGTAGAATTTAAAAAAATACACTGAAATTTGTATTAATCAAAAAACATTAGTATTCATAGGCGTACTATAAGGGATGGGGGCAAAAGTGACATCCTTTTAACTAACTGTGCAATTACCCGATTCTTTTGTTAAACTTTTAAATTTTGCTACATTTTGAAGTAGTTTCATCAGAGTTGAAATTTGTATTATAAATTAGAAAAATGTAACAGTAGTAACCTCGAAAATAGTATTTTATCAAGTTAATGTAAGTTCGTCAAAACGTTTGCATACGTGATATTATTAAGGTGTGGAAAAAATAGAAGAAAATAAATTTATAGGCCATAAAAACTAGAGATGCAACGGATATCCGGTTACTATCCGGCCACTTTATTACTATTCGGCTGGGCACCGGATAGTGATCTAATATCCGGCCAAAACCGGATAGTTCAAAAATAAAAAGTGGTATAAAAATGAATCAGTTTTATTATTTTTCACTCATCCTGCATTACAATTATTACTACAAACTGGCAATATCTATAGATTAGTTACTAAATTAATATTTAAAGTTTATCAATGGTAAATTATAGTCAATAAAGATGAGTTTTTCAGCGTTCAGAGGTAGTAGACGATTGCGTTTTTTTTCGTATACGTTGCCAGCCTCTGAAACGGGCCTCTCACTGTATACACTACGGCAAGGGGCTGAAAGATATATGTTTGACAAACTTTGACAAAAGTGTATACTGATTGGAGTTAGTATATCACCAATCGTAAGGGTCACTATTTCTTTGAATCCGTGCTCCTTTCAAATAATAATCGATCTCCTCGGTCATTGAACTTTTCTCCGAAACGTTTTCATTAACGCTACTATTTTTTCCCCACTTCCTCAAAACAGTACCAAAAAGTGTTGAGAATATGAGCAGTAACATTATCTAGTGGGTTTCTCTTACTTTGTTTATTGGAAGGAGAAGAACCACTTTCACTATCATGCTTGAATATGAATCATCACAACTATTTTTTTAAGCCTCCAGCAGAATAATTTGATGAAATTTTTCAGCCTGACTTTTATCGAAAAAACTTGTGTTAAACCTGGTCTAGAAGAGTTGACAGTAAGTATTTTTTGTCGTTAAGGTTGCCAAAACGTGTTTTCAATGTAAGCCGGATATCCGGTATTCGGTATCCGGCCAAATCACTATCCGTTGCATCCCTAATAAAAACCACAGAGAGGTGTGGCAACATGTCAGTATTTTATCCAGATATTGCGAGCGATACCGATCGTTTTTTTTTAAGGTAAAAAAAATTTTTTTTTGTTATTTTTTTTTTCACAATTACTACGGGAGCCCACAAAGTGCCCGTGCACCCCCCCCCCCCCCATACACGTTGTTTTTTGTGAAGAAAGTTTTTGTCCATCTTTTTTACTTTTTGTGTTAAATGACAAAAACAACATTGGCAACAGTTTTTTTTAACATATGGCCGCCATTTTGAAAGTACTGCCAGTTTTTTTTTAGAATATGTCTTAAATTGTTCCTTAGGCTTCAATCTTTATGAAAAACATTGTCCCCAAGGATCGGGCGGGGGGTGCACGTACAGCTAGGGAGGGCTCCCCGACTATATTGATCTTATACTTTTCGATAACACATTAAATGGTTATTTCTTATGTAACGCAGCACTTTTGGACTGATTTTATTAGTTCTAGAGTGAACCGTTATGGATACCATGGGTACCATAATCGTTTTACAGGCTGTAATAGACGCCATCTTGAATTTCGCTTATAAGTAACCTTATTCAAAACTATAATACTGAATTATTATATGAAGAAACAATTTCTACTTTAGCACATCCTCTGAGCGGATTTATATATCAACCCCCAGTATACCGGGTGGCTCAGCCGATAGGGACACTCTTGTAACTTTTGAATGGGCGAATAGATTTTTTTTCAAATTTGGTGCAGTGATATGGGATGAAGTTTGAAATTATAAGATGTAGAGAACCGAAATAGCCGACTTCCGGTTTCGATGTAATTTACATAAAAATCAAATTTTTAAACGGGACAGCCTGCATATTTTGCACATTTGGATCCTGCTGCCAGAAATACATATGATCTGACCCTCAAAAAAAAATTTTTTTTTTTTAATTTCAAAACATTTTTTTTCTTTTAATTATTTAGTACAAAGAGAAGGTAGACATTCTGCACACCATTTTCTTCGCAATTTAAAGGTCTAATTAAATAACAGGTTGTTCCATTTGTTTAAAAAAAAAATAGTTTTCGTTGAAAAACCAATATCGTTGAACTTAATGCAGAATAAATCGTGTTTAATGTTAGTATCTGAAGAAATAATATTTCAAAGGTGCTTGCAGATCGATTTTTAACAATTTTGGCAAAATCGCGGCCTTCTATTATTGAAACTAAAAATTAAAAAATCTGTATTTTTGTAAATCAAAATAATACTTGAGGATCAGATCATATGTATTTTGGCCAGCAGGATCCAAATATGCAAAAATATACAGGTTGTCTCATTTAAAAATTTTTTCATATCAATTACATCGAAACCGGAAGTCGGCCATTTTGGTTCTTTGCATCATATAATTGAAAATTTCATCCCATATTACTACACCAAGCAAATCCATTTATCGCAATTTTTTATTTTTGTCTCTTTGCCAACTTTATCTGGTTTTGACCCCGACTGTGCAGCGTCTCACCAGAGGCGTAACCTACTAATTTTAAGGATGTATTGTGTGTTTTTATTATTTTGTATAAAATATAAGCCTATGTTATAGATATCAAATAGTAATGATTTTTTTCTTTGTTTGCAGGTAGGTAAATCCAAACTAAAGATCAACTAGTGTAGGGATTACTTTGTAAGTATAAATTGCCTATTCCAAATAAGCAGGTACGCTAGAAAATAATTAATTTTTATTTGATAATTTTTACTTGACCAGTTTCGAACCTGTTTTTTTGTTTTATTATATTCGACCCAATTGTGCGCTAAGGTACAAAAAATAGAGTAGAGTTCCTTTGTCCATAGAAATCTTAAAGACTTCCTGAGTTTCTCTATTCTAGGGCTGTAGATGTAATAGGAAATTTCTCAAGAAAAGGTAATATTCCTGTTGGAATATTCTTGACACGGTTCGTTGAACCGAAACCTAGGTCAGGTAGGGATGACAGAATTGATAAAATGCACTCAACAATGATATTCTTTTGCTATAAGTATAGGAACATTTTTAGTTTGAGTTGTAATATTCGAATGTAGTGTTCAAGTGTTTTTGCGGGGCGAGCGTAGAGGCGACTTCAATGTGAATGTCAGCCGATATTCCGTTGAAGCAACGTCGAGCGCGGTTAGTACTGGGAAATACAGCGTTCTCGTCCCACCTTCTAGCGGCTTGTATATCAGTGTATACGCGGAAGCTACGTAATTTTAGACGAGGATTACGTGGTGGATATACCATCCTTCGAAGGGGATGTAAAGCAGGCGGTCCCTTGTCTATTAAATGTTAGGCAAGTAAAAGATCCCTACTCTTCTTAAGGGAAGAGGTTCGGCAAAATTTCCAGGTTAGGGTAGCTCGTCTCCTGGCGTCGGTGGTAGGCCCTGGTAGCGGAAATAGGCCGACGTTAAATAAATAGATTTAAAAAAAAAGTGTTTTTGCATTTATTGTGAAAATTACTTCAGAGGTTTCGACAGACTTTTGCATAGGTGCAATCTAAAAAACTGCGCAGTTCAAGTGAATCCTGGTGTGAATACCTGTGCAAGTGTGCAACCTTAAAAGTAGCGCGTGCAGTTCGGTTGTGTGCAATATTTATAGGCTGCGTCAAAGCCTCAAAAGTAGCTACGTGTGAATTGGATTTTAGAGAGTAGCGGTGGCTGCAAAAAATATCTAGGTTGAAACTTTTGCAGCGGCAGCAAGTGCAGTATTTTTAAAGTTGGTGTCCATTTGTGTACCTAACATTTTAAATGATATTATAAAAAAAAATTAAATATAGAATTAAACCTGCAGCTTGTAGTGATTTTTTAAAAATCTATTCTTTACTGACATACATGAGAGATTTTTAAGTATTTTATATTATTTATAGCTAAAAAACATTGCTTTGACACCTAAAAGTCAATACATATTGAAATTATAAGGTACGGTCAGACACAGCTACTTTTGCTGCGGTGCAGTCTAAAAAACTGCGCAGTTCAAGTGAATCTTCATGGGAATAGCTGTGCAACCTTAACAGTAGCGCGTGCTGTTTGGTTGCGTGCAACATTTATATGCTGCGTGCAGCCTCAAAAGTAGCCACGTGTGAATTGAATTTTAAAGAGTAGCGGATGGCTGCAAAAAATATCTATTTGGTTGAAACTTTTGCAGCGGCAGCGAGTGCAGTATTTTTAAAGTTGGTGTCCATTTGCGTACCTAACATTTTAAATAATATATTTGTGAATAAATTTCGACTTGACAAAACTATTAATGTTTTTAAATGATTCATTCTTGTTTGTTTATAATATAAAAAAAATTGAATATAGAATTAAAGCTGCAGCTTGTAGTGATTTTTTCGAGGGGGCAACCGCTGGCGAAATTTTGTACACCTAATACCTATTCTAGAAAAATACCCTTTATTTCCCCTTTAATTCCTTGTAATTCCCCTAATTCCTCAAATACCTTTATTTCCTCCTAATACCTTAATATTTTCTAAATTTTCTTGGGAACGGTGCACTTTTTGATAAAAATACCTATATACAAAATTATTCCTTATAAAATTCTCTATCAAAAATATCTCTACACTTTTTTCCTAAAATTAATAGTACCGTGGGAAATAAGGCGCACACTACACTTACTATAATCTACTTTAAAGTTCAATACTTAACGCTAAAGCAGTAGCTACTAAAGTCCGCCTAAAATTATAATAAATTCCTCTCACCCTATAAAATAACGCGATTTTTGATGAAGCGAGAATATTGTATACCGGGTCGCTCAGCCGATAGGGACACTGTTGTAACTTTTGAATGGGAGAATGGATTTTTTTTCAAATTTGGTGTAGTGATATGGGATATAATTTCCAATTATATAATGTAAAGAACCAAAATGGCCGATTTCCGGTTTCGATTTTACCCGAAAGTGGGTTTAAAATACCCGGTTTTTGCGTAAAATCCCACACATTGGCAGCCCTGAACAATAACAGCGTTCGCAGCAAGCTCTAAAATAATGCAGTTACCTTGGGTCGTCTGAGATGTAAGGGAGAAATTGAAATTGTTTACATTGTGGTGGTGTATAGATATTTATACTTTTTTCGCGTAAAGACAGCTTTGGAAATAGCCATACGGATATTCAGCAAATTATATGACCTGCGCTGATTACATTTGCGTCTCATTTACCAAAGTACTATTAATTTTAGGAAAATAGTTTAGAGAAGTTTTTTATAGGGAATTTTATAAGGAATAATTCTGTATATAGGTTTTTTTATTAAAAAATGCACCGTTCCAGAAATAATCTAGAAAATCTCAAAATGGGGGTGGAAATGACGTCCTCTAGGGGATAAAGCACGCAATTTTTGAAACTTTATGAATTTTGTCCAATATATTACAATTTTAACTGTTATATTACTAAAGTATTACAAGACATCGTGCAAAGTTTTAATAATAAAAAAGCTAGTCATGGAGAAATTGTAGACGGAGAGCGATTTGTTCTAGTTTTATATAACTCTATCTCCGCAGAAAAAAGTCTAGATGTATACAGATTCATGACTTTTAACAAACTTGTTGGTAAAGGGAACAATACTGTAATATTATCAAAACTACCAACAACTTCTGCTGCTGCTCGGCAACACTCATATCGCGTTTTTTACCAAATTCAAACGCGCTAGAAGCTACTGATTGGGGATGGAAAAAAGTTGGCGGTATATTAACCCGAACTATGACAACAAAAGAACCGGCTCCCGAATCTGTTAGAACACTAATTTCTTGTTCATGCAAATTAAGGTGCGAAAACAGGTGCAGTTGCAGAAGAGCAGGCTTACGTTGCTCCACAATGTGTTACCATTACCACGGACAAGCATGCATGAATGTCGAGTCTATGGAAGACGATGAAGATTAATTAACGTAGGTAACCTTATGATAATTAGTGGATTCGGCCTACAGGGGACACCACACGCCAAGTACTTTACCTCTAGGGTGGCGTGGAAACAAGTACACTATACAATATTCTCGCTTCTTTAAAAATCGCATTATTTTATAGAGGTGAGAGGGTGGAAGTGGTACATTTATTATAATTTTAGGTGGAGTTTAGTAGCTACTGCTTTAGCGTTAAGCATTGAACTTTAAAGTAAATTATAGTAAAGATTACAATTTATTGTGTTGACTGGAACCAACCCTTATGTGTGCACCTTATTTCCCACGGTACTATTAATTTTAGGAAACAATGTGTAGAGACGTTTTTTATAGAGAATTTTATAAGGAATAATTGATCAAAAAGTGATCCGTTCCCGAGATAATCTAGAAAACCTCAAAATGGGGGGTGGAAACGGCGTCCTAGGGGATGAAGCACACTATTTAGGGGAACTTTTCGGTTTAGTAATTCTTATGCTATCCTTAATATTTCTATCAATTTTCAAAACTTTATGAATTTTGTCCAATATAAATCGTTATATTACTGAACTAGAAGTCCATAGTATCATCGGTACTTTAATTAAATTAAATATTTTCTCTTTACTAGATATTTTTAGCGCTAATCTCGGTGCTAATGTTTTTACAACACTGACGTCCTTTATATAAGAATTGGTATGTAATTCTTCAAGATAAACATTCTATTTCAATATTTTTACGCTCTAATTCCCTCCTAATACCTTTTATTTCCTCTTAATTCCCTTCTAATACCTCGTAATAATATTTATTTCCTCCAAATTCCCCTGTAATTCCCTCAATACCTAATAATTCCTTCCGAAATACCTTCAATTCCTTCCTAATTCCTCTGATTTGTACACTATTTCCCCTCAGCGGTTGCCCCCTCGGATTTTTTTTTATCTATTCTTTAGTAAGATACATGTTTGATCTTGGAGAGACTTTAAGTATTTGATATAATTATAGCTATAGTATAGGAAATAGCGTGCAAATTCGACGACGAGTGGTTACCTTCTGCCAGTCGGTAATCGAAGAGATCATATAAATACAAAATTTTTTTCTCTCTGGAACTTTTTGGTATGGTGGGGGGATAGGGAGGGGGGGCATTTATTTTTAAATCGAATGATTATCGATATCTGTCCGCATAGGTAGTTAGTATATGTACTTCACATATCCCAATTACGCTGCAGACGAAACTTCCGAACGGCGCGCGCGCTAACCGGAAAAAGAAACTAAACATTTGTTTTCTTTTTCCGGCTAGCGCGCGCGCCGTTCGGAAGTTTCGTCTGCCAGAGTAATTGTGGTATGTGAAGTACATATACTAACTACCTATGCGGCAGATATCGATAATCATTCGATTTAAAAATAAGTGCCCCCCCCCCCCTCCCTATCCCCCCACCATACCAAAAAGTTCCAGAGAGAAAAAAACTTTGTATTTATATGGTCTCTTCGATTACCGACTGGCAGACGGTAACCACTCGTCGTCGAATTTGCACGCTATTTCCCAGACTACTAAGAAACATTGTTTTGACACCTAAAAGTCAATATATATTGAAATTAATTTGGCGGGCTGTCAACGTCCGAAAGTTCTAACTTTTATCTATTTCTTATCCATTCTTTCATCCAAATTCCAGTTTTCGTCTGGCGTCGGCATCTTCTTCATTTTAATAGTACAGATAATAAGCAAACTGTAGCTAGTGTCTCGTCATCCATGTTTTACAGTACATGAACACAGTGAGATGTAAAGGAACAATAGCTAACGGTTTACATACAGCATCTGGTTGCATGGTGCAAAAACAGCGTGTTGTGTGTGAACGTCACTGCAACCTTTTTCCAAACTTGAAGTTTTGACGGGTAGCTGCAGTAGAAGAAACTGCCCGCTGCACGCTACTTTTAGGATCAGTATGAACACGACACGAAACTTTTGCAGCTGCAACCCTAAAACTGCGCAGCAAAAGTAGCTATGTCTGACAGTACCTTAAATTTGGCGGGCTGTTACCGTCCGAAAGTTCTAACTTTCATGTATTTCTTATCCATTTTTTCATCTAAATTCTTGTTTTCGTCTGGCGTAGGCGTCTTCTTCGCTTTAATAGTATAGCTAATAAACAAGCTGTAGCTAGTGTCTCATCATCCGTGTTTTACAGTACACAAATCGGATTTTATTACGTATATTACGAACACAACGAGATTTCAAGGAACAATAGCTAGCATACAGCACCTGGTTGCACGATGCAAAAACAGCGTGTTGTATGTGAACGTCACTGCAACCCTTTTTCCAGACATGAAGTTTTGACGGGTAGCTGCAGTAGAAAAAACTGCCCGCTGCACGCTACTTTTAGGATCAGTGTGAACACGATACGAAACTTTTGCAGCTGCAACCTTAAAACTGCACAACAAAAGTAGCTATGTTTGACCGTACCTTTGGTAGTCGAACAGTAGGTTTTTCTGAAATCGAGTAATCCATGCGAGCAAATAAAGCAAAATATAATTTAAACGTATTTTATGGCAATCGTTGAAAATAATATTTATTTATATGAGCAATAATGTAAATGACAAAATAAGATCTTAAAACTAATTAGAGAACGCATTATACTCTTCTCCGATTGACTGGACTTTTTATATAATTTATATTATTGTTACTCTTCGCAGTTTTTGTAAATGTTAATTTTAGACATTTTTAATTTTATCATATTTATCATATACTTAGTATAAAACCACCCAAAACCAACGTGGGTTTCTAAAAAAAAAAGAATGCATCCAAAACCTACGTGGGTTCCGAGTCAAAAACGTAAAGACTAAACCACCACCTACCACGTGAAAAAATGTAAATTTTTACATTATAAGCGATGACTTGAAATCATATTTCCACGGTTGGGTATTATATTTATTATGAAATGTATATTAGTAAAATATATAAACACATGTTAAAATCATTCAAAATATCATTTCACCAGATTTCTATTCAATTACAAAAACATAAAAATCATTTTTTTTATGAAGTTTACATAATTAGTAACTTTTTTATTTACTGATCGATTTTGTTAAAAAATAATAGTGTTTTTCCTCTAGCTAACACTAACTTACTGTCCAATTTTCAATGCAGTCGAATTTTTCTTTCTTAAGTTATCGTGCTTATAAGAAACGTAACGGGCGGACAGACGAACATTTTGAAAGTTGGTCAGAATTCGTTCACTAACACAATGATATGAAAATTTTTTTGTCTACGAGCAATATTTCCTATTTTAAAAATGTACCGATCAATTGCAATATACTCGTTTTCGTATTTGCGAAGAGTATAATAAAGAAAATCAGGGAACATTGAACAGACTATGTGAGGATATCTACTTTATTTGCTCTCTTATTAATTTGTCAGATTCGAGGTTGAGAGTAATTTATATAATGGTCGTATGATACAGAAATCAATAATATATATGTAACATTCACTGATAGTATCGCAATTACAATTATTAGTTAGCTTAACTAACTGTTTATTTCATAAACATCCACAGGTTGTTAAGTTCTTTCTCAGGACTACTTTTAGCACATGCTTATAAAATGAAAGTTTAACTATTAATAAAACACTTACAGCGAGGAGAGTTTCCAACAGCTTCGCTGAGAGAAGACGGGTAAGAGTTTTGGAAGGAAAAACTTTTCTCTTTAACTAAAAACAGGACAAACCGTCTTAAACTCCCACTGAAAGAATTTAGCATAATCCAGTATGATCCCTACATGGATTGTAAACGCAAACCCTAGTAAATGTTTTTTAGATTTAATGACATTGTGGGAATGCTGCCACCCTCAACTCGTTTCCATATTTGGTTAGAAATAATAGACTTTGTGTCAGTTGGTTAAAATGATTTATTATATTAACTAACTAAAATAAAATTATAACGAGTAAAAGTTGCAGTCAGGCGTGGTTCGACTGCGATTAAAATTTGGCTTGAATACGGCACGTCTCACTTTTACGTGATTCCACGGGGACTAAATACCTATACAGCCGAAATCTTTTTTATTTTAGTAACGACAAAAAAAATTTAAAAATTTTTTATTGTTCAAATAGGCTTAGAATGTCATGAAACGTAGAGATTTTAAGTTTGAGAAAAAAAAATGTCTGCCTGTTGGTCTGTTGATGTCTGTAACTTTTTTGTGCGCACGATTACTTTGGAACCGTTTAAGATATTGACTTGAAATTTGGTACACTTATGTATTTTAACGAGATCTGGAACTAGATTATATTTTCGTCTTATACCGTTGAAGGGTTGGGTGGTAAATTGGGATAAATAGGTAAATCAAGCAGGTAAGTGTCAAAATTAGTATTTAGTATATACAAGAGAAGCTAATGTCTCAAAATATTTTTTTTCATTAACTTCCTCGAGTGCCATTGACGCGCAGTAGGTTACCTCGAGTGGTATGGATGCACAGTGGCTTTCCTTGAGTACTATTGATGCGCAGTAAGTTACCACGAGAAGTATGGATGCGCAGTAGGTTTCCCCGAGTATTTTAAATGCGCACTGGCTTTTCTCGAGTACTATAAAAGCGCAGTAGGTTATCTCAAGTAATGTGGATGCGCAGTGGGTTATTTCAAGTAGTATGAATGCGCAGTGGGTTTTCTCGAGTAAATTGGATGTACAGTGGGTTACCTCGAGTAATATGGATGCGTAGTAGGTTTCCTCGAAGATAATCCTTGAAATAGAAGCTTTACTTCTATCGTATAGTCCACGGCACATGATGATTTTTTATATCTTTGTCATGTCATTTTCTGCGTATTACTTCCACATTCAGTGGAGTGCAAATATAATATTTTCGTTGTAAGAGACTTGGATATGAAGTCTGGATGGAAGTAGTGATTCCTTAGGCAGCGGTTTTTTCATTTTTTCTGAAAATGTAAGTTGTCAGTTGTATGAGATGGCAATGCAACCATGGAGATATAATCTAGCGGTCTACTGTTGGTATGGATCACAAGTACCCTTAGTGTCTAAAGTTCCATTAAGTCTTTAAAGGATTAGGAATTATGAAATGCTATTCCAAGATGCTACAAAAAAATATGGTAATTTTAGCATCAGCATTTCAGTTTAAAAAAATAAAAAGGACGTTTCATTTTTTTTAAGGACCTACTGATAATAGCGAAAAAATTGGGAATTGTAGATTACTATACCAAGATGCTACAAAAAAAAATATGACAATTTTAGCATCAGCGTATAGTCATTTAAAAAATTTTTTAAAAGCATTTAATTTATTTCAAGTACCAAGTACCCATTTGATTGCTTTAGAAAAATTATGTATGATAAAAACCATCCCAAGATTCTAAAAAATATATATATTTGGTAGTTCTGCCGAAACTTTATGGGGATTAAAAAAGTCCAGAAGAATTCATGAATTTTTTTTTCAATGTTCCCGTTGTCATATTCTGTTTCAATTTATTCCACGTTTATGTTCTGGCAGTATCTATAATAGGCTAAAATTGTATTTGAATCGGTTATGCTGTTCAATAGATAGAAATTATTTTCGAAAATTTTCGGTTTTTTTTTTACTCCAAAACGGTTTAATATTAAGGGCTTTTGGTAAAATTGTAAGTGATATTAATAACAATCAAGCAAAAAAAGTGAGCACAATCCGTGCGGGGGCAAATTCACCCATCTTATCCGACTACGGCCTTTAGTTACTATTACAATTTTATTTTCTGAAAATAACAAGTTCTTAATATATCAACAGTGAAAATAATTGACTCCACCGAACTCGTTTTTCTCTGTTTTAACATTTTAACATCGCCAGCGGATAAGCGTTTAACAAATCTTCAGTTTTACTATTTTTAATGTTGTCATTTCTCAGATGGCGTTCGATTGAGATATTGTAGACAAGCCACTCTCGTCGTTCCAACAAAAAAATTTGAGGAGCTTTTAACCATGATGGAGAAAACATACTCTTAAAATGAAGTATTAGTTTCCACAAACAATATAATTACATCTGCAGATATAAAGCCGACCAATACTTCTGGGAATTTAATGCCGGATGGGAAAAACATGGTCGCACGAGTCGAGTCGGAGAGATTTTCACATATATCTGAAGAAATAAAAACAGATTTAAGCGTTCGAAGACCGGGGACCGGAATTCCTTAGAGTATTTGAGAACATCTATAAAGTAACTAATTCATTGTTCAAGTTTCATCGGTTTAATATGTTTGAAAAATCACTCTTTCAGAATGCCCTCAGGCACAAGGCAGATGATTTTCCCAGTAAAGTTATTAAATGAAATTGCAACTCCCATTTTTTAACTAGATTGATGTCGATAGCACTATTAATTATTTCAAACAAAAACGGGCCATTAATGGTATATAATAACTCCATACAGAGATTGTAAGTACCTAAGTAAGTATTTTTTTTTCTATTACATATAATTTTATTTTTAAATTTTTAGTTACGTCTTACGTCTTAATTATTAGTTTTTTTATTTTATATTCATTGCGTCGTCCTTACTTAAAAGTACCCGCCATTTCTTAGAATGCAATGTCTGAGTGAATACACTGTCCGATCAAATTATAGTTTAAAAAACTAAAAAACACTTTTTGATACTGTCGTGCGCAAAAAAATGGAACAAGTCTAATAATGTATTTTTGCTAAACTCTAGTTTTGTACATCTAACTTTAATTTTTGTGACATTGTCAGTTATTTGTCAAAATTCATTGCAAGTATGCAAAAACTAATATGCCCCATATATGCGATTTAGTTAAAGCTGGAGTCATTGCTAAAGCAGTCAATGAGACAAATTGCACTGCGTTATAATATTAACAAAAATTCGGTGTGTAACATTTTAAAAAAGTGGAGAATAAACGGTATGATTAGTGGAAATCCTGGATCAGGGCGACGTAGGATATCAACTCAACAACAAGATTTGCAATTGGTAAATACATTAGCAGAAAATCCATTTTACTTAGTTATTCAGGCTGCTGAAGAAACGAATTTTCCTGGATCGAGTAGTACTGGTCGCCGGCGAGTAAGAGAATCGGAGTTACGCTGTCATCCAACAGCACAGAAATACTTACTTAAAGCTGAGCATAAAGAAGCTCGACTAGGATTTGCGCTTAAATTTTTAGTGCATGATGTAAATTTTTGGAACAATGTAGTTTTTACAAACGAAAAAACTTTCCAGTCAACACACGGCGGTCGTATTCGTGTTTACCGACCTCCGAATACTCGATTCGATGAGAAATATATATCTAACAATGACAAAAGTGGTAGATTTTCCGTTAATATGGGATCTTGGATATCTGCACGTGGTCCTGGTGTTTTGTGGCATATCGAGGAACGATTTAATAGTGAAACGTATATTAGGATTTTAGACAATATTATGCTCCTTCTGTGTCACAATTATTTCCTAATAATGAATTCATATTTCAACAAGATAATCGTTCCATTTATACTGCTCATACCATAACTAACTGGTTTCGAGATAACAATATTAATGTTCTTAACTGGCCCAGTCATAGTCCAAATCTTAACCCTATGGAAGACGTACGGGGACTACTCGTAAGGAGTATTAAATGTGAGACCACGGAATGCCCAAAAATTACTGAAAATAATAAATAATGGGAAAATGAAAAAATATTATCACTGATGATTATTGTATAAGGTTATTTAGTTCTATGCCAAACAGACTTATAGAAGTTATAAATAGAAATGGTGCAATAACGAAATATTAATAGTTAGTTTCTTGTTAAGTTGGATATCCTTTGTCCCCTGATCCAGGATTTATACTTATTGTGCCGTTTATTCTCCACTTTTTTAAAATGTTAAACACCAAATTTTTGTTAATGTTATAACCCAGTGCAACTTGTCTCATTGACCATCCATCATTTGCTATAGCAATAACTACAGCATTAAATTACTAACTGTTTTATTTCGGCTACCTACTCATTACATATTCAAATAGAGACAGATTTACATTAGAAAAAAATAGTTGTCCTATTTTTTTTGTTCAAGACAGTACCATATTATTTTATTGTCGCCAGAACTATACGCGGATAAAAAATTTCAGCTCAATTGGACGTCGTTAAGTGGTTCAAGATTGACTTGCAAGATTTGACCTAAACATACTAACTAACTAACATACAAACAGGTGGAGTTAAATAAAAGCTTGGAAAAAATTAAAGAGTATCTCCACAGTTATTAAAAGTTGTTGAATAGTAGTTGAAACTCGCATTTTTAAAATATTTACTACTTATTTTTTATTAGGTAATATACAATGTGTCCCACTTTTCACGGTAACACCTACGTAGCTCAGTTATTGGTCATCCAATTTCAACCAAATTTGGACCTTATTAACTTATTTCAGTCAGTGGCGTGCATTTTTATTAAGAAAAAAGGGTCGATTTTTCGAGAAATCATATTAGGCATTTTTTTGTTGAAGAACTAATGCAATATTATTGATCAGCATTCTGTAGAACCACTATATCCAGAATTTAACAACATTTTGATTTTTGGTTTTCGAAGTACGATCCACTTAAAATTACATTAAATAATCAATAAATTGGTAACGAAATTTCTTTCGAAAAAAATTCATTCTTCATTTTCTTTTTAAATTCACTTTTTCCACTATCCCATATTATCGAAACTCAAATTTCGAAGGCCACAAATTTTTATTGAAAAATTTTGGGTAATCAGACCTGTAAATTATTCGGGCTATAACGATTACCGAATTTGAAGGTATTGATGATATAGGGTGGTAGAAAAAATGAATTTAAAGAGAAAATAAAGAATGACTTTCTTTCGAAAAAAGATTCGTTACCAATTTATTGATTATTTAATGTTTAAAATTGACTGAAATAAGTTTAGTCTTAGACTCAAAAAGGATACAGTAATGGTCTTTGATATAGATCCAAATTTGGTTGAAATTGGATGACTAATAACTGAAAGTGGGACACACTGTATACTATTAGCATAACAAAAGAAGGTAATTTTAAATAATTTGTATGATTCTGTTTTTATTTGGTTAAGTACTGCTAGGAAAACTACTAAAATATAAAACCTTTAATGAAGTGGCAAATAAGTCCATATTGTAGATACTTACGTATTTAATTATTTCCCAAAATTGGCGCAGAACCTGCCCCTATTAACCATCTAATTAATATTTTAAGGAAAGTGAAAGAATTAACAATTTACATACAGGGTGTTCCTTAATGACGTGATAATATTTATGTATTTAATTATTTCCCACAATTGGCGCAGAACCTGCCCCTATTAACCATCTAATTAATATTTTAAGGAAAGGAAAATAATTAACAATTTACATACAGGGTGTTCTTTAATGACGTGCGATTTCAGGGTGTGATTCCTTAAGTAATTTTATGAAGAAATATCATATGAACATATGACCGCAACGACTTAAATTTGTTGCTACAGGGTTTTGATTTTTTTTTAAACGTTATTTTTTGATGTCTCAGAAAGTACTTTAGATGTTATTTTCAATTTTGGTATGTGTTAATAGGATATAAAACCACATATTTTAGTTAGAAAAGTTATTTTACCGTTCCACCAATGGCATCCCTGCAAACATGTCCTCTGATATTTTTTTACCAAAAAAGTGGTACACCACTGACATTTTTCCGTGTGGATATTTTTTCTGGCCTGGTAAATTCTTCGTGAAAACGGTCTTGCGTTTTTCTTGATAAAAACAATTAAATTCAAATTGCTTCATTTAGCAGTATTGACTGAAAATTTTTGAACACATACGTCTAAGTTATACTGGAATAAATGACGTTTTTGCAAACATCATTTTCAAAACAATATTTACCGACATAAAGTAAGTTGTTGGTGTTCGAAACCATCTCATCGTATTATTTCTTCGATTTTTAGTGTTTCATTGAATTTATTTTATTTTTTTTACTATTTTTATTCGAATATTTCAGTAAATATGGTGAATTATAGGAATGCGTAAAAAGCGACAATGCATAACGTATGTGATTTCGCAGGTGGTAATGCAACAAAAGCCAAAAGTATGTATCAGGAAATATATCCTAATCGTGCCTTGCCAGATAGCCGATTCTTTTCTACTATTCATCGCCGTCTTTGTGAAATTAGTAGTTTCCAAAAAGGTACTTCGGAAGGTAGACCTCGAACTGCAGAACAGCCAAAATTGAGGAGTTGCTGCTGCAGGAAATCGACGAACATTCTGAGACGAATACGAGAAAGATTGCCAGAGCTCTGAATATTTGTCATCAAATTGTTTGTCGAATTTTGGTTGATTTTTTGTTGTATCCGTACCATATTCTAACAGGCATTACTTCCCAGGGATTTTCCACAGCGTGTGAGCTTCTGTCAATGGTATCTTCAGAATGTTACACTAAATCCGCAGTTTGTCACAAATTCTGTTTTCAGACGAAGCAAATTTTTTAGGAATGCTATTCAAAATTTCTATAATAGTCATGTGTGGGCGAACGAAAACCCCCCATTTCCAAGAGCAATTTTGGGTTAATGTATGGGTAGGAATTATTGGTAATAATCTTATAGGCACTTTTTCCCTACCAAGACGTCTTAATGGACAATCTTACCTGCATTTTCTCCAAGAAGAACTAGGTACTGTATTGCTTGAAAATGTACCAAGTGCATTAAAGGATCAAATGTGGTACATGCACGATGGAGCTCCTGTTCATTTCAGTGTAATTGTTCGCCACCATTTACTTGTGGTTTATCCTAATCGTTGTATAGGTCGCGGAGGACCTCAGCAATGACCAACAAGATTCCCCGATCTCAATAGTTTGAATTTCTTTTTGTGGGGTCATCTTAAAACCCTGGTGTATAAAACCCCCATTAACACTTTTAATCCAGGGAAATGAGGTTTTGGCCGGGACTGTGACTCATCCAGGCACAGACCATGATTTTTAGGTAGTATAGGTGTCAATAAATGAAACCTATATAAAATCTGCGGTCGATTTTCTGCATATGTTTATTTACAACCATTTTAATGCAAGAAAATGGAAAAAACGTGTTTTTTCACACTTTTTCACCTGCCAGTAAAAAGTAAACTATCTTACAGATAAATCAAATGAATCACCTTGTAGGAAATTAAAAAAGCTTTAAAATGGCGGTTGTTAAATGTCGATATAGTTAATTGTTGCTAAGATAATTGCAAAATGCGGAATTTTATTCAATAAACAATATCTTGTGTAAAAAACAATCTACTGTTTTGTCCTTGCGTAAATAGTTGACTCTCATAGTGCTTAATATCTGGTAAAAATTTCAAATCGATTCGTCAAATAGTTTTTGCAAAATTGCATTAATTTATCCCAGAGACCTTTTTTTTGCAACCCCACCACGTCCAGAGAAATCAAAATACAATAATTCTACGGCCTCCACCTGAAAGGGAAAGACTTGATTTACCAAAGTGCTTTGTTAGATATCGAAAAAATTAATTTTCAGACCTGCAAAATACGTTGCAAAAGAACTCAGATTTTTACCTTATAAACAAATAGAATAATTTTTTAATAATTGATTGTAGAGCATCGGTTTTTCGATATTTGAAAAGCTGATATTTTTACACGAATTTTGAAAAAAAAAGAAGGTTCTAGGTCAATTTGGGGCAAAGTTAGCAATTTTTTTTCAAGAATTCATAGCTCCTTTGTTTATAATAATTAAGAAACGTAACAAGCGCCATTTTAAAGGGGAAGAGTTCAACTTTTAGTGTAAAAAATTTGAAAATGATTGCACTTTTTCAAAACTGTTGGCAAAGCTTCTAAAATGAGGCTCGAATCAACTTAGCTCGGAGGTTGTGGAGGGGGAACTCTCAAATCCGCGCATTCAAAAATTGAAACAGCATCTTCAAACTGACCACATAAGTCATAACTTTGGTGTTTGTTAACCGATTTTGATGTTTCTTTTTTCAATTTGGGGTACCTTTTTGCGTACGTTAATAATATTCAATCTGTTAAACTATTAACATTAATATTAACAATGTAGTTTGTTTAAACATTTAAAAAAAATTTTTTTTTTTGCAAAATATCAAAATTTTTTGTTTTGTTCTTGTTGAAAGTTGTAGAAAAGGCTTATGTACACGTAAATATATATCTTATTGTTATAAACAATTGAATTTTTCAAATTTATAAAATAAAAACAATTCGATATAATTTACATTTTTAAGATATTTTTCAAATGCAAAACTACCATCCAATTTATGAAAAGTGCTCTTATTAATTTGCGTATTATTAATTATTAATAAATAATAAAACAAACCATTACTTCCTTCGTAGAAGTATACAACACGCGTGTGAATGTACATGTAGTGACAGCGTTTGTCATGTATAATGGTTTGTATGATACAGTAGAAACTTTCTATGGTTCAACACATCTGCTCCAAAATAATAAGAGAGTAATAATTACCTGTAATTTGTTTAAACATTTTACAAAAAAATATTTTTATACATTATCAAAATTTTTGTATTATTCTTATTGAAAATTATAGGAAAGGTTTGTGTACAATTAAATATATAAATTACTGTTATATTGAGTTATAAACAATAGAATTTGTAAAGTGTGAAAAGAAACACATTGTTCGATATAAATAACGCTGTAATTTATAATAATACAGAATATTTGTCGATTCACATACACACTAAAAGTTGAACTCTTCCCCTTTAAAATGGCGCTTGTTACGTTTCTTAATTATTATAAACAAAGGAGCTATGAATTTTTGAAAAAAATTGCTAACTTTGCCCCAAATTGACCTAGGACCTTTTTTTTTTCAAAATTCGTGTAAAAATATCAGCTTTTCAAATATCGAAAAACCGATGCTCTACAATCAATTGTTAAAAAATTATTCTATTTGTTTATAAGGTAAAAATCTGAGTTCTTTTGCAACGTCATTTTGCAGGTCTGGAAATTAATTTTTTCGATATCTAACAAAGCATTTTGGTAAATCAAGTCTTTCCCTTTCAGGTGAAGGCCGTAGAATTATTGTATTTTGATTTCTCTGGACGTGGTGGGTTTGCAAAAAAAAGGTCTCTGGGATAAATTAATGCAATTTTGCAAAAACTATTTGACGAATCGATTTGAAATTTTTACCAGATATTAAGCACTATGAGAGTCAACTATTTACGCAAGGACAAAACAGTAGATTGTTTTTTACACAAGATATTGTTTATTGAATAAAATTCCGCATTTTGCAATTATCTTAGCAACAATTAACTATATCGACATTTAACAACCGCCATTTTAAAGCTTTTTTAATTTCCTACAAGGTCATTCATTTGATTCATCTGTAAGATAGTTTACTTTTTACTGGCAGGTGAAAAAGTGTGAAAAAACACGTTTTTTCCATTTTTTTGTATTAAAATGGCTGTAAATAAACATATGCAGAAAATCGACCGCAGATTTTATATAGGTTTCATTTATTGACACCTATACTACCTAAAAATCGTGATCTCTGTCTGGATGAGTCACAGTCCCGAACATGGTACTTTTTTTACTCATTTCCCTGGACTATTTAGAAGATTTAAGAGAGCCTCGTGTGAAACAGTACGGACGGAAGCATGCCTAATAAGTGAAGGTGGCCATTTCCTACAATTTTTATAAAACAAAATTTATCATTATCAATGTTAATAACAATTAGTTTCAGTTTGAGTTAGGTATACAGGGTTGGGCAAATGTGTGGAAACACCCGATTTCTGGCTAAACTATAAGTTGGATTAAAAAATACCCTTAACAAGTTTTTGTAGTATTTTTATTCTATTCAGTGACGTACTTTGATTTTCAACAGCTATCCTATTTTTTGAGATGTGACGTCATCGGCAGTTTTTTTAAATGGATGACCCTATATATTTTTACATTTTCAGATAGACAATTTTTCATCAATTATAGTGATATAGGGTTTGGTTTCTTAAATATTAAATAAAATAGTAAAGCAAAGAGATGGCTGTTTACATTTTAATTATTGTCAACAGGGCTATCTGATAAAAAAAATATTCATTTTTAGTCGAAGAGGGCATATTGAATGGCCACCGCGATCGCCAGATTTAAGTCCTTTAGACTATTTGGGGTCATTTAAAATCCGTTGTCTATAGGACCAAGCCTCAGTCGTTAGAAAAGTTAGAAGATCGAATTAGGATGGCTGTTCAAGAAATATCACAGCATGCTATTCAAAACTCTTTAAAAGCTTTGAATATTTTCTTCGTTTCTCAATATTAAAGTGCTCAATATTTTGTAATAAGAAATTTAATTATCATTAACTAATAAATATTTATTACACTTTATTTTATTATTTTATTTATTATTTAAAAAACCACAAGCCGCACAACCACCAAACCCTATATCACTATAACTGATGAAAAAGTGTCTATCTGAAAATGTAAAAATACACATGGCCATCAATTTAAAAAAACTGCCGATGACGTTATATCTCGAAAAACAGGGTAGATGTTGGAAATCAACGTACGTCACTGAGTAGAGGTATTTTTTAATCGATCTTATAGTTTAGCCAGAAATCAGGTGTTTCCACACATTTGCCCAACCCTGTATATACATAGCTGAATAGCAAAATGTGTCAGCTTTCTGAATCAGTAATAATATACAGGGCGCTCCATTAAAAAAAAGGGACTTTTGACTACTTTTATAAGTCATTTAAAGACAGTTATTTCTAATCTACCCTGTATACTACTACTAAAGTTTAGCTACAGCATGAAAAGTCTTCAGGCCTTGCCTAATGGTAACCAACGTTCAGCTTATGATTGTTTTTTGGAAGGCAGGTACCTAACACGATATATTAGAAGTCAGATTTTGCTGAATAAATCTGGAAATTAATTAATATCTCTGAAACGGCTTTAGATAGGTATAGGAATATATATTAACAAAAGTTACTCAGAATTGGGTGTAGATTCTAAAACTGGAAAAATATGGGGTGTTCGATTTAAAATAACGAAGATGTTGCCAGTTTTACCTACAATTGGCAATGCCGCGCTATTGATAATTTTTTTTTTAATACCTTATTTATATTAACGTCCTAGCGAAGTTTAGAGAATGCTACTCTACCACTTAACCAGGTCGGCGAGATGAGATACGGTCACCAATCCAAGTGACGGACTCGCCCGGCGTGCTTAACTTCACCGATCGAGGTCCAGTAACTGAAACTGGTACCGTATCTCACCCCATATATTTTAAGCTGACAGAGCCATATTCTGTTATCTTGGTATTCAAATTTTCAAAAGGATATGTTTACCCGTTCTCCATATACTTCTAATACTGTATATGGATAGGGTGGTGTATTTGATCTTAATATCTCGAGTGGTAATATATTTGAAAAAAATAATTAATAGCAATTATTTTTTGTTTTTCACGCATATTCACATTGATAGTTGCAAAATTCCACATGCTTTACTAAAGCTCATTGTACATTAGAGTTTTTAAAATATTCCAAATAGTTTTTAAATTATTTTTAGTTCATGTTTACTTTTCTCTTAATTATTGTTGTTAAAATTTCTTAGTAATTTATAGTTTGCGTATTTGCCTTAAGTATGACTTACTTTTATTATTATTATTTTTTTATTTGTAATTCAAATTTTCTCACCATTTCCGCACATCTTCATTATTTTTTGTATATATTTCAGTCAAAGGGTTCTAGAGCTGCATTGAGTTCTAATGTGCGTGAGCCGGGCATCAAAATAAAACATTTTCGAGTTAATAATTGTAATATTTCTTCCTTTTCCCTTGACGACGCCTCTGATCAAATATATCTCTATATAAATTTCTAATAATGCAGAGAAAAACTATTGCTTACTCCAAACGATGCCCTTCTACGTGAACTTTATCATTTAAGATGAATATAACGATTTTTTTGTCAATTTAGGCTGTTCCCGCACTATAAATAAGGATCTCAGTAATATTTGGTAATAAATATAAGGCTATACTGTCCTATCAGAAAAAAGGGTCTGAATTATAGAGTAACCCACTATTCATTTTAAAACCAATATACTATATATCAAATTAATGGTCTATATAGATTGGACACTATATCAATGAAATCAGAACGAAATAAGGATTCCGTTCCCATTTAATCTGAGAATATTTCCATATATTCTGGACAACGTTTAGATTTTATCCATTAGTCATTAGATTATTTATTTTAATGTGTAATCTTTCTATTTGATTTTAAACGTTTATGCAGGACATTTCAAATAACTTCTGTATGATTTAGGAGTAACAACTGACAAGAGACAGCGAACGGACACCTATGCAAGTGGATTTGTACGAGTACATTGCATTCTTTCAAAAGAAATATAAATTATACGATGACGATTTTGGGAAAGACTGTTTACTTTTATTCAGAAATAGGTTTCATAAGATTGTAAATTCAAATCATGGACAAGCAAACAATTTTTAAAACTGGGTATGATTTAAACGATCAGCAAAATATTTGATTTTCTTAGGCAATAAAATACAATTGGACAGCAAAATTAATTATGATCAGCGAGATGTTTTTATAGCCTGCTTTAAAACCAATAATAACACACATGAAGATTAACCTTTGATCGAATATTTTGTTAGTTAATATTTTTTGCTCACCTCCAAAACTAGTCTCAAAAAATAATCATCAAAAATAAAAAATTGCTAATAATAATAATAATTTTATCGGTCATAAAAAAATATACCGTATTGTTTTGACACGACATGGAAACAGATAATGTAAATAGCAAACAAAACATAAAAAATGTATTAAACACTAGGAAATGGTCCTAGTATCAAACATCAGAAAAAAACAAACATTAACCTAAAATTACACATATTTAAAATTTGATATGTTGTAGTAAGCATTGGCAAGAAGGTATACCTTTTTTTACGTAAAAAAGACAGGAATATAGGAATTTTTATTTAAAAAAGAAATAAAAATAAATCGCCAAAAATATATGACATAAACGACACGCAAAGTACCGTAGGTGGCGCCCTCTACAAATAACAGCAAAAGTATGAATAGGTTTGAATCACTCGCCTCAAAAAATCCCCGATCACCAAATTTTGTTAAAATATTTCAATTTTTAAAGAAATTATTTAAGAAAAAAAAACGAAACAAAAATTTAACTTTGACACCCTGTATCTCTGAATATCCGCTTTTGGACTAAGGTAAGTTTGATTAAATCGTAATATTTTGACGCAAGGAATCTGCTATTGCTCTATGTACCATTACTTATGGGACACCCTGTATAATTATTATCCTTCATAACATGAATTCGATAGCATTTAATAGATAATGTGCGTCACTTCTTATTTCTATTTTAAATAGAAAATATTGACACAGGAATTTTTGCTCTCCAGAACTCGATTTACCAACCTAAATTTTCAGTCCCCTAGTTTACAAAATAAGATCCTTCTCCACATAAATATCTGATAACCCCTGAACTATACAATAACAACTCCCTTAATATAGTGGTGTGCGTGTGACATGGCCCTCATTAGGTATTCTGATTTTGATATCTCATCCCCGTGCAGACTATAAAAGCACAGCTTCAGGCAGTGTTGTAACCAGAGGGAGCTTTATTCAACCAATTTATTAAAAACCTGCGGTTTTTTATAAAATTTGTTTTACTTGTCCTAATACATATTATTGTCAAAAATATACATATATTACACAGCGGTAAAATTATACCACCAGCTATTAAAAAACAGTCACGCACTACTAGATATAGAATTGGGCCCGTTACTATTTACTATGTACAATAATAGTTTAAATATATAGCACATTATTATCGGCTCACAACATGGTTAGTTTATTTGAAGCAAAGTCATGAAAAATAAGAACTAGGTAGCAGAAAATCTTGAGATCATTGAAAAAATCGAAATCTATTTTTTATTGTAATATTCTTTGCAGTCTAATATTTCTACAGGTTAAAATTTCATCTGCTGTCATATTCACAGTGTTCAACTAGTGAACTCTTATTCTTATTTTCATAATTTTGGCAGTAGGAACCACAGTGTGACCCGCGTAAAATAGGAGCACCGTTTTAACTTTTTTATTTTTTTTCCAAT
The DNA here is from genome assembly GCA_936432065.2 of Rutpela maculata. Lineage (NCBI taxonomy): Eukaryota > Metazoa > Arthropoda > Insecta > Coleoptera > Cerambycidae > Rutpela > Rutpela maculata. The sequence continues at coordinate 76,386,351 of OW386293.2, read as the reverse complement.
TTGAACCAAATTTTACTCAAATATAGAACAAATTAATATCTAGATATTGTTTATAATTTATTATTTGTGGCATATTCATGATTTCTTATGTTTGTTGGGTATTTTGCCACTGTAAAAATATTTAAAAATTTTGATGAAATAAACCTCCGCGCCAAAAGGATCAGTCAGAGGCTGGTTTTCAAAGTTCTATTACAAAATGTCTCACACCTAAAAATATATAAACTGTAACAAAAATGTTGAATGGTAATTACAAAAATTAAATCGAAGGCAGTTAACGTTTCGGGAAATATTTCTTTTTCCGTTATCAAAACTTTCACTTTCAAGCTTATCAAATATGACAGTTTGTTGTTTATGTATTTCCATAGTCATGTGAGACATTAAATTATATTTATTTTATTTTATTTAGTAAAAATAAAGTAATAAAATAAAAGTAATTTAGTAAAAATAAAATAATTATAATTTAATGTCTCACGTGACTATGGAAATACATAAACAACAAACTCTTGTTTGACAAGCTTAAAAGTGAAAGTTTTGATAACGGAAAAAGAAATATTTTCGGAAACGTTAACTGCCTTCGATTTAATTTTTGTAATTATTATTTAACATTTTTGTTACAGTTTATACAGTGTGATATGACCATGATATGCGGAAAATAAAATGGTGTACTAGTCTTCATTGTGGAAAAGCCCCTGCAAAATTTTGAGTGTTCTGAGGTAATTTAGTATATTAAATTATTAGTAAATTTGCGAAGACACACTACTGTTATTGACTAGGTCAGGACTTGTGAAAGAACGTATTGGAGTTGTTTAGATTTCCTTAATTGGCATAAAAAGTGAAGCCGCCCAGCGAGATCAAAGTGCCGCGTTTTTTGCTTTCAGTCGAACAATCGGGACACCGGCGTGTTATTGACCGGTTTAACTAAATATCTCGTATATCTGCTTGTCGTTTCAGCATAGGGTCAATGTCTTTTCGATTTATTTCGATTTATTTCGCTATTTTTATAGTATGATTTGATTAAAACCAAAAAGTCACTTCTATCCTATCCAGCTTTGCTGTCAATAGTGTCAATCCCAAGTCTGATAAAAAAATAAGGTAATTTTTTTAGTTATTTTTTTTAAATTTTCCATTTTTTTAACTCCTTTCGGTGGGGACAACCCACTGTTAAATTTTCCGCATATCATGGTAGATCACATTGTATACTTTAGGTGTGAGACATTTTGTAATAGAAGTTTTAAAACCAGCCTCTTTCTGATGCTGTTGGCGCAGAGGTTTATTTCATCAAAATTTTAAAATATTTTTATAGTGGCAAAATACCCAACAAACATAAGAAATTAGCATCCACTTATGACCAAATAAATATTCACCTCCTACGGATTCAATGCGATATCAAAATAAATGGAGAAAGTAAAAAATTAAAATAATATTAGGCAGTTTTTTTTATCGCAAAATTTTGTTAATGAAAGTATAACAAAAACGTGAATATTGCTCATATGCTGCCCATCTTGCTCATAGCACTCTTCTATGCAGGTGCGTAGGTGTTGGAACACACACTGGCATAAAGCAAGTGGAATAGTGTTGATCTCGTTGCGAACTCGTTTCAGTTCCTCGGTGTTGGCAAAGGGATTCACGTAAACGCGGCTTTTAAGGTGCCCCCACAATAAGAAATCCTAGGGGGTAAGGTCAGGGGATCGCCACGTTTGGAGATGAGACAACCTGGAAACAATTCACTTACAGTGTTTATGGACAACTGTGCCGTATGTGGTACACCACATACGGCACAGTTGTCCACCGATGAAATCAACACTGTTCCATTTGTTTTTTGCCGGCGTGTGTTCCAACATTTGCTTACCCACATAGAAGAGTGCTACGAGCCAGATGGGAAGTATTGAACAATATTCTTTTCAAAACGTAAATTCGCATGTGTTGTACTTTCATATTTTTTAAATAAATCTATTCTAACTTTACACATGTTTTTGTTATATTTGTTTGAAAAGGAAAAGGTACTTTCACCAGTATTTTAATCAGATCATAAGACACGTTCCTTACGCACTAGTTAACGTGAAATAACAAACACACATACTTGGACTTATCTCGTGTTTTTTATTTAATTTTGTTAGGCCCCGTGGCAGGATCCTAGTCGAGCCACTGGCATCAACTAACCTCTTGTCACGTTCCACATAAGTTCTATTATTGTTCGCATCATCACTGTAGAATACAATTCCGTGTCACTTTACAACTCTACTGGGCCGTCGATATTTTTTTGCAACTAAATTAGAAAAAAGCATTCTTTCGAACATCAACGTATATTTGTGAGCAAAGTAGTGCACCAATACAGATTTCTACTGGAAAATGTTTATGTACGTACATTCATAGTATGAATAGTTGGTAATGAGAGACATCTGGAATATTTGCATTTCATCTAAATGGATTTATTAAAGTGTGATTGGAAAAGTTGTCAATGTCTGGATATATAAATATATATATATATGTGAATTTTAGAATAAAATTGCTCGTCATTAATTTGGTTTATAGTCCAAGTTCAGACTGATAAAATTTTGCGTAAAATAAAGAAAGATAATGTTTTAGCCCTGTTTCTAATTCGTCTCTCCAAAAAAAACCTATTTTGTATTACTTTTGACCCCAAAACCGAACTTCGCGGATTTCTTCAAATACCCGTTGTCATAATCATACGTAAAATCCGCTGCCGGAATCACTACTCCCGCATTAAAATTTTCGGTTAAAAACTTACCTCAATTTTACACTTCACCCCTGCGCATTACAGACTTCAAAACCAGCCCATACGATGAGCGCTAGTTCATCCTCTTTCCACCTAGACCAAAATAAAACCTGGATCTTTCAAAAAGTATGCGATGTAACAACATTGAACGCTTTCGTGTCCGAAAAACGTTTCAACCCCGTGTTTTTGCCCACTAGAATCTTAAATTTTCTAAGTCACTTCCAATAGTTTACATTTAACGAGATCTCCAAAATGATACCAGAAATATCCATCTAGCATATATAAAACCTGCCAAAATACTCAGAAGCTGCGAAATTTCTAAGCGTCACTCAAATCGCTACTAGACCCTCGTATTATCGTCACACCTTGGAATTGTTTAACATGTTAAAAGAGACAGTTTAGGGGTAAAAAGCTATTTCAAACCCTCAAGCAGTCACACGAGAAATAATCCCCGCTATAAAATACAATATTAGGATACCATTTTAGCTCTGTATTAGCTCTATACATGTAGGGGGCACTTTTTTGTAGTTTATCCTGCTATGGCCTTAAAAAAGTACGATTCTTCAGCCAAAAATGGCAAAAATGAGCTGAAAGAAAGCAGAACAATAAAGGCAAACAATCCTCGATTTTGTGATTTTTTGCACATTTTTCAAAAAATATATGTGGGTTTCCAATTCAGTTAGTATTCACAAAGCCCGAGTCGTTTTTTACACCCAAATAGAGGCAAAGTAACAAAAAATATTTATTTAGTTCCCTACAAAAATACCTGTCTGGAATTAGTATGTGATGTCATATCTGTTTAATTACCATTTTAGACTGTTCAAAATACATGTCGCTACTCAAAAATATTGTGCACATACCTAGAAAGCTAATGAGAAATGTGAATATCAAGTCAGGATAGTAATAGATAAGAGATGGGGGAACTGGCCTAGTTACTAACTAGTATGGCACAAAAAACGAATGTTTAAGTATAACCATTCTGTTTTACTCTTTATCCTAAATCGAAGTATTTCATTCTAGATTTTGAATCGTCTCTCTTTACACTTCTTTTATTATTACTCTGTATGTATCCTCTTTGCTTCCGTATTAAGCCTCTTACATCCTTAATCTCTAGCGTTGAAAAGAAAACATTTTCCTTTAACGTAGAATAATGAGAATAGCCAAAGCTATCTATTGGTTTAATTTCCTGGAATTGGGTTTTAACAGGGTGGGCCGTCTATCTCGATTTCCGTAGGAGCATCGTATCACAAATAGTTAATACGATTACATCTATTCGGGATTTACGAACAGTTAAATGATGGTAAAACATATATACATAGACTTGAAATACTTTTGAAATAAAGCACACTAACAAAGCATTATTACTAGGTTATCGTCCAGTCATATTGGGGTTTTACCTGGAAATAATTCCCCTAAGTGGGAGACTTCGCGTATGCATAATACTAGTATCTAGTAGTAACATACCAAAAATCAACATGCGTGGTTGCTGTGCTTGGAAAATGGCGGCCGTTTTTTAGTGTTTTAGGTCTATCTCGTTAACGGAAAGGAATAACAGAAAATGTCTTAGATAAAATTTGAAGAGCATTGACGAATACACATTTTTGATAAGAATAAGTTTTCTCGTATTTACAACGGTTACCGAGTTGTAAGGCGGGCAAAAATATACAAAAAATATTTTGATTTAATTTTGATTTATTGAAGTGATGAATATGGCAAGACACTTTCTTTAGTTCAATTTGCATCTTACATACAACAAGCCTTTAATAAAGTTTGCATCAGGAACTATTATACAAGTTGAAAATGCATCTTCCTGATTAACTATACCTAATTTTAAAATCCTTCGTAAGTGATCATTACTTTCAAGTTAAAGTTGAAGATGCTTTATCTGATTATCACATTATAAAATCCGGTATACCACAGGGCGTGTTCTAGGGCCTTTTTTCTACTTAATGCTTACAGCAGACGTCCCAGTGACAAATGACACGCTAATGGCGACATTCGCGGATGATACCGCAATTCTGTCATCACATTCTGATCCGGTAAGAGCATCCGAAAAATTGCAAAATCACCTCAACCTACTGCAAAACTAGCTTAAAAGCTGGAAAATTAACGTCAACACTAATAAATCCTCACAAATAACCTTTACCACAAAAAGAGGAACTTGTCCGCAAGTAAGAATAAACGACGCTCCCATAGTGAAATCGGAGGAAAAATATCTCGGGCTCCATTTAGATCAAAAATTAACCTGGAGAACACATCAAAATGAAAAGACGCCAACTAGATCTAAAAGTGAAAAACATCAATTGTTTAATAAATAAAAGGTCACTGTTATCCCTGGAAAATAAATTAATTATATACAAGACCATATTAACACCAGCCTGGACATACGGTATAGAATTATGGGGTTGTAGTAAACCTTCTAACACTAAGATTCTTCAAACATTCCAGTCAAAAACTCTGAGAATGATAGCAGATGGCCCGTGGTATGTCTCTAATCAAACTCTACATAATGATCTCGACATTCCATTTATTAAGGATGTCATAACTCCATACTCAATTAAATGTCGGATCGAAGTATTAACCATAGTAACCAGCTCGCAAATGAGCTATTTTATCAACCACTCGCAGGAAAAAGGCTAAGGAGATTGTACCAGAAGACCTAGCCATGTGAACCCTCAGAGAACCATCAGTGGATGATGCCTAATTCAAGTCGAATCCTCTACAAAATATTTACTTATTACTTTGTATTTTCTTTTAAAGTAGATTGTAAATTTGCAGTAAATAATTTAAAAAAAAAATTGCATCTTATATAGTTATCTTTTTTTAATGGGTCAAAATTTAAATATCGGCTGTCATTTGACGACAGTAGAACTGGAAACTAGTACTATAGATATGCAAAGTCTCCCTTTTACAGGAGTTATTAAAAGTAACACCTTAATAAGTTACTTACAAAATCAACATTTATTGTATTGAGACTTTAATTTTAATAAAAACAAAGAAATGTACAGAAATAATTATAATTTAAAAAAAACTTAAAAAAAATATTGGGGTCGTAATTTTAACACCCATTAATAACCACCTAATAAATACTAATCCATCTCATCATCACTATTATGATCAAGTTTATTGACAGAATTAGGCGAGTTCTCACATAAACTACCTTCACGCATACTGCACATTGCTGAACACAACAATCCTGCTCCCACTCGAAGAATCACAAGAAGTCTTACATTTACACGAAATCAAATGTTGCAGTTTTTCTGGCGCTGGAGGAAAAGTTGTTGGCAGTTTCCACAAAGTGGAAACATGAATCTATATCCTTGCATAACCACTGCTGTACTTGGTAATAAACCCTGAAGCAGTGTTAGGCAGCTACTGTTGTAGTGGGAAGTGAAGATAAGACAAATTGTGCCTGTAGCTTTTGTTTCGCTCTTTGCTGATGATAAATATAGTTCTGTTCATCTAATGTCTTATTTCCGGGCATATGAAATCATATTTTACGATATTTCCATGTCTCCCAAAATTTTCTATTCATTTCGAACCTAGAAATATGACAAATCCCGATTTTTCATGATTTTTGTCCAATTTTGACCTTTAGCTCGAAAATTCGTCCACAAACATGCTATTCTGACTTCAGATTCGTGTTCAGTGCCCCGAAAAACATAAAGAAAAGTTGGTCTTAATTCTCGCTCACGATTTTTTTTTCTTCAAAGATAAGTGCTACTGCCACCATCTTGAAACATGGCAGCAGATATTTAGTTTTTCATCCGTTTAAAAACAAGGTAACTATATGAGATGCAAGGTATATTTATTTATATATTTTATTTTAAATAAGTGTAAATTTTTCCAGTTGCAGTTTAGGTTTAGACGAGTGGAAAAATAAATATTGTAACGTGTTTCCACCCTTAGGAAACCACCCTCGCAAATTCCGTGGGTTCCAAAAATTATAACAAGAGATGTCCACTAACACACTTTATTAAATATTTACTGGATACTTCACAATACTATTATTAATTTAAATACACTTTACTGACTAAAATCACAATGTTTATCACTTTGTTTATCCTTGAAGTCTTAACCTCACTTTCTATACTTTTTGAACTTTCTGAACTACTCGCCGAGAATGCGGTCGGTCTTTTATACCTAAAAATGACAGATCTCGATTGTTCTGTGATGACGCCACCATTCTCTAGAGAATTCCAGATGTCACTTTGGAATCTTCTGGTAGGTTATTTTTCGAGTAGGTGCAAATACACTACATTCATTCTAAGGGTTGTAACACATTACACTGCCCCTTCCTTAAGCCTGAACGTCCCGGTCAGGCAATTCAGCCTCTTTCACATACTTCGCCAGTCTATCCAAGTGTACGATCTTCATCTTGGATTTTTTGTTTCATTGAATACGATAGACGACATCATTAATTCGGGTAATAACAGTGTACGGTCCATCCCAAGGAGGTTGAAGTTTCGGTGACTTCCCTTTCTTCCGCTGTGGGTTGTACAGCCAAACCAGATCTCCTGCCTGGAACCCTTCTGAACTACCCTTACGGTCGTATCGAGCCTTCATTCGGTCACTGGCTATGGTGATTTGGTCTCTAACCAGCTCATGAACATTTCTTAGCCGTTCACTCATTTCATCCACATAGCTGTTCACAGGAAGCTGTTCTCCGCCTGGTGTTCTGAAAATCAAATCACACGGCAGTCTGATCTCATGTCCAAATACTACACGGGCTGGTGTTTGTTTCGTAGACTCGTGGATAGCAGCTCTGTATGCCATGAGGAAGAACGGTATGTGGAGATCCCAATCGCGTTGATTCTTATGAACCACTTTAGAGAGATGTTCTTTCATGGTCTTGTTATGTCGTTCCACCATTCCATCTGATTGCGGGTGAAGGGCTGTGGTCCGTGTTTTGTGTATCCCCAATAACTTGCAGATTTGCTGAAACACCCTTGACTCAAAGTTCCTCCCTTGATCTGAGTGCAGCTCCAGGGGTACACCAAACCGACATATCAAATTATCTACCAAGACTTTGGCAACAGTGACTGCTTCTTGGTTTGGAATTGCCTAGGCCTCTGGCCACTTACTAAAATAGTCCATGGCAACCAGTATATACTTGTTACCGTCCTTGGTTACTGGGAATGGGCCGGCTATATCGATCGCAATCCTCTCGAAAGGCGCTCCGACGTTATATTGTTTCATTGCACCCCTACTTCTAGTCTGCGGTCCCTTACTTGCTGCACAAATTTTGCAATTGCGACACCAAGCTTCCACATCCTGACGACTATTTACCCAATAAAATCGTTCTCGTACTTTATTCAGGGTCTTATTAACGCCGAAATGTCCACCGGATGCTCCATTATGCACTTCCTGAAGTACTTTCGGTACTCGACACCTGGGAATCACTAGACGCATAACAACTTCCTTGCCATCCGGGCTTTCCCAAGCTCTCTTTAGCAGCCCGTTCATAACTTTGAGTGAATCCCATTGGGCCCACAAAGCCTTCAATCCAACTGCCTTGTCCGAAACATCCTTCCACGCTGGTCGAATTCCTTTCTCTTTTGCTCTCAATATAACCCCAATCTCTGTGTCATTCAGTTGTTCTTGTCTAAGGGCTTCAGTTGTCCAATCATCCGGAACCTCTATTTTAATAGTGTTGACGGCCACCGTACCCTGAAATTTCTCAACGTGGTGGCAGTGCTTGCAATCTTCCTTGCATGGTCTTCTAGATAAAGCGTCTGCGTTCTTATGAGATCTTCCAGGTCGATGTTCGATTTTGAAATCATACTGTTGCAGCCGTTCTATCCAACGAGCCAGTTGACCTTCAGGGGTTTTCAACTGCAACAGCCATTTTAATGCAGCATGGTCGGTGCGAATCTTAAAATGTCTTCCATAAAGATATTTATGAAAATGGTCCACTGATTTAACGATGGCCAGTAACTCTTTCCGGGTTACACAATAATTTCTTTCCGGTTTGGACAGCACCTTGCTGAAATATTCGATCACTCTTTCCTGCCCATTCTGGATTTGGGACAGTACACAACCGACCGAAGAATTGCTGGCATCCGTGTCTAAAATAAAAAGTCCTTCCCGTTGTGGGTACGCTAGCACAGGACCAGTGCATAGAGCTGCCTTCAATTTTCTCCATGCCGTTTCACATTCCGGTGTCCATTGGTACTGCACTTTCTCTTCTGTCAACCGGTGTAATGGCTTCGCAATTTCTGCAAACCCTTCCACAAAGCGCCTATAATAAGTGCAGAGGCCAAGGAAGCTCCGTACTTCATGAACGTTAGATGGTCTTGGCCAATCTCGTACAGCAGAAATTTTGTCGGGGTCTGTTTGTATTCCATCCGAAGACACCACGTGACCAAGAAATTTGACTTCTTTCTGGAATAGCAGGCACTTCTTCGGGTTCAACTTCAGATGGGCATTCCTGACTCGCCCAAATACTTCTTGAAGATTTTTCAAATGTTCTGTAAAGTCCTGTCCCATAACAAGCACGTCGTCAAGGTAAACCAGGCACGTCCTCCAGGTTAGCCCTCGCAGCACGAACTCCATCAGTATTTCAAAGGTAGCTGGCGCATTGCAAAGTCCAAAAGGCATCACGGTAAATTGATAAAGACCACTGCCTGCTGAAAACGCTGTCTTTTCTTTATCATCAGGATGAAGCCCCACTTGCCAGTATCCACTCCTAAGGTCTAACGTAGAAAACCATCGTGAGCCTGCCAACGTGCTTAACGTGTCGTCAATTAGTGGTAATGGGTAACTGTCTTTCTTCGTGACATCGTTTAATTTTCGATAATCGACACAAAATCTTAATGTTCCATCCTTCTTGGCAACCAAAACTACTGGCGATGACCAGGGACTCGTCGACTCCTCAATGACTCCATCTTGTAGCATCTTGTCTATCATTGCCGAGGCATCTTCTTGTTTTGCTAATGGAAGCCTCCTAGGTGGTTGTCGAATAGCGGGTGAGTCGCCAGTATTTATCCGATGCTGGACTATGTCTGTTTTTGTAAGGGCCTCTGTATTCTTGGCAAATACTGAACTTTCCTTTTCCAGGAACTTGATTGCCTCCCTTCGTTCATCCTCAGATAAATGCTCCAACTGGGTACTCAGCAAGGTCAAAACTTCCTGGTCTATTTTCGTAGACGAACTTCCCTCTGTTTGTTCCTCGCACCTCGCTACCCATGTGACCGGTTCATAGGAGCCAATTGGTTTGCCTTCCTTAATTGTCACTGAGTGGGAATTTAAATTAACGACTCTAATTGGGATTTTGTCTTTAGTTCGGGTTAAAGTTCTCGCCACAATAATATTGGGTAGGGACTTAATCGATTCGTCATCTTCAACTAGGCCAACACGGTACCCTCCAGGATTTCCTTCTAAGGCAGCATCGATCATTTGTTCCGAATGAGCAGGAATCTTAATCGTCTGTGTTGTTAACAACCTTGCTTTATGGAATTGGTCGTCTGCGGTTGCCAGAATAAATTCCTCATTTCCAATTTTTAAGACTCGCTCCCCTACGTCAACAATGAATCCGTGCTCTCCCATGATGTCCAGACCCAAAATGAAATCATCCATAATGTCAGCCACAATGACCTTGTAATTGAACCTCAACCGTCCAACCTGCAGTTCCAAGTTGACCTCTCCATGGACCGCAGCCCTGTCCCCCGTGGCTGTTCGAATGATTACTCCATTTTGCTTCTTGTCAATCTGCAAGCCTGATATAAACCCTGGCCGCACTATTGATGACGTAGCACCGGTGTCAATAGTAAACACGCATTTTCTTCCATTCACATATCCTTGCAACAACAGACTGCTTGGAATTCTTTGGAGCTGGGAAATCTTTATTTCTCTGGGGGCACCGCATTCCCTAGCCAGCACAGCCCCCTTGGTGCTGGCTATCTTTAGTTTTCCTGCTTCTCTTCAACATTCACAGCATTTACTCGACTCTCCGAGTTCTGCTGTCGACAGTCTCGTTTCATATGTCCCACCTTGCCGCAGTTGAAACATTTAATACCTCCGCTCGGCTTTCCTTTATTTTGTTGTTTCTCCTGCTTTCCGAGGCCATCCAATTTATCGCATAATTTGGTGAATATTTTCTGCATCTCAGTCAGCAAGGGGTTCTGGTTCATTTCTGGTTGCGATTCTTCGAGAGTCACAGCTCGAACTCTCGACCTTGGAGTATCCCTGTAAGCGGCTTCTACTTCAAGTGCACGCACCAAAGCTTCGCTACTACTTTGGTGTCTCGTCAGCCTCAGAACTCGCCTGACCTCTTCGTCCCTTATACCATCTAAAAAGGCCCCCACGGCTAATTGTTCCTGGAATTCTTTAGGTGCACTCGGATACGCCAGGTGTGCCAGTCTCTCTATCGCAGCTTCAAATTCTTGTAAACTTTCCCCAGTTTTTTGCATCCGGGATTTCAGCTGAGTCTGGTATAATTGGGCAAGGTGTTGATCGCCATACCTCAAGTCTAATGCAGCCTCCAAGACTTTAAAGTCCCTTTGTTTCTCAACTGGGATGGTTTGGAGCAACTCTGAAGCTTGGCCCCTTAATGCTAGAACTAATGCCATGGCCTTTTCCTCATTATCCCAATTGTTCGCACACGCTGCTGCCTCAAACTGCCTCTTGTACGTCGTCCAGGAACTTTGGCCATCAAAAGAAGGAGGTTTTAGTCGCTGTCCTGATGATACCACTTGCTGGCTTCCTCTATCTCTCAACTGTCGTTTAAGCCGGTCTATTTCTCCTTTGACTTCTTCTTCGAACTTGTTTACTTTCTCTTTAACTTCGGTTACTTCTCCTTTTACTTGACTGACTTCTGTCTCGACTACTCCTACTTTACCTTCGACCTTGTTTATCTCTTCTTTGACTTCACATTTTAGTACTTCATTGGCAGAAATTATAGCGTCCTGTTGTATTTTGATTTGTTCATTTAGAATTTTCCTTAATTCTTCCTGGCGTCTTTCTTGCTCCTGTTTTTCCTCTTGATGTCGTCTTTCTTGTTCTTCTTTCTCCTCTTGCTGTCGTATCTTCAGGTCTTCCATAATTTGTCTCAATTCGTCTTTCTCTTCTTGACGTCTTCTTTCTTCATCCTCTTTTTCTTTCTGACGTCTTGTTTCTTCATCCTCTTTCTCTTTCTGACGTCTTCTTTCCTGATCTTCCATAATTTTCTTTAATTCGTCCCTTTCTTCTTGACGCCGTTTTTCTTCCTCCTGGCGTTTTCTTTCTTGCTCTTCTTTTTCTTCCTGACGTTTTTTCTCCTGTTCTTCTTTGTCTTCCTGCCGTTGCTGCGCCATCATTTTTTGGAATTGTTCGAATAAGTCCTGTATTTGTTTATCGGATGCCATACTTCTTGTTGTTACGGGCATACGATGAAATTAAAATAAAATAAATTTAACTGTCACGTCAATATCGGTAATGGAACTTTCTAGACAAATCTCGAAATAGCACGAAAAAGTCTTATCCAGAGTCTTTTGTCACTATCCAGTTCAGAGAATTTAATAATCTCCACTAATGTCCAAATAGAAAAGTTCTAGAAATTTTCACGCACTAAATGAGTCTTTTTCAGTGTCTCTATCACTTCTCAGTTCAAAGGATTTAATTGTCACACTAATGTCCTAATAAAATGTTCTACAATGTCTCAAAAATGCACTTAACACTATTTTCCTGTCCGAAAATAACCCTCGAATAATGTCCAGTAAATTAGTCCACTGTGTTAGCACTAAACCTCGAGAATACTTCTCGAACACTCCAGCACAACTTCAGAGTCCCTCTTGTCATAAAATTCCGCTTTCTGACACCAATTTGTAACGTGTTTCCACCCTTAGGAAACCACCCTCGCAAATTCCGTGGGTTCCAAAAATTATAACAAGAGATGTCCACTAACACACTTTATTAAATATTTACTGGATACTTCACAATACTATTATTAATTTAAATACACTTTACTGACTAAAATCACAATGTTTATCACTTTGTTTATCCTTGAAGTCTTAACCTCACTTTCTATACTTTTTGAACTTTCTGAACTACTCGCCGAGAATGCGGTCGGTCTTTTATACCTAAAAATGACAGATCTCGATTGTTCTGTGATGACGCCACCATTCTCTAGAGAATTCCAGATGTCACTTTGGAATCTTCTGGTAGGTTCTTTTTCGAGTAGGTGCAAATACACTACATTCATTCTAAGGGTTGTAACACATTACAATATCAAGTGTTTATTATGGTTCACGATTAAAAACAGTTACAGTGCCCACCTCGGTGCCCACCCTCTTATCACAAACACAGCACTCGCACTAAACCCACCATTAACCCAAAAGGAATCTGTATTATTAACTTTTAAAAGTTGCACCGGTCAGCAAATGGGACTAAGAAATCAATCAAGCCTACAATAATCATTAAAATATACCGAATCTCTTCTAAATGCCAATAACATTCACATACAATAGATTATTACTTTGGCAACTGCATGGGATGTGTAATCAAAAATACAAATACCTATCTATGCTGCTTGCATTTAGTGAAAATCGACCAGTGACTGCCTGTAAATGACATGCATGTCGATATGTATGCACTTGTATGAACATGGATTGACGCATATTGTAGGCCATAGCACAGTGAAAATAGAAGATTATTTGATCTCGTACAGAACAAGATATAAGTTATAATTTTATGAGCCTTTATGAAGGAAAAATATCGATAGAAAATCTATTTTATTTAAGTTACTCATTGACAGAGCGAAAATGGGGGATTTCTAATCGAAAATGTCCAAATCAAATTTGCTAATTTCCAATTGTCCTAAAACTTAACAAAACCGAATGAATGAAAACAATAAAAATTATAATTAACTATCCACTAAATGTAAATTTGGAAACGAGGCGGGAAAAAAGCCACACGAAAAACCAGATTCAAACAATGCACATGAAGAAGCTTCTATACCGAGCCGCTAAAATATTCTAATTTCTAAGTTTTGGTACCAAATATTTGAGAATATTAGTTAAAATTTTTACTTATTTCTGAGTTTTGAAGAAAAAATTTAGAACAAACGGAAACAAAGAAGAAACTAAGAAAAGAGATAAACAAAAGTAAGAAAGATGCAGTAGCAGTAGTAATTTTGGTAATGGGAGGGGTGGCTACATCGGCTGCTAAAGGATGGACAGCGCCTGGTATGGTAATTTGTGTTTTATCTTTATTTGTGTGTTGCTTGTTAGCGGACTATCACTAAGTTTGTGTTGAGAAAATTTCGCTTGCTCAGCCACGGTTTTAAAGATCAGTGCATTCTACTGCTTTAAAACAATAAAATTCAATGGACATCTATAAATAACAAAAAAAAATAATTACTGTTTGCTGGTGGCCTTCTCCCTTAATATGCCCCGGATAGTATATATATTCTTGGTATAAGTTTTATTTTGACACGAGATTTTAAATGTGTTCAAAATTTAACGGACATCAATAAACAACGGGAATACTTTTTTTTACTAATTTTTAAGTGGTTTGCCATCTTATGTTTTTATGGAAATAAGTAAATCTTCTAATACAATTATATTATGCTGGATAATATCAAAATTTTGCAAACGTTTAAAAGTAGGTTTTCTTGAAAATAAATACCTACTATTTCTGCTTACGTCAATTATTATTTTGGGTATTCAGCAGATAACTTTCAAAGAAAAACATTAGTTTCTTTTATATACCATTGGTGCAAGTCTGACCAAAATAGATCAACAAGAGCTCCCCCTACGAAGTGACTTGTCGACTTCTTTCTTACTATATCTAACATTCACCATGAAAAACAATAAAACAACCACTCTTTTTATATATTGATCAAGTATATGAAAGAAACGAATGTTTTCTTTGAAAGTTATGTGCTGAATACCCAAAATTATAATTTTTTAGATTTTTTAAAGCCTGTTTTTACATCTATTGAAATCTTTTCGAAATCCGGACTAATTAGAAATAATCATTGATTTCTCTAAGTCATATTTAGGAAGTTGGTCGTATATAGCTGATTTTGTAACTTTTAGAGGAACCGAAAGCAAGCTAATCGGGCGTAGATCTCTAAATTGTTCAGTTTTTTTTAGGTGTAAGCTCAATAACTAGTTTCCGTTTAGGGGCAAGAGCACCTAGTTCTAATGACATATTGAGATATTAATAATATAAGTCAGTGAGACCGATATTCACTGTAGAGCATGTTGTATGTAGCATGTTAGCTGATAATCCATCAGATCGTATGGTTTTTATTTATTAATATGTACAATTTTTTAACCCCTGACAAAAATGAGGTTATAGAAAGAGATGGGAAAGTTTCCAATGAAAGTTCCCATGAAATTTTCGGGAATTCCAGAATGAAGTTTTGATAAAAATGAAAGTTTCCAATAAAATATTTGAATATCCCGAACGTTTCCAAAGGAAAGCCTCCTTTACCCATCTCTAGTTATAAGTTTGACGAGTATGTTGTCTGTGTGTGTATGTCTGTGGCTGCATATATCTTAAATGATTTTAATGCGGTTTTTTTTTATTTGAAATAGTTATTTATTAGGCTAGTGAGTTATGTTACATATAAGTAACGCAAGAAAAGTTTAGCTCGCGAGCCCGAAGGGCGAGTGGGCTAATTTTCTTAAGTGACATATGTAATAACTCACGTGTCTAATACAACATTTTATCTAACACTTTTATATAAATGTTTTGTCATTTGTTAATGTCAAAGTAACAGTGTTTCTCTAAAAATATAAAATACAAGTAACTTATTGCTAAGTAGATTCTGAATGGATGTGCCGAGAAAGCTGTGGTTGTTATCCATTTTGTTTGTAACCAGGGGTTTGTTTAATAAACATTGTGTAATGGGCTCATTTAGAACTTTTTTTATTTGATTATTATCGGAAAGATCTTATAATTTTAAGGCCATGTGCAAAAAACTAGAATATAAATCGTCTTAAAAAATCATAAAAATGGACCACACCTACCTTGTCAAGTATCGGCCGTGACGTCACTTGATAGGAACTCGCTAGCCGAAGCGGCTAGCTGCAGCGCGTTGTTATAGTTTCACAATATTACAAATCGTTAATTCAAACAGTAGTGTGTTGAAACTTATGCGTGTTTCTGAAGAATTTCAGTTTATCAACTATTTTCACCGATTTATATTACTATTTTCTGTCGTCATGATATTGGTCGCACCGCACTTCCAATTCCCTCTTTAAAAGTCGTATATTTCGAAAATCACATATCGGATTCATCTGAAATTTTCAATATCGTCTAATTTTAAATAATACTTTATCCACAAAAAGCGAGGGGTATTCCGCAAAAAAATATTGTGTACACTAATTCCCAAGATAGATAATAATTCCCCTAATTCCTTAGTAATTCCTCTAATTCCCTAGTAATTCCTCTAATTCACTAGTAATTCCCATAATTCCCTACATCGATAACTAGCTAACACCGATAGTATCACACTGCCTAATTTTGAATCAGAAAAACTTAGTTACAAACATTGAAAGTTAAACACAATCGGACTTTGAGTTGGACGGACGGACATTTTGAAAGTTGTTCACACAATGATATATAAACATTTTTTCTTTTCAAGCAGTATTTTCTGTTTTAGAAATGTACCGTTCAAATTGCAATATACCTTTCGTTTTCGCATTTGCAAAGAGTGTAATAAAGGGTATTTTATTAACTATATTTCATCTCCTTTGACATTTTTCTGTAAAACCAATAGTTTGACAGCAAAAAATTTCCTGTTTCTTTCGGAAATGATTAAAAATATGCCGTTTTTGAAAACATATATTTCAACAAAATGAGCAAATAAAACCATGAATATTTTTTTAAAATTGTATATTTTTGCAATATATATATGAAAATCGTAAGTTGCTTAGACATTGTACCATAATTTAAACTGTTATAAAATCTGACAAAATGAAGATAAATAAACTAATTGTCTGCCACTTTAAAAGGATTAGAAATATTAAATAATCTTTCACATTTACCAGTAATGTTTGACATTTCATTTATTTTTAAAAGAATTGCTCATAACAGATTGTACAAAAAACCCTGATTGTTGGCAACTAAAAGGATTTTTGCTAAATATATTTATTTTATAAAAACTGCATACACTGATGAATTTATCTATACAAATTTAACAAAAATGGTTCCAAGCAATTTTTAGATAGCACGCATTCTTAACATGATATATACAAATATTCATTCAATATTTATTTTTCTGGATTTTCTGGAAGTTGACTAACTTAGTTTCAATCTAAGTTAGTCAACTTTCATCTTAAAGCGATAAGAAATAAACTAAAGGCAATTGAATGAGCTTTTGATTTTATTTAGCCCATTTTTTACGTATGACCCACTGTTTTTGACGGGCGACAAAATACGCTTCTTCGAAAACAGTGAAAGAATGGCGTAATTTTAAAAATCTATCTTGGTCTCGTTTTATCATACAGACAATAAAAAATATCAATATAAAGGTAATTTTCGAGGTAATTTTATTAGTTTTAAAAAAATGTTCCTGTTATAATTCGCTAAAAGCAATATTTTTTAGATGTTTTAAAAAAGGCCTGTTTCTTTTAAGTTTATTTGTTAAATAAACAAATGAAACAAATGAGTTATACTTCCCTAGTATAATTATTTCTTTTACTTTTATGAACATACCCCCAGAATTTCAGTGACTGATTGCCTACTAATTCCTACTAATTCCCCCACTAATTCCCTACTAATTCCCACTAATTACTGCTAATTCCCTGTAATTCCTACTAATTCCTGGAGCTTGTACACCAAAATTCCCCCTCGACAAAAAGTAACAACTACTAAATGAAATTCATTAAATGAGCCCATTAGCATCAAAATGGAAAATTGTGAAAGATATAATATGGAAATTCCGACCGATATTTTGCAAGAATCCAAATAAGCTACAGCCAATTTAATTCCAGAAAATAATATCTACAATTTGAAAATTGGATATAAAAAAAGAGGAGTTAGTGAAGAAGTGCTTCTCGCTTACTTTCTACATTTGAGTAAAAAAATTGCACCTTCTTCGATGTGACTAAATATTCTATGATAAAGGAGACTTTAAAAGTATACAGGAACTTTGATATGGAAAACTTGTGCCATACTTAAAAAGCCGATCAAGAAATTTCAAACCCAAAAAGGCCAACATTTTGGAAAGAGCACATATCGAACAATATTTGATAGATGCCCCTGACGATGAATATCTTATGTCAAAGGTTTATTATGATGTTGCTTTTATGTATTTAATTGTTTGGGATTTTTAGGTTGCATTGATATTGGGAGTTTGCGGTGCCTGCCGTTGCGGTGAACTGACCTAAGTAAGCGTCGACGATAAAAGATAAAGGAGGACTATATATATCCATACCAGCTACCGAGACGAATAAATCGAGAAGTTTCACAGTTTTAAATGAAGGATTTTCGGTAAACCCACTTGATTTGATTAGGAAATATGTGTCTTTAAGACCGCAAAAGATTTTTCGTATATTTTCAAAGGGGAAAATGCACTGTCCAATGCTTTGGATTAAACAAGCTCTCAAAAATTCCAAGAATTGTAGCTGATTATTTGCAATTCCCAGATGCAGATTTGTATACTGGCCATAGCATGCGCCGTTCCTCGGCAACTCTTTTGGCCAATGCTGGGGGTGATATTACCACCCTTAAACGTCACGGTGGGTGGAAATCATCCACCGTGGTGGAATGTTATTTGGAAGAGCAGTTTTCTTTGTGAAAAATCGAATATGATGACAATAAATGTTAACATAAACATAAATAAATAAGTGTTAGTGCATGTATTCTTTGTTTTGTTAATTTTCCGTATAACGAAGACAATAAATAAATTGCTTATGGGCCACTTTATACCTTCAAAATCTTATCAATAAAGATCACTATATGAAAGTGTTGGATAAAAATATTTTATCTAGAAGGTTTTTAGTAAGGTTTGATCTCGTTTGAGCTATAGGGGGCAGCACATAATTAATAAAAAGTAAATTATTGTTACCGTCGTATTCGCATATTTGGCGCTACTAATTTGAATTAAAAGCTTAGTTTCGATTTATTTGAAAAATAGTTTCTTGAAAAGGTTTTTAGCAAGGTTTGATCTTGATAGACATTAATTATCTACCAATGTATATTTCATGTTGAGGTTTACGTAAATCGCAAATAGATAAATAGTAGCAATCGTAAATGAAAGATATGTTATGAAACGGTTGAGTGTTAGTAAATAAAACTCGGAAAACTCCGTGCATTATGACATGTTGAAAGCACGCAGGCTGTAAATAACATTAATACAAACAGCAAAGCAAATTTTATGTTCTGTTTGAAATTCACCTGGTTGTCTAACTTAAGTGCTTTGAAGTTTACGACATATGATTCGGTCGACAGAGAGACTATAAAATTAATGAGCTAAGAGACAGCAAACACTTGACCAAAAACTTACAGAGGGACCACTAATTTACAACATGAAAATTTCTGGAGATAAATCGAGATATTTGAACAAAACAGATGTATATTACATGTGATCAGATCATTTTGATCAGATTTTGATCAAAATCAATCTAGCGAATGCCGAAATATTTGATGAAATGCATTGTTAAAAAATATATATAAATAAATTCTAGATGATAAAATTATGAAAAAAAATCTTAAAATGGGAATGACGTATTGTTTTGCGGTTGCTTTCATTAAACTTACCAGCTTTTAACTGAAATCTGAATAGATTAAGCTGATAATTCGGTTAGCAACCAATATTATCATCAATTATTTTATAATTTTAACCTACTAGGAGGAAAATATAAGAGTGGATCTTCATTAGACTTAAATATTAATAACAATAAAAAATTAAATATTCTCATTGTTCCTGATATTTCAGTTTTTTTCAGAATCCTCGACCTAATACATTCGGAAATAGAGGAGGAGGAGGAGGATATAGTAAAAATTAATATTGTTAATGATTATCCTAAGAATTTTTTTATATATTGAGGAAAATATTTCCGTTCCTTTCAAACGATACCCCACTTGCCTGGATTTTAAAAAATACATTTTTAGAGGACCTCAGAGTTAATTTTTTAGTATGTGTCTTTCTGCCATGAAAACTATTACTTGGGTATTGTTTCTTAATATTTGTCATAGCTGTTCGAAAAATTTTAGCCCCTAGGGAACGGTTACAACTACACGTTTGAGGGTTTCTTTTAGAATTCTTTTTGTTTAGTGAAATTAAGCTGTCAGTTCAAATTAATATAGCTTCACTTTGTAGAAATAAATTTCTAAAAATTTACTGAAACAGTTTTTTATGAACTAGCAATTTTTACCAGAAATCATATGATACTTCCAGAAAAATTCTGCCAAAATATTATTCGGAAAACTTTCCTTTGTGTTTTGCAACTTGTATATTTATTCTTACTTCCCTTGCTTAACTTCACATTTCAGAGTATGTAGATTCCGCAAAATAAAAACCATTTAATTTCGTCAGTCTGTTGGTCTGGTGACTGTCTGTCTGTCTTTTGGCGCTCTAACTAAAAAACCACTTGACGCAGAACAATAATATTTGGTAGGTAGTTGACACTACTGCCAACGAAGAACTTTCGTTTAAAAATATACAGGGTGGACCCCATGAAAAATATGATGGCATGGCGTTAAAATCGAAGAAAAATATAAAAAGAATGAGAAAATGTAACGGAGGGCAATAGTATTTTGCATGTAGTTTACACAACTGTTTAAAATGAAAAATATGAAAAAATATACAGGGTGATCACTGTAAAATAATTATGAAACAAATGTGACGGAAAATAATAGTATTTCGCATGCAGTTAACAACTGTCAACGAAGAAAAATATGCAAAATATGGTCATCTTAAAAATATTATGAATAATGTGACGGAGGGCAATAATATTTCACATGTAGTTAACACAGCTGTTAAAGAAAAATATAAAATTTGAAAAAATATACACCCAAAAAAAACTTAAAATACCTTTATTTTTCAAAATATGTAAAAATTCCACTAAGAAAAATTATTTAGAATGCAATTTTATACCTTTATACCAAATTTCAGGAATATAAAATTATTTTTTTGAAACTTCCCATTTTTTCAATAAATTAGTATTTTATTTTGAACCATTCAATTAAAACTGAATAGAAATTATTTTTTGTGAATTAATATTTAAAGTTATGCTAGAAGCTGAAAGTAGGCTATGAGAAAAGCAGTGGATGATTAACATTTGCTCCTACACAACTTTAAATATGAATTCAACTCTTAATTCGCAAAACATGGGAAGTTTCAAAAAAATAATTTTATATTCCTGAAATTTAGTATAGAGATAAAATTGCATTCTAAATAACTTTTCTTAGTGGAGTTTTTTCATATTTTGAAAAATAGAGGTACTTTATTAGTGGTGATTTTTACAACTTTGCTTATAAAACACCCTGTAGAACACCAAATCAAGTCATTTTTGGGATACTTTAGTTTTACAACAAGCACTACTCGATCCCCAAATACCATTCTAAAATTCCAAAATTTTTGGTCCATTTCACCTCTTGTTACATTTATCCTGGAACACACTGTATATACAGGGTAGTTAGTCATCCTACAGAAAAGATAATGAATAAATGAAAGGTGTTAAATAGAAAGGGAAGTTTTGCGTAAATACTTTTACATATTTTTTTTCTCTTAGACGACCACCCGATATATTGTTTTCATTTGAATGACCACATCTTTTTTTCACTAAAAGTATATAAGGTTTTCTTCCTTGACAATAGTGTCAACTACCTGCCAAACATTTTTTCCGTCAAATCGTCTTTTTACATATAGCGCCACAGACAGACGGACAACAGCCCGATAGACAGGCAGACAGACGGGCTGAATTGAAAGGCCACAATTTTCGTAATTTACATAATCTGAATCGTGAAAATCTGAAGAAACCTGAGATGCTTTCAAGATTACACTCTTCTATAAGAGAGGGAAGTAAAATAATGATAAAAATGTAAGAAATTCTAAATACGTCGATATGTACTGCCGTTTTCAGTTAATATTTTTTATCGACCTTTTTAGTAAATTTATGCCATATTTTTTAAACTCACTGTAAATATATACCTACTTTATTTTGGTCCTAAGACTTTCGCAAAGCTGGTGATGACTTGTAGACTGGTTTTCGAGTTTTCTTCTGCGTTGAACATTTTTAATGCTTGACGTTTCAACCATCTTAAACCATCTTATCGTGGTCTTCTTCAGAATATATACTTTGTTTTATTTTTTCTCCTGACATTTGCTTAATTAGTTACAAACTGTTGCATTACAACCGATAATTAAGTCATGGTTAACGGCCTAGGATCCGTATATTATATTGTTCTAAATTCAAGCGAGTTGTGTGCTGCTTGTAAGAAATTACCAGTCAGTACTGAAAGGAAAAAATACAAAGAAAACAATTCCTTTACAGAAGTTTTTCAATCTGAATCAGAATAAAAGCCATCCTAAATATAATACTATGAGGCATTTCCTTTGTTTTCTATTTATTTGTTATACGAAAGGAATTTATTTTTCAGATATGTGTATATATAGATGTATCCCATACTTTGACTTAATTTTTGTGTTTTTACGGTTTCCTCAAAGCGAAGCTGTTCCCTGGAGGAAAATAATTAAATATTGCTGGGTACCTACGTAAATATCTTTCTTATATTGAAATATATAAAAATAAGCTCAGTTTGTTCTGAGTGAAACCAAAATAATGTCTAGTGTAGCCCACGTATTAATTAAAGAAAGTCCTTGGATGAAAGCAATATGTTATTAATATTAAGTAAATACTGGTTTGAATGGTTTGTGCGTGGTCGAGAGATAAGCACACATGGCTTTTTAAATTCGCATCCTGCGAAAGTTTAGATTTTTTTATATTGTTAGTTGCCACAGCGCTACTGTGTCGTGGATATCTGGCTGGTGTTGGAAATACTATATGCATTTTATATTGTAATACATTGTTCAGTTCACTTCTGCACTGAGATTTTTTCAGTAAAAGAAATTAATTCTAGTATCCGAGTATAGGTACTGGGATGTGTCTCTTGTCAATAAATGTATAGCCACCTCCCATACAATGTAATTCAGATCATCAAAGAGGGGTTGTATTACCTGTGGTATGTGTCGTTTCAATATATTTTGATAAGCGGCCCCACGTCCCACACAAAATTGTCAAGTTTTGCGTTCACACAATTTGCACATCTGGAAAGAGCATTACTTCGAACTCCTTAATATTATGATCCAGTAAACATTTTGTGCACACAAATTTGATGCTTTTGCAGTTATTTTGAATGTGGTTGAAACCGCTACATTTTTAGATTTGTAATATCTTAGATAGTACAAACGTCATACTTAACGAATAGATTACCTTGGGCCATTTTGTTCTTATTAGCGGCGCGACGAGATGTCGCTGCACAGGCCCTATGGCCCGTTGTCCTTTCGCTACAAAATCCAAAAAGACCAGAATCCTTTCCACAGAGGCATTCCTTATTCCCTCCAGCAGCACGGAAAAACCAATACCGAAAAGTTTATGCATTATGGTCATAAGACCAGAGCAGGAGGTCGATGTGGTTGGAAGTTTCCGCCATTTCCCCAGAACCTGCAGTCGGGATTGTTAACTTCCCCGAGCGTGTACAGGTGTTTCCTGAAAGAGCCGCTCCAGTCAAAAGCCTTACAATTCTGACGTGCTTGCTGCTTCAGTGCAGGATTTGCTCTGCTCGCTTTGGCAAGGGCCTTGAACTAAGGAGTTTCGCTTGCCGAAGTTCTGGGTGGAAGGCCCAGAAATCAACTATCTTTGGGCCATCACTTTGCAGAGGACCCTGATGGTAGTATATTATTCAGCAAGTATATAATAATGGCTATTACTCGCAAGGGTGATGTTTACGGCACGAGCCGAAGCGAGTGTCGTAAATCATCCGAGCGTGTAATAGCCGTGATACATCTTGCAGAATACTAGACTTTACTGACGACTATTTTAATTTTTTTAATCGTTTAAAAATGAAAAAAATAAACTTAGTTCACAGTAAAACTTTGTTTGACGTTTTAAACGTCAAATAAAAGTATGTCCTCTCCCTTGGAAAAAATAGACTCGCCCTTACGAAAATTGCTAGTTCCTGATTGGTCATAGGTGCGTTATAATGAGATTATGTTCATAATACGTTAGGTTGGAATTATGACTACCATTATTCATCAGTTGTTACATATATTATGCAAAGATGATACGATAGTCGTGGATAAAGGTGTTTATTTTTTTTTTCGTTGACAATTATACTAGATAAATCGTAGTATTATGAGTTTAATAAAAGAAAATCTAAGCCTCATATAGTCATATTTGTCAAAGAGGAAGCTAGCACCCTTCTTCAATGAAATGGCTTCTGATTTGTTACCAGTACATTACGAGATACCGCTCGGATTAGTACTTGGTCC
The DNA here is from genome assembly GCA_936432065.2 of Rutpela maculata. Classification (NCBI taxonomy): domain Eukaryota; kingdom Metazoa; phylum Arthropoda; class Insecta; order Coleoptera; family Cerambycidae; genus Rutpela; species Rutpela maculata. The sequence continues at coordinate 76,362,187 of OW386293.2, read as the reverse complement.
GGTGCTGTTTATTATTTGTATTAATAACTTAATCTAATGCTAACTAATATTTCTGTTTTATTATTTGCGACCACAATATTGTACATAGTCTACCACACAACATGGCTAGTATAGCATTAAACTGTCAGAATTAATAGAAATAATCTTTTAAATAATAATAAATCGCGTGTTCTCATATCGAAATATAAATATACTCGGAAATATAGATGGTGCATAAAATCCTGAGATTGAAAAATACTAGGAGTAAATTTAGACCTTTTGCTGATTTGAGAACCTCATGCAGCTTTAACATAATATGTTACATGAGTTTTAAAGATGATCTTATGGAGAAATCTAAGGAGGTTAGAATCTTAACACTTCCATCTCCATATATTTATGAAAGCCTTTTGTTTGTTAAGAGAAACATGTATCATTATAAACTTGTAAATAACGCACACTGCCTCGGTACTCGAAATAACGTGTCAATAAAATTGAGTAACAATCGGCTAACTCACCACTATTTTTAACAACTGCAAAAAAAAACAAGGAATTTATAGTTAAAAACTTATAAACACAGCCTCTTTCTATAAATCATGCGTTTAGTTTGGTCTTCAAGATGGGATTATACAGGGTGTCTGGGCATTGTATACGTACAAATATTTTGCATGATAATATATTGACCCAAAAGAAACAAAAAAGTCTTATAAAGCGTTTTCTTTACCCCAATAGTTTTGCTTAAGTCAATTGTTTTCTAAAAATGCGATATTTTCAGGCCAGGTAGTATATATAAAATATTGTGTAGGTCAGTATTTCCGGACAAAATAGAACCAAGTTCAATGTTTTCTTACGATCTAAAACTCTCTTTTTATTACTTTTATTGTATTGATAATGAGACTTAGAAAACTATTAAAAAACGCTGGTGTCTGTTTCATGAAAGGCATCCTTGCTGTGGGCGCCGGCGTTTCAACGAAAGTGTTTTTTATACTTCGTTGTTTAACCGTAAGTAAGTCTCCGCTTACCATTCATACAGTGTTGTCAGTGTGTTTGATTTATCTGATTTTAAAGTAAATTTATAGTAAAAATACTAAAACCGTGTAATGAACAAGATGATGAATTAAGTGTTTATTGAAATTAAATTAACCACTAAGAATTTAATTACTGCAATGATTAAAGAAATTTTCTATAATAAATTTAAAAAAAAAAAAAATATTTTATTCTCATCGTTAAAATACATTTTTTGCAGGAAGTAAATTACTGAGATCAGTGACATGTTTGCAATAAATACACAAGGAGCTTCAAAAAACCGACCTGGACATCCTACTTTTTCTAATAAAACCTATGGAATAATTATGATTTGTGAAAAATTGCCATGGCAATGAGTAAATTATTATTAAATGTCAGTTAGTATTTTCATTTTAAAACTGATTAAACGAGGTTAAATTAAAACTGTTTTATTACTTTTAAATGACAGTCTTGCAACACTGTAAAACCCATGCTATTGATACAAATGAGCACGATATCCTTGTCTTTAGTTGTACTATCGTAACTGCCTATTTCTAATTGATTTTAAATAAAAAAATAAGTTTGAGTAATAAAAAAAAATACAGGGTTTTTTACTTCTTTTGGGCCAACATGTCATCCTGCAAAATATTTGTATGTATACCGCAGACACCATGTATGTTACATAATATTTTTCTTAGGTCGCGTTAGAATCCCATGCTTATTGAAAATAATACTTAACTTCCACTTATTTGTTTTAACTACGACATCGCGCCTTTCTCGGCAGGAACAAACATATTGAATATTTTTCTTAAATTCATGTTTTTTATATTCTTATAATGTTACCTTTAGGATTTTAGGTGTCACTTTTCAGTAAAAGTGTTACTCCAGTTTTATCACAGCTCGTTAAATTACGATTTGCAACACATGGTGGTGGAAGTGACATGACGTTAGAGTTGAGGTTTTTTAAGAAAAGCATTGAGGCGTACCTAAATAATCTATAAATAATTCATATAGGTCGTTGAAAAGTTTGAAAATCTAGGGTGCATTTTTCATAACATTTTGCAAGAGTATTTAGTCGCTAATCAAATAAAAATGTCTGGCAAATAAATTATTCTTGTTTGCTATATTTATTTCTTGTACGCATATATTTCATGTGTGCAACTTTATCGTCTTTGTGGCATATTTTGTACCAAATATGACATGTTTTATACTCATTGTATTAATATTGTTGCATCTTTAGTTAGTTTTCCTGTATTTATTTTAATGTATTTACATCTGAGTAACTGTTACGCATTGAAATAGAGAAATAAAGATTAAAAAAATAAAAAAAAATATTTTAAAAAATCGTTGTATTAACATTATTTTTTTTTGCAGGTAAGTTCTGGCCATCCTAGTATCACTGGTAAGAATTTACTTTGAACATTTTATAAACTTTAACATATGTTACATTTGCTCTGCCAGTTGGGCATTAAATCACTGCTGTTAATATGCATATTCATAATCACTATTTTTTATCATATTCAGCAGACTATGGATTTCCCAATTTTGATGTGGTAATATTTTTTTATTAGCTTTCTTGTAAACAGTATCATTTGACAGTTACATTAAGTGTAATGGCTAGTATTTTGACCGTATTATCGGATAAATTTGTGAAAATAGATTTCATATTTAATTGGATAAATAATGAAATAATTTATAATTTAATTTGTCCCTTTTCTTATAATTTTCTAGTATTTTAGGTGTAATACATTAAAGTATAGAAGCATATGTAGGAAAATTATCCTCCGTGGCGGTATTAATGAAGGAGGGGGGGATTTTTTGTGATAATAAACTGACCACACATGAATAATTTCTATGGTGTCACTTCGTGATGTGTGGCGTATAGCATTAATGGCGTCAACAAGATGGCCGCCATTAAGATTTACAAAATTGACATTATCTCAGTTATGTATTAGCCGATTTTCTTTTGTGACAGCTCATATTAATGATAATTAAAATGTTTATAAAAAAAGGTAATTTCAGTGTTTTCTCTTAAGTAAACAGTATTTAAAATATTTGGGTAAATATGGTTTTGGAACGCAATAACTGTACTTTTTTTTTATATTATTAGGAAATATAACCAATAAATATTGCTAAGAAGTCATGGTTCGTGAATCATGACAGCCGTCATGTTAGAAATACATTTCGACGTTTCACCTAAGTTTGCAAAGTACATCTTCAGTCATCTTTACTCCAGGAACTTTGAACACTGAATAAATGCAATATTACACAATATTTTCAATAAATATATTTTCTACAAAAAAATTATTTTATTTTGTTTAAAAGTAAAATTAAATTACAAATCTGAATGATTGGAAAATACCAGTAATGTCATTAAATAGGCATCTAAATGACGTCGTTGATGATATCGTTTGTCATCAATCATTATTGTCGTCATAATTTGACTCCCCTGGTACAATATGTGAATGGTTGTCACACAGTTCGTCTATGCCTCCACACTCACACATATCGGTACACGCTAGGCTGCTTGCAGAACATTTACACGGCGGATTACACGTATTTTTTATACATGAACATCTGACCAACTTGAGAATGGAGTCTGGAGCGGACGGCATTTCGCAGAGAACAGGAATCACCTGTCCGTTTTCCATAGTCCATCCATGTTCAGTAGGGACGGAATTATTGGCTGAGGATTGCAGTCTTGGTTCCAGATCATTACCTGGTAGTTGACTCTCTTCATTGTAGGTATAAAAGCACTTCTTGTTGGTGGCAACTTTTCCCAGCTTGTCTATTTCTTAGAAAACATGGACCAACGTAACTCGTGAAGTTTAGTTATATTCGTTTTAAGCTGGTAGATTTGGCAGATGGATGCTTCTAGTATTGTCATTACGTGATCAGAAATTGTGTGTTCGGTTCCTATTGAAGAAAAAGCGTGTCTACTGTAGCTATACTAAATGCTTTCCAATATGAAAGTTTACCTTTGCCTAGTATGTACCTGTACAATCAGATCCAGATAACGCATGAAAAGCTGGTAGTGAAGAAGCCTGTAATGTACCTAATGAAGTGTACAAATCTGCAACTGATATAACTTCCTTGGAATTGGGTACAAAGTACGATGAGGTGGGAAGTTTCGGGTATCTTCTTATGCTAAGAACCAAAATGTCTGTGTCTTGTGCAAATATATATAGTTTGGTTGCTCCTCTATCGGCGGCATTAATAGCATGAAGAATAATTTTAGTATCTGCCTCTTCTTGCGTGCTTCTAAGATGATCGAAAGAGCCATACCATGTGATGAGGCAATTTCCGAATGCCATGCGACTACAAAGTCCTTCTTCGTTAGTTGCGCATGATGTAGAAGTTTTTCTGCTAAGTATGCAGTTAATTCATCCTTGGTACACATATGCGATAGCAGCTTTGACATAGTTACGTTGACTATGTTTGTGCTATCCGCAATTTTATATCGAGTAGGAACAATTCCCTGTGCTCTCTTTTGCCTTGTCATTTGCTTTATGGAGCCTTCTTTATAAGTATCGAACACAACGTGCAGTTCACTGTAGTTCCAATACTTCCTTTCTATTTTCTTCGTAAATGCTTCTGCTAAATCTGCATGTATTAACGTCGTTATCTTTGTCCAGCGTGTCTTGAAGCTCTGCCATTCCGTCAACAACCGCTACAGGAAACGTTCTTTCCTCAGAGGTATTTAATTAAAATTGCTTTTGAAGGGATTTGCCTCGTGGTATTGGTGGAATTAATTTTAAAATGTCAATCAGTTTACCTTTTTGAGAACACAGATGCATAGTACCGTTGTAATTAAAAAGTGATCTTGGTACAGTAGAAAATTCATATACACCTATTGTCTCGCGTAAATCTATGTCGCGTTGTGATTTGCTTACAACTAGCACCCGAGAAAAAAATATCTGTCTGCTTTTAAATCTTTAACAATACCAGCCTCTTTTATTTTAATTTTTCTTTTGGCGCTTGAACACTAATTTATTCCTCTTAATGGAATCCCATAAATTGATTGTCCTACTGTCAGATATAAGCCTTTTCGTTTTGAATTTATCATACTGCTTTGTACCAAGAGTACGAATCTTACTAACATCTCTTTAAATAGAATCTGAGAAGGCAGCCTTGGTTGCAATATTAATAAGTTCAGAATCTTCGTAAGAAAAAGGATTTCCCACTCGTTTAAGCTCAATACGTAATTTGTTTATTCTGCCGTCCTTAGCTTAAACGTGATAAGTTCGATTTTTACAAAAAATGAGATAAGGCCAAATGTGTATCCTAAGCATCATTCTACAAGTGTTCACTAGCTTAGAAAGTGGTATCTGCTTTTTTTTTATTGAATTATTCCAAAAAATAAGTATGCCATCCTACATTACTAAAACGTGGTAAGTTCGTTTTTTGAGTTTTTTTGCAAAATTTGAGCCGACAAATATAATTTACGAATGCTGATAAATATGTTATTTATTACTAGGTAGATAAAAAAATGGAAAATTAAATAAGAGAATACGCTGAAACTGACATAAACGTGACAGAATCAAATGTATAAAATCTTAATTTTCTCAGTTTTAACATTTAAGGACTTATCACGTTTAAGCTAAGGACGGCAGTATTGCAATATTAAGTATTACTTCTTTCGAGTCGTCATTATGTTTGTGTGATGATGTTTTGTCCTACAATCCCTACCATTAAACACTAATAATTTAACTGAAAAGTTTATTATAATTTATATATCATTAAAAACGAACCGTTACTGTTCACTTTAGAGTAAATAGTTTAGGAACATCTTTTATTGAAATTTTAATTATCTTTAATATGAGCCCTCGCAAAAGAAAATCGACCAATAAATAACTGAGATATTACCATTCTCTGAAATCTCATTTGCCGCCATCTTGATGACGTCATAAATGCTACCCGCCAAACACCCCAAAGTAGCACCATGCAAATAATTTATCAAGAGGTAATTTTTTATTGAAATATTACCCCTTCATTAACTTCGCCCCGGAACTACATATGCTCCTCTACACTCAAAGAAAATAATAGGTGAATTCAACCAAAAAGAGCATATGAAATCGCGCCTATCTAGTTTCATAGTTAAATCAATCAGAAAAGAATAGTCATACAACAACTTTGTTTTCGTAAACAAATAGTAGTTCATATCTTCTTGTAGAACAACAAATTAAATAGTACAACGACTTTGTTTTTTGTTCACCAACTAATTTTTAGGTTGATCTACACTTTTATTGTATGATGAAGTTTTTTTTGGTTGGCCAAAATCTCAGTATTGAGACATCAGACGACCCAAACCAAAGATTAGAGATCGTTTATAAGATCCATCCAAATATATCGATGAATATATATACTATTTTTTTGATTAATTTAACCCATACTATTTGCAAACAAAAGCGCCGATGCGACGGATTAATTCATCAAAGTGGATGGCAGAACGACGTTATGTTTATGTAAACAGAACTGCGGGTTAACTCTACAATATTGGTTTATCTGTCAACTATAATAGTAGAGCAAACTGCTATTGGGTTTACAATTACAATTCGACAATAGTTAAAAATAAAATATACTATTATCTAGTTTAATTTGACAGAATTCAACAAAATAATAGTCAGACGAAAAAAATAATAGTCTTATTCATCTATTTTTTAAGTTAATGTTTGTTTTGTTGTATGACAACTTTTTATTAATTAAAATAACAATCACCTTTTGTTTGAAAATACCATCAATATCATTTAATTTAACAAAATTAACGGTATTGTTAGTTACCCATTTTTTTTAGTTGAATTTACCCATACTATTTATTTGAGTGTACTATTATAAACAGTCTGAAACCTATTTGACGTCACCCTGTAATTCTAAATAACTTCCGCCTTACAAATAATTTGTCAGTTCTGACAAATATAAAAGTATTTTACACCTGGACAATTTTTGCATTTGTTATCCCTTCTTTTATTTGCAGCGTTGTTTTGTTGACAAAATGAATGTTTTGAATCTAATTTAATTCAATTTCCACGGCATACTTACTTAATAAGCGTATTTTCTCGATGTTCTAATTATTATCCACCAAAGAACTTGGGTATTTGGGTTAATATCAAACCGATTTTCGACTTGAAGGTAGCAATGGATTTGTCGTATTCAACTACTGGGTGTCTAAAAGATGTTGCCATTTGAAAAAGTTGACATAATTACAAATTAGTGATTTTGGAAATTTTGGTTTGTCGTAGCTACTAAACCAATTCGAAAAATCTAACGTTTACATTTTTCTCTTATTGCTTTGGTCCACTTAATTGATTTGAGTTCATTCTCTGTACTCTAGATGCAAAAATAAAAATAGCCCTAAAAATCAAGTAGTCTCAAAAATTTTTAAAACTACACAGACGTACTTAAAATCGTCTCCGGAATCAAAAAATGTAAAAATATACAGGGTGTTCCATTTAAAATTTCAAAGTTGAAGTCATTTCCGGGGAAACCGAAAGTGATGGAAAAGTGTCAAATTATGAAAAATTTGCCGTTTTTTGTATATATTGTCCCTGCCAAATTTAAGACTTATATCTAGAAAACTCTGGAAACTATGGCTTGTCTAATGATTCCGTTGCCACCCGGTATATTTAATATAACAAGACAGATTTTCATTTTCTTACTTCCTTAAATAGTGTGTTTCTATCAATGGCAAACCGAAAAATGCATGTATAATTTTAAAAAGTTAAGAGCAAATCTGATTATAATTTTCTAAATGTGATTCTTAAAACACAATACGGTAGCTTTTTATGGGTGATTATATATGGACCGTTAAAAATTGATTACCACATCATATTTTCTTTTTATTACGAGTATCGAAAATCTTAGCAGGATATTTTATGTAAGGTTTTATGAACCGACATAATAACTCTATAAAACGATATTTTACGGTAGAATTTAAACTACCGAGCTAGTTCGCAATATTCACACCAGAGTACGTGCGCTAGGTAACTACATAATATCCATATAGTATAGTGTAATCAAACTTGATGTAGTGGGTTACATTATACTCCCATTATTTAAGTTAGTTTGACTATAGAGCTAAACTAAATTCACCCTTTATTGCCGGTAACGCAAACATGAGATCCATAGTTGGTGGTTCAGCTATTATTTAATAGGATCTATATATTGAATTTCAAATCACGTTTACTGAAATGAACATAATTTTTATTACCTAATGTTTTAGTGGGGGTATAAAATTGTTTTTATACAGTTTTGACAACACGATATTTACGCACCACTGTATGTGATATTTTATAATCCAGTTAGTATTTTTCGTGCTCAATAAACACATCTCCTTTATTGAAGATATTTACTAGATGTTCAATGGGAGGTGTTATTTTCAAGTGCTAGTGATATACAGGGTGTTCGGAAATTCCTGGCGTCAACTTTAAGTAGTTTTTGCAAAAAAATGAAAGGAAGTTCCCATATACGTAAGAGAGAAATAATTCTCATTGACATAGTTTAAGTATAATACAAAACAGTTTTACAAACAATAGAAAAAATTCAAAAGTCACAAACATACGACAAAAGTTGACTATTTTAGAAACTATGTTTTTATAATAATAATCTAAACACATGAAAATGTGTCGGTTTACGGTTTATCAATTAAGAATTTTTTAGGACCTTCCTAAATTGTTTATCGGAAGAGATATTTTTTAATGCTACTGGGAGACGGTTGTATATTTTCAAACTATTATAAATTACAGAGTTTCTTGTTAAACTGGGAGATGGTAAGGGTAAATCGATATTATTTGGTTGGCGAGTACCATGATTTTTTACGTATTCAAAATATTTCGTTTTTTATGAAATAGGCATACCGTTTCGTGAAACAAAAATGGATACTACCATTAATATAGGTTAATGGAGGTTTGCAAGAGTCTCTTAAACGCGCTTTACTCGTATATCTTACTAGCTGATACCCGCGTGGATGACTTCTTGCCCATGGAATTAAGAACATTGACATACTAACTTATGCCAATAAAGAAGTACTACATACTCACTGAGTACTCCTATAGTACTCAGGAAATACATTCGAGGGAACCCACTGCGCAACCATGGTACCCGGGGAAACCCACTACGCGTTCATTGCACTCAAGGAAAACTTCTGCGCATCCATAGTACTCGAGGAAACCTACTGCACATCCATTATACTCGAGGAAACCTACTGCGCATCCATAGTACTTGGGGAAACCCACTGCACATCCATTGTACTCGAGGAAACCCACTGCGCATCCACTGCACTCGAGAAAATCCACTGCGCATCTATGTTACTCGGGGAAACCCACTGCGCATCAAAATTTGATAACAAATCCTTATTCTATTTTTGTGTTAAAGCGAGTTAAATGAAAAAATATTTTTTTTAATCGACAATAAAGCACATGATCGGGTATGTGTCAAACATGCTTAAAACATCCCTATCCCTGTTCACCCGTTCGGGGAAGTCTCTTTTTGAAAACCGTCGAATACGTGTCTCCTCAGAAGAGCCCTTCGCTGGAATATCGCGATTTCAGAGATGCGGGTACCCTTCAGACTATCTAGGTACCACCCGTTTTCATCCCTTCAAAAAGTGAAAATCTAAATTTCGTCTTACTCGTGTCTCATAGATTCCAATAAAGAGTGTTTCTGCCAAATTTCACGCTTCTAAACTTAAAAACCTCTCCCTCTCCGTTCACCCTTTCGGGATCTCTTTTTGTAAACCGTCGAATACATTCTTATTTCCAGAAGAGTTCATCGCTGTAATAATCACGTTTCTGACTTACGCGATTTCAAAAATACGGGTGCGCTTTAAACCATCTACCACCCCCTTTTCACCTCTTCAAAAAGTGAAAATCGAAATTTCGTCTTGCACGTATCTAATAGATTTCAACAAAAAATATGTCTGCCAAATTTCACGGATCTAGAGTTAACCGTTTCCGAAAAAGCCTAAAATTTCAACCCGCTTTTTTCCCTCACGGGGGTCGAATTTCGAAAAATCCTTAGTAGTTGCCTACGTCATTCGAGGAACCTTTATGTACAACTTGAAGTTTCTAGACCCAGCGGTTTGAGCTGTGCGTTGATAGATCAGTGAGTCAGTCAGTCAGGGTATTCTTTTATAGATATAGAAGATTGCTCGTTTTTGCAAAATGAATTCAGTAGTTGTTGACTGCATGTGCATAATATCCATATCTTAGATGTAACTCTATTAGGGAAAGGTAAGCTGTCTTTGCTGTATAGTATCCGAGTTCGATGGAAATTGTGCGAAGCTTACATGTTCTTGAAAATTTAATAACTTTTCAATATACAATCCAAGAAACTTTATATGAGTTTTGAGTTTCAGATTGTGACTTCCGACTGTAAGTTCTTCCAAGTTACAACCAAAGGCGTTAATTTTAGCAATAAAGAATGTGAGAAGAAGTGTCCCGAAATGCTTCCTAAAGTTAGGGCTAGAGCCTTTTGAAGATGGGGCCCTAAAGTAGGATTTTATTTAATATTTAAGCAATTCTTTGTGCTTCAGCGATGACATTCGGTACGTTATTTAGTATTAGTAAGGACTATTATTTCATGACATTGGCCAAAATGAAATTCAACTAAGCGCGTAGTGAGCACAAAAAAAAAAGGAATGTAATGGGGGACAATAATATTTCCCATATAGTTTTCCCATAACTATCGAAGAAACATATTTAAAAAAAACCGCTGCCCAAGGAATCACTACTTCCACATCCAAATTTTTTATCCAAGTCACTCACAACGAAAAAAATTTGTATGTGGAAATAATTGTTTATGGAACTTTAATAATATAATATTTGAAATCCTCTACCCCAAAAACCCATAAAACGATACCCCACATCGGTAGCGGGGTGGGGGTGGTGATGGGGGGGTAGTGGGGGTGGATGAAGTAAAAAAATATTTTGATCTTTCTGGTTCTTGTACACACACTAAATCACAATTTTTTTTCATCCCCTTTAATAATGGGGTGGGGGTGGTAATGGGGGTGGCTAATGCCAAAACTTTTTTTGGGACCTTAGCTTCTTTTGTATATACTAAATACCAATTTTATGGACTCTTACCTGCTTGATTTACCTATTTTCCCCAAATTTACCAATTTACCCCCCAACCTTAAGACGGAACAAGATGAAAATATAATCTAGTTCTAGATCTCGTTAAAATACATATGTGTACCAAATTTCAAGTCAATATCTCAGAGTAAACGTGCGCACAAAAAAGTTACAGACAGACCGACCGACAGACAGACAGACCGACAGACAGAAAATTTTTTTTCGTTCAAACTTAAAATCTCGACGTTTCGTGACATTCTAAGCCTATTTGAACAATAAAAATTTTTAAAAATTTTTTTGTCGTTACTATACTTCCACTGGATGTGGAAGTAATATACAGGGTAGTCATCCAAAAAAATAATTAAAGATATGTGACGAAGGACGATATTTCGCATGCAGTTAACACAAATGTCAAGGAAAAATATAAAAAATGTGAAAAATGCGACGGATGATAATATTTCACATGTAGTTAACGCAACTGCCAAAATGAAATATATACAGAATGATCACTATAAAAAATAGTTATGGTAGAAATAATATTTGGACTGTAATTGACACGATTACCGAGAATGAAACCTGACTTTTAGTGAAAAGTATACAGTGTGGTCACACTAAAAATAATAATTAGAAACGATATAGAGGAAAATAATATTTGGAATGTAGTTGTCACTATTGTGAGGAAGAAAACCTGATATACTTTTAGTTAAAAAAAATATAGAGGATGGTCATCCTACAGAAAAGATAGTGATTAAATGAAAGAGGGAAGTTTTGCGTAAATACTTTTACAAATTTTTTTATTTTGACACTAGGATATGATTCCCTTATCAAAATAGAAAAAGATCCTCTGCTGAACATCGTAGGATCAACCGTTTTTTATAAAAACAATTAACAATTTACGAATAATGGTAGTCATAATTCCAACCTATCGTATTATGAACATGAACTCATAATAACACACCTTTGACCAATCAGGAACTAGCAATTTTCATATCAACGGGCTAGTCCATTCTTCCAAGGGAGAGTCCATGTTTTGGTTTGACGTTTAAACCGTCAAGCAAAGTTTCTGGGATCAAGAGATTAATTAGATTATTATTTATTGAAATCAGACCTGCAATAACTATTTTAAACTAGTTTTTATAATAAATGGTTGCTCCTATGGTGTTTAACAAAGAGGATCTTTTTTGTATAAATTTGATAAGGGATAGGGGAACCATATTCCGGTACCAAAATTTTAAAAAATATTAAACTATAAAGGAGGGCGCCTTCCTTTCCTACGCCCCTGGTTGAATTTTGTTGTGGCCAATGCCAAGAAATAATGTAGCCTTATTGAAACAAAATAACGTACAGAAATTCATCGCTGTGACACAAAGTTTCTGAAATATTAAATTAATACCTACTCTAGATCCCTAGCTACTTAGGAGGCTTTTCCGGACACGTCTGTATAAGCTATTTTTCATATTTGTTGGTAAACTGTCATTACTCAAAGTTAACGACGTGAGTTCCCGGACACCCTGTATACAGGGTGTCAGTAATTTAGGAGCCTGTAAATGAGTGTAGTCTTTTCAAAGCAGCATACGCCCAACTTATGAATATATTTCATTAAAATTTCGCATTTTGGTCGCCATGTTGCTTTCACCACATTGAATACAATTGTTATTAACATTTATTTTTCTCGAAAATATAAAAGAACCTAAATGTAAAAGTTATTTTTCAATTGAAATAAAAAAAATTGCTTAAAAATTTTGCATTAACAATACTGTAACTTTAGCCAATATAGGTCGGCCATATTGAATTTTCTTCGAAAATTTTTAAAAATTCGAGCTTGGATTTTGAACGAACAGGTTTTTTTATCGTAAGAAAAAATTGACCTGTTATTGATTTTTAAATATTCTCAGTGTCTCCTAATAAAAATTCCAATTTAGTTAATATACACGTATCCGTAATAGGTTTTTGGGTATAGGTAAATTTACAAACGTAAAAATTTGAAAATGCGATATCTCAGCGAAAAAAATAGATATATGTGCAAACTCAACGGCATTTGAAAGGGCAAGGCTTATACTTTAAGATGATGGGTGTAGTTTTTTGAGTCAGAGAAAAAATTCGATGCTACATAACCTCAAATATAGGCCAAAATCGCTGTTTTTGCACTTTTAGTTTAGGATATCTCGGAAACCAGAGCCAATTGAGATATTTGGACCTCGGATTCCAATTCAGCACACCCAAGACCGTCGAAAAAGTTTATTCTTATGTCTTAAGTAAAAATCTTGTCGGCCTGTGTAATCTTCCACAGGCAAGCAATCAATAATTTGATTGTAAACGCATATGCAAACAAATATTTGCATTTCTAGTACTTTCCATTAGTTAATCAGTCTTGTAGAATTGCACTGGAAATATTAAGCTGAAAATTATCCCTGCAATATCAGAATTAATATGTTTCTGCATACATTCGGCTGGCATGTGTGCTATACAATTCAGTAGGGTGATTGAAACGGGGCGTGGTAATATGTTTCACATATTCGAGTACGAATTGATCGTGTATTTCCCTGCAAAGAACATGGCCACTGAAACAAGAGAAAATAGGTCCGGAGCCGGAAAACATAAGGAATTCATTAGGTCCTGTGAGCAGCTACAGTGCCAGAAGTGTGGAAAGCTGGGAATAAACTTGTTATTGTAATTCTGAAACCGGCTAATTTTGAAGTCTGCACCCATTACCATTAAATTGATACGAATGTTGCGAAGGTTTTGTTTTTCGGTCCCTTACCTCTACAGGGCTTTGTAATTTCAATAAAGAGCATTGTATAAATTATATGGTCCGCTAGATACTGTAGCCTCAGGGGATATTTTCTACGTTCCGGCCCTGCAGATCCACCGGCGCCAGTTCGTGATGAGATATACTTATAATTAATTTTATCGCGGAATTAATGTAATGTTGCTAAGTTAACTAAAGACTCCTCAAGCATGCTCATTATGTAGCAATTAAACACTCGAGCCGCTCAAACGTAGTCGATATTAACTTCTCTGAACTATGTACAAGGTAAAACCAGCATGCAATTATTAACGTCAATCATATTAATTTTTTAAAAGAAAATAGGTTTAAGGCTGGTCGTTTCATCCCGATATACTAAAGTCTGTTCGCTGATAGAGTCCCAGTGTGACGTCACGAACGACTGAACTAAGATGCCATAGGTTCGTTGGTGTTTTCGAATGCACAGTGGCGTCGCTTTGTTTTATATTTTACTTGATGTATTTAATTAGATTTATTTAAAGGAAATTGAATTATAAGCATATATGATACATCTATTGTAAATTTATAGTAATTTAAGTTAAATAAGTAAATTATAATATTGAATTGTGTTGGTTTCAAGTAAAGAATATGATAGAGCAAATACAGTGTGTTTCACTTCTCATGAAGACACCCCTGTATCTTTTTTATTTGTGGCCGAATTCATTTCAAATTTTTATCAGCCATACAACTCCATAAGACGACTTTATTCAACACACAAATGCCGCCCAGATCTAAAACGCCGGCCTACTGCGGTAAAAAGAAAATAGAAATTTTCGAGAAATCATAGTAGGCTTAGAGATATACAAAAATTTTGTTCATAAAAGTTGTTCAGAATCACTTGATATGCCCCCCTGTAAAATTTTGTGAAAATCAGAATATTAAAAAAAAAAAAAAATTTGTTTCACTTCTCGTGAAGACACTCCTGTATCTTTTTTATTTGTAACCGAATTCATTTCAAATTTTTATCAGCCATACAACTCCATAAGACGACTTTATTCAACACACAAATGCCGCCTAGATCTAAAACGCCGGCCTACTGCGATGAAAACAAAACAGAAATTTTCGAGAAATCATAGTAGGCTTAGAGATAGACAAAAATTTTGTTAATAAAAGTTGTTCGGAATCACTTGATATGCTCCCCTGTAAAATTTTGTGAAAATCAGAATATTTAAAAAAAAAAATTTTGTTTCACTTCTCGTAAAGACTTTTTATTTGTGACCGAATTCATTTCAAATTTTTATCAGCCATACAACTCCATAAGACGACTTCAAATTTTTATCAGTTATAGAACTCCATGAGACGATTCTATCTAACACATAAAGATAACTTTTTACAGCAAATGAAAGTCATACACAATTATTATTGAAATTATTTATTATTTAATTACACGTGTATGCAAAATTTCAGCTGAATTGGATAACGGGAGGTGGGTAAATTTGATTCATTCATACATAATACATACATACATACATACATACAGATTTCCAAGTATTATAAAACCATTGAAAAAAAGAAAACAATATTACATTTAAGTTGATGTGTAATAGTGTAATAATAAAAAGTGTCCCTTTTAGCGTTTTATTAAATGCCGATATTTGTTCACAACCTTCATTTGTTGGAAAAAGTTCTCTTTAGGTGTTAGATAAAATCGCCCTATGGCTGATGAAAATTTAAAATGAATTCGGCCACAAATAAAAAAGATACAGAGGTATCTTCACGAGAAGTGAAACAAAAAATTTTTTTTTTAAATATTCCGATTTTCACAAAATTTTACAGGGGGGCATATCAAGTGATTCCGAACAACTTTTATTAACAAAATTTCGTTTATTTCTAAACCTACTATGACTTCTCGAAAATAGCGATATTCTTTTTATCGCAGTAGGCCAGCGTTTTAGATCTAGGCGGCATTTGTGTGTTGAATAAAGTTGTCTTATGGAGTTGTATGGCTGATAAAAATTTGAAATGAATTCGGCCACAAATAAAAAAGATACAGGGGTTACTTCATGAGAAGTGAAACACACTGTATAGATAGATAGATAGATAATTCTTTATTAGTTCCGTAACAAGGAAAGTTACATATAAAAACCCAATCGGGTGTGGAACATGTCACAATGAAACAAAAACATTCTTACAACTAAACACATTTGTATATATAAAAGAAAGATAATATCATTATATCTAACACTGAAAAAGACATTTAAAAACACAAATCATAATAACTAATAAAAACTCATGAAAAATAGTATATTTTACTTAAATTTGTTTTCCATTATTCTACCTACTTCACTGTCATCATAAAATTCTTGTAATGTATAATAAGGTTTAGTGAAAAGATAGTTTTTTAATAAAATTTTGAGTTTGTTCTTTTGGAGACTTCTAAAGTTTATTGGGAATTTATTATATACTTTTATTATACTAAACACATTTCTTTGAATATATGCATATATCTATCCGCTATTAAATCATTTTTCAGTCTTGTATTGTACTCATGTTTTCTGTCACAGTCCTCAAAAAGATCCTTATTTTCACTAACAAATATCACAGATTCATAAACATACATAGCTATTATTGTTAAAACTTTTTTAGTAATAAAAACTTCTTTGCAACTATCAGTTTGCTTCATATTGTATAAGGCTCTTAAACACTTTTTTTGTAATATTAAAATTCTTTGTACATCACTAGAATTTCCCCAAAAAATGATTCCATATCTAATTCTCGAATGAATGTAAGGCAGAGAGCGCAGCTTCTGTACTGACATTATTTTTTATTACCCGCAGTGCATATGAATATCTTGCAATATTTTGAGCTAGTGAGTCAATATGCAGCTTCCAGTCTAATCTCCTATCTATATTAACACCCAAGAATAAAACACGCTCACTTGATACAACTTGGTCGTTTTTATAGTGTATAGTTAAACTTTCCTGATTTCTATTGCCAAAAAGTAATGATTGTGTTTTTCCAACATTGAGTAAAAGATCATTTGCAGAAAAATATTCCTTTAATGAGTTCACTGTATTTACGACTTTTTGTAATAAGATATTTTGATCTTTTTCACTAAAAATAAGTGTAGTATCATCGGCATATAAAACCATATAATCATTTGATACAGTTGGTAATTCATTGGTGTAAATTATGTAGAATAGAGGTCCTAAAATTGAACCTTGCGGTACACCTTTTTTTATTCGAACTTTTTCTGATTTAAGTAACTTTCCATCTTTATCAGTTTCTCCCACATACTGCATTCGATTTGCTAGATATGATTTTACAAGCTGTAATGAAATACCTCTTACTCCATAAATTTCCAGTTTTTTGCAAAGAAGTTCATGATTTACTGTGTCGAAAGCCTTTGATAAATCTATACACATTGCCAACGTCACATTATCATTATTTAATGAATTTAATACTTTGGATATAGCTTGATATATTGCACGAACCGTTGACCTATTTCTTCTAAATCCATTTTGTTGTTCTGATAATATACAATTTTTTTCGAAAAATGATATAAATCTGTTATAAATAATTTTCTCAAATATTTTGTTTATATTTGATAGAACTGACACCGGCCTGTAATTCTTTTCGTCATCTTTTTCCCCTTTTTTATGTAATGCTTTTATCTGTGCTATTTTTAACGAATCCGGAAATACACCTGTAGTTAAAGAAAGATTAATAATATGAGACAAAGGACATGAAATAATTTCAGCACACTCTTTTAATAATGAAACATGAATTTGATCTTCTCCTACTGATTTCTTATTTTTTAAATCCCTTATACATTCTAAAACTTCCAATGGATTTGTTGGATTCATAAAAATTGATTTTTCACATCTTACAACTGTTTCTAGATTAACATCATTATTTTCATTTACATTTGGACATGCATTAACAAAGTATTCATTCAATTTATTAAGGGTTAAAAGTGAGTCTTCATATTTCTCTGAGAAATTATCTAACATAGTAGTTGTTTTATTTTCCTCTGTAATCTGTCGAATTAATGTCCATGTAGCTTTAGTTTTATTTTCTGCGCTCATTATAAACCTAGTATTTGAAATTTTTTTTGCTTCTTTTATGACATTTCTTAATATTTTATTGTATATGTTAAATTCTTCCTGACTAATTTCCCCATTTCTTTTTTTGTTATATAAATTTCGTTTTCTTTTGCAAGATATTTTTATTCCATTAGTTATCCACCCATTATGCTGTTTTTTTACTTTATATCTTTTACAAGGTATCACTAGATCCATTAAATTTTTTATTTTATTAACAAAATTATTATAGGCTACATTTACATCATTCGAATTTAACGCAGAATCCCAATCTAATTTATTTAGTTCTTGTTTATATTGTAGTAATTTGTTTCTCGAGAAGACTCTTTTGTTATAAAATCCACTTTCTTTAACTTCTGACTTTTCAGTTTTAAAACAGAT
Source organism: Rutpela maculata (assembly GCA_936432065.2). Classification (NCBI taxonomy): domain Eukaryota; kingdom Metazoa; phylum Arthropoda; class Insecta; order Coleoptera; family Cerambycidae; genus Rutpela; species Rutpela maculata. The sequence goes on along the minus strand of OW386293.2, from coordinate 76,343,927 downwards.
TAATTGAGCATAGTGATCAGATAAAGCAGATTGTAAAACTTCACTCTCCGAACCTTCAAAATTAACAAAAATATTATCAAGTGTAGATGAATCTTTTATTTCTCTAGTTGGTTCAAAAATAGTTTGAGATAAATTGTAAGTATAAAATAGATCTAAAAAGGAATTGTTTTGTGCATTTTTTACTAATAAATTTATATTGAAGTCTCCTGCAATGATAAGCTTATATTTCATGTATTTTATCTTGATGTATTCCAAAATTTGTTCCATCTTTTCAGTAAACGTATCTAAAATACCTAAACCTCTTCTGTATACACAAACAAGAATAATTTTTAATTTAGATGACACTACACACGCACATTCAATATTTCCTTCGTCACTACATTCTACAATAAAATTTTCTTCCTCAAAGTCAAAGTTCGTCGTACCATAAATACACGCTCCACCGTGTTCCAATTTGCTTCTTGAAAATATCGATAACAATTTATATCCTTGTATCTTCATGTATTTTTGTTCATCTTTCTTCATCCAATGTTCTGTTAAACATAGCAGATCAGGTTTAAATTTCATGGATTTAACAAATATTTCTATTTCTAATGTCTTATTATGTAAACATTGTATGTTTTGATGAAGAATCCCTATTCTTCCGATGGCTTCATTTTCTTCACATCTTCTACTTATCACACACTGTTCTAGTGCTGATTGCTATTCGTTGGACGTATACAAAATAAATACACTTAAATAGTTGCAGCTAAATCTTCTTACAGCATTGTGTAACTCTGTAAATCGACCCGCCTCTGGAACCGCCAGCCGCGTTAGATGACGACATTCCTTACGCAAATTGGTTTGCTGTCGAACAATAGAAATGCCGCACGTCGGTCATAACTTGACCACAAAGATTAAAATTTACGTTACAGATTGGGTTACAAACAATATTTCAATAAAGACGAGGAAGGATAGAGCTCCGGACGATATTCCTTACACTATACGACCCGGATTCTATCAGCGAACAGACTTTATCTAATATTTATCTGAGAATAGTTTTTGGTGTGCATGTTTGATTTCTTTCCACCGCGAATAATATTATTTGCCACAAAAATAAAGTACTTTACAATTAACTCATTAGCTGCTGTTATGATAAAAAAATAGAGTAGTTGCCGAATAACTGTAAAAGAAGTATGCTGAAAGAAAACCAAGGAGAAACGGTTAATATGACGGAGCAAATAGAAATGTAAGAGCAAGCACCCATTCATTCGCCTTAACCGTATACGGGTCTCCTCAAGGAAAAATATGTTTGGCTGAAGTGGCGACGAAATCGGGTTGTTGCGAAAGTTTAGGAATTGTTTCAAGTGTACAAAAAAACATGACTGAAAATCTGGACAGATCGTCTGCAGGTATTATAATATTTTTGTGCAGGAATAAAAAAAATCACTAATTATAGACATTTATTTTTCTCTTTATATTATATAAAATAACCATTATTAGTGAGCCACTCTGCTGTACCTACGGCCAATGATCGTACACGTGGTGGTATTCTGACCCCATAAAAAGAAATTAAGTTTTTGAAATAAATGAAACGTAAGGCGAAACATGTAACATATACGGGTAATCTACCATGGCATGCGGAAAATTTACCAGTAGGTTGTCCCCACTGAAAGGAGTTAAAAAAATGAAAAATTATAAAAAATGACCAAAAAAAATTACCTTATTTTTTTGTAGAAAGCGCCGCCAATGACTTTAACCAATCTGACGTAACGCGGTACAATCATATCACTTTATCAGACTTGAGATTGGCACTATTGACAGCAAAGCTGAAGAGGATAGAAGTGACTTTTTGGTTTTAATCAAATCATTTTACAAAAATAGCGAAATAAATCGAAAAGACATTGACCCTATGCTAGTGAACTTTACGACAAGTTATTTACTTAAACCCGTCAATAACACAAAAACAGCAAAACTTTGGTGGTGCTTTGTACCGGCCGGTGTCCTGATGTTCGACCGAAAACAAAAAACGCGGACTTTGACCGCTCCCGCCAGCCTAACTTTTTATGCCAATTAAGGAAATGTAAACATCTCAGTCATCACAAGTAAGTTCATCGAACTATTACTGACCACAGACACGTAACAGTAGCGAATCTTCGTAAGTTTTAACCATTTTTAATATACTAAATTACCTCAGAGCACTCTAAAATTTTGCAGTGGCCTTCCCACATTGAAGACTAGTACACCATTTTATTTTCCGCATATCATGGGAAATCACGTTGTATAAAGTGATTATCGGAGCATAATTTCGTTACGCTGGTCATAAAAAACAATAATTCATAATCATAACTGCTGCCCGCAGAATATGGTTCAATTGCTAGTATTTCAAATGCCAATGAGTTACCAGAGGTAGGGATCCTGAGGACGTACTTGGCAGAGACAGACCGTTAAATTATCTGCGCATTGCACTTCTAGATATCGCCATTCCGATGTATTTATTTGCACATGTATTTAGAATTCAATTACAGAAAATAATTTGTTGAATTTTTTTTTATTTTTCTCAACCTCAACAGATGACGTAATTCCGCCAGACGTGCTATGCAGCAGGCGGAGGCCAACTAAAATAATTCATGAATCACAAAACGTGTGGCAAAACGTTGTGAATAAGAACCAAATATGTACAGGGTGGGCCCTTAAAAAAATAATTAACGAAAAAAGTGTAACAATAATATTTAGCATGCAGTTAATACAAATGTCGAGGGAGATATCTGCTGTTCTTTTAGTAAAAAATATATAGGATGGTCGCCCCAAAATATAATTAATTAAGAAACTATGGTGGGAAGTAATATTCAGAACGTAGTTGACATAACCGAGGAGGAAACATGATATACTTTTAGTTAAAAAATTGTACAGGAAGGTCGTCCAATAGAGAAATAAATAATAAATAAAGCTGCCAAATAGAGAAAAAGTCTTGCGTAAATACGTTTACAGATTATTAAAAATACTTTGCTGTCTCTTTAAAAGGTAAAACATAACACCGGCACACAAAAAAAAGTCGTGAGCCTGTCAGAATTTCTCTTGAAAACGGAGGACGTTTGACTTTCATCAAATGTAGAAAAAATTCCGATGACATGTGCCAAATCTGATTCAGCGCACAAAAATACATACATTATTTTGATAAGTTTTGTTTCAGATTCACGAATTCACGATTCACTTTTTTTTAGTAAAACAATTTTTTTTTTTTAGAGGATCATAGTAAACAAAACAAATCTAATTTGAAAGCTGATCAAATGACTTAATAGAGTTGTATATTTTTACAAGTTTTTAAAGCAAAGGCTTTTCTATAATATTTATTTTTATTTTGTATGTTAAATATAAGCAAATGATTCTATCAAGAGTGTTTTTCCCCATTTATTCCCTTTATTGTATTAAGGGCCCTCGACGCAAATCGCTGCAACATCAAACTAGTACCAGTCTGTTAGTGGAAGTTGGTCATCGGGGGTTCTCTTTGCACAGGCTGATTAGAGCGTATTACTCGGTAATCCACAACAACTAACCCTACGGCGCGGCTATAGTTAATTTACCCGCACAACTTCTCTGTTGTTTAGACACCAAACATCTACGGATTGTCTAGCAGTAACCAGCAGCAATAGAAAATATGTAATATTCTCACAAGTCGAATATTAATAACCATTTAAATTATCTTATTATAATTCTAATTAATAACATTGGACCATAAGTTTCTACGAGCTCTGTAAGTATATATAGTGATTTGGCTTATTGAAATTACCGTTACCTGGCGGATAAAAGCACCAAGGGTATACTAATAAATATTAGCCTCTGGAATTTCTAAAAATTTTCATGTACAGCACTAAAATCCAAAATGGAGGAGAAATACTACAAAATATCACATGTAGCCCAAGAATTTTAGTTTTTGACCCGGAATTAATTATTGTAAAGCTGAAAAATTGTATGATTGTAGTTTTGGTCTAGGATAACACGTACCAAAAAGTCCCTTACTCTCCCCCGTCGGTTTCCCTGTTTTTGCGGAGCAACAAGTTCCTAAGTCGCAGAAATTGCAGAGCTGGCTATAAAGTGCAGACCCGATTTGGGTTGAAATGATTATAAAAGCTTCGGAGAAGCATATCCGTTCGTATTTCAGATGTTTCCATGCATATTTTGTTCATAATTGCCATTATTGACGGGGCTGCTTTTAGCAGCGAAACTAGTAGCGAAAAGAAAATTTTTTTATTGCATTTTTGAATACATATATATATATTCGTAGGTAATGATAATATCAACATTTTTACCTACAAATTATGACCCAAGAGCTAATAAGAAGGCTATTAGCCTCAAATTCTCAAAATGATTTTGACGACCAACGCGTATTTTTCAGGTAAAACTCGTATTTAAAAAAAAAATAGTAACCTGGACCTTTTCGGGCCGATTTTAAGTCCCTAGTACATCTAACATAGAAGTTAGCCGCGAAACAGACGACAGCGTTTTCCCCGCAAGAGCGTAATTTATCAAGTAATGTGTTAATAAACAAAAATTGAATAGCCTGGCCCATTTCAGACCACTTTTAATCGAAGGGTGGATTCTTTAGCTTTAATTAAAAAAAAAATTAACTAGTACATCTAACATAGAAGTTAATCGCGAAATGGTCGTTGACGGCGTTTCCGCTGCTAGTGCATTTTTTATGTTAAACTAAAATAAAATAAGATCTATTAACCTGGCCCTTTTCTGGCTGATTTTAATCGAAAGGTGGGCTCTTTACCTTTAATTAATAAAAAGAAATAAGTCGCTAGTACATATAACATAGAAGTTGATCGCGAAATAGTCGTTGCTAGCGCATTTTTTTAAATAAAATAAGATCTTTTAACGTGGCCCTTTTCGGACCCATTTTAATCGAAAGGTGGGCTCTTTGCCTCTAATTAAAAAAAAAATAAGTACAAAAATAAGTACACCTAACACAGAAGTTAATTGCGAAATAGACGTTCGCACCGTTTTCGCTGCTAGCACATTTTTTTAAGATACACTGAAATAAAATGAGATTAACCTACCTATTAACTATGAATCGATTTAACTGACACGAAAACCAATTTTTTAAATGTGACAACCTGTATTTTTTTGCATATTTAGATCCTGCTGGCTAAAATGCATATGATCTGACCGTCAAATATTATTTTGATTTTCAAAAAATAGATTTTTTAATTTTTAGTTTTAATAATAGAAGGCCGCGATTTTACCAGAATTGCCCCTATGGGACAACCTGTTAGATCTTTAAATTACGAAGAAAATGATATGCATAATGTTTACCTTCTCTTTTACTAAATTTATAATTAAAAGAAAAAGAATGTTTCGATATATATTTTTATTAATATTTTAAATTTTAGTGTTGTACATGAAAATTTTTAGAAATTCCATTTATTAGTATACCCTAAGGTACCTTCATACCAAATTTGGTGCTTTTAACCGCCAAGTAACGTAATCTTGAAATACAACTCTAACCGACCCCACTAATAGGGAATCTGCTGGCCAAACATTTATTGGCAATATAAATAACCCACAATCAATAGCAAATGGAAGTCCAAGATAGACCTCCTTCGAAGACAAGACACTAGGGTGGTCCTTATAAATATAGGATTTTTTTGTAGTTTTTTCTGACCCTAAAATATTTGTAATTAATAAAAAATAAATTGTCGGAAAATATGAGCTTCATTTATTAATGCTAAGGCGTGCCCCCAGAGCCTGGAGTACTTGTAACTATATTTAAATATGATGCTGTGTCATTTCACTCTAGTGATGTGTCGTTCATGAACGATCCGTTCATAATAAACGGATCTTCCAAAAGACCCGTGAACGATTCGATCACTCTCCGTGACCCTATCTTTCATATGACCTGACTGAACACGGAATTTTGGACGTATTTTCTACTAAGATATTCACGATCGGTGCGCGGCGAACGAGAACCAACATGTAGGAACCAACATAATGAACTGACCATGTACCCACCGGGGTGCCACCGTGTCTGTCGTTCATATGAACGAATCTTCGTGAACGGGTCATTTGAGTGATTGACCTGGTAAGACCCGTTCACTCAAATGAGCCGGATCTTACCATCACTAGTCACTACTGCCAAACTTACAATTAAACTAATCCTCTATCTGGCTGTTTTTACCTGAAGATTGTTGGGCGTGTGTGCATCACATTACATCATCCTATGAGGATTTGTAGGAGTCTCTCCCTGATGAAGAGACTCTTTAAATCATAATATTAGCCTCTACCTGTTTAGTGAAGAATTCACTGTTGCATAGTTAGTGTCCGAATTTTCCGTTTTAAAAGTGCATGTGATACTGTATCGTGATGGCTTCGAATATTCATTTACGAGAAAATATATCTCATTAGACATTATTCGCAACAAATTGCTAGAAGCAAGCTACCAAAGAAGTTTTGAGTGTGCTCTTTTAATATCTTCGAAGAGTGAAATTGAATCTGTAGAACAGTGCTAGGATTGGTGATTCAAGAAGTCATAATTTTCTGGGAGAAAGCTCGGATTTCAATCAGATATGTCAAACATTGCATTGATAAATATGGAAATATAGTATGGAGAATGGAGGACCTTGCCAAAAACATTCGGGAAGAAAGACTCATAAGAGGAAGGAAGAAGCATACGTCTCTAGATTGCATGATCTTTTCGATATAGCTCACACAAATGCAGAAAGGTCGACCTGGATACATGTTTGGTATCGACTACAAACAAGTTCAAAAGGAAGAGAGAGCTGCAGAACAGATACGTAAAGCTTTGTTGAGAAAGGGAAGCAGGGAATTCAAAAGACATGTAAGTTCTTAACTTTACCTAACGATGTTATATAATAGTATATCGCTTAGCCACATCTTAACCTTTAATTATCCTGACTAAATTATCTTTTTAATAATCCAAATACATAATTCGTTCTTATTTTAAAGGGGCAACTGTAGAAATGGCGACATCCTCAAGTGACATTGATATAGATATCAATGTCATACGGCAGGAAAAATGTTTCGCTTTAGACGAGTAGCCAAAAAAGAAACGAGCACGCCGCGAAATAATGACCCCGCAACTCGCCGCTGAAAAAAACAATTTGAAGTGCATTGGGATGGGAAACTTCTTCCAGCCTTAACAGAAAAATATGTTGTCGATATACTTCCTGTAATTGTTGCCAATGGAGATATCGAGCAAGTGTTGGTAGTGCCACAATTAGAAAACGAAACAGGAACCTAACAAGCGATTGCAGTTTACGAATTACTGAATGATTGGGGTTTTGCTAATAAAGTACAGGCGATGTGTACCGACACAACTGCATATAACACTGGCCATGTGTGGGGCGCTTGCAATATCTTAAAGCAAATGCTGGAAAGAGACATTTTGTATTCAACTTGCAGGTTAGGGTGGGCCGAAAAACACGAAAATTTGAATTTGCAGATGGGGTAGTTTCTAATTTGTTACTATGTATCTAAAACTAATTCGGGTAAATTTTTAACCAAATCGGTTAACACGTTGAGTGCTGATGACCAACGTCAAAATTTTTGTTTTGGTGTGCTGATGACGTCTAAATATGCAGTGCCGTTTTGGCTCAAATTTCGCATATTTTATTTGAATATCAAGCATATTTAGAAGTCTTTTATGAAATTTAATTGATTGCAGTACAAGAAATCTGTTAGTCTTTCATGTTTTATTCAAATTATCCTCAACGGTGAACGTGTTAATATCTATCCGGCCCCCCATGACCCTGAAAGTGAAGGAAAAGGCCGATATTTCGACTTTTAACATGTTCACTCTTTATTAATGTCTGAACGCGTATGGCAAAAATTTTCCAAATAAAATATTTTTCAGTTCCAGGGAAATTAAAAATTTGTCACTAAAACATAGAATTTGACGAAAATAAGGTTTTTTGTATAAGCTACGAGTACACCCTACAGTTTACTAAATATGTCATGAAGATTACATAAGCTAGCTAATCCAGAATAATGATCGAACGCATAAATCCACATACGGGCCGAGCCGATTTCCATTTCAATTTTATTTAAATTTTAAGTCGGTTAACACGAACATTTTGTTTTTTTGTCACATAATGGTGTTATAGCACCAAAATTACTTTTATGTACTGTGAACGTGCTCTTGATTTTGTGAAAATTTCCGTTTTTTTTATATATTTATGTGAATGACCTGTCGTTCACGTAAAATATAATGAGAAGGCTCATCTGTATTATTTTATGTTGCAGCAATAATAATGGTAAACGTAATAATACAATCCCCTTTATCCCTGTAGGCCTGAAATGACTTTGTGCGAGAGGCAGGACCGTAGTTACGGGGCAGCTGGTCTAAGCTAAATCCGGTAAAAAATTGAGCCCTGGTAAAAATGCGCTGCATATATTAAATACACAGCTTGAAGAATATATTGCTGTCTGTCTCTTGTTAAAATTTTTGCCGGGTCCCAGTTTATTCTATGTCCGTTCTCCCAAGAGTAATAGCAAATCTTCGATTTTTGAATTTCATTATTCCTAATGTAGTCCCTATGCTCACCCAATCTTACACTGAATGATCTGGATGACTCACCCATATAATGTTTATTACACTTACATGGAATAGCTGTTGGTATGTGTTGGTTTTCTATAAACGTTTGTTTCAATTGTATTATTTACTCTTTTAATTAAAACATTTAAAAATGGTAGGTAGCTCATTTCTACTTATTACTTGTAATATAAATTTAATAGAAGGTTCCTTATTATTTATGTTTTCTAAAAAATTATCTAGCATGAGGCCAAATTTCAAAAATATCCTCAACAAGACTTATTTTTTGAATTGGTCTTCTTTTCTGTCATTAAATTCAACATGAGTATACAATTTCTGCAAAAGTTGGTGCGGTGCTATTCCACGCCACGGAAAACTGTTGACAACAAAGCCATGGAAACACTAGCGCACTCTGCCGACCTCAAGTGAGCTCGGAACGGATTCCGAGTAACTACAAACCAAAATGAATAGATACTTCTGTGAGTATTTATGGTTTAGGTAAAGCGGCTAAAGGGGTGCAAAAGGACATCTTAAGGAAGCAAAATGAAAATAAATTTTAATATTTTAATATGTGCCAGAAGAAAAGCAATGAAGGTTAATTCAATATATTATTTCCTGATTTAATGGATTTTATCAATTAAATTTAATTAATATTGCCAGTAACAGAAAAGCTGAGACGATAAAAAAATGTTTATATATCGTTGTAATAGGTACTACAGGAAATATGGTGTAATGTTAAGATAAATGTTACTTGTCAGCACAGCTATTTTTACTTTTATTGTAATGTAGTGAAGTGAAATATGTCCGAGCTCATCCAACCCAACCCTGTACAATTGCTTGCCACCGTTATATTATACACCAAATAAACTGAATTTTCCTTTAACTGGTTCATACATCATCTTTTGTTCTCATATTTAATGGATTCTTATTTGTTTGCTATATTATATTTACTTTCGTGCTCTCACTCGAACAATGGCAGCATTAGGCAAGAGTTAAATTGGGCTGCTGATAGCAGAGCTGCGGTTATTTAAATACAAAGTACACATTTCAATACATAAAAGAATTATAATGGCTCACTATAATTAAAACATTTATTTGAGAAAGGGACAGTTCAAATTTGTTAGCTATTTAGTGGCCTTCCCTCGAATTTTCCTTTCCAACAACTTCACTGATCATTTAATGAATAGAATAGAATAGAATATTTATTTACCAATTTCTTGATACATATTTATATACATTTGGCAAGTCTGGTATACATTAGAGAACATATATCGTGCAGTATATAAGTTAAAATAACATGGCATACATATCAGGTACATCAACACCAACATTAAAAGTTAAACTAACATTATTTACAAAATAAAACTGATGGGCAAAAGACATAGTATTCCAGATAATTGAAAAAGGCATATAAATGTAAATACGAACATACACACGCATATACCTATTCACACATAATGTTTAAATACTAGCAGCACGAGTAAAATAGATCTATTATCTATTTAAAAACTCATTCACACTATAAAAGGCATTTCTTAGCAGTAAACTCTTTATTTCTTTTTTAAAAGAAGGCACGTTCTTATCTTTAATTGATTTAGGTAATGTATTAAACAAGACAGTACAATTATAGTATGAAGAGTTTTTAAAGTTGATTGTTTTATGAACTGGAATTGACAATAATTTTTTATTTCTCGTATTATATAAATCAAGGGCGGATCCAGGGGGGGGCACTAGGGGCAATTGCCCCCCCCCCCCCGAGAACAATAGGATCTAATATTATTTATTATTGAATAATGAAAATGTTGATATAATTATTGATTGTTCGGCGGTAGACGGCCGCAGTCAGTGGTGGTTTGGCCAGGTTGGCTAGTTGGTAAATGCCGACTGGGTCTTAGGGTCGCGTCTAACGAGGGGTCATGTTTATAAAAAAAATTTGGTACGGGAAATTTTTTATAATTTTGGGACGAAAAAAAAAATTTTTTTCCCCGCTCATCAAAAAATTTGGGACGACGTTTAGATACATGCGAAGCAAAAATATTAAAATCGCTGACGAACTGAGTTTGAATATTTATTGTAAAATGCCGACTAAGCCCTAGACACCCAGACCGCCTCTGGCCGCAGTGCCCCACCCCCCCCCCCCAGTAACCTTTCTGGATCCGCCCTTGAATAAATGACTGTTAGCCAAGGCAGGGAAGGCAAGTAAATTAGTCTAAGCAAAAAGTAGACATTTGTATATGTAAACACTAGGAAGAGTGAAAATATTTTTGCTCGTAAAAATACCTTTACAGCTTTCTCTGCTCTTAATTAAAAATCAGTCTTAATAATCTTTTCTGGGATACAAAGGCTCTCTGCAGATGATTCGATCTCCCCCAGGCCAATATGTTCAATGACAGATGCGAATTTGCCAAAGCATAATATACACTTAAGAGACGTGTCTCGGCAATTGTCTATTAACTGTAAGATTGCAAAGTAAGATTTATAAAGCAGTTTACATACATAGTCAATGTGTTGTTCCCATGTCAAATTATTGTCAATTAACGTGCCTAAGAACTTGGTTGTTTTATAGAATGTTCTCCTGTAGTTAAAATGTACAAAAATGGTTTTATCGTTATTTAAAATTAGCTTGTTTCTCTGGCACAAAGCGTGTAATCGTCAAGTGTAGTATAAATTTTAAGGTTAAGTTCCGCCTGTGTAGCAGCTGATACCGAGACAGTGGTAGTATCTGCATACATCGTGGTAACGCCATGTTGAATATGGTCTGGTAGATCATTAATGTATAGCAGAAATAACAAAGGTTCCAAAATTGAGCGTTGTGGGACACCCAGAGTTACGCCATCCATCATTACACTAGCTTTCGATTTTCCATGTAGATGTTAATACAGCTTATGAGAATTAGAATTAGAATATTTTCTAATTTTTGCGAGAGAATATTGTCCACACTATCAAAAGCTTTTGATAAATGGAAAAAAAGAGATACAACATATCTACCTTAATCTAGCTATATATATATATATATATATATATATTTATATATATATATATATATATATATATATATATATATATATATATATATATATTAGACGTTCAATTTTCTTGGGAATTAAGGTTCGTTGAGAAAAAATAGACAAATTTCAAAAAAATAACGTTTCGGCTAGGGGCCCTTAGCCTTCATCAGAAATTTTATTAATTAATTACACATTAGAGCAGCGAACAAAAATTTGAAATCTGAAATGATTTTAAGGTTAACATTTTTTACAAAAAATTTTTTTTTTAAATTCAACTTACCAGGCAGCATGACTTTTTATAGCCAAAAACCCTTTTTGTTTTTGTCTTTCTTTTTATTTTTCTTCATATTGTAAAATTAGCAATTGTTATAAATATATAAAATTTTTACGACGTGTGTTTCTTACACGTGGCAAGCAAGGAGCGATGCTCCGCCAAATGGATGCGAACGACGAGAAGAAGAACCAACGGTCACCGGTATTACGTTAATTTCACCTTTCTAATATAGATGGCGGTAGCATTATTATTAATGATATTTATTGATATTCTATTATGTTTATGGATATTGTAGGAACAAAGCCTAAGATGCAACAAATTTGTATATATTTCTATTATTATTTTATTTTTAATGTGTCATAACAGGTCTCTGGGGCTCCATGCACAGAGTTATCTGTTTGGAGCCCCAAAGACATGCTACAACACATTAAAATAAATTTTACTTAGATTATTTATTTCAGTTTTATTGTTTATTGCTTTTTTGTTTTTGTGTATATGCATCATTTCTTTAATTTCTCTCTTTTTTTTGTTTTGTTCGGTTGTTAAAATTTGTGTATTATCATAGTCAAAATCGTGTTTTTCCAGCTTTTTATGTTTATTAAGTGCAGTGCTGCAGTTTTTTGTATATTTATGTGCATTTAACCGATTACCTAGGTATTGGGAACTTTGTCTGATATATACCTTGTCGCAATTTTTACATGGTATTTGGTATACTGTATGTGTTGTTTTATTTTTTGGGGTTCTAGTTTTTAATTTTGAGAAATTTGATTTTAGAAGGTTTTTGCTTTTATGACAAATATTGATATTAAATTTTTTTAAAGCATTTTTTAATTGTTCTGAAAGACCTCTTTGGTAGGGAATTGAAATGTAAATTTTATCTTCATTTTTTACTTTTTGGTTGCTGGTATTGTAGAATTTTTCGATTCTATCTTTAAAAATATTATGTACGAGTGTTTTTGGATAATTGTTGTTAATAAGGGTGTTTTTTGCTTTTTTAATAGCGTTTGGCCTGAATTTACTGTCAGATAGTTTTATTGCTCTGTCGGCTAGACCTATAACGACAATTTTTTTTGGGATAATGGATGATTCGAGTTATAATTGAGGTATCTACCAGACCAAGTTGGTTTTGTGTACCATTCGGTTTGTATTGTGGTATTTTGTCTATGTAATGTTAAATCTAGAAAATTTATACTCATATTATTTTCGATCTCTATTGTGAATTGTAATTTAGGGTTATATGAATTGAAAAGATTAAGAATAAAATCTATTTTGTCTTTAGGAATTAGTGTAATGCAATCATCTACATATCTATAGAAAAATGGTATATCAAAATCTACTTTTTTAAGTGTTTCTTCTTCTAGGTGTTCCATTACCAGTTGTGCCACTACACTGGATATGGGTGATCCCATTGCACAACCATCTATCTGTTTGTAAAATGTATCATTATATTGGAAAAAGTGGAATTTAGTGAAGCTTCTATTGCAATTATGAATTCATTTTTTGGTAAAATTGTATGTGGACTTATAAGGTCCCATTTTTTTTGTGATAACTTCTTTTACTAAAGTGGTATATTAGTGTATAATGATATAACATCTAGCGATATGAGTATGTAATCTGCTGGAATTTTGACATCTTTTATTAGGTTTTTAAATTGCCAGGAATCTTTAATATAATATTTGTTTTTACCAATTACATTTTTTAAACTATCTTTTAAGAAATTTGACAAATTATTGAAAGGTGCTGATATACATGAAACAATAGGTCGTAGAGGGATGTTTTGCTTATGTAATTTTGGGAGTCCATAAATTTTTGGAGGTTGTGCATTGTGTACTATTAATTTATTAGCAAGTTTTTTGGGGATTATACTGTTTTCTTCCCATCTTTTTATAAGATTGTTGTTCTTGGTTTGGTATGTATTTGTGGGGTTATTTTTTAGTTCTTTATATGTACTTTGGTCATTTAGAAGTTCAGCCATTTTAGAATTATAATCATTGCTGTTCATGATTATGGTTTTATTTGTTTTGTCAGGTCTAAGAACCTTTATATTGCTATTGTTTTTAATGAATTGTTTTGTGTTGTTAATTTTTTTATTTATAATTTTTTGGTTGCTAGGAGGTTTATAGTTTTTATGTTTGTTTTGAAAGTTGGTTAAAATATTACATATGGTAGATCTTACTTCATCTTTTTTATCATTTTCTAATGAATCAATATTTGATTCTACACTGCTGATGATTTCATGTACGTCTGTTTCATTTTGGTTAGTATCGATTGCAAAATTTGGACCTAATGATAGAATTTCTTGTACATTATTTGGAATATCAATATTACGTTTCTCGATTGTGAAAAATTCAGTTGTTATGTTATTTGGTAATAGGTTGTTCAGTTCTGATTTAATAGTATCAATATTATTTTCTAAAATGTTTATGTTTTTGCAAGTGTCTGAGATTATTAATTTTAATGTTGAAATTTTGAATTTGTTTAATTTGGCTATGAAGTCATGTTGCAGGTTTACATTATTAATTTCTAACTGGGGAAAATTAAAATTTAGGAATGTGGGAAACACTTCCTCTTCTTTACAGCGCAATAGGAAAATTTTTCTATTCTTGAGATTAGCTAGTTTCTTATTTAATTTTGTGAATAATTTAGTCTTTTCTATAATCCTCTTACTATAATTCTGCTTTAAATACCTGTATATATATATATATATTTATTCTTTAAAAAGTATTCAGTAACAGTTTCCGTTGATTTAGTTGGTCTAAATCCATATTGACATTCGGATAGTATCTTGTATTTTAGTGTAAAGGTCATAAAGAATTTTTTCAATTATTTCTGATAATGAACACAATACAGATATCTGCCGTTTTACAACCTTTTTTATAAATAAGTATTACTGATACTGTTTTAAGTATGTCTGGAAATGTCCCATTTGAGAATGAGAAATTTATGAGATACAGTAGTGGTGAAATTATATTGTCAGAAATACTTTTTAGTAATTTAATGTTGTCCTTTGTTCCAGAGTATAGAGATTGCATTGTTGCAGTCTATGAAGATATTTGATTATTCATGTGAACATACTAATTATGCGGTTGTTCCTCTTATTCGCAAGGTTTTGACAGACTCTTGTGCTGGCCTTCCTTGATGCATGGCACGTCTAACAGCATTTGTCGCGGCTGTCTGTGGCTGCCTTATCAATGTTATTCTTCGTAAGTTCCTTGGTGACATCAGCCCAACCTTTTATCTGATTTATGTGCAAAATTACAAATTTAAATTCTATCTAGCATTCTCTCATTGGCGTTTTCATCACTCCGTATCATTTTTATCGTTAATTACTGCCTAAAAATTAAGCTGAATCAGGAAAGTCGTAAAATTATTTGTCCTATTTTTCTCACAGCTTTTAATCCGGAAATTTGTGTAGTAAAGATAACTCTCATAAGACTATTCCTATTAAAGTTTTATTATGCTATAGGATATGAAATATTCTAGCTGGACCATTTCGAATTGGTTATGTCGGAAAACACCTCGAGTAACATATTTTGAGCGTGTAAAATTTGCATTTATATGCTTGCCTCAGACATATAATTTTCAAATTCGACATTTAACATGCTAATATTACATTCTCCTAGTACTACAGAGTTTATCATCGATTTGAATAATAGTTACTTTACCAGCAATGGAATATTTTCGCCATATACAACTAATAAAAATCTAGGGTATGAGTGAAATATTCATTTTATCCAAGTATTATTTTAATTGTTTTACGGATTGCATCATGTTTCATGAAGCGGCTATTAAGTCATAAGTAGCACTTATAATATTTTTCATATAGACTCATATGTTTCTTTAGTGTCCCACTACAGTAAATGTTAATTTAAAAAATTTACAGCGGTTAACCTTTTTTTTTTAACAAATTACGTGCGAAATTGTGTTTTTTGGAGACAACTTTGTTAGTTTCTTTTTTTTTTTAAACACGAACTTTACCGATCAAAAGTGGAGGAAACTGTACTTAAGAATAATACACAGTGCTTTTTTGGAAAGTCGCTTCATTCTAATACGCAAAAATTTTACGGCTCTATAGTACCTTGACAGCATGTAATAGCGCCGATACAGCAAATATATGCCATAATAAAAATTGATTTAAATTTAGAACATATATTAAATTAAAATAAATAATTAATATTATTCTTTATAAGTATTTCATTATTTTAAGAAAATTATTTTTTGATATCGCAAATAAAAATATATTGTTTCTTCTTGTTTTCTTTTTTTTTTTTGTTTCTAGTTCCACGACAACCCAACATCCTTTATATGGCTTTATGTAGCTGCTACATCCCCCCTTCCCCGTTAATAAAATTAATAGTCAATTAATTAACGTATTTATGGCAAAACGTATTTTTTTAATATGGGTTGATGGAATATTACATTTGCCGACCAACAAAAAAGCAGGTTTGACTCTGTCAATACTGACAGTTACGACTTTATATCTTTTATCAAAAGTAATTAATTTATTTGTACGGGATAAAACTTTAAATCGACCCTCGTACAAAGGAGAAAAGGTTCGTTTAAAACAAATATGAAATCACAAGTGGAAATGTCAGGGCTGGCAAACGACTTGTGATGAACATGAGGAAAAGGAGAAATAAAAGTCAAACTATTAAAATAAGTTCGTAATTTGTCAATAAAATAAGGAATGTCGGGAGTATTATATGACTTAATGAAAAATTCGCCAGGTAATCGTAGTTTGACCAAAAATTAGTTCGGCGGAAGAACATTGCAAATCTTCTTTGGGAATCGTTCTAAAAGCTAATGATATAACAGGAAGTTCATCTAACAATGTGACGAGTTAGCTCTAGCAGTTAACGCTGTTTTAAGAGTTCTGTGAAAACGTTCAATCACACCATTGCTTTGAGGGTGGTAAGTGGTTGTACGAATTTTATGAAAACCCAAAAATTTTGCAAATTCTTTAAATAATTTCGATTCGAATTGAACACCTTGGTCAGTTGTGACGGACAAATGCACGCCGAAACGACAAACAAAGTTTTGAAATAATGTACGTGCCACAGTTTTTGCAGGAATATCTGGCGGAGGATATGTTTCTGGCCATCTGGTAAATAGGGATTGCAATACCGGTTAGCCGGTTAATCGGTTAACCGGTTACCCAGACAAAAAGCACATGATGATAATTACCGGTTATTTAAATTTTTTACCGGTTATGTCGGTAAATTCTGAACTTACGATATGTCACGTATTCAACGTTTCTATTTATGTCAGTGACTAGTATTTACTAAATTCAGAGTGACTGTCCCAGCACTTTTAACAATAAATAATATAATAAAAAGTAGAACCCAAACACCAAGCCCTAAGAAATACAAGTTAGAGAGACATTGACAATATCTTGCGACAGGAAATTGAATATTTCACTGCCGCAAATATCCGTGGAAAACATTTGGAAGTATGTTATTACCAATTCTTATTAACTTATCGACCTACCAGTGTCGATTGAGGAAGGGCATCTTCAGCTGGTGGGATTGTATGCACAAATATCAGAGACTAACAGATGCAGCTTTGAAAAACTAACCCTTTTAATGGGCTGTTATTTTAAAAATTATTGTATTTTTAGATTAGGTATTCAGTAAATGCCCTATTTGAGTTTATGTTTATAATTTTTGTTATTTAAGTTGATATTTTTGTTATTTACAAAATATTTATTTATTTAATGTATTTCATTTATATTTTTTCCTTTTGATAAAATCCTTTTGTTTGTTCATTATATTAATTAAAGTTTTTTGTTAAATTTAGATAATTTTGTACATGGAAAAAAAAATTCCATTTTTGCCACCCTAATCATTCATTTTAAAAATTACCGGTAACTACCGGTTATTTATATTTTTATTTGACGATTTACCGGTTATTAAAATTTCCGGTGAATCGTTACTACTGGTAAATCGTTCGATCACTGTTAGATGGGAGGTAATGGTCCTACTAAATCAATATGAATGTGATCGAACCTGCTTTTAGGTACTTCAAAATTACCTAGTGAGCCTTTAGTGTGACGTTTAACTTTAACAGTCTGACAGTTAACGTATGTTTTAGCACATAAATTGCAATCAGTATTCATTTTGAGCCAGAAGTAATTATTAGTGGCTAAAGTCCTAGTAGCTTTGATTCCATCTTGTTTTCTTTTTTTTGTTTCTGGTTCCATGACAACCCTAAATCTTTTGTATGAGGTAAGCTGCTACAGTCGACTTTGATATTTTTGTGGCCGATTTTTATGGACTTTTTTATGTGCCCAATACATTTGTAGGCAACTATAATAATTGTTTTTCTAAAAATCATGAAATTAACAGAATCTGAAAGAATTGCAATTATTTCCTTCGAGTACTTTCTATAGGGATACTTTAAACACGTGAATCACCCAGTGATTGTGGAAGATTTAAAAGAAAGAATTCGTCAAGAAATACGATGTATATCGCGAAAATTATCAGCTATATGTCCCAAGGACGTTGATAATAGGAAATAATTTTATCACAGTTTCTGAAAGCACGTTGCTTGGTAATATATTACCTAAAAGCAACGTGCTTGAGGAAGTTGTGATAAAATTATGAGATATTTACCAACGTTCGAGGGGCATTCACATAGAAAATTTTTTGCAATTTATTTTACTTATTTTTATCTAATTCATAATTTCTGGTGAAGCAAAAGTCCATAAATAATGTATTCCAGATGTACTTTTTACTTTTAATTGTATTATTATATGACGTGTTTTCCACTATTAATATATTTATGAAGTCGTTATTTGCAGTGCCAAATCGTAATTGTGACATTGTCAAAAAATAAATTATTGAACTGTCAAACTGGATGACATAAATGATAATTATCCTAGGGAGATTATCAGCTAAAATATCCCAAGGACGTTGATAATACGAAATAATTTTATCACGGTTTCCGAAAGCACGTTGCTTGGTAATATCCCGACACCGTAGGCGGAGGGATATTACCTAAAAGCAACGTGCTTGAGGAAGTTGTGATACAATTATGAGCTCGAGGGGTATTCGCATAGAAAATTTTTTGCAATTTATCTTATTTATTTGTCCAAAGCTATTCATTAAAAACACAATTATTAAAAGAGCAATTTGTAAAATTAAATGTAGATTATGTGTTATGTATTATTTGGTGTGTTTTCCTCTATTATTATATTCATTAAATCGTTATTTGCAGTTCCAAATCGACATTGTCAAAAAATCAATTTTAAATTATTGAACTGTCAAACTGGATGACGTAAGTGAAAAGATCCCTAAGTGATCTTATCAGTGTAATTTTGTTGTGATTGGTTGTTTCAGCACACGTGATTAGAAATGGGCGAATTTAATAGGATTGGTATTTGAGCTAAAAATTTTCAGTGTAATGTTGTTCTGATTGGTTGTTTCAGCACATGTGATTAAAAATGGACGAATTTGATAGGATTTCTATTTGAACAAAAAATTTTCAACGACATTCAAAAAGAATTTACCGTATTGC
Source organism: Rutpela maculata (assembly GCA_936432065.2). Taxonomy (NCBI): domain Eukaryota; kingdom Metazoa; phylum Arthropoda; class Insecta; order Coleoptera; family Cerambycidae; genus Rutpela; species Rutpela maculata. Next base: position 76,324,597 of record OW386293.2, on the reverse strand, counting down.
ATGTAAAGGAAGCGCTGTTTCAAATCTCATTACTAAAAATAGAGGTTGTCATTACAAAAAAATATTGTGCCGTCATACTTTGTGAAAACTTGCCAAAAATATTTAAAAAATTTATCAAAAGATGGCATTTAATCTGTAAGGTACAGATTCTTCGGTACCTAAACAAGAATTTGTTATTATCGCGAGACAGCGGCAAGTAGGTCAAGCACATTTTGACTCTGCTAGTTATACAGAAAGTATTATAACTTTTGATAGATGGTCAAATTAAAGATACGTTTAAAGTAGACATTGTCAACTATATAGCTCGTATATTTGTTTTAAAGAGTCAATTTTTAATTGTTAGTAATTAATAAATATTGAAAATTAAATGATATAATATTTTTGGATTTTTTTGTTTATACAACATTCGAATGATTATTATTATTTCTTACTTGATCTTATTATGTTAGAATAGTACTCCTTAAACTTTAAGTTATTTATATGGAGTGAAAAGAAATTATTATTTTTTACCTTCAATAGTCCTAATTTTGCTGAAAATTTAGTTTTGCTCTTCTTGGTCCAGATTTTGACTAACAATTAACTATGTTGATAAATGATGTATCAACTTTCTACGGAGGAGAATTTAGAGGTTTAAAATGTGAACTTTCGGACGCATAATAGGTTTATTGTAAAATTTGTCAATTTTAACAGTTATAATTTATAAATAATTTTTGTTTTAAATGTTTTAAATAGAATTTCTGCAACTTAGAAGACGTATCCTGTTTTTCTTCTTGTTTTTAAAGGGATATATAAACCACACACGTTTTGACATTGGTAAAGACTCATAAAGAATATTCAAATGTCGATGAAAAATGTTAAATATCGAAAAATTGGCATTTTCTTTCGTTTTCAAGGTTATTAAGGATCGGCTAAATATTAACTGATTTGATTGAACATTTACCCGAATTAGTTTTAGATACATAGTAACAAATTTGCAATTTCAAATATTATTTTTTCTCGATACGGTATACTGTATACTTTTGTTACATAGTCAATCCAAAAATGTAATAATTTTTCACTCGCCATAGTAACTACATAATGCTCGGAACACTAGAGACGACTAACTTATTTTAAAGTTTCCATCGTTTATTTCCCCTTTGAGAATAGGAACGTTAATGATAACTGCATCTCTACATTCTACACCAGTACTGCGTTTGACACAATGTGGCTTCATATTTTATTTATTTTACGACCCGCTCTATTTTCATTTTAGTAATAGAATCAGAGTGTATATAATTTTGACTGTTATTATTTTCATAGTTAGAAAAAGTGGAAAATGAGTTGTGTTCAAAAACTTAACAGATGTATAGTATTTTCTATTATTCTGCTGTATTTTAACAGGCGCCGGCGGGCATATTACCGTTTACAAGAAACTCATCAGCAAAGTTGCTTTTCTGTGCGCCTTTGACAAGTTGCAAGTCGCAAACAATGTTAACTGACTGCTTTTATTTTAGTGATTGGTGAAGAGAAAAATAGCAATAAACCATTACAATTTTTTTTTAAATAATACAAGTTGTTAACAATAATAATAATAGGTAGTTATTTTGGCCAAAACACTGAGCTTATAAGACCATATATAGAGAGAGAAAAAACTAGCCCAAAAACTATCAGAAATAAATAACATGAAATTATGAATGTGTTGAAGCCTGCATCTTCCATAGAACGTATTTACCTCCCTCGTGATCTGGGAGGGAGAGGCCTTACTAGTTTGGAGTGTCTCTATGGTGCATTATTTATTGCATATTTGTTCAGTCAAAACGTATCTAACAGCTGGTAACCTTTTACTTTTTATATATGATGGCATAGAATTGTAAATTATTTGTAGAGTAGTTTTAATAGTCATATTTATTGTGTTTAAAATACATCAATAATAAATTTAGTGCGAGTGTTACTATCTAAATATTGTCTATCTACTCCACGAACCAAGCTTATATAAGAAAAAGTTTCGTAAAATAAAGCAATAATAGCAATTAATCTGTGCCTATACCTCCCTTAAAAGTTTCAAAGGGTGCGATAAACATCTCTTCAATATAGGAATTATTGTCCTAGGGGCTTGTGTGCAGCGAAAATCTCGAGAGCAAAAATGAGAAGATCCAATGCCGTAAATAGGGATCTAAATTTTACAAGCAGGGTACGTCTATAACTTTGGCCGCTGAAACGGAGATATTAAACCGCCATCCTATCACCGGGGCCATATTTTATGATCGACTTCATGTATGTACTACTCATTATATTCCGGGCTCGTGCGCCGTAAACAACTCCCATGTTTTCATTACAAAACAAAAGAGGGTGTAATAAACAATCCGCGGATAGTATACTTAGATAAATGAGAGGGTTCATTTGTTCCGTCAGAACAGGCGGGACACAATACAATTTTACATTAGCTTCTTTTTTTTTGTCAACGATTGCTATTTTTATGGAGATGTACAAGTGAGCTAATCAGCACGAATGTTAGAAAGAAGAATTCAGCAGAACAATCAAGGATACAGTTTGTATTTCAAGCAATCTGCTGTAACCATATATGGTCCACTTGGTTAACCCTGAAATGTAGGTATATTCTGCATTTTGTGAAAAAAGCAATTTTTTTGGAGAAGTTGTTCTTTAGGAGATTCTAAACGATTTAACCCCCAGCGACCTGTACGAGCCAATATATTTTTGAAAATGGCGGACACAAAATTCAAATTTATTAACTGTATACCGATGTTGATGTTTGATGTGCCTTTGACTAATATAGAAGTGTATAAGTTACAAATATTGATGATATGTAGGATATCAGTTTGTGCCAAAACGATATACATTTATAAAAATAACAATAAAATAAATAACAATATTTATTAACTGAATTTATGTGTTAGATATCATTTTTGACTGATTTTTGGGTGTGCAGTTCGATACAGATATTATTTAGCTGCTCCGTTCCAGTATTAAAAAAATGCCTCGTTCTAATCAGCAAGCTGGTAAATACCTGTTTTCACATGAATTTCTTGTGCATATTACATTTTAAGGGAAGCTAACTACTAAATTGAATGGAATTATAATGTTATATGTCTTATGCGAATGTCATAAATTTTTACAATATACTTCGAAGCGTACCAAAAATTATTAGTAAGCCAGATAAATAGTCGTCGAACATAATTTGGTATACTCTTATGTATACAAAATATAGTTATAGTTAAACAAGGTCTTCACCTATTATTTCTCGTATCAATAGCTGCATAAAATAATAATAAAAAAAAGAATGGGACATTTGAGGAATAAATTGACAGTAGGAAAACATCTTGGTGCATTTTTACCATCAAATTTGGATTCTTCTTCTTTACTGGCACTACAACTGGTCTTTACGAGTCTTGGCCTACTCGAGCTTCTTCCCCCATCTATCTCTAGCTCTCGCTGTCATCTTCCAATTTCTTATGCCGAATCCTCCTGCGTCCTCCGAAACACCGACCCCCCACCTTTACTTTGGCCTTCGTCTTCTCCGATGCCCTTCAGTAATAGCGTTAGATAATTTTTTTGCAGGGTTTAATTCCTCCATGCGCGCAACATGACCTGCCCATCTTAGCCGACAGGTCCTAATGAAAGAAATAATATCCTGATCTCTGTAGCTCGTTGTTTTACCTTCTTCTCCATATGCCGCCTTCAGGTATTTTCCACTCGAATATTCCTAGGGTGTTTTGATCCTCCAGGATAAGAGTCTAGGTTTCGAATTCATATGTAAATACCGATCTAATTGTGGTTTCATATAGTGCTATCTTGGATCTACGTGTAAGTAACTTGGACTTCATGAATTTGGAGAGCCCATAGTAGCTACTTTTCGCTTTTAAAATTCTCCTTTGGATTTCCCTGCTAGTGTTGTTATTTATGTCCACTAATAAGCCAAGATATTCGAGCTCTTCTACTTTCTCGAAGAAGTGGTTACCGGCAACAATGTTTCGGTTTCTGCCTGTCTAACTTCCATACTTTTGTTTTGCTGGCATTGACACACAGCCCGACAGTATTTGCAGCTTCCTCCGTTCTTTGGAATGTGTTTATAACATCACGTGACGTTCGTTCTATCAAGTCTAGGTCATCCACATCCCCAGCAATTAAGAAGTTTTCTATTTTAGAACATTAAAATAAATAAGGCGATAAAAAAAAATATATGTACATTCAACCTCATTTAGTAGTCTTTCAGTTAACTAGTCAAACAAAAAATAAATCATCTCGATATCTGAAAAACTCACGAACTTATTTAATTACTTATTTGAATACTTCGCGCTCGACTGTGACGTCACAGTACACAACTCGCTGTTATTTTAGGCATAACTTACTTCTTCAAACGATTATAGTTATTAAGGTACCAAGGGTGTTATAAGGATAATAACGCCCCGAGGTCGGCAGTGTACAATCCCGAGGGCCTCTGGCCCGAGGGAGTGTACATCGACCGAGGGCGTCATTATCCTATAACACCCGTGGTGCCTTCAACGTTTAATGTCCTGCAAGTCTGTTATTTAATTCGAATTTTTTTTTTGACATTTACGATTTATTAATTTGACATCTATTGTGTTCAGAACGATTTGATTTAAAAGAGAGTAAAAATCAAAATTGTTTGTAAACGCCGCCGTTGCATAGCCACACATTTTGTTTGTCAATAACGCTATCATAATTTGCTTGTTTTGGGCTGTATTATAATTTTATAATGCCCTAGGGCGTTATAGATATTCATAACGCCCTAGGGCGTTATTTTTCATATAATGTATCTCAAAATAGGGTGGTTATTGTAAAATAACAGACTTGTAGGACATTAAAACGTTAAACAAGCCCAACTACAAAAACATCTACGCTGTGTCCGGTAAGAATAACACTGAATGAACTAAACTGCCGATGCCCGCGACCGCTCGCTGTTGACGGAATCATGTACTGTGACGTAATCGAGCCTCAGCCCAGATGAGCGCTAACTTTTTTATTTATAGAGATAATTAAAATAAAAATTACAGATATTTTTTAGATTTTTACGACTATTTATTACGAGAAAATTAGAAAAATGGAAACTTCCTAATTGTACTGATCTATTAAATATTGATCTCCCTAAATTTATTCCAGCCTTCCTGATTACTTGCTCTAGTGCAATGTTGAATAGTAGGCACTCCAGCCCGCCCCCTGGATTAATGTATTCATTGTTGGAAATTTGTCGGATAGATCGTTATTAACCTTGACACAGAGTTCTATTTTGTTTATTATCATTTTAGAAAGGTTAATAAGTTCTTTGAGGATTCCGAATTCTCGCACTATTTCATACAATTTGCTGCGGTTTCTGCTTTAAAGTCAATGAACAGATGGTAAGTATCGATGTTATATTCAATTGTCTTCTCTAGTATCTGCCTTAGGCTAAATATTTGGTCAATCGTTGACATGCTTGGTTGGAAACCACACTGGTAGTTTCCTGTAATTCTCTCCACCATGGGCTGGAGTCTACTAAACAAAATATTGAAGAGGACTTTATATATGATATTTCTGAGGGTTATCCCTCGATAGTTCGCACAATCCAAAATATCTCCTTTCTTATGTATGGGGCATATCAGTCCCATTTTTCAGGCATTGTTTCACTATCCCATATATCTGTTAGTATGGCGTGGATCTTTGCAATAAGTTTTTCTTCACTGTGCTTAATCACTGGCATATATTCCATCGCCTCCTGGTGATTTGGATTCAGCACCAAAATATATATAAAGCGATATGTCTGGTCATCAGTTCAGAAATTTTTTTGTGTGTGCCGGTGTAATTGAAACTGAGGCAGAGGTGTTCGAAGGCAAGTTCTACCGAGAGGTAAAAATCTTGTTTTTAAACAATAATTTAAATGTAAATTATCATTTTCAGATACTGTGTTACATAACGTTGGTAATTTTTTCAGTAAAGTAGAGCTGTTCTCGTTCCTTAAATGATGAATTCAACAAGTTTGAACTAGCAACAAACGTTGCTACAGTATTTTCCTGCAATGATGGTACTGAATCATTCTTAAGTAGCAAGTTATATGCGGACAGAGAAGGGGTGGCTGGCCGAATTATTTTGTTATCCGCACAGTGGACACTGCTGTGGTGATACTTGCAGTATTATTTTTTACGAGGTACAAAGACTCGCTCTAAAGCCGGGGTCCCACGGCGTGTGACTTGGCAAGTCTGGTCTGAAGTTTGCCATATCTCGCGCCATGGGAACGTAAATACTCGTTATTGCTCGAGGTGACTCGGGATGGCTTGACCTTTCCCGTGAAATGTCGGTAAATTCTCGAACATCAAAGGCTTGTGGATCGGCGGATGACAAGCCTCAGTCTCAGTACGACTCGTGCATCCGTTCCCACAGCCTGTTGTGGATTGTGTAGCGAGATTTGAGCGGCGTAGTGGTGTATTGACGAGAAGTGGTCGACTCGAGGCTACTCGAGATTTGCCAAGTCACGCGCCGTGGGAATGTACGTGGCTTGGAATTCGACCGATCACAAATCCACAGGTACAAACCTCGAGTAACTCGAGGTTTGCCAAGTCACAGGCCGTGGGACCCCGGCTTAAAAGACTAATGGATACTTTTTGGTTTAAACAGAAAATGACGTGTAATATAGCTCACAATATAGCCAAACCGTTGAGCGAACACAAGTGTTTTTTAACTTTGAAAGATTTCCATGCTTCCACAGACTGCGACAGTATGTCTTTCTTCAAATCAAGTGGGAAAAAATTACATGGAAAGCTTGAATATTGTTACTAATGCCTTTCAGCCAAACAGAATCTGGTCAAATATAGGGTAGTGATGTTGTCATACGCGATAAATATCTTCGGGAATGAATGGAACAAGCAGACATTTGGTAACCAGTATGGTCAAAATTACCTCATATTTGGAATGACTGCCACGAACTAAAAAAAATGCGATTGTAAAAGCGAATGCAATTCACAGCGATGTTCTTGTAGACGAACCAGTCTTCCCTGCGGTTTACAGCGCAAATGTGCAATGTAATGTGCTAAGAAAAGATAATATAGTATATTACGTAATGAGTGTTGTAAGAAGCATATTACGCACGAATGGAAAAGTTAGCGGCGAGTGCGTATTTCCATGAGTGCGTAATTGCTTTACAACTCGAATTATGTACTATACTTTACCTACGATCATATTTATTTATTTATTTAGTAAAATCTGAATTTAGTTTACTTGTCAACAATATTATTCAACAAATATTATGACAGTTTTGACAGCGTTTGAAAATTACGTAGGCGCATTTGTTTTTTTTAAACCCCGCGTCAGCGATATAAGCCACCTATAATTGGGTGTCCTGTGCGTTTTGTTTACCGTGCGATTTGTTTACAGTGCGTTTTGTTTACAATACGTAAAATTCAACTTACATGGATGGCAGGTAGTGTGTTTTTTACTATTTACAGTAGTGATCGTAGGTAAAGTAAATTAAATGTGTATTTACTGATACAAAGCTAAAATGCATTTTTTTGCAATACGAAAGATGGCGAACAAGTGAACGATGATAGCAAATAAAGGAGAATAAAAATATGATTGTGGGACTGTAACACATAATTAATTTGTGAAGTTGAAAATGATGGAAATTAATTTTTTTATCTCTCTTTTCAAAAATACGAACGATTTTGGCACAAGTCGGCATCCTATTGTATCACCAATGTTAATATCTTAATGTACACTCCTATATTAGTGGAAAAAGACATATCAAACACCAAAACCGATATACAATTTATAAATTTAAATTTTGTGTACTGTTGTGAGCAAAAAAAATAGGACAACTATTTTTTTCTAATGTAAATCTGTCTCTATTTGCACACTTGCAATGAATTTTGACACATAACTGACAATGTCATAAAAATTAAAGTTAGATGTACACAACTAGATTTTAGCAAAAATACATTATAAGACTTGTCCCATTTTTTTTGCGTACGACAGTGCCTACCTACACTATTTTCAAAAATATTGACCATATTGGCTTGTACGAGTCGAACATGAGTATGCGGCTGCTTAAATCGCCTAGAATAGGCATGTTCACTAATTTTCTCTGTAAAGATATAACCAACACAGAAACTCTTAAAAATTAAAATCCAATTAAATAAACAGCAGAATAAAAATGCCGAATTTAGCGAAGCTAGAAAACGTACCCTAGGCGAGGCTAGCGTGTGACGTTACTTACCTACCTGATGCGCCTGTAAACCACACTGCCACAGATCAAACAAACCAGATGTTACACTTAATAGTATTCCCTATGTAACCAGTTTCATTTTTTGTCATGTGACGTATACCTTCCAGGATTCTGCGCAGAAGACATAAACAGAGCAATCTAGCGGTTGACATTGAAGTTAAGACCAGCGATTATAATGTCACAGGAGGGAGTGTTTAGTACTGAAATCTCAGAGATGGAAGTCGTCATCAGCCACACCACCGGTGATATTAATTATTTTGGAATGTGGTGTATTTTATTGAAGGTTAGAGTTGTTATTGTTATACATTTAAGTGGTTTTTTGAGTATTTATTAGGTGACTTTTAATTATTGTTACGTGTCATCAGCTCCCTCCTCTGACTATAATCGGTGGTTAAAACTGCTTGGTATATGCGCAGATCACTGCACAAATTGGTACCTTCCAGGAGTTGATTTATTATCTAAACCATGAAACGTGATAAGTGAAACATCTGGTTGTTTGATCTGTGACACTGCTCTGCTTGCTATTGGCCATAGATTTCGCTATAGTTAAGTGTAAAATGACACATCTCTCTCATAAAAACCGCTGCCCAAGGAATTACTACTTCCACATTCAGATTTTTATTCAACTCACTCACAACGAAAAAATTTTGTATGTGAAAATAATAGTTTATGGAACTTTAATAATATAATATTTGAAATCCTCTACCCCAAAAACCTATAAAACGATACCCCACATAGGTAGCGGAGTGGGGGTGGTTATAAGGGATGGTAGTGGGGGTGGATGAAGAAAAAAAACATTTTGAGGTTTCTGGTTCTTGTACACACACTAAATCACAAATTTTTTTCATCCCCTTTAATAATGGGGTGTGGGTGGTAAGGGGGTGGCTAATGCCAAAATTTTTTTTGAGACCTTAGCTTCTCTTGTATATACTAAATACCAATTTTATGGACTCTTACCTGCTTGATTTATCTATTTTCCCCAAATTTACCCCAATTTACCCCCCAACCCTTCGATGGAATAAGATGAAAATATAATGGATCCCATTAAAATACATACGTGTACCAAATTTCAAGTTAATATCTCAAACGGTTCCAGAGTAAACGTGCGCACAAAAAAAGTTACAGACCGACAGACAGAAATTTTTTTTTTCGCTCAAACTTAAAATCTCGACGTTTCGTGACATTCTAAGCCTATTTGAACAATAAAAATTTTTAAAAATTTTTTTGTCGTTACTATACTTCCACTGGATGTGGAAGTAAAATACCAGCGTCCTACCGTTTGCATAGCGTAAGCACTGGCGCCGTACTCTCGATAGAGCAACTGACGTCAGAGAGCGTTCAGCAGATTTAAATAATTGCGATCTATTCGCATGGATTTTTTCAACACAAAGCTTTTTTTCGATTTTCCTTAAATTTTATAAATGTAATTTTAAGACTAATTTGGATGTTTTTATTGTGTTTAAACAAGATTTAATTTTCTTGTGAACGTCCCTATTCTCTAGAGAATAATTGTATCAAATTCCATGCTTCTTTTACAAAATGCTGCATCAATTCGTCTTCTCTAGTTTGTGTTCAAGTAATGTTTGCATAAGTTTGCAATAAAGAATTTTGTAATTTTCCAAAAAAACACAAAGCGAGGAGCAGTGATCACCATAAAATGTGGATTAAACATCCTTATTAATGTGACTGTAAAAGGGTAAGGTGGATTAGGTACTAATATTCTGAGAAATATGTGGTACACGAAAATTTCAAAAAAGCGTATGAATATTCTGCAATATTTTATAATGCAGTTATGTATTGTAACATTAAGTTATTAATCGGTTGCGAAATGGAAATGCGAACGGTCCTCAAAAAACAACCATCTTTGAGAAAGAAGTTGGCAATCTTCAGTCAGCCCAATGCAAATAAAAAAGAGTTGTTTGAAGCAGATAGAGATTTTTGTCTTCATCTGTATTAGCTGAAATTGGGGCAAAAAGCAATTATCAATGATATCTGCAATATAACAAAACTATAACGAAACAAATCCTAGAAAAGGAGTGCAATTTAGCTAGTTTACCACCAACCGAATATGCTCGTAACCGACATACCGTGTGGCTCTGTCGATAGGGACACTCTTGTAACTATGAATGGGCGAATCGACTTTTTAAAAATTTGGTGTAGTGATATGGGCTGAAATTTTCAATTATCTGATGTGAAGAACCAAAATATCCGACGAGGTTTCGTTGCAGTTGACATGAAAATCAAATTTTTAAACGCGACAACCTGTATATTTTTGCATATTTGGACCCTGCTGGCCAAAATACATATAATCTGACCCTAAAATGTTATTTTAATTTTCAAAAAATATAGGTTATTTTAATATTTTTTTTATAGGTATATAAATTTAGTACAAAGAGAAGGTAGACATTATGTATATATTTTTTTCGTAATTTAAAGTTCTAATTAAATAACAGGTTGTCCCATAGGAGTTCCATTAAAAAAAACGTTGAAAAACCAATATCGTTGAACTTAATAAGAATAAAACTGTATCTGAAGTATCTGAAAAGATAATATTTTAAATGTGCTTGCAGACCGATTTTTAACAATTTTGGCAAAATCGCGGCCTTCCATGATTAAAACAAAACATTTAAAAATCTATATTTTTTGAAAATCAAAATAATATTTGATGGTCAGATCATATATATTTTGGCCAGCAGTATCCAAATATGCGAAAATTTACAGATTGTCCTATTTAAAAATGTGATTTTCATGTCAATTGCATCGAAACTGGAAGTCAGCCATTTTCATTCTTTTCTTCATATAATTGGAAATTTCATCCCATATCACTGCACCAAATTAAAAAAAAATAATTCGCCCATTCAAAAGTTACAAAAGTGTCCCTATCAGTTGAGCCACCCGGTATTCTGAGGTAAACAAACACGCACAAACCTGTGCAATGTATATGTACTCACTAATTTGTTTAATTTTCTAGGACTTATCGTCAGATCCAAGCCTAGCTGGGAAACAATTTACCTGCTACAGATTATGGGTGGAAAATGGTTGGCACTAAATTAAATAATATAAGGGAAATATCTACACTAGTGGCACCTAGAAATCTTGGGTCGATCCCTATAATAAGAGATAAGAGTGAAATATAAATAGCAAAATAATGTACTAGAAAAAAAAAGCGATATATTAACATTGATGCCAGGTAGTAGGGCAGCTTATCATGAAGATGTGGACACACCAAATCCTGCTCTAGTTTCCTTAGGTGAGACCGGTAGCGATTTCTCAGTGCTGTATAACATTGCAGATGATATTTGGCGTCAAGGGCAATGAGATCACCACATTCTAATGCTGCCAACAACTGGGTTTCTTGCAATTCTGGTGCCATTTTTTTGTATGCTCGTATCAACAGTCAATGTTCGAAATTCATGAAGGAGTCATCGCTTCCAACATGCCATTTTGTCACTCGCTTCACGCCCGGATCGTTTCTCCACAGTTGTGCTGCCTCCTGAAGTATTTCCCCGCTTTTTAGCTCTATCCAACTTCAAATTGCTGAATTTGACATAACAAGATTTGTGCCATGCACCATGGTTTTGAGCCAGTTTATACGCACTCATGTCGCTTCCAAAATTTAGTTTAACTGGAAATGACTCCAAGCTTCTAAACTCATTGATATTGTTCAAGAATGACCGGTATGGAATGCATTGAGTGGACATTTTAGATTTTCTGAAGTTGTTTTCTGACAGATCATGCATTTGTTCCAATCCATCTTGTATTACAGTTCAATTTGAAACGAAATAAAAAACAGATTAGAAAATGTGGACACACCGGACAGAACAGTTAATCGGTCAATAGTTTGTAATTGGTACATATATTAGTGAATAAATAGTGTGATACATTTAAAAATTGTCTAGTTGTATTCCCTGACCCCAAATATGTATACTTAGACACCAAGTTTGTGGTCCTAAGTGATTTAGAAGCCGAGATATTCATAATATTTCAAAATGGCCGCTATAAAATCCAAGATGGCCGACGGGGGGAGTTGGGTCCTATCAAAAATTGAAAGCTACGTACCTAACTAGTACCTGGAAAAAAATTGGTGGTTTTGTCCGGTGTGTCCACATTAACGCGAAATTCGACGTTAAGCTGCCTCACTAAGGCACTTCAGCATGTTAAGAGTTCCGCCGACGACTAAAGGTAGCTGAAGATCAAAGTGGCAACAGCGTAGGTTAAATTTGTTTCTTTTCAGCATATTATTTGTCCATTTCTCTTCTCTTTTACCTTATATTGGCATCGATTCATTTTAAAATGTCACTACTGTATATGGGTGTCTAAATGTAAATGTGCCGCTACTGTGAACGCTGCATGTTATTTGAAGTATCGCAGCCCCGATTTCAAATTTCAGTTATGTAGATGACTCAAATTTAAAATTATTATATTTTGTTTATGGTGTTTGACATAATTTCTTTATCGTTACCTACTATAGACACTTTGCACACAATGTTCAAAATTGTTGAAAAAACGGAAATTGTGGTTCATTTCATGAGGTCATACGGAGTTTTTTCAGCATTTTTAGTGGGCAGTGAGATTAGCCCGTTATCTAAATGCCCGATTTCCATCATATTTCAAAATGACGAGTTACACGTCCACGAGATGAAAATGTGATAGAAGACAAAAACAGCTTTCCATCGATGTATGTTGTTAACACAAGCTTTGATGACTTTTCCCCATTTGCCTGATCTAATAATTTATTGATTAGTTGATTGTTCTATCATGCTAATCAACCATGACAGTATGAAATAGGAGATATACTCGATACGAGTACCAGCTTTTGACCAGCTGTGTGCATTAAGGCGGTCCTTATTTTTCGACTTTATGTTTTTTGCGGGCCACCGCCTAGATTGGTTTCAATACTTAAAAAAATGTTCTGTGCAAAATCTGAACTCAATCGGATAACGGGAAAACGTGCCACCCAACCCTTGTTTCTGGGAGATTCAAATAAATTCTAATAAATTTCGATATTTATTTTTTCAAAGCTTGCTACTGACAATCGAGTTAGTAGTGACTGAAAATAAATAATATACATTTTATTTATGAAAAGTCATTAATTTGATTATAATTTTTGGGATAAGGTCTCCTTTTTAAAATCGGGAAATCGAGTTCTGTAATCTTTTACAACTTGCAAGACGAATTGTTTTTGTTCCTCATCTTTTGTTATTACATTATTGTAATAACTTTGATTTTTTTAACAATATCCAACCCTTTGTTAAAACTATCGTTTTTAGACCAAGTTTCAAGAAAGTCATCATTTATGTGAAATCGTTTGAAAAACTTTCGAGTTTCGATAGTAACAAAATTTTCAATAAATGTGTTCTCCACAAACTTTGGAATTTCATTTTCCCCTATCTCTATTCGCTTGATACTTTTACCATATGATGATTCTTCTTCTATATCTAATGGCTTTTCTTCCACATCCGATGATTCTTCTTCCACATCCAATGTTTCTTCTTCCAGATCCTCTTTCTCACCTAGGGCCTCAACCATTTTCACTTTGGATTCCTCTGACAATTTTAAATCGAAGAATACGAAGGCAACTGCTTCTGGACCATAAATGCTTATGAAATTTTTTCAACGCAACACTGGATATCTCGGGATCGAGATAAGGCGCTTCGGTGGCAAGTGGCGCGCAAAACCAGGCTACAATATAAACTTTCACGACAAAAATACATATATCTGGAAGACCTCTTCTCTCTTCATTTGTCAATGGGAATTCATCGCGGAACAAGAAAATCTTTAAACAATAAATAGCATTTGCATCCATCTCGCGTGGTGAATGGCCCCAGGAATCCGAAAAGATATTCCACGAGGAGGAATTTCACCCAAGAATATTAAGGACAACTCCAAAAATTCTCTATATAATCTTCTCGAGGCTGGTTTTGCGGATTTTCTAGAGCAGATGTTACAAATGTGACTACCTCTTTTGTATCATCTAAAAATGAAAGAACATATCCGTCTTTAAATCCGGACTTAAAATAATGTTTGTTAATCTTAGCCCAATACTGTTGAAAGCGTTTAAAGATTTGGACAGTCGGACCTGTGGTTTTACCCATTCTTTCTTCGAAGACTCCTCTGAGAACTAGCTCGTAGATATGGTGTCTACAAGGGAGGTACAAAAGTTCCCTATCCATAAGCTGCTCCAATAAAATGCAGGTTCCTTTTAATCGTCCTGTATTTGACGCAATTGTGTCGAAGCATAGCGCCTTAACAGTTTTTAAAAGGCCCCAATCATCAAGCACCTCATAAACAGCGGATGCCTACTCCTTTCCGGTTCCAGCTTGTAATGCAGGTACTCCGAGTATTTGCTCAGAATCTCCACTCGTAACAATAACAGGAAGTCTATCAACAGTCTCCTTTTTCCATCCCAATGGACCACAACCGTTCAGATTGTTTGAATTGAGTTTTAAGAATGCCAGCTCGCTTTTTACGCAGTTTTTCTCTACAGTGCCGAATAGAGGATTTGTTTATTACTAAATTTTGCACATCTTGCCCAAAGGCCTCCGCAGGCGCGAATAAAATATGAACCGCGTCTCCATTACTAATTCTACATTTATCGAACACTGCAACCAATTTTGAGGTGATTATTTCACGGCGTGCTCTCTTCTTCTTGGGTTGCGATGGCCCAGGTTCAGGTTCCGATTGCGTCATATATTTTGAAGCATCATCTTGAGTTTCTTGTGTTGAACTCGAAGCACGAGGACTTTTACTGTTGCTTGAAGATGTCGTCATTTGGACGATTTGCTCTAAGATGAAATAAATACATTAAACCCATATAACATTGAAATAATAATAACAAAAAACCCTAAGCAGTTTTATCAAATAATTCGCTTTCCTCTTCCTAAACTATTATAAATTATCTTCAGGGTGTCAGTTATACCTATTGTTTACTTAGAAAAACCAAATATAACAATGTGGGGAATTTCAAGAAAGATTAAATCTAGGAGTGGTGGGTGGCACGTTTTCCCCGTATCCGATTTCGCTCAGATTTCACCCACATTATTTTTTTAGCAATTGAAACCGTTGTGGGGGGTGGCCCAAACTAAATTCGAAAATATTTTTTTCCTCAAGTATAAATAAGGACCGCCCTAGTGTGCATGGAATCACTCCCTAGTCATTTTCAAATCGAGCTAGCCACAGCCGAGTGTCCGATGTCGGCGTAAAAATACATCGAAAACCATAAGACCCAGAAAGCTGAAATTTGCAGGCAGATACTTTACTATCATAAAATTCAAAGACTACACACCTCCAAAATAATTGATGCAAGCACGTATAATCTTTTGCGCCGTTGGTTTTTCGACAAGTTAAAAGCTATTTATTAGTATACTAGTTGCTATTTAATTTGTTTCTATTTAGCATCAAATTTTAATTCATTTAATTAAACACAATAAATAGTAGTAGTAAATAATACAACACTTTAATTAATTTAATTATGAAACAGTGCATTTGTCTAACGTTATTCAGGATTACACGATTACATTAAACAACATTCTAACGCACATAGTTTTTACACCATTCTCTGCGCTGTTTCGTCCGCGCGGGCGTTTCTTATACTTTGCAATTTTCTCGAAAACTGCTCGGAAAACTGTTAATCCCAGAAAAAAAAAATTCACATAAAAAAGTTATCTCCATCATGTATTTTCATACGTCCTCCATATACTTGAAAAATAAAAAAGTTTCTTGCTTGTTATATTCGCACCTGTAAATGTTCACAGTTTATGGATATAGCCTTAGAAAAAAGTCATATTTTCAACACTTATTAAATTGACCTTCATGTTAACATATTTTGTTAACAAATATGGAGTGATAACACGGTAAAAGTTCGAGATTAATTAATTGTCTCGTTTCTGAGTTAGAGCGAAAAAATAATTATTTCTATTATTTTACAATTTTCTCGCATTTTTGGCTCTATCTTTTGTCTCGACCAACCAAAAAAATCTTAATTTTTTATTTCATCGAAGGATAGGCTTCTAAACACTTCGATTAAGGTTTACATTTAAAAAAAATAACCGCTGAACTAGTTGACCAGTAAGTGACGTAACAGCGGAGACTGCGGTAGTAAGGAGAACTTTGCGTGAGAGCGTATCTCTTTCATAGTATCATGTTAATCAACTATTAATATACTGACTTACAAAATTAGTGCATAACAGAGTCTTTATTAATAGAAAATGTACTTTACTAGACGTCTTTGTGATGCAGCTTAATAATTTACATTTCGATTTGTTGTGTAATTTGATGATGAAAGTGAGGGTGAACAAGAATGAAATAACAACATTCCTTCTGAATAAATCATTTAGCCCAAACCTTCCACATATTACGCACACATATTCTTAATTAAAATAGATGGAGTAAGTACGCAAATTGATGTAATATAAAGTTGAAAACAATAAATAGGTATTTTATAATCATACAATTCTAGTCACCAAGGTGACGTTCTTAATAAGAATATGAAACAAGAAAACGATCGAAGTAAGAAACATATTATTATGATATATTATATTTTCACCCTCGACAGCACGGAGCGTGTATATGCGTTAGGGGTGTAAGTTTGGTTGTTTGCCTCTTGCCTTCTATCTTTGTAGCGAATGAATCGATTTAGATGTTTCTTTTCACCATATGATTTGGTATTTCTACAGAGAAGTTTATATGGTTAACTCCCTGAATTTCAGCTCTCATATTCAATCCACCATATTGAAATGTTAAAAAATGATCCAATCGTGATAAAATTGAAAACGTAATTTAGCATTTTAAAGACGAATGTCTAGTAAAGAATCGTAACTTGTAGCATTTTAGATTCGCCATATTGAAATATATCTAGAAAATATTATTTAGGTATATTAAGCAAATTACAACTTACACAGTTTAATATTTATTATGAAATTACCTACTTTCTGTATATTGTTGCTCTAACCTGGGCACACCAATATACTAGTTAAGTATTGAATTACATGATAGGATTCCTACCATTTTAAACCAAAAAATATGTTGAAAATACTTAAATCATTTATTTAAATTCAGTCATTCACACTTTTTTAATTTACTTTCTGTATATTGGTACCTTACTCGGGTCACGCTGATATACAACTTAGGAAAACACTCTAAAACACTCATCATTGGATAACCAATCAAAACAACTACTCTTCTAGCTAATACTGACGAAGTATTGAATTACATGATAGGATTCCTAGCATTCTTCTAAAATGGGAATAACATGTCGTTCCATGATGAAAACTCTGACTGATTTATTCGGATCTTTCGGTCAACTGCGTCAACATGCGCAGTTTGATGTAGTAAGAACCATCGGTACGTTAATAGTTGGACCGCCGAGGTTCGTTTATTTATTTCAACTTCTATTTCGTTTTTGTGTATGAAAATAACAGTTTAAGAAAATAAAAATTAGTGATGACACATCTGTGGATAAAGAGCTTTATTTAAAAAAAATAATCATCAAAATCGGCCCAGCGGGAGCCGTTGACGAAGCCAGAAAAGAAAACGGCTTGTGTTTTAAGCACACAGAACATTTTTAGGGTGGCCATTTTGTATATTTTTTAACTTAAAATATATCGTTTTTTTTATTGGAAATCATGCCAACTACACGCCCAAATATTACTTTCCTCTGTAATTTTTTTTTATTACTTTTATTTTAGTGTCCACCCTGCATATTTTTTTACTAATAATAAATTAGGTCCCTCCCTTAGCCTTAACTATCTGACAAATATTATTTTTCTCTGACAAATATATTTTTAAATTTGCCTCCACTTTTCGTAATATACGTAATTTGAAACACGAAAATCAAATGAAATTTTAGAGTGATTTTTTTATGATTACAATTTTCCCATCGGCAAGCGAGAAAATAAATAAAGATAAATTAAAAAAAGTTTGATTTCGAAAAATTTTATCTAGAAAAAATTAATTTTTGTTTAAATAATGAAAAAAAATCCGTAATAGTATATTACGTAATGAGTGTTGTAAGAAGCATATTACGCACGAATGGAAAAGTTACGCAAGATGCCGCGTAGCGGCGAGTGCGTATTTCCATGAGTGCGTAATTGCCTTACAACTCGAATTATGTACTATATACTTTACCTACGATCATATTTATTTAGTTATTTAGTAAAATCTGGATTTAGTTTACTAGTCAACAATATTATTCAACAAATATTATGTCAGTTTTGACAGCGTTTGAAAATTAAGTAGGCGTATTTGTTTTTTTAAACCCCGCGTCAGCGATATAAGCCACCTATAATTGCGTGTCCCGTGCGTTTTGTTTACCGTGCGATTTGTTTACAGTGCGTTTTGTTTACAATATGTAAAATTCAACTTACATTGATGGCAGGTAGTGTGTTTTTTACTATTTACAGAAGTGATCGTAGGTAAAGGTATTTACGCAAAACTTGCCTCTCTATTTAGCATATTTTATTTATTCATTATCTTTTCTGTAGGATGATCACCCTGTATATATTTTTTTAATTGAGTGACTTTAATTTCCGTAATCTATGGTATGAAACGTGAAAATCCGGAGAAATCTCGAAAGGTGATTTTTCTACGATTACAATACTTCTCTTCGGTATGGAAAGAAAGTAAAAATCCTTATACTAATTTAATAATCTTTAAAAACCGCTGCCCAAGGAATCACTACTTCCACATCCAGATTTTCTATCCAAGTCACTCACAACGAAAAAACTTTGTATGTGAAAATAATTGCTTATGGAACTTTAATAATATAATATTTGAAATCCTCTACCCCAAAAACACATAAAACGATACCCCACATCGGTAGTGGGGTGGGGGTGGTGATAGGGGGGTGGTAGTGGGGGGGTGGATGAAGTAAACAAATATTTTGAGGTTTCTGGTTCCTGTACATACACTAAATCACAATTTTTTTTCATCCCCTTTAATAAGGAGGTGGGGGTGGTAATGGGGGTGGCTAATGGCAAAAATTTTTTTGAGACCTTAGCTTCTCTTGTATATACTAAATGCCAATTTCATGGACTCTTACCTGCTTGATTTACCCATTTACCCCAAATTTACCCCAATTTACCTCCCAACCCTTCGACGGAACAAGAAAATATAATCTAGTTCTAGATCTCGTTAAAGTACATACGTGTACCAAATTTCAAGTCAATATCTTAAACGGTTCCAGAGTAAACGTGCGCACAAAAAAAAAGTTACAGACAGACCGACAGACAGACAGAAATTTTTTTTTTTCGCTCAAACTTAAAATCTCTACGTTTCATGACATTTTAAACCTATTTGGACAATAAAAATTTTTAAAAATTTTTTTGTCGTTACTATACTTCCACTGGACGTGGAAGTAAAACAACATGCATCCAAAATTGAACAAATAAGCTTCTAGTATTGTTATTATTTACAGTTCTTTTCATTTATTATAAATATTATAACTATATTGAAATAATAATTACTGGACAAATATTCGTATGTAATATCACTAGTGCTTAAAATTTTATCGAAAATTTTTTCGAAAGCGTGTTGCCTGGTAATATAAAGAGTGCAAATTGGCAGTTTATTATCTGATTAAATCCCGACCGCTTTAGCGGGAGGGATTTAATCTTTGATAATAAACTGTCAATTTGCACGAGTTATATTAACTAGGGGCGACTTAGCTTGAGAAAAAATTTTTAGATAAAATTTAAAGCACGAGTGGTATTTGAGGAGAATATTTCACGAATAAATAATTCATTAAGTACATCTTCAATATTATGTTTTCTCATTAACTGCCTTCAGACGTTTTCTTGTCACGTTTTGGAGTTTACTGACCTTTATTTTCAATTTCATCATTAATTTGATACACAGAAATATTTCCAAACCGACTCATATTGTCAAAACAACAAATCTCAAACAAACGCAGTAGAAACAACGGAGATCCGCTATATTTTAAAATAATCTAGTGACGTTTCCATGGCAACTAGTAAATAAAACGAGTTGAAACCTTAGATATTATAATATATAGACTGGCTTAACACCTTTCAGGCGTTTCTGAGGTGCAATACGACGAGGAACGATAGAGAGAGCACTACTTTAGTACCGATGTCTCGCCCAAATAAAATATACACCCATGGTTCCGAGATTGACATAGAGAGCGCCATCTAGCGCTACAAGTTATATTCCATAATAAATAAATGTTCATCGACTCATCATATTTAACAAAGAGAATTTTGAATACAACAAATTATAATGTTTG
Organism: Rutpela maculata; assembly: GCA_936432065.2. Taxonomy (NCBI): domain Eukaryota; kingdom Metazoa; phylum Arthropoda; class Insecta; order Coleoptera; family Cerambycidae; genus Rutpela; species Rutpela maculata. Next base: position 76,304,147 of record OW386293.2, on the reverse strand, counting down.
ATGCACAGCTTTGATTCAACGAGTTACTTTTTGGTAGATTACCATATGTAAGTATTATACATTTTTAGTTTGTTGTGTACTTGACATTTATAATAAATGATTTGCTTACCTTTGTAACTACGTTATTGAGCTATTGAAAGCTGTGCTTGACTTGTTCCTGTATTATGAGCTATATTAAGTACAATCTTTGTGTGTAATTGTTACCTGATTGAACACTAGGAAAACTGAAATAGTTACAGATAGGCAAAAGTTACAGCCTATATATTTCAGACAAGATTCGCTTTGGAATTGAGGTGTTTTTGTTTGCTACTACATAATACAATATTACAATTTACAAGGTAAGTACGTTAACAATTAATAATAAGCTAAGATATTTATAGATAAAACTTAAAAGCTCGAGTTGCCCTATTTGCCAAAAATATTTCACGACAAAAACGTCAAAAAATTTTCGCATATTTGCCGCTGCAGCGACCTAAAAAATTAGAGCGATAAATTTTGCATGTTGGTCCTGTCAAAAGCCGATCTAGCTTGAATTACCACTAATAATGACGTTTGATTGGTGCAATGTTTTGAAAAAACGGGCTCTCATTGGCTATAGCGTTAATGAGTGAAATAATCACAGTAAAACTAGTTTTATAGATTGACCGAGCGATTGATGCACGTAAGCACTAGCTAGAACGCTGAGAAAAAATTGTTACACGTTACGTGGCGGTTATCTAGTAGCTATTATATATATTCTGTATTTTATGAACAAGAATGAGAGTAAAGTATTAGCTATGAAGTACCTACTCATTGCACTTCTATCATATAAATTGGTAACTTCTGTTAGAGTAATTCAGCAATGTGGATTTTCAAATCATAAGTACTGCATGATGGACAATTACGCGCAAATCTCTAATTATGCGCAAATCCCTGTTAAATTCGCTCTAAAATGATCCGATTATAGTGTGTAATTTACAGCCCTCCTAAATTTCATGCACGCCCTTGTAAGGAAAAGTAATCCTACTAGTATTTTATCGCGGAAACAGAAGCGGAAAGAGTTTTCAAATTTCCTTTTCACGCCGACGAAGTCAGGAAGGCCGCTGAGCTGTGGAGGATTAAAATGACGAATTGTTTATGTGATATTGATATACCCATGTAAACTTCAACGTTTAGGCCAGATAACACTAGTATTTCGTGGCTTATACTCTGGCTGGCATTTTGTTTCCCGTTAGAGTGAAAATCGTGTAAAACTCAGATACCGATTTTTAAGAATGTCCTTGAGAGGGAATAAGTCATAATTCAACAAAATACTTCCTTATTTTTTTACAACTGTATCATCAGTGACTGTGGTGTGAAATACATGTATTTAACATACGTAAGTGTTGAATTAATAAGTACAAAAATATAAAAAAACCACTAGAATCATGTATACTAATTAATCCAGTTGCCTTTCCTATATTATAACATTTAGTCCGTCGGAATTAGCATTTTTGGTCGATTTTTTTAGTGCAGCAATATGATATATACCAAACTGAAGGTTTTGACATTAGAAACAAAACTGTCACAACCCACAGTCATAAAAAAGGGTGATTTCCGAGAAATAGACATATATATATCATTTTTCGCGTTTTTTTCGCATTTTTTCACATTTTACTCTAAAACTATGCACTTTAGGGAAAATATTCAAGTTTGTCTCTTGAATATTTAATGAATTGGAGCGCGGAAAATTTCCGATCGATATAGTATGAAATTTTCCTTTAGTAGTAGGTTTTCCTGCGTGAGCGCGCTGAGCATGATTTTGCACTCTTGCACTTTTCTTCTGTATTTTGAGCACAAACGATGCATTTTTATGAAAAATGACAACAGGCAAAAGTTTATGATCAAAAAAAAAATTAAAAAAAAAAGTTTTGTCGTTAGAAAATTTTCCGGTCATCAACTTTTGCCTGTTGTTATTTTTCATAAAATGCATCGTTTGTGCTCAAAATACCGAAGAAAGGTGCAAAAGCATATAAACATGCACCAGCGGGCTTACGCGGGAAAACCAACTACTGAAGGAAAATTTCAAATACCCACATGTCGATCGGAAATTTTCCGCTCTACAATTTTTGTGTCTTGAATATTTCTCTAAAATGAATAGTTTTAGAATAAAATGAGAAAAAACGCGAAAAACGATATATATACGTCTATTTCTCGGAAATCACCCTTTTTTATGACTGCGGGTTGTGACAGTTTTGTTTCTAATGTAAAAATCTTCAATTTGGTATAGGTCACATTACTGCACTAAAAATATCGAGAACTACCCTTTTTTTTTGTATAATTCCGACGGACTAATTAGAAAAAAGTATTTACGCAAAACTTCCTTCTCTATTTAGCATCTTTCATCTATTCATTATATTTCCTGCATGATAACATGACTACCCTGTATATTATTTTAACTAAAAGTATATTAGGTTTTCTTTCTGGCAATAGAGACAACTGCAATCCAAATATTATTTTCCTCTTCCTGTATACTTTTCACTAAAAGTTGTTAACTATATGCCAAATATTATCATCCGTCACATTTTTGTTTTTTTTTTACTGTAACCACTCTGTATATACTGTTTTATATTTGTCTGAACTACATGCGAAATATAATTGGCCCTCGTCACAATTTTTTCATTATTTCTCTTTAAGGTGGGCACCCCGTAGATTTTTTATACTTTTCTTCGTTGACAATTTTGTTTACTACATGCCAAAAATTTTCGTCCTTCACATTATTTTTTTATGGTGACTGCCTTGTATGTTTTTTATATTTTTCATATTTATTGTCCTTGACAGTTACGTTGCGTTAACTGCATGCGAAATATAACCGTCTTCTGTCACATTTTATTCATTATTTTTTTAAGGTGACCACCAGGGTAAGGTTAACTGACGTATACCATTTTCGGTTTTCGGTTTCGGTTACGGTTAGGAAAAATTCGTAATTACGGTGCGGTTTTCGGTTACGGTTTCGGTTAAAATTAAATTAATGCTTGCAGGGACCGAAAACGAAATTTTTTTCTGCTCGGTTTCGGTAACGGTTACTTAACGTACACCATTTTCGGTTTTCGGTTACGGTTTCGGTTTTCAGAGTAGCGTTAATTTGGTTTTCTGTTTCGGTTTCGGTTTTCAAAGCAGCGCCAATCCGGTTTTCGGTTATGGTTTCGGTTTTCCAGAATCGGTTTTGGTTAGAAAAAAATCGTAATTACGGTGCGGTTTTCGGTTACGGTTTCGGTTTGGTTACGGTTCTTGGTGACCACCCGGTATATTTTTCATATTTTTCTTCCTTGACAGTTGTATTAACTGTAAGCAAATATTATCGTCCTCCGTAACATTCATTTTTATTCTTCTCTTAGGATGACTACCATGTATATTTTTTCATATTTTTCTTTGACAGTTGCATGCAAAACCACCCTGTATATTTTTCATATTTTTTCTTAACAGTTGTGTTACCAGTTTGCGAAATATTATCGTCCTCCGTCACATTTTTTCATATTTTTTTAGGGTGGCTACCCTGTGTATGCTTTTCCTATTTTTTCCCTTGATAGTTGTGTTAGCTACATGCGAAATATTATTGCCCTCCGTCACATTTTTCGTGATATTTTTATGATGATTACCCTGTATATTTTTTCATATTTTTCTTCTTTTACAGTTGTGTTAACTGCTTGTGAAATATTTCCGTCTCCGTCGTCTTTTTTAATTAAGTTCTTAGGGTGACACCCTGTATATTTTTTATATTTTTTTCCTTGACAGTTGTGTTAACTACTTGCCAAATATTACATACATGGTGGACCCCATAAAAATATAATTAAGGAAAAAAATATGACGGAAAAAAGTAATATTTGGCATATAGTTAACACAACTCTCAAGGAAGAAATATATGATAAAAATCTACAGGATGGTCACCCTAAAAAAATTAAAAAATGTGACTGAGCACGATAATATTTCGCATGCAGTTAACACAACTACTGTCAAAGAAGAAAATTATGAAAAAGACAATTATGAATAAAAGTTTAGACGTGACGAAGGACGATAATATTTCGCATGCAGATAACACAACTATCAAAGAAGAAAAATATGAAAAAAAAAATATATATTAAACGTGACTGAGTACAATACTATTTCGCATGCAGCTAACACAACTTTCAAAGAAACATTTGGAAAAGTATACAAGTTGGTCACCCTAAAAAATAATGAAAAAAATGTGGCAGTGAAGGACAGTTAACACAACTGTGAAGGAAAAAATATACAGGGTGGTCACCCTAAAAAAAATAATGAAAAAATATGACGGATGGCAATATTTCGGCGGCATTATTCGCGTAATTTTCAGAAGTACAGAGCCTTTGTATAAATTATATCCTATATTATTTTCTACCCACCTATATTTGAAAACTTTCATATCTATTGAAATTCAATATGACGGAACACACACTAAAGTTCCATTGTTGAAGTTATTAATTAGTACTAAAACAAAAATGTTGCCAACAACAATTTTTCTAATTAAAAATATTCCACGTAGAACTTTTAATTCTGCTTTTCGCTCACATTCAGCTGTTTTTCAATAGCACAATAATTGTGTAATATACTTCTCATTTTACGTTCCTATTATCTGATTGCTTCCGTTACTGTAATTATCATAATTATTATTTTTAGCGAGCTTCCTGCTAATAAATAACCCATCAATTCAACTATGATGCATATATAACATAATTTAAGTTCGTGATTAACCGTGAAACCGCGATTTGTTTAATGGTACGTATAGGGATATGATGATCAATAACTAAATTGACGATGGAAATAAATTTTAGTAGCGTTTATAGATTTTTATACATCCATCGTAAAATTTTAAAAAGCGTGTCAAAATTTGTTCATATTAGTTGGGAGTCTGAGCTTTAATTTGAAACTAAGCTTTGGAGCCTAATAGTCCGAGAGTTGGTTTCGTTTTTTTTAACGCCATTCGGTACGTTGCTATTTCCTATATAAAAAGATACGTTTACTATTGCCATTAATTAATATAATGTATGAAAAATAAAAATAAAATCTATTTAAGAATAGTTAATTTTAAATTTTTGCATTCTTTTGATGCTCTCAGTTTCTACAAATTGCATCGGTGCATCGACTGAGACTGCGACCTGCACCTCTAGCAGCGTAGCATCTTCGGCTTGTTTGTACCTTTAAGTTTCGCTTCAATTTTAGCAATTTTCTTGTAATTCCGTATGATCTAATTTCACAGCCACACAGAAAAAAGTGGACAGCGGGTCCAGTTGGACCCGCTGAAACCGAATCCGAAGTCAGAATTGTCACATTGGCTCGTTTTTCACCCTTAACCCCAAAAAACACCCCCTTCCCCAAAAGTGGTCTGACCTGCGGACCATACCAGTGAATCCTTGTGTGTTTGGATCCTCTGAAACCGAATCCAAAGTCAAAATTGTCAGATTCGCTCGTTTTTCAAGAAACACTCCCCAAACAAAAAGTGGTCCAGTCTGCGGACCACATCAGTATATCCTTATGTATTTGGACTCACTGAAACCGAATCCGAAGTCAGAATTGCCAAATTGACTCGTTTTTCACCCCTGTGTATCCCCCCCCCCTCTCATATTCGATTCTTATTTCGATAAGTCGCCAAAGAGTTTCGAACGAATTCGTCGTTCACTCCATTAAAAACACAACACCTATTATTCCTGTACAAAAAGACAAATTTTGATCTTCTAGTTCCAAAAAAGTCAAACTTCAAGACTGTTTCAAAACGTATCTACTAGAAAAATGCAGCAATATATGGCCAAATAAGCAGGTCTTCTGTAGGGCAACATCTTTTCCTAACCCAATCACATGCACATCCATACCGCAAACCAATTTAAGACAATCCCACGAAGAACTACAATTATGCCCCAAATTAAATAAGCAACAAACAGAGAGTGATGGTATTATCGAATGATACAGATGTTCTGCTTCTTCTATTATATCATTGGACTACCTTCAAGTATCTTAGATTGAAGGAATTGTGGATTCGTCTAGGTGTTGGAGCTACGACGCGCCAAGTTCCCGTTCATATAACGGCTGAACGAATTGCAATATGCCATGTACTTACTTACGTACTGCTTTACACTTCCTAACTGGGTCAGACTGCAATAGCAAAGTGCTGGAATGGCAAATACACCCGAAGCATTTCTCACAAACTTCGGAATTCCTGCGAGTGAAGTAATGGAGCAGTCGATACAATTAGCAAAAAAATATCTCGTACAAGTTTTCAAAAAGGGATCAGTGTGCGAAACAATGAACGAATTACGAATGTTTCTTTACACACATGGGAAAAACATTTCCATAAAAGACCTCTCACCAACCAGTGCATCGATTAGATCACACATTTATATATAACATATTTAAATGATGACATCACACAACTTGATTCTATACAGTTTGGTTACGAAGATGTAAGTGATTGTCTGCAGCCCTATCGTGCAACTCCTCCCGGCAAGGAACTTGTGCCTAGTTGTTCATGTCTAAAATGTGCAAGAGATTCATGTTTATGTTTTTCAAATGGAATATCTTGTTGCATTTACTGTCGTTGCAGAAGTGTAGCCATTATTGATTATCGTAATAAGTATTCTAATATTGCAACGTAAATTATTATATCTGCTGTTTAAAATTATAGTTGTGTTTTATAACAGACTGTAAATCTGTTTAGTATAGAAACAAAGATGTTGATTCGTATCTGTCTTACTAAATAACGATTAGTAACCACTTTTCAGTATCTTTACCATCGGGAACGTGTTCAGTTCTAAAAAAAGATATAAAATGACACCTCACATGCCTATGCAGTGCATTTTCAATAAAAATCAAAGATGGCGTCGATTTTCCAAAATGGCCACTCGCACAGACTATCACCCAATTTTTTTTTAATCACTGGACAATTACCAACAATATCCAAATGGATGAAACTCTAGTAAATGAATGACATACCGAAGTATGCTCAGCGGTTGTATTAATTGTTCAATGGCCACTTTAAAGAGTAGTAAATAGTATATAAAACGAAACCAATTAAACGTCCGTATACCGTCGGTCCACTGAATTAAGTGAGATTATGAAGGGAAGATGAAGGTCAAAAGTTAATATTTTCCTTGTAAATTTTTGTCTTTTAGGTGACTCTGATTACTTCGATGAAGACAAATGCCAATAAATATAGAGATTATTACTTACTAATACTGACTACCTCTATTATGACAGAAAATGAGTAGACCTGATTGATTTTAAATATGTTTCTTTTAAGACTTTTGAACTACCAAGACCGTGCAACTAAATATCCTGTGCTATCGACGTATAAGAAGAACTTCCGAGAATATTTTTATTTGGCACTTTTTTATACTCTAGCATAATAATGGTCGAGAGATTCATTTACGATTTTTTTTTAAATTCGAAATATCTTGAATTAAATACTAATACATAAAAGACAGTGGCAGTATTGAAATAGGTCAGATAATATTTATCTGGTGTTTTTTACATTGTTGATTTATTATCAGGGATGCAATTGTCCGTTTTAAAAAGGAGTTGTAGGTACACAAAAATTCCTTGAACTTGGCTAGTTCGACAGCCATTACTAACCTAGTCAATATAATTTTTTACGATATGAAATTAATTACCCCCCTGTATAACATTTTCAAGACATTTTCAAGACTGCTGGTTACGGTAACAAACCGAAACGTTTACTATTTGGTGGTATTGTATATCTATAATAGTCGACAAAGGAAATGATGTTGGTTACAAATTACGAACGTTAAATTACCGAGCTTGATTTATCTGTTTTTACAGTGAAGGTAACATCAGTCATGTCTTTACAACTTATGTATAACATAACACTAAAACACCAAAACATTCGCAGAGTACATATGTTCTTATCACATGAGGCTTATACATAGTAAACTTTCAAATTTATTTGGAAAGGATTACTATTTGTTTCTAAACGAAGCTATGCTGGTTCTAGTTTTTCTCTGTACAGAAACAAGTTAAAACGAACCAAAAGTATTGTTTTCCATATCGGACCAAAAGTTTATGTTTACAGTGAAACAGAAATCCTAGTTGTGATAAGATACCGCTCGAGAGGATACAGTGCCACAGATTTTTTATTTGCGATTTAATTTGTTCCAGGACAAAGCTAGCTTTTTGTGTATGTTTCATGCTGGTATTTTAATGCCAACATAGAAATGCGGCATGTGATTGCTGCAATTAATTTCGTGAAAGATAAAAAGAGACTGGGTTTTGTGTTATAATTTGCAGCAATTCTGCGACGACAGATAAGACCCTCTAGGTAATTGCTCAAAAGAACGTTTGCGGCGGTCCGCGAACGGCGATAAATTCGCCAACATATATTATTTTGCATAATTATATTATACATTAGCTACGTGTTGAAGTGCTGGCTGCACATAATTAGGGACATTTTTCCCAAAAATTATGCATTGAATGTACGGCTTCGGAGAATTTATTACGGTTTCTTACATTACTAGCAGTGGCACCACTTGTTACAAGATGAATGGGCAAACGGTGTGGTTTAAAGAGATGTTAAAATTCATATATAAATCTTTATTAAAATGAACTTAAAGAAAAATAGTACTAGTCCAGTCAACGAAGGAATGGCAGAGGACATATGGGGGGGAGGGAGAATTTTCCTCTTAAGGAATGTGTCGGGGATAATTAGGAGGTAAACATACTAAAAGTCCCCACCCCAAACCCTGCCGATTCTTGGCTTATAACTCGGAAACGATGCGTAGTACGGAAAAAAGTATTCTATATTCTAAAGTATTCTATGCAAAATTAAACATAATCATTTTCTTCCTATGTGTTATAGTTTCCGAGATATTCGCCAGCAAAAATTGATAATTAATAAATAAATCAATTAGGTATCTGACATTTCTCTATCAAAACGGTTTACCGTGGTCTGCTAATAAATCACAGTTATAAAATAATCTTTATTTTACAACACTGGTTGTATTTACTAGCGTAATATTTTGTCGAAATCTATACATTTCCTTAAATGTGTGACTCTCTTAAAATGAAGACACCCTCATAACTTTTTTATTTTCTTTCCGATTTGAATTAAATTTTACTCAAGTATAGAATAAATTATTATCTACTTATGACCAGAAAATAATTCTCGTGCTACAAAGGTAAAGCCACCTGCGGTACCAAAATATGCGAAAAAAATAAAAATCATATTAGTGAGTCTTGACGAATTTCACGTATCTACCACAAATTGCGGAAACTGAGGATCTCCTTTGCCAGATGCACGTATGTATGAGAAATTCCCCATCGTTAACCAAATCAGATTTTGGTATATGTACGCTTTTGGCGCCGATCCGATGCATTTTTTAACCCCCGACCCAAAAAGAGAGATGTTATAAGTTTGACGCGTATGTTTGTATGTCTGTCTGTCTGTCCGTAGCTTCATATCTCTTCAACGGGTGATCCGATTTTGATGCACTTTTTTTTATTTGAAAGAATATTTTGTCGAGAAGGTTTTTGCCATATTAGATTTTGATGTTTGGTCTCCATCTTGATTACAAGCTTTTATTTAACTTCCCTTGTTCCTGTTGGTCAAATCTTGCAACTGAATTTTAAAATAGTTATCCCCAACCGATTGAGCTGAAACTTTGCATACACGTTTAGTTTGGATGACAATGCATGGTTAGCTAAGTGATGTCATTTAAAATCCAATATGGCGGACTCCCAAAGATGGCGGCCCAGTTATTTTTTATGCACCCCCATGATATGGGGGTGCATTTTTTTTTATTTGGAAGAGTATTTTGTCGAGAAGGTTTTAGGCCATATTAGATTTTGATGTTTGGTCGCTATCTTGAATTCGCCATGTTGGACTCCTCTAGAAATTGTCCGATTGAAGTAAAATTGAAAATGTGCAGACAATTATGGTAACCGAATATGATTTCGGCCTCACTTTGATTCGGTCATATGAAACTGGTACGATTAGATACATTGATCGAGAGTTTTTAAACATTTTCAATTTTTTAACCCCGGATCCAAAAGAGGTAAGTTTGACTCGTATGTTTGTATGTTTGTTTGTCTGCCTGCCTGCCTGCTTGCCTGTCTGTCTGTTTGTCTGTCTGTCTGTGGCTTTGTCTCTCTTCTTTTGATGCAATTTTTATTAAAATTAAATATAACACATAAATATATTTATAATAGAACCGGTCTTGTAGACCGTGTGCGACTAGTAGAATACAAAATTGGACCGCGTCGGCTAAAGGTTAAAAAGTTCTGTGTGGGACTCGTGATATAATAATAAGTTATGTTGTATGTATATGTTTAGTTTAAAAAGTATAAAATAAAATAAAATTACAAATTTAAAAAAAAACCCGACACAAAAATATCGACTAAATAACTAAGTAATATAAAAAATAAATAAATTAACACAACTTTAAAAATTATGAAATAATTTTGATTCCATATACGAACTCTTATGATTTATTTAAATCCAGCTTATATTTTCTTTATGTCCTCGAGATTTGCTTTCTTATACGCATGAATATGTCGGGGGCTGCTGTAAAGACGTACTGCTAAATAGTTATATTCAAAACAGCATCTCCCGATAGATTCATGCGTATAAGAAAGCAAATCTCGAGGACATAAAGAAAATATAAGCTGGATTTAAATAAATCATAAGAGTTCGTATATGGAATCAAAATTATTTCATAATTTTTAAAGTTGTGTTCATTAATTTATTTTTTATATTAGTTATTTAGACGATATTTTTGTGTCGAGGTTTTTTAAATTTGTAATTTAATTTTATTTAGAATTTTTATCATTCAAAATGTTTTTATTTTTTTCCGCATATTTTGGTACTGGCTTTGCCTTTGCAGCAGTGTTTTTCTGGTCATAGAAGATCCTAATTTGATCTGTACTTGAGTAAAATTTGATTCAAATCGGAAACAAAATTAAAAAAGTTCCATTTTAAGCTATAGGTATTTTCGAAAAAACGTAAAATTTTTGTTTCTTTGCAAATATCTCAATAAATGTTAGTTTTAGCGAAAAAATGGTGGACATATAAAACAAATGGTATATTCTGAGAATAAACTTATGTAGAATTAATTGTTTCGGAGATATTTAGAATTATTGATGGCATCCGAACGTTTATAGTATGAAGTATTTAGTTTAAATGTTGAATAGCTTAGAAACTATAACACTTCCATCAAAAATTTTAAGGAATAGAATTAAAGATAATTAATTAATCTAGAATATGATTTTTTGTTTGTTTCCGTATATATAAAAAAAAATAAAATTATGTTCGAGACTATGTGCGTATTTTTTTTTACAAAATGTCGCCATTTTGTTATTGTAATTGACCAGTAATTAAAGGTCTTTTAAAAAATGCTGTTTTTCGTTAATATATAGCATCCCCTAGAAGCTCCTTTTTTGTCCGTTTAAAAGACTTATTTTAGAAAAAAATTCCATCCGCTATATTGGAGCCACCATTTATTTAATTTTTTTTTAATTTTGATTCGTAATCAGCGATCCCAATAACATAATTAATGTTTCAAAAATAAATCAGTAATACTTTTTCAAATATTAAATATTTACATTTGGAGGTGATTTTCACCCCTTGAGGGTAAAAGCAAGTGTCCGGACTACACAGAAACACAATAATAACCCAAAAAGAAAAAAATATCATTACATATGAGATTATTCCTATTTTTTTTTACCTCTAGATACTGTACTAGAAGTGCCATCCTCTTAGATCGTAATAGAATGATAGCATTTTAGATAATATTCGAATAGTTATTTAAATAAAAAATTGACAAAATTAAATTTCTGCTTAAAGCTTTCACCTTGTCTTTTTAAATAAGAAACTGACAAATGAACAATGTCTTCTGTCTCTGTCATAATTCGTCCAAATGTCAACTGCAGCCAAAATAAGCAAAATGCGAAAATCTGTAATAAATTTCAATATGCGAGGCTGCATAATCGCTATTGCCTTTTGTTTTGAATGACATTCTTTAAAGTGGAAAGTTTTGAAAGTTCCTTCGTAATAGACAATTCCCGGCTTTAGGAAATTGAAAAGCGAGGGTAGGAAACCATTGCCGTTTATAAGGGATGAGCATTCTCTACTTGAAATATCTATTCGCTGAAATATGGTTGTTGATTAGCCCTCAATGACTCCGTCAAGTTCTCGAATAAAATCTTTTATCCATTTTTCATATTACGCTCATTTTTAAGTACAATATTTCCATTTCCAACCTTTTAATGCGCTGGGATAGACGGGCACTTATCTTATAGAAAGGTTTTAAATGAACAGATATTCCTATTAGTTTTATATTTTAAACTCGCTGCTATGACTATCTATTTACCAATTTCAGTAAGCGTTGGTGGCTACTGTTTCTTAATATGTCTTTTTATTTTTCATCTCGTCTTATCCAATGCAACCACTACGATGTGTTATAATAGTCCCATATAAAATTACCTCGACAAAATGCCCATCGACAAACAGCACCATCCAAATTAAAATAGCAAAAATTTTCTGACAAAATACCTCAAAAGTTGGTTCATACGTAAACTCGAAAATATACTGTAGACAACATTCAAAGATTTTTATTTTATTGTAAAATATGTGTACAGGATGCTGTTTTCCTAATTAATGGGAGTCTCAAGTCGGTTTTCGAAGGGATAGGTAGTGCGGCGAAACACTTCTATGTAAAACTCGAAAATACCGAGTAAAACTCCGTTAAATTTGATAAAGCTTAAGTCAATTGTAGCTCAAAAAATTCCGCGTAAATCGGTAAAATGAAATGGAATTAATATTTGAAAATAACTAATACAGAGTTATTTATTAGCATCGCTCAGCTGTCAGCAAGTGAACAATACGTGCAACAATAAAATAGGATCGACCAGTGCATTTCAATCCACGATCAAATAAGTCCTTATATTCTTAACTGGTATTAAATAAACCCATATTTTCTTACAGGTCAATAATTTCCTAATAATTTTTAATTTTTACGTTAATATATTTACTTTATTTTCTGGCTGGCTGTAAATACTGAATCTTAACTGAACCTGAACTAGTCAGTGGGATGCAATTAGTTTACTAGTATACCGCGCCAAAACTGAATCAGTGCCTGGAATAGCTCTCTACCATAGCACAAATATTTCCAAAAGAAATACTGCGAATAAATAAAGATAAAACTGACACGAGGAGAATTAGCTGGACATCAGTGGGTTCAAATATAAAATTTGCGACAAGAAAAACTTTAAGGGACAGATATCTATGAGCCCGACAAAAAGGAAAAAAAAAATAACAATTACGAACGGCTAAAAAAGATAAAGGCTACAGACAAACGACACCCGACGTGGAACTGAAAGAAGCATTGAAAGAAAAAAGAGAGGCGGAAAAAAAGAGACGAGGAAAAATGTAGAGAATTTTCTGAAAACATAAAAGCACTCCCAACAAGACAACGACTAAATCAAACCTCCAGATATCTGAAAAAATATAGAAGAAGCAATAATACCTACAAGAGAAGATCCATAGCACTGCAACATTGAACCAAGAAGCTGGAGAAAGAAGGGAATGCAACGAAAAAACGAACAGAACTAATAAAAGAAGCGGACCACTGGCATCAAAGGACTAATTGGCAGAAATAATAGCCAAATGTTGCTTTATAAAATATCTCTAACGTACAAATTCATTTTTCATGTTTGAACTCTTAGCATCATCAACAAAATCCGTTGACTATTGTGTATTAACTCGTTGTTTATTTTATCTACTCCAGGTCTTCTGGCTCTGGCTATTATTTCTAGCAGTTGGTCTTTTGATGGTGGCTTGTCCAAGGGCCAGTGGTCTGTTTCTTTTATTAGTTTTGTCCGTTCTTTAGTTGCTTTCTCTTCTTCCTCCAGCTTCTTGGTCCAATGTTGCATTGGTATGTATCTTCTCCTGTGGGTACTGTTGTTTCTTCTATATTTTTTCAGATACACTGTGTGTAGTGGCGGGCTAGGTATAGGGAGTAAGAATTACAACATCGCGTGTGCCAGCTGGCTGAAATTAAATAACTGAGAGCTGGGATGCTTCACCGACGGGAGAGGACGGGCGAGTTTTTGCTCTGCTGTGTGAATGCGCTACGTAAATGTACATACCTAATGGGCAATTACACGCACTGTATCTGAAGGTTTGGTTTAGTCGTTGTCCTGTTGGAAGTGTTTCTATGTTTTCGAAGAATAATCTGCATTTTTCCTCGTCGTGGTTTCTCTCCGCTTCTCTTTTTTCCCTCAGTGCTTCTTTTAGTTTTTCGTTTATATTCCCCGTCGGCTGTTGTTCGCCCGTGGCCTTCATCTTTTTTAGCTGTTCGTACTTGTTATTTTTTCCTTTCTTGTCGGGCTCATAGGTGATCTGTCCCTTTTTAGCGTTTTTCTTGCTGCAATTTTTATTTTTGCGCCCATTGATGTCCAGTCTAATTCTTCTCCTGTCAGTTGGTTTTCTATTTCTTCACCGTATTTCTTCCGAAAGTCTTCGTGCTGTAGTAGAGAAATATTCCAGGTACTGTGTAGTGTCTTGTTGTTTCCTTGACTTGTTTTTCCTTCTTTTATTTCCAATTTTCCGTATAGAATTTTGTGGTCTGTATTGATTTCTGCTGCCCTTTTTGCTTTAACGTTCTTGATCCTTTCTCTTATCTCTCTGCTTACCAGGATATGATCTACTTGTGAAGTTGATCTTCCATTGCTCCAGGTGTCAATGCAGGTTTGGTTTTTGGCCCATGTGTTTCTTATTGTTAGGTCAAACATGTGTGCTAGATTTTTCAGCGCGTTTCCGTTTTCATTTGACCATGTGTGGAGTAATGTTTTTCCTATGATGCTTTTGTCCTCCTCCGTCTGATCGTCTTTTCCTAATATTATGATGGGCATTTTTTTTTCGTTTCTTCTGGTTTCTTGAGTTAGCTGCCTGAATACCCTTCCTGCTTTCTTGTCTGAGGGTACGTGGACTCCTATCATGCAGATGTTGTCCTTTCCATTTTGTATGATTGCCGTGACTATGTTTTCGTTTATATTTTCCGTCCTTATTTCGATGGGCCTCTCCCGTCTGGTTACCCATGCAACTCCTCTGCTTGTCTTTTCTTGCTTCCTATACACAATCTCAATTGGCATGTCGTCTTCTTGTTGGTTGTTGGGGTGAAAAGTTATGATTTCGCCCTCCTCTTGCTGTATTATTATTGTCCTCCTCTTCAAGTTTGCTGTTGCTGCTATCGTCTCCTGCCCACCCCAGGAACCATCTTTTCTCAGGTCTCCGATGAACGCTTCTATCTTTTCTTTGTGATTGTAACGGGGTTCCAGTTCATTGATGGATGCTAACATGAACGGGGTGAAATAATCTATGTTGTTTTGTATATAGTCCGCTACTTGTTTCCGTAGATTTTTCATGGCGTTGGTGTGTGCCGGGGTCGGCTTATTGCTCCATATAGACAGTTTCCGTCGCCGTCGATTTTTTGTACCAGTAATTGATGTGTCTTCGTTCTTACGTTCTGTAGTGGATACATTGTTTTTGTGTTTTCTAGAGAGTTGTTATTTCTTGCTTACTTTTGCTTATTCTTGACCTAAACTTTTTAATAAAATAAAATTCCTTAGCCTTACCAGAGCCGTACCAGACGTGGAGTGTAAACAGTCAGTATGTTTTTAAAGCATGCATGAGAATTTTCTATATTTTAATGACTCTGAAACCAAGCCAATAGGCAACAATTTTATCCAAAATTTTGGTTATTTTTGATAGCTTGTTTATTGACTTATCTAATTTATTGCCCGACCTGTTTATGAAATTCTTTAAGTTGTTTACAAAGTGACTAGTTTATAAGTGGTAATTTGATACTTAGCTAGTGATTTACGGCTTTCTTTATGGTCGGTCCCTTCGCTCGAATACTTGATCTTTGTCAGCTTTTTCACTGCACAACACTGAAGAATTTAATCACGTATTTATTAATTATTGGCACTTATCACTTAATTGTTGTTATGTTGACACCACCACCGTGTGTAGAATTTTTTACTCAATAACTAAGGTAATTTTGACCTATTTAGACCAGCTTACTACCGGTTTTTTTCACGTTTTATTGGCCGTTTGTAGAGAGCGTCTATTCACTCTCAAATACGAGCTTGAACTCCCTTGTGTGCTGAATCCGAATTTCCAATAAAAAAAAATTTCTACCGCATAGATTTCCAGTAAACGTCAAAAATTGTCAAAAAACCGCATTTTGACGATAAAAACCGGGATTTACTCGAAATTTACGCGGTAAACATTTTTTAAAATTGAAAATTCGAATTCAGCTCACAACAATACATAAGGAATGATAGGTTTTAGTCCTTGGAACAGAATTTTTTTTTGTAGATCTGTGCACAGGTGCACTTTGTGCCGGGATTAATAAAAATAATTTTTTTTTCGACGGATTCGATTTCAGGTGTCAAAATACGTAGGAAATGATAGGTCCCTTTCCCAGATCAAAAGTTTTTTTTTTTTTCTAAACCTGTGAATACACGAAAAATTTGTCATTTTGTAAAATATAATGTACACAAAAATACTAATGTTACGAAAAGGTCAATCAGTCGCCATTTGACAGCTGAAGAATTTCAGTTTATTTTCCTAGTCTGATATCTGTGACGTCACGCGTAGGTGACCTATTCATACTATTTTTGCAATTTTTAAAGCATATGTCCATTATTTCTTACATTTCCAATTAACCTTAAGTTAACGATGATTGTTTTAAAAGGCACGTTGGACAACATTAGAGATTTAAGTTCTTCCATATTTGAGACGGCCCAATATGCTCCTTGAATCTAATTATAATTGGTCGTTTCGTTTCAAATTACAATCCTTACAACTGATTTCGTAAATCTCCTTTCATTTAATTCAGTTTTATCTTTTGAATTGCCTAAGCGTTGAATTGCTTGAGAAACTTTTTGTATGAACTGACAGAATACTTTGTTTATTTTGTCTCACTTGTGTTATGTATTTAAAGGAAAGCGAGAGGAAAACTGAACGTGAAGAGAGAAGCAGGTGAAATTGCCCAATATAGAAAAGAAAATTATTGGACTGGAACCTGGAACTGAAATTTTCTTTCGATCTTTTCTTTGTAAAAAATCAGTTTCTCATAAAATTACATAAATATTTTTGACAAAAATTGGTGCGATAATCCTTAAGGCGTACTCTTTTTCTATCGTGCTTCATATCAGACACAATCCTTCCTGTTAAGAGGCTTTGTTGACTCGTCTAGTACCCATTTCCATGTAATTTTATCACGTCCATTTTAAAATTTACGTAATCTTGTTTTATTTGCCTGTTACAACTTTTAAACGTAGGGCTTTCGAGCACAAATTTGGGTAAAGTATATTTTTGATATCCCTCACACATTAAGCTGGCATTTGCAATTTATTCATGTGTAAGCATAAATCCAGTTGAATTTTAGCTTTTGAAGTACTTTAGCATCCCTTTGAATTTTTAATGGCCTTTTACAACATTTTTAAGCCTCTTTAAAAATTTTTTATTGGTCAGGTTATAGGTATAGGGTTTTATGTTTCATATACATATGCATATTTTTGTATATTTGCCGAAAGCTTGAAACCACCAGGGACGTTACGGTTTAATACTACATGCCGAAAAAATATCGAAGAGCACCTAAGTGCGTGTTATTATTTTAGATCCTCTCGAGCCAGAGGCGGCGCGCGGCGGTAGCATTGATGAAATGAGGTATATTCGCACAAGGTCACATGAGGAAGGCTGGTTTCTGAAAAACATGATTAAGTAATTAATTCTGCAACTCTACTCAGGCATATAATAAATAAAAATAAAAATAAATTTCTCATAAACAGAGCTGGGCAAATATGTACTTACAAATACCGCATAAGTATTTAAATACTGGAAAGTATTTAAATACCAAGTATTTAAATACTTCTTGCAACAAGTATTTGTATTTATACTTGCAAATACTTTATCTGAAATATTTACTACTTAGTATTTGTGAAAATGATCTTAAAGTATAAATACCTAAACTCTTTAAATAACTGAGAAGTATTTAAATACTTCTAAAAAAGTATTTAAATCCTTTTCTGACAGTATTTAAATACTTTCAGAAGTATTTGAATCTCAAAAGTATTTAAATAAATACAACAAATATAATCAAATACACCAGGGAGACAGGCAGATACTCGTCAAGTCAAGAATCAAGACATGTACTATGTAGTTAATAAACACATTGCATCATTCAGTCTTCAGTCATTCACGTCTTAATTCCCAGAAAGTTGGTTGAGAGCAGACATAGACAGTAAGCGTTAACTGTTAAGGTTAGACTTTTGCAGAGTGAGAGGGAAATATGCGTTTATTTTCGGTTTATTATAAATAATTAAATAACCAAATATACTATAATCTTTAAAACTGTTTTAAATAATTGCTATTGTTCTAACGAATACAACTATATATTTTTTTATTGTAAATTTCTGTTGTACTTGAATATCGTAATTTGTCAATGAAAATAGTTCCTAATTTCATTATTAAAGTATGGCATTTAACTATATACAAAGTTTATGATAAAAACTGTATATGGTTGTATTCCTTAGAGCAATGGGGAGTATTTGAAACTATTTTTTACTTTACTTTTATAATAAACGCATGTTTCCCCCTCACTCTGCATGTATATGTTTTGTATATGCATGTATATGTTTTGTGATTGTGACAAAGAACAGTTGAACTATAGTGCCATAGTCTCTGTGCTTTACTTGGGTATTTGCAGATGACGCTAAGGTCTAGCTCTATGGATAAGTAAATGTCCAATACCCAACTAGAACTGATTAAGTATAGAGGTATTAAAATAGTGTTGTAGAAGTTCATGAAAGTCATGAAACCTAAAATTTTGACACCTCAAATAGTCAAATAGTATTTAATATAATAATGATAATGATAATGATAATATTAAGTCTTTATTGGTTTCTACAATAATAGAAAATACAATTTGGCGATGTTTAGCCATTAAAGGCTATTTTTACACTTAACTATGCTTCAAAATATTTCAGTGTTATCAAAGTATTTAAATATGCAGAAAGTATTTAAATACTAAGTTTAAACTATTTAATTACTTTTGTTATTTATTATTTAAATACTTTTATCTTTTGAAAATACTTAATATTTAAATACTTTCAATTTTCTGAAAGTATTTAGTATTTAATATTTAAATACTTTTTCAAAGTATTTGCCCAGCTCTGCTCATAAATATATCGATTAAGGTGGACGCAGCAGCGGTGAACGTAATTCGACAATTTTTCCTACAACCCCGAACCGATTCAAAAAAATTTTTTTTTTATTTATTTACTAGGCTATTGAAAAGTAAAGAAGGAAACATTTTGTTTCTTCTTCAAAGAATTTGGAATCAGGGATATAGGAGAAGGTGTCGAATTACGAAATCATTTTTTTAAGCACGGCACCGCCACCCTTAAATGACAAAATCAACGTTTAACTTCATGACACCTCATGTTATTCACAATAATATGATTCTGGAATCAGTATTTGCACTCTTTTTCAATGTGGTAATTTAATATGTTAAATTCCACTGAGGACGTAATACTTGTCTCTCTTTTCGATGCAAAAAACACAACCTGTAGAAAGGCTTTCCATCGAACCCGGCCTTCGACCATTCCCATGAAACGTTAGAGGTGATTAAATGGTTATATCTAGGGCAATGGTGATCGTCCAAAGACAGATGATTATCTCAAAATATATACAGATCGGTAAAAAACAGCAAGGTACGGGATGCGCATTCTTTGTCCTTTGTTAAATTATGACGAAGAAATAAAGCTTCTTGAAAATTCCTCTATTTTTGTGCTTAGAAGTCATAAGGTAGTGTGTAATAAGTAACCGTGTTTTTTACGCCTATAATAAAATGTGGCAATAGGCCTCTTGCATGTGCCGTATATTTTAAATTGATTTATATACACTCACCGGCAAAAAAAACCGGCCACCTGAATAGTGCGAAACATTTGTTGTTCAATAACTTTTGTAATATTTCACCGATTTTAATTATCTTTTCATCACGTTTTAAATAAATTCATCAAAAATATCTCATGCCCTTTCAATTTTGAAAAAATAATTTTTTACGACTTATTACACCTGGAGAACCAAAATTATGCTTTGGTGATCTAATTTCTAAACACCCTGTGGAGTAATTAGGAAACTTGGTCAGGTTCTCTTGTGCTCTGTTCCAAAGCCCAATCCATTCTCAAAAATTAATTTTTTGATAAATCCCAATATCTGAATTTTTGTAGAAAACACAGTTTCAAGTAAAATTTTGCAATTTTTATTTTTATTTAACTTAACAAATATTTATCTTCTCTTTATGAACTTTATTATTCCAAATACGCGATTTATCAGTATTGTGGACCTCGCTTATTGAAAAATATCTGTGGGCATGTGTCTGATTTCTGTCGAAAGTCATTTCACAATAAATTCCAAATAATTTTCAATATGTTAACATGATACTTAGAACTAAGGACATGTGTACAGTTGTCGCCTTAACCGAGGATGGTCGAAGTCAGCGTTACATGTCTAATGTGTTGGGAATACCCCGAGCAATCATCCAAGATGCTTGGAATCATTATGTTGAAACAGGCAATTGTACCAGGCGCAGGATCAGGTAGAAGGAGAGCAACAACAGCAGTTGTTAACCATTTTATTCGCTTTAATACATTAAAAAATCGAAGATCTACTGCTCCTTATCTTCAACTTCGCTTAGAAATGGAACGTAGAGTTATTATAAGCGAAAGAACTGTCAGAAGAAGGCTTGCGGAATTTGGAATTTCACGTAGACCGGCGACAGGACCGTGGCAGCTACTGCCACGACAAGATCGGCTTAGATTTGCACAAGAACATGTGAACTGGAATCCACAAACTATTAAAGTCGCGTAACTTGGTTAATACTCACGACCGTCACAGCGCTCATTATTAGTTAATAAGTTGAATGCTAGGACTACCAGCGACTCAGAAACACATCGAAATTTAGTTTTCGTTATGAAATCATGTGAGATACAATAACCAAGTGCTGTTTCCCAATTTTGAATTTCCAGTAATTTATATGGTAAGTCTAATATATGGACCTGTGCTCTCTTTCATGACCGTCACGTTGCGTATTTTAGCATTTATCAACTTATTAATATCCAAATACGTTTTTATTTTGAGATATCCAGTACACTGTCTTCTCCTAACCTCACTTATTAAAGTAGGGTTAGGAGAAGACAGTGTACTGGATACCTCAGCTATTATTAAATAGCTTAGGGTGAATACAAGGAGGTTGAATAAATAAGGAGTCGCCATAAGAAGCAGAATGTGGCAGCACATTCCTCATTTTAGTATGATAGAAACGTCAACAAATGGCGACATGTAGCTTGGTTTAATATTATTATAAAATAAATGTTTTTGATCGAAAATAGTGTTTTTCTCCATAGCATATGATTTCGTGTCCGCCAAGTAGCTGTACAAATCAAAGTAGTATCGATAAGAAGAAATGTTTTGGAATCACTTTTCATAGGTTAAAACAGGTCTGTACTCAAAATATATGTTGAAACTATTTTCTATATATTTTAGATTGTATTTTAGATTATATTATATTATATTTGCTTGAAATGTGAAACCGTCATCTCATTCATTACTCTACTGGCTTGATATATGGTAGTCTCAATGTGTATAGTCAACTAACAATCTCGTCAAATGCTGTATAAACTTTTTTTTAAATCAGGGCCTGGCGAGCCGTTCATGGCAGTATGATCACAAGCCACGCCTTCTGCGGCCGTTTCTCACTGTAGGATATAAGCTTTATGGCTACTCCTTATTTATATTCTACCTCCATGGGTGAATATAATTCTTAGTCATTTTTGTCTAGCGGCCCTCACGACCGTCACACTCATGACCGTCACATGGCACAAATTTGAGTGTGATGGTCTTGAGACTCTAGTGACGGTTATGAGAAATTTCATTGGCATTACTCTTCTTCACTCTTGTAACTTTTGAATGGTTGAATGGATTTTTTTCAAATTTGGTGTAGTGATATGGAATGAAATTTCCAATTATATGATGTAAAAAACCAGCTTCTGACTTCCGGTTTCGAGGCAAATGACGTGAAAAAAGTTTTTTAAATGGGACAACTTGTATATTTTCTCATATTTAGTTCCTACTAGCCAAAATACATATGATCTGACCCTCAAAAATTATTTCTATTTTCAAAAATTTGGCACAACCTCAGCCAGCAATTACATGACCGTTTTACGAACCTCACAACCGTCTCATGCCATTCACAACCGTCACGCGTAACTCACAGTACCTCATTCACAATGGTGTCATAAATATTATTTATCTCGTTAGGACCATTGTCCTTTAAATTATGAACAGAACTGTTAGGTAACAAAATTTAGACACAAAAAGGTAATTTGAGTCAATACAGTTAACTGAATTTCGAAAATATTAGGCTCAAATAAGAAAGAAACAGATACTTCCAGTTATATCACTTTTTATTTTATTCATGGGTAAATTTTCTCTAATATCTTGTAGGACATATTTTTCACTTCAAAGAATCAACTTTTTCATAATACATTTAGCATATTTATATTAATACACAGCACAAATATAAATGTGACGGTCGTGTGTTTTGTTATATGTTTCACTAAGGAAAAACAGCTGTAACATTTTAGTCACGGGAAAAAAGCTGGTGCCACAAGGCATACCTGAAAAGTAGACACTTTAACCATTTCAAAAATGTATGCCATCAATAAATTCCTGACATTTTATTTTTTAACATTTTCAATGTGAAATCGACCATGCTTTGTAGAATTGCCCTCATACTCATGGGAAATGGGAAATATTCCGCGTTCGTTATATAATATACTACAATAAACGTTTATTTTATCAGATTCAAAATCCTGCGTAGAATATCTGAAAACCTACAGAACATCAAATTATCTCTCATTGTAGCAATTCACAGAATCTGTCAACAGACACTAAATGTCAACTCAGATTTAAAAGTTATGTGAGTAAGAGTATATTGTAGTTTGGCATAGTTGGCTATATTGCCAACGGATCGACTATGAAGAGTTCATAAAAAATTGTATCTAGTGCATAATAAATAAATTAATAAGTGAGTACAGGAGTAGTACACGGTACACCCAAAACACCGGTGTCTGGAAGTTCCATATTTCAGGAGAAGTTTCAAGAATAATAAATAAATTGGGCCTCTAATTAGGTCTATTGTGGTTCACTCCTAATTATATTTCACCCAACAAGTTCAGGTTTTCCCAATAATTTCTCTTTTCACCCATCTGCCAGCAGTTGTCCTTTGCCCAATAGTGACAACCGAATTCTTTCTATGGCAGGACGTAAAATGTATTCTGCCATTTTATCGTCTTCAAAATACAGACGGCGTTTGGCGTTTTCCGCTAGCTCAATTTTCTGTGTAGGTGATGATTTGTCTGCAGTGCCCGGTATACAGGCCAATTGGTGTAACCTGTTTAACTCTAATAATTGTTTAGTTCTCGATTTCAAGGTATATGTAATGAACTTCTTTGGATGAACTAATTCTGGTAGTTCCTATCCACACCATGGAGTATTTTTATCTTTATCCAGGCTAAGATGGTTGTTCTTTTAGTATTTACAGATATGCTGGTTCTGGGCGTGTAAATCTCAATATTCGCACCTTCTTTGGCCAAGGCCTGGTTCCTGATTACCTGTCTGACTGTTTTAATAGGCAAACCAAGTAGAGGTTCTGGACCATTGAAATCTAGGTTCTGGATCATTAAAAGCCCTACACTGGTAAGAAGGTCCATTTTTTATTTCCCCTCAGAATCTATTCTAAATATACTTTGTGTATAGTAGTTCATTTAAGCTTTATTTGCATTTTAGAATTTGCATTTGCATTCATTTGCAGCTGTGTCATTTCAATGCTAATAGCGCCACTAACTATCAGATTTGATTTATCTCCATATGTCGGCAAATTGATTGCCGAAACACTGGTTGAATCTTAGGCTGCGTCCATACACAGAGCCACTGGTGACGAAAACGCGACTGCAAGTGAAGTTGCTGTGTAAGAACACAGAGATGAATTTCTATGTTTATACTGGAGCAATTTTAAAATGACTGCGATATGGGACTGGCAACCAACTCGGTAACTATAATTGCTTCAGTCACAACATGCTGTGAATTTCAGTCTCGCAGTAGTCTCAGTTGCGGATGGTATTTTATTGAAAAACAACGCATTTTTTAAACGATGTTGTCAGAGCATCAAAATATCAAATTTACGCAGTTCATTGAGAAGTACCCGTGTTTGTATGACAATGCGTGTAGAGTATTCTAATAAGAATACCACTTAAAAGGCTTGGCATGAGGTAGCAGCAGAATTTAAATTAACAGATATGGTATGAACTGGTATTGTATGCCACTGACTATACAAAAACTCTGCAGTGATAATAACGTCCTCTTGAGATGACGACTAACCATGAACTGGCGTCGCCTTGATAGAGATGTGTAACACTGTGTTGAATAGCGCTTTTGTGCTGACACATGTCGGTGTGTCACATGTGTTGAAACAACAACATGACACAGTGCCACTTTAATAACACTCAAGGTGGCGGGAGCTGAGGGTTTGTGTGCGGTATCACGGATCACGACAGTGGCTGCGGACAGCGCACGCTCTCATGTAGTTTAGTAAATGAAACAAAACAATAACACAATTGTGCTGATACTTTGTGTTGATACTTCAAGCACTGCCAGTGTTGTTGTTTCAACACAAGAAACTTTAGAGTGTTACCCATGGCTACGCCTTGATATATACACATCTGTAAACCTGTCTCCGGAGACTAGCAGTCTAGTTTGCAACTCCAGTTGCCGTCGTGTTTCCGTCTCCAGTTGCTCTGTGTATGGACGCGGCCTTAGAATCCTTGTGTAACTTCTTCTGTATTATGCTTCATATCGTCCTATCTACGTCTCTTTAAAATCATTAAATTAGAACTTTTAGGTGAAGTGAGTTACGCATATTTTTCCTGGTTATAAATGTAATACATATGTGCCATTGCTTGGATTAGGTTATAATGCATAATGATATTTTACGCTGGATTAAATTTGTTTACACGATTTTATTATACAAGATACAGACCGCTAGGCTTTGCAAAATCCTCGCCAAAGATAAAGACCATGACCTTTGCCTACTAAAAAAGGACGATGGCACAAGAACTACCGACCTTCGTGGAAGCCTAGAGTTACTTATGGAAACTCACTTCCCGGAATCTGTGATAACAGAACGGAAGGAATGGCCAAACGAAGTCGACACTCAGCCCTCAGATCTGGATTGGCAAATGGCCAACCAAGTAGTGAGCGAAGATAGGATAAGATGGGCAATACAGAGCTTCTCTCCTTTCAAATCACCAGGCATTGACGGCATCTATCCCACCCTACTGCAATGGGGACTGGATGAACTATTGCCGCACCTGGTCGGAGTATTTAGGGCGAGCTTGGCGCACCTTCATATTCCAGAGATATGGAGAGAAGTGAAAGTTGTGTTCGTTCCAAAGACAGGGCGGATGGATTATACCACCCCCAAAGCATATAGGCCTGTCAGCCTAATCTCGTTTCTCCTCAAGACGATGGAGAAGCTATGTGAACGATACATAAGGGATGTCGTAGTGAAAGACAACCCTTTGCATCCCATCCAACACGCATACACATTGGGAAGATCCACCGACACCGCCCTCCATGCGGTCGCGAGTCGGATTGAGAAATCCTTGGACAATAAAGAGTCCACCCTAGGTGTATTCATAGATATAGAAGGTGCGTTTGATAAAACCACCTTCCCAAAAATCACGGCAGCCCTAGTGGAGAGAAACGTCCCCACGATTATGGGAAGCTGGATATCCAACATGCTCTCCAAAAGAGCTGTACAAATCAGTGTGGGAGACGCTTCTGTGCGAGGAATGTTCGCGAGAGGCTGCCCGCAGGGAGGTGTAATATCACCACTGCTATGGAACTTCGTTCTCGACAGCCTCTTGCGCCACCTCAACTCAGAGAGTTTCCACACAATCGCCTACGCAGATGATGTAACAATACTGCTCAACGGAAAATTTGAAGGAGTCCTCTGTGAAAGGATGCAGGGGGCTCTAAGAATAATTGAAAAATGGTGCAGAGAACACTCGCTGTCTGTTAATCCCAGGAAGACGGAGATGGTTCTCTTCACAAGAAAAAGGAAACCAGGAGCACTGAAAGCACCAGTTCTCCTGGACACAACACTAAGTTTCGCATCAGAAGTGAAATACCTTGGGCTAACCTTTGACGCCAAACTAACATGGAATCTTCACTTAGACAGAAGACTAAAAAAGGCTTACATTTCTTATGAGCAGTGTCGCAGGCCCGTGGGGAAAACCTGGGGAATGAAACCCAAAGTGGTCATGTGGATATACACTGCCATCATAAGACCAATGATAACCTGGAGCTGGACCTGGATAGAGCTGTGGTCTGGTGGCCTAAGAGTAAACAGACTACAGCAAGAGCCAAGCTCAGCCAAGTGCAGAGAGTTGCCTGCCTAAGCATAACAGGAGCTATGCGAACAACGCCTACGAGAGCAATGGAGGTAATGCTGTGTTTACCACCACTGGATTTACATCTAGGAGAAGTGGCCTTAATAACAATGGCACGCCTCAAGTCCGTTGGCCTACAACCAAATGTAGGCTGTGGAGAGACCAGAAGTCGCCTGTGGAACGAGGCTGTCAGGAAGACGCCTCTTCTACAGGCATGCACAGATGGTATCTCTCCCCGATTTTTCTTTGATAGACCCTACACAATACAGACAAACAGTGAAAACGAGACCGCTGGTGAAGGTGCGATTAACATTTTCACAGACGGATCAAGGAAGAAGGAGGGGGCAGGATGTGGAATATATTCCAGAAGCCAGCAAATCCAATATAAATGGACTATGGATGAGCGAGCCAGCATAGTACAAACTGAACTGGCGGGCATAACCATAGCCGCAAAAGAGATTGTCCGCAGACAAACTACGGGCAAAACAATCAGTCTACACAGACTGTAGACAATCACTACTAGCCCTGAGAAGTTACAAAATAACCACAGGAGCAGTATGGGAATGTCATCAAGCACTTGTGGGTGCCTCCAGTACGAGCAACATCTCGGTATGCTGGGTGAAAGGACACGCACAGTGCAGTAGCAACAAAAAAGCCGACAAACTGGCCAAGAAGGCAGCAGGCCAACTTATTTTTGGACCAGGCCCGGCCAGTCTGTTACCGATTACGGCGATAATACAATTAATTAAGGAGAACACCCACATTTAAGAAGCTGTGGGCTGTGGGATGAAACAAGCAGCTGTCAGCTTGCTAGGGAACTACTCACGTATCCCAACAAGAAAACAGCAATGGACTACCTGGCAATGACCAGAAGGAATCTACGTTTTATAACAGGAATCCAGACTGGACACTGTCCGCTAAGGAAACATCTATACAATATGAGATTAAGCGAAACACCTCTTTGCAGAGGTTGTGAACAAGAAGATGAGACGGTTCAACACGTACTCTGTGACTGTTCAGCCGTCTCATCAATTAGAGAATCCATCTTGGGAGAGCGTTGGCCTACCTTGGCCAATGTAAGGGAGATGCCCCTAGGCAACATCACCACCTACTTCGAAAGAATAGGTTGGTTGGAGGCCTAGGCGAGTGTCTGCCTAGAGGGAGGATGTACAAGGGGTCCAATGGGGCCTAAGTGCTGTGGTTTTTGACCACCCTCCTGCTAATTCCATACTCCATATACAAGATGATTTACCACACCACGAGCAAAATAAAATGGTGTACTAGTCTTCCATGTGGGAAAGTCCCTGCAAAATTTTAGAGTGATCCGAGGTAATTTAGTATATTTCCTTGCATTAAAACTTGCAAAGAAACGTTACTGTTATTGTCTATGGTCAGTGCATATAAGGCAATGAACTACGTACCTGCAACGGATCCGCCTTCAAATAAAAGTAAGGCAAATCGAATTTGGCCAACACGCATCGTGACTGGTATCTGTTTATTTCTATCTTATTACGAACTTCGACAACAATGAGGTTCCGTTGTAAGTACGTGGTAAAAATTAGAGTGAACTCTTGTACGTAATACAAGAGTTCACTGGCATAGGGTCAATGTCTTGTGTCTTTAATGTCTTCCCGATTTCCAGTTAGAGCGTACCGTTAAATTTTAAATTGTATTCTCAGATCGATACTTTTCAATATGCCATTCTGCGCTTAGAACAGTGCATTGAATGTAATGCATTCGAACATTTTCTTTGACTTTTCATTACTTTTGTTTGTTTTGTGTTCTACAAAAATTATTTTAATTTTTGCTATTTGTGTAGTGTGATTAAATCCAAAAAGTCACTTCTAACCCCGCCAGCTTTGCTGTCAGTCCCAAGTCTGATAAAGGGGGAAGGGAAGTGATATGGTTGCACCGCGTTACGTCAGATTGGTTAAAGTCATAGGCGGCGCATTTCTACAAAATATAAGAACATTTTTTTAATTTTCAATTCTTTTAACTCCTTTCGACTTACTGATAAATTTTCCGCATGTTATGGTAAATCACCGTGTAGATTAAACTGATATTGACTGATGAGGTCGTCCAAAACCAACTACAGAGAAATGTCTACGTTGAATAATTCAAACCTGTAAAAACTCTTCAGTGTGACTAACAGTTTTTTCTTCGTTATATCGTTCCACCTAGTACACAGAAATATCCTTATACTAAAATTTATATTTATTTACAAACCGATCAGTTTAAGGTTCTCATAAGTTACCATTTAGTTGTCACATTCAAGCTAAATGTCAAACAGTATCCCTAAAACGGCCGAACACGCCACTGCTATCCCACTGAATATAGGCTGGCTGTAAACCTTTATTTTTCATTTGTTCCCTGGAATATAATCTGACCCCATTTCCACTTTGATGACCATGTCAGGGAATCACGTTCTCCATGAACCTTTGAAACTTCATTGCTCTTATACACATCGGTACGCTTTGCAGACTGAAATGACCCAAAGCTGTTCCCTTTTAGACTGCACAGACCGCAATACCTTTTCTTTTTATACGTTACTTTGTTATTTATAATATATTCGCTTAAGCAGTCGAGAATATGTATGTGAATCGCTTTTCATTGACTTTACTGCCAATTCTCTTTCAATATGAGACGCAATAAAGAATTAACTACATGTAATTTTTGTTATGTTTGTTTGTCTTAAAGCCGGTTTTATACGTTTCGTTTTATACCTATGAGGGACGGTCATTCAATTCAAAAAGATTTTATTTAATGTAAAAATATCATGCAACCTAGCCCGGAGCCAACCAAACAACCACGGCGCGTAGCGTTGTGGTGAGTAAGGTTGGACGGGGCAGGTCCGGTTTGGCTAAGAACGATAATGGGATGGTAAGTTGGAACTCCCATTCGCCTGGGGCGAATTAAAAAACAACAATGTCCTTAACTATACTACCCACAAGGGCCTAAAACTAATTAAAATTACACTTGAAGTTGTTGCACTGTGCGCGCACAGATCACTGAAAAATTTTTATTACTGCCACGGAAAAACAGAACACAACGAAAAACCCGTTCGAAGTAATCTCAACCCTGGTGGTCTTCCTGCCTCCAGGAAACTAGGGGAAGAATGAAAGTTGTGGTTTTAAAAGTTATAATTTCTAAAAGATTGTCGGCCGAGAGGTAAATTTTGGGACAAAAAGAGGACAAAAGAACAAAAAAAACGGGTAAAACAATGAACAAACAGAAAACGAATAAAATCAATAAAATTGTAAGGTTGGTAGAGATAAAGATATAGTAAAGATAGGTTATAATAGGGAAAAAGTTGGCTAAGGTGGAAGTTGCCTGAAAATAGGCAACGTCTTGAGATGTATCTACCCGAATCAGAAATGAGGCGCATAAAGTTTTTTCATTGTCGTGACCGGGATGCTGCACCACACCGGCGCCGCGTATGTGATGGCCCGGCCTGATCACCATCGTATATAGCAAATTTTTATTGGTCCTGTTTAGTCCGCTACCGCTGGCCAGGAGCGGATACAGACTTCTGGACATGGAGTAGACTTTTCGTATGGTCTCGTTGATGTGCGTATTATACGTCAGTCTCTTGTCTAAATTAACCCTAAGGTACTTCACGCACCGTTTAATAGGAATTTGGCGACCACCCTCCGAAATAGGCGTTAGAATGTGGTTCTCAGTGAACCGGCGCGTGAAGAGTATAGATTCCGACTTTTCGGGATTGATCCGAATCTTCCACTTATCGTAATACACCATGGCACGAGCCATGTGCACCTTCAGCAGTATATTCGCCGCCTGAGCGTTGTGCGAGGGCGCGTACATAGCCGTGTCGTGGATTGTGTGAGTCGGACGAAAACTCGACTATTGTCTGCTGCAACCAGATTGGTTCTTGCCCCCGTTTTCGAGGATGCTGAACACCGTGGTGGCGGCAGAATTTCTCGTTGGTTTGACCCACTCCCGTGGTGAGAGTGCGTTCTCAGGGCAAAGCTCCCCCCCCCCCCCTCCCATTTTTGAGGATGCTACACAGGAAAGAACATCAAGATGTCACCTCGATCTCGTCAATAAAGTAGTCATCTTCATTTATTGTGGAGCTGAAAAAAGATGAATGTATATTTTTTTCTACATATTTTTTAGGAAAAATAGGTTTATATAATAATTGAAACATCTGATTTATTTAATTATAATGTATTATATAAAATATTTTTATTGACGCAAACAATTACTACATATATTGTTACGCTGGCTTTTCTTACATTATAAAATAATATGACTATATAATAATAATAAAAAAAATAAATAAAACAATAAATTTATTTATTTTTTTATCTTAAATTTATTTTTTACGTTCTTGGAACCCGTACAGTTACACGCATTATGAAAATGCGAAAAGCACTCGATTCTCAGTCCTCTCCGTGTTCGGCATGCTCGAAAACAGGAGGGAAACCTTTTTGTCCGGTGGTATGATGAGAGCGCTCTCTCACCCCTTTGGAGGATGGTTATTGGCCGTTGAGGGGGTCGGTGGGTGTCAGGTACGCATCCCAGGGTCCTCCTCATAATTGGCATGCTCGAAAACGGGAGATCAATAAGTTAGATTCCGTGAAACATGATCAATTCGCGTTTGACCCCGTTTCGGGGTGGTTTTTGGCCGTTTGCGGGCTTGAGTCACCCCAACGAGAAATTCTGCTACCACCGCGATGTTCAGCATCCTCGAAAACGGGGGGAGAACTACTTTGGCTGCATCAGACGGGTGCATAAGTCGGGTTTTTCGGATCCTTTTCAGACTCACACAGTCTACTATCAGTATTATTTTTAAACGTTAAACGATGGATGGGATATCGCTTAAACTACCAACTGAGATTTTAGCACGCCTTTTTCTCTTAGAGCTCGTGTGTCAAAACTCCGAAGGAAGTCCGTATAATGGTTTCCGATACTGTTAGCTATTATAGTCTTTTGTACTTGAATATGTTATGGTCCAACGTTTGTGGTTCTTTTCCTCCAGCAATTGTTGTGTTTGTTCTAGGCACAGTCTTTGACACCGCTCAGCAGAAACTTAAAATCAGGTAAACTCACGATGCCTTGATTTTCCGCTTACTAAAACTGTTGCGTAATGATACTCAGGTACGGACACGGATGAGATGTTTTTGGATGTTGATGTAGATCCAGCTGCTATCGATGCTGAATAGAAATATTCATCCCGCGCCTGTATGAAGCTAAGCAAGAAAGCAAGTTATCTTTGTCGTTATGTCGATATATTACTTCGTCAAGGGTTTATCGGGAATTCTTTCAGCTTGTCCTCCTTGCCTCCATCTGCGGATGCTACTAAGAATATTCTTTATTGAAATTTTGTACAAGCTTCACAAAACTCTGTCATCCATTACTTCGTTCAGTGGTTTAGCAAATGTAGAACTGCACTTAAATGAATTTCCACAATCTGCAGCTGCTGTAAAACCACGCTTGAATGTCGGGAATTTTATCAGCTTCAACGTTGGTACGGAAATGAATTAGATCCTGTGAGGTGGGGCTGGAAAATTGCTAAATATGAACTACCGTCTATTACTACGCACAGTGGCACGAATCGTGATTTTTTCGTTCAAAATTATCTAGAGCACTTGTTTCGCAACCAATTGGGATAATTTTTTTTAATACTCGTTATTTAATTTCCAAAATACGTAAGAGAGCCGATTTTTGAATTATGCTAACCAAAATTATTGAGCTTAGCCAAAATGGCCATTTTTTATTTAAATAAAACTTACAAAAAAAAACTTTTTTTCTAATCAAATTTACATAAATCTTATTACTCGAGGGTTTTTGAGGTCGCTGATTACGAATCTGATATCCAAATTGTCCTAAACCAACCTGCAAGATGGCGGAATCAATGGCGGCTATAAAATGATGAAAAATGAAATATTTTTGTTAAAGTTTATGCCGAGAAGTTTGGAATATTTCTGAAAAGTAATTTTAAGTTAAAATAGACTAAACTTTTAAGTTCCAGGAAGAAATTGAAGATGGCGGATCCAATATGGCGAATCGTAATTTCTTATCCAATTTACATAACTCTTGTTACTCGGGGGTTTTTGAGGTCGCTGATTACAAACATCATATCCAAATTGTCGTAAACCAACCTTCAAGATGGCGGAATCAATGGCGGCTATAAAATGCTAAAAAATGATGAAAAATGAAATATTTTTGTTAAAGTTTGTGCCGAGAAGTTTCTAATATTTCTGAAAAGTACTTTTAAGTTAAAATACACTAAATTTTAAGTTACAGGAAGAAATTCAATATGGCGGCTCCAATATGGCGGCAATAAGATGATAAAACTAACTTAAAAATAAACAAGCTAAAAACGTATTCTTCGCCTGTTCACTGAACTTTTTATATAACTGTTACACATTCTATAGGATAGTTTTTTGTAAATAATGTTAGTTTTAGACATTTTTAATTTTATAGTACGAACTTAGTTGGTAAAATAAAGTAAAAATAAAAAAAAACTATACCATACCTTTTGGGTTTCGAACACGGGACCCTTGGATTCCGAGTCAAAAGCGTAAGAACTACACAACCACCTTACACATAAAAAAATGTAAATTTTTACATTATAAGACACGAGCTAAAATCATATTTACACGGTTGCATATTACATTATGAAATGTATATATGTAAAATATATAAATATTTAGATATTAAAATGAAATATCATTTCACCAAATTTATATTCAATTACAAAAACATAAAAATCACAATTTTTTTTTTTCAAATTTAAATCATTAATAACATTTTTATTTACCGATCGATTTTGTTCAAAAACAATAGGGTTCTTCCTCTAGCTAAAACTAATTTACTGTCCAAATTTCAATACAATCGGATTTTTATTTCTTGAGTTATCGTGCTTACAAGAAACGTGACGGACGGACGGACAGACAGACGGACGGACAGACGGACGGACGGACGGACAGACGGACATTTTGAAAGTTGTTCAGAATTCGTTCACTAACACAATGATATGAAAATTTTTTCTCTACGAGCGATATTTACGATTTTAGAAATGTGCCGATCAAATACAATATACTCTTCGTTTTTGCGAAGAGTATAATAAAAGGCATTAAACTAAAGAGGCTATTCCTAAGAATTATTAAAAAATTTAAAGAGGAACAAATTTTCCGAAATTTTCAAATAAATTTATTATATTAGCAGATAAAAAAAAGAAATATTAATATGATCTACCTATGTTCAAAATTAATGATTCGCATATTTATGATTGATAATAATTAATGTATGGCAGGCATATTGGATATATTTGAAAATTTCAGAAAATGTATTCCTTTTTAAATTTTTTAATAATTCTTAGGAATAGCTTATTTAGTTTAATGCATTTAATTTATTTTTAGTTTTATTATCTTATTGCCGCCATATTGGATCCGCCATCTTGAATTTCTTCCTGGAACTTAAAATTTAGTCTGTTTTAACTTAAAAGTATTTATTAGAAATATTCAAAACTTCTCGGCATAAACTTTAAAAAATATTTCATTTTTTACTATTTTTTAGAATTTTATAGCCGCCATTGATTCCGCCATCTTACAGCTTGGTTTATGACAATTAAAACTGAATAAGAAGAAAGTTTTTTTTTTTGTAAGTTTTATTAAGATTTAAATAAAAAATTGCCATTTTGGCTAAGCTCAATAAATTTGGTTAGCTTAATTCAAAAATCAGCTCTCTTACGAATTTTGGAAATTAAATAATGAGTATTTAAAAAAAAATGTATCCCAATCGGTTGTGAAACAAGTGTTCTAGATAATTTTGAACGAAAAAATCATGATTCGTGCCACTGTGTAGCGCCACAATCTTTACCCGCCACAATTTCTTGCAAATGCAAGAAAAATGGGCCTTTTATACCAGCTAATCCAAAATCGATATATTATAAGATAAAAATGATACAAATGTTTATTTGTATCAGTAGACTGAAACGAAAATTGGCTTTTAAATTTATTTAAAATTATTCACCCCAATATCAATTGACGAAATCACATTATTGTGATTAAGAGAAAATTGTTTGTGTTAATTATTACGATAAAATACGTTTTGAACAAGTTACCTAATCTTTTTTGGATCTATGAGTTGTACAAGATTAATTTGGGAAGATCTTTGCACATTTACTTCAATCCATGATTCTCTTAGAATGAAGTGGAGATACTCGTTGCTGAAAGAATTTTAATTTAAATATCTTAAGACGTTTTCGCAGTATCTTTAAAAAACTGGATTTTTTTCATCCTGACAGTGATACCTAGCAATTAATTAATACCCTGTATACATATCCGCCTGCAAAAATATAAAGGTAATATTTTTTTTATGTAGGTACAATATTCAGTTAAAAAATGTATCCGTTTTATAGTGGTTCCATTATATCATGCATTGCGCCTCACTTCAGAAATGTGACGTTTACAAGGTTTTAACATAACTTTCAATTTCTTTTTGATAAAAACAAGTGAAATAAGTATTTATTATTGAAAATACTTTTTACGTTACACGCCGATAAAAGTTAATTTATCTTGTACTTAATTACCTTTATGAAAATTTTAGATAATTGGAAAAAAACATATAATAGGTAGACATTCATTCGTATTTTGTTTCGATTTAAAAATTCATTTATCTCATTCAAAATCGCTGTCATTCCTAACTTCAAATGTGTTTTACCTGAACTATACGCTATTATTAACATGAAACTTACACTATTATCTAAAGCCAATATTAAAATTTTTCACCATGATATACACTTCTCCAAGAAATTAACGCACCACCAAAAAATAACCAAAAGTTTAATTAATTTTTGTCTAGACCTCTTGTCCGATTTAGATGATTTTTTTTGTATGATAGCCTCTTTAGTCAAGAATGTGAATGTTCTATTGTTGTTTCAAAGAAATTTTGTTTTATTCATTACAGGGTGTAATAATTGCGACGTGTTTTTTCCATTAAATTTTGTAACACCCTGTGGAGTTCAACAGTTACACCAGCAAGTTAGAATTTAAATCTTACTCTAGCTTTATCTTTTCTTAACATTCTCTTTTTTGATTCAGTTTTTTTATCTTCATTAATACCAGAAATACACAATTTTAAAGCATAACATGTTTTTACTTAAAGGTAATATCGAAACAAAAAATTAAATGGAAATGAATAAGATGCAAAGAAGGAATGTCAATAGCGCGTATTTCCGCCTCTACCACGATTAACTTCTTAGCAACGCCGATTCATACTTAAAATAAGCGACCTTATTTCATTTTGGTCCAATTCTTCCCAAATTTGAACCAATTTCCGCCCAACGTCTTCTGAGATGTCGAATTGATTATCCCAGAGGTTTTCCATTGGATTTAAGTCCGGGGTATTAGCTGGCCATGCCATGGTTTCAATTCCGACTTCTGCCATATAATTTTGCACAACATGAGCAACATGAGGTCTGGCATTATCCTACATTAACATAAAGCCTTGCCCTATATATGGCGCGTATGGAACCACGTGGTTGTCTAAAATATCTTGTATGTACCGTACAGCTGTAAGGCTTCCATTAATGACGACAAGTTCCGTGCGACCGGTCAAAGACATTCCTGCCCACACCATCACAAATCCGCCCCCAAATAATGTTGTATTGGAGAAATTGCACTGAGCATACCGTTCATTGGGACATTTATATACACGGAGACGTGTATCATTATTATAAAGACGGAATCGGAACTCATCCGTAAATAACACACGTTCCCATTGAGCCACGGTCCAGTTAACATGCTCTGTGGCAAAATTTAGCCTAGCCCTCCGGTGATTTCTATTTAAAGCTGGATCCCGAGAAGCAACTCTTGGTCTCAAGTTACATGCTCTAAGTCGCTGTCTAATGGTTTCCCCACTAATTTGTAAAACACTTACTTCTCGAAGCTGTATCCGCAAACTTCGCACTGTTACAAAACGTTGTCGCACCGTTGAGAGTGTCAAATATCGGTCATTAATTGGGTTGTTACTCGATTTCTTCCTTGTCCCGGTCTGCGAACATGACTTCCAATCTCTCTATATCTTTGTATCACTCTTGAAACAGTTGTTTGCGCAACACTAAATCGCTGTTCAATTCTTCGATAACTCCAACCGAGTTCCACCAATGTTAATGCTTGAGCACATTCTTCACCACTAAGATTTCGTGCTTCACGTTCTATATTGACAAAAATATTGGAAAAAATACGGCTATTACCACAATAAACACACTCCTTTCAAATGCTTTTTGACATTTAATCCACATGTCTCTTCTTTTTTCCATAGCATGCTACTTACTTCTGTTTTTCCAAAATGAAATGAATAAAAACAAGTTATGCTTTAAAATTGTGTATTTCTGGTATTAATGAAGATAATAAACTGAAGGCTAGAGTATGATTTAAATTCTAACTTGCTGGTGTAACTGTTGAACTCCACAGGGTGTTACAAAATTTAATGGAAAAAAGAGATCTAGATAAAAATTAACTTCAAACTTTTGGTTATTTTTTGGTGGTGCGTTAATTTCTTGGAGAAGTGTATATTAATACTATAAAACCGCTGGTAAAGAAATCACTACTTCCACATCCAGATTTCCTATCTAAGTCTAATACATCCGAGCAAAATTTTGATACTATATTTCCACTATGCGTAAATAATTATTCATAGAACTTTAGCAATATATTTGAAATAGCGTAAAAAAATCGTCTCAAAAACCGATAATTCGATATGCCACATCGGTAGTGGGGGTGGTGCCAAAACATATTAATATTGGGGGTGGAGGTGATAGTGGGGGTGGCTGAAACCAAACAAAATTTGAGACCTTGACTTCTTGTACATACAGAGTGACCCATTTAAAAGCGGGACACCCTCTAAAATTTTTATTTATTCTGCGATTTGAATCAAATTTTACTCAAGTATAGAACAAATTAGGATCTAATTATTATGACCACAAAAAATCATATTAGGCATTTTATTATCGGAAAATTGTGTTAATGAAACTTGTTCGGAATTGTCCAAAAACCTTGAATCCAAAATTTAATTAAAATAAAAAAATTGAAAAATGGAAATTGAAAATTTTTTAAAAATAATTTAAAAAACTGCAAATTACTTGACATCTACCTGGCAGCTTGGGTTTAATTTCAAACAAAATTATCATAGTACAGTTTTCTAAATAAAAAAAAACATTAAAATGATATTTTCGGACTTGGACATTATTTCAATCAAAATTTGAATATTTTTTATTTTGATTAAATTTTGGACTTGAGGTTTTTGGACAATTCCGAACAAGTTTCATTAACAAAATTTTCCGATAATAGAATTGATGATTTTTTGACTTTTCCGCATATTTTGTCCGCAGGTGGCTTTGCATTTGTAGGAGGCGAATGTTTTTCTGGTCATAATTAGATCCTAATTTGTTCTATACTTGAGTAAAATTTGCTTCAAGTCGCAGGATAAATAAAAATTTTAGAGAGATGTTCCGCTTTTAAATGGGTCACTCTGTATACTAAATCCCAATTTTTTGAACTTTTACTTACTTGCATTACCTACTTACCCTCATTTATGCGAAATAAGATCAAAATATAATATAGTTCCGATCTCGTAAAAGTAAACTTTATCCGAATGATTCGAAGCAACGCGTGGCAATAAATCATGTAAACACAGTTGTACGAGCACGTGGCACAATACCAACATAAAGGTCCCAAATATTTTGTACGAAATTAGTCCATTGATATAATTTTGAGTTGGTATATTCTGACGTCAGAATATTCGTAGTGATGACGTGCAACCCTTGATAACATTGGACCTACTTTAGCATAAAATTTCGTAGCCAGCAATAAATTTAATGTTTAAAATATTGACACTGAAATAAGGTGGAAGAAATGATAAACTCCAGTCAGGATACAAATCCACGAGAAATATTGTGACGTGTTTCCACCCTTAGGAAACTACCCCTTGCAAATCCGTGGGTTCCAAAAATTATAACAAGAGATGTCCACTAACAAACTTTATTAAATATTTACTGGATACTTCACAATACTATTATTAATTTAAATACACTTTACTGACTAAAATCACAATGTTTATCACTTTGTTTATCTTTGAAGTCTTAACCTCACTTTCTATACTTTCTGAACTTCTGAACTACTCGCTGAAAATGCGGTCGGTCTTTTATCCCTAAAAATGACAGATCTCGATTTTTCTGTGATGACGCCACCATTCTCTAGATAATTCCAGATGTCACCAGAACTAACTTCTGGTAGGTTTCTCGAGTAGGTGCAAATACTACTACTTTTTAGTAACCAACATAACCTTAAATTTTAAGGGGTTGCAACATATTACAATATTATATTCCGACGGATCTTTCTATTTGTTTGGATTCTAGTGACTTTAAAATAGCCATTGTGTCTTTGTCGAGCTTTTAAACGCTCTTCTACCCATTTACTATGCACAGGACATATTTAGTATAGAAAAAGGACGCGAAAGACATTCTACGACTACATATATTTATTTCTGCCTTACAGTCTGAACAATGCTGTCTAACAGTCTGTCACTCGCGAAATATTCTCTGTGACTTCTCAATGTTGAGTTAATGCATCTTAAAAAATAGAGAAACTTTAAAGAATATAATTTCTCGTTATTTTTTTGAATCTATATCAAAAATTATTTAATAATATTGTTGGCAGAGTTGGTCCAAAAATCCATCATTAGAAAAAAACCGGTGGTTACAATGGGTGATTTATCTCTTAAACAATAAAAATATAACATCATGTGTCAATCTATCTATCAGTTATTATTATACTCTCTTCGAATATGAAAACGAAGTGTACGTTGTATTTGGTCGGCACATGTCTAAAACCAGAAATATCGCTCATTTAGAATAAAATATCATGTTGTTAGTCATCGAATTCTGAACAACCTTAAAAATGTCCGTCCGGCTGTCCGTACAATTGACCGTACATCTGTTTGTCTGTCCATCTGTCAGACCGTCCGTACATCTGTGTGCCGGTTTGTCACGTTTCTTGTGAGCAAGATAGCTAAAGACAGAAAAGTTCGGGTGTATTGAAACTTACACGGTAATTGGTTTTGAAAGAAATCGATAAATATAAAAGTTATAACACATTTTAAGAAAAAAATACACATGAAAAATGTTGTAGCCTTTGATAAGATTCTAGAAACACAAAAATCCTGCATAGTATACTGGCGAGCTTTTTTTCCAATATACATTTCTTAGAAGAACGCACCAAATTTTCCCAAAAGTTAAAAGTAAATAGATATTTTGATATCCTACAGAACATCCAAGAATAACAGAAACTCTGGAAAATAATCGTGATGAACTTCAAGTTGAAAATCTCTTCTGCTAATATGACAGCACATTTCTGTATAATACAGTTCCAACACAAAAAAAAATCAGTTCGTGAATAAGAGGCAGGAGGTGAATTACACTTAACTCCAACGCTTTTTTCTTTGAAACCAATGTAAATCCATCTTCTTGCTCGATATATGGGGAAAACTAATACGTGTCGAAAAATGTTACAAGTAACTTCATTGTGTACCAAATACATTCGAAAATTGTAAGAAACGATTCTGTGTTTCTATTCTGTTACATTCTTGTAGCCAGGGAGGTAGCGACAGTTTTCGTGAAATCATTTCTATAAAGCTAGATTATCTTCCCAAGAAAGTTTAGATAGTATCTATGATGATGGTGCAATTCTACCAATCTGTAAGTGTTGCAAAAATGAGTAAAAAATTAAACATGTTGCAAAAAGAGATCAATTTTCTGAAATGTCACAAAATACTGCTTTTGATTCGTTCGTGCCGAGCCGAATTTTCGAATTTCGCCGTGCAATTTACGATCAGGTTTATTTGGAAGACTTCCTCTTTACATCACGACATCGTACGGCCGTTCCAATGGTGTTTTTCGAAAAATATGAACGTGTCAAGATTGCATCTTTTTGCAATTTTTTCGGCTCCGAAATGTAAGCTGTTTTTTGCAATTTTTCGCAGATATCTCCGAAATGGTGGGAGTTAGCTCGAAAGAAAAAATAAGGTCAAACGAGTATTTTCCAATACGAATCTTTTGCTATCATCAGAATTTCGAATTTTTTTTTCGTTTCGGAGATAACTACTGAAATGTCGGCCAGGTACGGCAAAAAATCGCTAATTTTGAGCTTCTACCGTTGGCAACTTTTTAATCTTGGCTCCTACGCCAAAAGACTACTCTAGCTAATTTAAATAGAATTAAATTTTCTGAAACTCCTTTTTTTATTTTTTGAATTCCGACAAAAATGAAAGAATTAGACGGGGCGGGATTTGGGACTTTTTTTTTTCGGTAAAATTTTTCCATTTTGCAACCGTTATTAATCGGTAATTAACTGAAATCGATCTCATATACGATGTTCACTTAATATCATGTACTACTTTGACGCTCCGTTAATCTCGACCTTCGAAACAAAGATTTCTGAGAAAAAATATTTTTTTAAGATTTACATACACCCTATAGGAAAACGTGTAATTTCCTACATTTTTTCGAATATCTCGATAATTATCGTTTTTTGCGAAAAATGTGTAGACAGCTTATGTAAAGAGAATTGATTGAGCTTTCCGACATTTTTTTTTTCTGTAGCATAAAAAACAAAAGACTTATGACCGAATATGTGCTCCAGGTTATTGCAGTTCGCGGAGAAGTTTTACATTTTTCGCCGCGGAATATTAATTTACAAAGCCGATTTTTTCTCTACGAACAGGTTGTGCACTATTTCGATTAAAAATCACATTCTACCTCCGCTGAAAGGTGGCTAAATCTTTGATAGACGTTGCTGAAATTACAGGGCATAAAAAAAGTTAAAGAATCTGTAACGTTCTGAATTTCTTTCCCGAGTGCATACAAATTTTACAGTTCCCATCATTTTAGTTCCTTCTTTTTATTCAATTTTCAATAGTAAAAAGCATGTATAAAAATTTCAGATGGTATAGAAACTTTGTGGATAGAAATGTGAGAGATAAAGCAAGCTTATTTTTAGTAAATATTTTCGTCTGCAGCTCGACCACTAGCAATATTAAAAAGTAAATCATTATTTAATGTACTATCAAAGGGATTAACGCTTTCTAATGTAGTAAATAAAAGTGATTATTAACACATCTATAAGAAAACTGTCTGTTCTTTAATATCAATGAAGAATATAATTATCAATTTGACTATGTATTGCCATTTTGGCAACGTCTACCAAAGATTTAGCCACCTTTCAGCGTAGGTAGAATGTGATTTTTAATCGAAATAGAGCATAAACTGCTTGTAGACAAAAAATCAGCTTTGTAGATTAATATTCCGCGGCGGGAAATGCAAAACTTCTCCGCGAACTGCAATAGCCCGGAGGGAATATTCGATCATAAGTCTTTTGTTTTTTATGTTAGAGAAAAAATAAAAAAAGCGTCGGAAAGCTCAATCAATTCTCTTTACATAAGCTACGGCATCTACACATTTTTCGCAAAAAACGATAATTATCGAGATATTCGAGGAAATGTAGGCAATTACACGTTTTCCTATATAGTGTGTATGTAAATCTTAAAAATTAATTTTTCTCAGATACCTTTGTTTCGAAGGGCCGAGATTAACGGAGCGTTAAAAAGTACACGATATTAAGTGAACATCGTATATGAGATCGATTTCAGTTAGTTACCGATTAATTACGGTGACAAAATGGAGAAATTTTAACGAAAAAAAAAAGTCCCAAATCCCGCTCCCTCTAATTCCTTCATTTTTGTCGGAATTCAAAAAATAAAAAAAGGGGTTTTAGCAAAGACCATGGCAGGTTAATATAAGTGTCCGTGCCTTTGCAACCTTTTTGCGTGTGGTTCCTTCCAGTGATGTATCTTTGTGTAAGATACTACCACAAAAAGTTTTTCCCTCAAAGACTTTTTTTATCTTAATCAAGTGAACCAATTTGTTTGTATTTCACATATATTGTGAGTATACTCAAGACAATTTATTATTGATATTTTCATGAAATCTTTTCATGAAGAAAACAAAAATTGATGCTTTTGAATTCTTTGAAAAATTTATATACGTACATACACGTTAGCGTGTATTTTTTTACTAATTCTACGCCGTTTTAAAATAAGCTATAACATATATTTTTTACAAAACTCTATCGAAGTCAAATTGGCAAAGATATT
The DNA here is from genome assembly GCA_936432065.2 of Rutpela maculata. Classification (NCBI taxonomy): domain Eukaryota; kingdom Metazoa; phylum Arthropoda; class Insecta; order Coleoptera; family Cerambycidae; genus Rutpela; species Rutpela maculata. The sequence goes on along the minus strand of OW386293.2, from coordinate 76,261,412 downwards.
GTTACGTGCTTACACCCCCTTTAGTAAACACCCTGTATCGTGGGTTCGGAAATTATAACACCAGGGTAACACTAAATAATAATGTATTTACTTACGTACTAATTACAACAAATAAAGAAAAACAGTATAAATTGGTTAGAAATTCGATATATTAATAAATATATAAATGAACAACTGCTTGTATTACACGTATTGAAAATTTTTTGGAGCAGCCTACGTATTTTTTTGAAATAACGAGATGTATTTTTCACAATATATACATTTTCTACAAAGCTCCATCGAAACGGTAATACATAAAAAAATTATGTGTTTAATAATAAGAATACATATAAAAAAACATGTTATGCTAATGAGTATGATAATATTAGTCATCTTCATCACTGTCCTCAATTATTCTGCGAATAATTCAGACAGTTTTACTGATGATTTCGGAATATCATCGAATAACCTTGCATATAATAAATGCATCTATAAGTAACAGGAAACTAATTTATTTTTTTTAACTTAAACATGAATTTATCATATGCAAGGTTTCTCGACTATATTCCGAAACCATCAGTAAAACTGTTTGAATTATTCGCAGAAGATATCAGTGTTACAATAAATGGGGACAGTGACTTTTTTTTTTTGGCGAGAGGGGAAACCCACACGGGCTGCCTATCCCAACTAGGAATAGGTCTGAGTGTCAGGCTCCAACTGACTAAAACCCCTCCTCTTAGGACTCGTCTGTATGAAATACTCCGAATGCACTGCAGCCTCCTGGGCTTATTGTGCTTATCCTGTTTTTTAGTTTTTAGTTTACACTTGTCCATTTTAATATTCCTGTGTCACTGACAAGGTGATACAGGTCTGAAAATGGACGAATCTTGATGGTTTCCGGGTCTGTTTGTGTTTGCCCGTAGATATTATACCTTCTGCTGACCAGTGCCTCGCAGTCATGTATAATATGTTCTACAGTTTCTGGTACCTTACCGCACAGTCTGCAGTTAAGGTCGCCAGCAAACTTTCCAATTAAATGCAGGTACTTCTTGACGGGAAAGTGTCCCGTCAGAAGACCTGTTATGATTCTCAGCTGAGTCCTGTTCCTTGTGAGCAGTTCTTCAGTTTGTTTTGAACATGGTCCATTGGTAAGTGTTTTCCCATGTCGATTTCCTGGAATATTTCTCCAGTAGTGGTTGTGTTTACTCTTGACCCAGTCTTTAATTACCTTTCTGGCTGAGCCTTTTGTGATACCCAGCGCAGGTTCTGGGCCATAGAATATATTCGTTGCTCCTTGTCTAGCAAGTTCGTCAGCTTTCTCGTTGCCCCCTATTCTGGTATGTCCCGGCACCCAGAGTAGTCTTACTCTGTTCCGCTCACCCAGAATTTTGAGCTCTTCGTGGCAGTCCCAAACAAGTCTGGAAGACATTTTGTTAGAGACTAGTGCCCCAAGTGCCGCCTGACTGTCTGTTGCGATTGAGATCTGCTGGTTCACCTATCGTCGTTTAACATTCTCGCGTACACACTCGAGTATAGCCAGAATTTCTGTCTGGAATACAGTGGAGTGCCGTCCAAGGGAGAGACTTATACTCTCTCTCGGCCTCACACCATGTATTCCTGCTCCAGCTCCTGATTCCATCCTGGACCCGTCAGTATACCAGACCAGGCCTCTGCGAGGGGACAGTGATGAAGACGACTAATATTATCGTATATCATTAGCATAACATTTTTTTTATTATGTATTTTTATTATTAAACACATAATTTTTTCATGTATTACCGTTTCGATGGAGCTTTGTGGAAAATATGTATTGTGAAAAATACATCTCGTTATTTCAAAAAAATACATAGGCTGCTCCAAAAAATTTTCAATACGCGTAATCCAAGCAGTTGTTGTTCATTTATATATTTATTAATATATCGAGTTTCTAACCAATTTATACTCTTTTTCTCTATTTGTTGTAATTAGTACGTAAGTAAATACATTATTGTTTAGTGTTACCCTGGTGTTATAATTTCGGAACCCACGATACAGGGTGTTTACTAAAGGGGGTGTAAGCACTTAACATTATCTTTGTCAATTTGACTACGTTACTCCTTCGATAGTGTTTTGTAAAAAATATATGTTATACCTTATTGTATGACGCATGGCGTATAATTAGTAAAAAAATAGAGGTGGTAAGTACGTACGTGTAAGTACGTATATATCTTGGTGCTAAGGCTTTCGTGGAGCTGGTGATCTGGCTGCTGGTTTCCGGGTCTTCTTCCGCGTAGACTTGGTTGAGTGCTTGACGTTTCGACCATCTTGTCGTGGTCTTCTTCTGAATCGAAGTGAGAAGAAGACCACAACAAGATGGTCGAAACGTCAAGCACTCAACTAAGTCTACGCGAAAGAAGACCCGGAAACCAGCAGCCAGAAGTACGTATATAAATTTTTCAAAAAATTCAAAAACATCAATTTTTGTTTTATTTATGAAAAGATTTCATGAAAATATCAATAATAAATTGTCTTGAGTATATTCACAATATATGTGAAATACAAACAAATTGGTTCACTTGATTAAGAAAAAAATTTTTTTTCGGGTTTTCGAAAAAAAAATTTTCCCAGATATTATGAAGTCTTTGAGGGAAAAACTTTTTGTGGTAGTATCTTACACAAAGATACATCACTGGAAGGAACCACAGGCAAAAAGATTGCAAAGGCACGGACACTTATCTTAACCTGCCATCATGGCCTTTAATTCTATTTAAATTAGCTAGAGTAGGCTTTTGGCGTAGGAGTCAAGATTAAAAAGTTGCCAACTGTAAAAGCTCAAAATTAGCGATTTGTTGCCATACATGACCGACATTTCAGTAGTTATCCGCGAAACGAAAAAAAAAAAAATCAAAATTCTGATAGCAAAAGATTCGTAGTGGAAAATACTCGTTGACCTTATTTTTTATTTCGAGGTAACTGCCATCGTTTCGGAGATATCTGCGAAAAATAGCAAAAAAGAGCTTACATTTCGGAGCCGAAAAAATTGCAAAAACATGTATTCTTGACACGTTCATATTTTTCGAAAAACACCATTGGGACGGCAATACGATATCACGACGTAAAGAGAGGAAGTCTTCCAGATAGACCTGATCGTAAATTACACGGCGAAATTCGAAAATTCGGCTTGGCACGAACGAATGAAAATTAGCATTTTGTGACATTTGAGAAAATCGATACCTATCTCTTTTTGCAACATGTTTAATTTTTTACTCATTTTTGCAACACTAAAAGTTTGGTAAACTTGCATTTTCATCATTGATACGTCGAAGCTATCATGGAAAAAAATCTAGCTTTATAGATATTAATGCGAAAAATCTGTCGCTATCTCCCTGGCTATTAGGATCTTTGTCTTACTCGGACTAATAATTGTATTTTTTATTATAGGAATGAAGACGATATTAAAATTCATGATATCCCTCGTCAATAAAAAATATATATCTGCTTCTGTATAACCCGTTTTAATATTCATATAGTAATATTTCTAACTCTGCATCGTACGCTGTTTCTTTTTTCAAGTCACGCATTCCATTTGATAAATATCAAGAAGTTAATAATACAAATTCGAATAAATTTGACAGTAAAACACAAAAATTCCCATAATAAACGTTCTGAAACTTTTGTGTTCTGTAGCAGACATTCTAAATGTTTAATTTATTCTCTGCGAAAGTTCCAGCGAGACTTAGTTTCTTTTACCCTTTATTTAGTCCTTCAGGAATTCTGCAGGTGACAGTTCCATCAACAAAAACTCAAGCCGTCTTGCTTGTTTCAATTTTCAATAAAGCAATAAAAATATAACACCTATCAGGGGAATAAGTGAGCTGACAAAAATTGTTTACAAGGAATTATTACGCTTCATATTTTCTCTGCTCTTGTGTGTATTTGTGTGTAAGAGCCGACAGTTTTCCGGAAAATGGGTCTGTGGTTGATATTCTAGTTAATACGCGCTATGAAATTGTTGTTTCCGGTAATATTGGTAAATCGGGAGGCTTGCAGAAATTTAATTATGAATGTTTTGATTGTGAAAATTATGTGCGGTTGTGCAGGATATTTCATGATAAATTGCACATATTTCTATGGACGATAAAGGACCCTTTAGATACTCACGAACGGCTATTGAAAGGACCATGCACACCACAAGTGGAAATCGGGCATGCGTCAAATTTCTCCAATATTTGATGTCTTTCTACAGATCCAGTAGATCAAAAGTCTCAGAGGGCATGAGTCCTAAAAACACACCCTTCTACCCTTTCTTACCCTCTATGGGGGTGAAAGGCGCTCGTATACATTTAACAACTACATTTCTATAAAAAAAGTATTTGTATCTTTCAGCACGTTAAAAAACCTCAGTGGAATGATCTGACTTACATTTAGACACCCTTTCACCATTTTTCACCCCTTCCGGGAGGTGAAAATCGCTTTCATGGCTGCACAAGAAAATTATGAAACTGCTCAGTTGAGTAGAAAACTTTAAGAGACGGTGCAGAAATCACTCTGAGAATCACCCCCTTTAGGGGTGATTCTCAATAAAGCGGCTGCACAGCAGTATTTTTGTTCCAAAAATATGATGGAACCACTCATATGAGTAGTACATCTCATTGAGGGCAAAAAAGGGTAGAAGGGCGTGTTTTTGGGATTCGTGTCCATTGAGAATTTTGATCTACTTGATAAGTAGTACAACATATCACAAAATCGATAAAAATATTTACCCAAAACTCCCCTCTCTTGATCAGAGTTGAACCACTATTTACAGTAAAAAATCTGTTGTATAAAGGAAAATCAACGGTTTAAACCAGGTTCGGTAGTAAAATAACTGATCCCTGGAATTCGATGGTTTAAACTAAGGTCAAACGCCGATGAGTAATCTAACCTCACAATTAAGTGTTTGATATTCATGTTTGCCTTGTCAAAATAATTGAAAAAATGGAACCTATAACTGATGATTAAAACTTTTTAGAATTAGTTGAATTAGTAGAAGCTGAACTGCATAGAAATCCACGAGTATTTAATTGTTTATCAAAATTACAACTTTAAAAGTTTAACTCAATTTACCTTTGTTAATCAATTTTTATATATCCCAAACTATCCTTATCTGTAGTCAATATTTCAACATAAACATAAATAAGATCCAAACACTAAAATATTAGGTTAGGCGGTCAATGCTCACGTCAAAAGCCAATCAAAATTATAGTGGAAAACTGATAGTCCCTATGTAAATTAATAACTGGACTACCAACTGTCAAATACATGAAGTAAAATACTGGTCAGTTGACGAATCGCTGATTTTGGTTTATACAACACTTTTGCTTTGATCAACGATCAGATTTTGAACTACAGATCAACTGAACCAAGGGTCAGTGCTCTTTTATAGAACTGGCCCTTAATACCTTGACTACATGCGAAATATTAACAGTCACATTTTTTCGTATATGTTTTTTTAAGATGACCACCTTGTATAATTTTTATATTTTTCTTTGACAGTTGTGTTAATTACATGCGAAATATTAATGCCGCACGTCACATTTTTTCATATATTTTCTTGTATGTTTTTCATATTTTTCTTCCTTAAAGTAGTGTTAATTACATACCAAAGATTATTGTTCTCCATCACATTTTTTCATATTTTTTTCTTTGACAGTTGTGTCAACTGCATGCGAAATATTATCGTCTTCTGTCACTTTTTAATGTTTTCTTATGTTGACCATCCTGTATATATTTTTTTTATATTTCTTTTATTTGACAGTTGTGTTAACTGCATTTGAAATATTCTCGTCCTCCGTCACATTTTTATTTATTTATTTTTTTTTAGAGTAAACACTATATATATATTTTTTTCATATTTTTCTTCTTTGACGGTTGTGTTAATTGCATGCAAATATTATCGTCCGTCACGTTTTTTAAATTATTTTTAGGGTGACCACCCTGTATATTTTTTTTAATATTTTTCTTCTTTGACAGTGGTGATAACTGCATATGAATTATTGTTCTAGGTCACTCTTTTTTTAGTGTAACCACCCTGTATACCTAACTATTTTTTTATGTTTTTTCTTTGACAGTTGTGTTAATTGAATGCAAAAAATTATCGCTCTCGGTCACGTTTTTTTTAATTTTTTTTTAGTGTGACCACCCTGTATATTTTCTTTCATATTTTTTTCCTTGACAATTGTGTTAACTACATGCCAGATATTACTGTTTTCCATCATATTTCTTGCCTTAATTATATTTTTTGTGGAGATCACCCTGTATATTTTTCAATGGAAACTCTTCGTCAGTAGCGTCAACTACCTACTAAATATTATTCTCTTCCGTCAAGTGGTTTCGTAGATAAAACGCCAATAGAGAGACAGACAGACAGATTGACGGAATCAAATGACTTTAATTTGCGTTACATAATACTCCGAAACGTGAAAATCCGGAGAAATCTCGGAGGGTCATTTTTTCACGATTACAATACTTCCCTTCGGTAAGCGAGGGAAGTAAAATTGTAGAAATTTTACGGATACCGGATTTCCATTTGTGGAGTAGGGATCCTTTGTCTATTTCGGTTAATTACGGAGGTACAGGGTAGTAAACTACGTTTCTCTTGATTAGAACTTCCGTATATCAGAATTAGATAGAAAATTTTAAAAGACCAAACGTCAGTAAATTCGTCTCCTTATTCATAGCGTCTTGCCATACGTTTTGTGATCCATGCATTATTCTAGTTGGCCTCTGATTACTGTATAGCACGCCTAACAGCATCACATTATCTGTCATGGTTGCCTGTTAGGCACACAGACTCACCAAAGCTCTTTCCCATTAGCTCCTTGGTGACATAAGCCCAGCGTCCCAGCGTCCATTTTGCCTCTTGCCATGTGGTTTTATCTGCAATATCAAGAGTTCTATATTGTCCTTTCTCTGATTGCTGTGGCCAAAAAGTGAGAGAATTCGGGAGAAAACAATGCTGTAGAGTTGCTCTTGGGGACGTATTTTTGGAGAACCGAACTATTAATGCGATGGGATGTCCAAGGAATTCGTAGCAAATGTTCGCAGCTCCATGTCTCGAAATCATCAATACACCGTTTATCTACTTCCCTAATGGTCCACGTCTGAGGGGCGTAAAATAAATAGAGAACTATTGCATTAGCAAGTTTGCTCTTTGTGCGTTTCGTAGTATTTCTGTCACGTCGATTTCGCTCAACTGGCAAAATGAAAAAATTAAAGATAAAAATATATCATTTTCCCAAATAAGAATTAGTTAATTTAGTGCAATAGATTAGTATAAAATTAGTAATTAGGTTTCTGGCTACCATCATGAAACTTTTAACATTTTGGCTGTATGGATTTTGACTGACCAAACCGCATTGATTTTGGTCAATGTCTGGACATCATTTTGATCTCGAGGTCTTCTCTTGAAGTCAAAATGACGATCGAAATGGCGGAGCGTGAGAGTAACAATAAAATATTACTGATGTTGTGGGAAAAACTACGCGTAGAGTTGAGCTGTTAGGCAGCAGATCATATAAATATCGTTGTGAGATCATTATACTCTTCCCAAATATGAAAATGAAGGGTATACTGGTATATTTCTATAACCGTAAATATTGCTTGCAGTGAACAAAAATTCATATTGTGTTAGTCACTGAATTCTCAACTTTCAAAATGTTTGTCTGTCTGTCCGTCCATCACGTTTAATGTAAGTACGACAATTTAAGGCAAAAGAATCCGATTGTACGGAAATTTGGTCGGTAAGTTAGTGTTAGCTAGAGAAAGAACCCTTTACAAAAATCGATCAGTATATAAAAGTTACGAAACATTTTAGAAAAAAAATGCTCATCAAGAGTATTGTAACCGTTGATAAGAGTCTTCAAATACAAAAATACTGCGTAGTATACTGATGAAAGGTTCGCCAATCAAGATGGCACCATCGGGACGTTATGAAAATTTTACAAGTATTGAAATTATATTTATCTAAAAAATGAACTTATTTCCAAAAAACTGCGACGAATATACTATAGAATGTTAAACGATTATAAAGAACTGACTAAGAGTATAATGTTTACTAGTTTTAATGTAATTGCTCTTCCAATAACAAATCGTTTCAGTTGGAGCTGGCTCCTGACTTACACGGTGCAACCACATAATGAACTCAACAACGTGTTTACAACTACGCTCGGAACCAGGTTAATCATAAGGTAACACAATGTACCTGTTTACCTTTTTTCAGTTCCATCAATAATGCAAATTTTGGCTTGTAAGTTATACTGAAACATACCCGACTGCATTATCTCCATAACCAGACTTTAAAAAATTAAAATATTATTCGTTTAATATCTCATGATAATAAAAATATTTTTTAAAATGGATTCGTAAAGACAATTTTTCATTTGTCTCTAGATCAAATCCTTTACTTAATTTTTCAGAAAAATACGTAAATGTTTGCAAATTCTAATGCTTCTTTTATTCTCTTTTAAATTTTTAACATTATGCAATTATTTCTACTAATTTTCAAGATATTGAATTAAATGAGTGAATCATTTTGTTTTTGACTGAAATATTTTTTTTAATTATGATCAAATAAATGCATCCTCTATCCAGCGGTTTTCAACCTGGGGCGCGACCCCCTGGGGGGTCGCGAAGCAATTCAAAGGGGGTCCCGAGCTATTGAGAAAAAAACCAATAAATTTAAATCATTTATTCTAAAATTTAAAAATCTAAATATTACACACATACAATTTTAATGAAACCAATTTTTAATGAGAAATCATACCAAAAATTATAACAAGAAATTTTAAAATTTGATTGATTTTAGATTTTATTAATAGAGATCGTAGTTGGGGGGTCGCGAGAGGGTAAACTTGTTTTTTTTGTAAGGTGGTCGTGGTTCGAAAAAGGTTGAAAACCGCTGCACTGATAACACAGTCTGTAGAGCAGAAAAATGGGGGGTACTCGCGAATAACTCCTACAAGGAGGTGCAAATGACGACTTGGTTATATTGTTTAGAGATGCCCATTCTACAGCACGAGAAATAGCTGCTGCCTCTGCCGCAAAAATTCTGAGTGCGGGATTTAGAATGAAGCAATATTCGAAGTGAATGAAAGGAACATAGAAAGCTCCACTTAACATATCTGCAGTTTTCGAGCTGTCAGTATAAATTTTGATAGAATTAGTTGGAAAGTTTGACAGAATCTCACAGAAAGTTTTATAAATAGATATATCATCGTCTTTAGGGTAGGTTGATATATGAATATTTGGCTTAAAGAAAATGGTATATTTCATTTCAAAAATACTTTTCTCCTTGATGGAGTTTACAGCCAGAAGATCGAGATCATGACAAAGCCCATATGCATTGCATAGTGGTGGGGAGTTTTTTCTCCCCCAGTAAGACTTTTAACAAAAATATTATGAATTTTTCCCATAATAAGCTCATTGCATTTATTTTTTAAGATATATTTTGACGTTAAATATTCTCTCCGGTACATTAGGGACTGTTCCAATGCTTCCACTAAAACCGCTTGGTTAGGGGATGAACTCATGAGTCCCAGACATGTTTTAATAGCTTTAAACTGAATTGGGAATATTAATATTTATATTGATTTTGTGCCTCGTGATGTGACTGTGTTCAACATCGGATCTTTCAATATTCAATAGCCAGTATCTCAAAAATTAGTATAAATAATTGCATAATGCTGTTGAAAATGGAAATGAGATATCAGAATCCTACAAAATAATGTAAGTGAGAATATAACTAACTAGATCATTCGTTTTTTATCCTTCACATACATATTTCATTATCGTCATACATTCCATTATAATAATTCAGTCATTTGTAAATAATAATTCAAGCGTCTTCCCAATTTTATAATATTTTCATTATTCGAATCTCCAGTTTTTATCTTTCATGTACATTTATACACTCTCCGGCAGATAAACATATTTTACTCGTATTTCTTTTATCTCCCTCCTATTTGGACAATATAAAATACGTTGGAATACTAAGTTGACAATTCTCATTTATTCCATTTTGTTCATTATTCATTACAGCCATTGAATTCTGTTTGAATTTATTTGTCTTTGTTTTATTTAACTGAGTAACGTCAACTGTATTGAATAATTAACAATATTCTGTTCAAAATGAATTGTTATTGCTTCCACTGTTTGTGGCATTTGTGTGAAATAGCTTGCTGCTTCCACGTCACTTAGTTCCATTAAAAATGAACCTTATTGTCATCTTACGAAAAGGGGTCGATTGAGAGACCCTCATTGTGTCTGGATACTTAATAATTAGCAATAAGTAAACTTCTTCTTGATTACTTTGCATTACTGTTTGCAAATTCCTTTGTTATACCAACACGGGGCGCGGTGGTCTTGTAAAACTGTGAAGTTTACTTTTAATTGTGATTCAGCAATTTTTAAACCGATTTTATTGTTTGAAAATCGGTGAAAAATCTCAGCTTTTGTTTTCTCCTGATTTGTTCAAAATCTGTCTGTATATGACCAGATTAAGGTACCAATATACAGAAAATAAAAAAGTGTGAATGACTGAATTTAAATAAATGATTTAAGTATTTTTAATATATTTTTTTGCTTTAAATTCTAAGAATCCTATCATGTAATTCAATACTTCGTCAGTATTAGCTAGAAGAGTAGTTGTTTTGATTGGTTTTTCAATATGTTGTGAATGACTGAATTTCAATAAATGATTAAGTATTTTCAATATATTTTTTTGCCTTAAAATGCTACCATGTAATTCAATACTTCGTCAGTAATGGCTAGAAGAGTAGTTGTTTTGATTGGTTCTCCAATGATGAGTATTTTAGTGTTTTCCTAAATAGTACATTAGCGTGACCAGATTAAGTTACCAATATACAGAAAGCAGATAATTTCATATTAGATAAAAAAAGTTTGAATGACTGAATTTAAATAAATGGTTTAAATATTTTTAATATATTTTTGTGCTTTCAAATGCTAAGAATCCTATCATGTAATTCAATACTTCGTCAGTATTAGCTGGAAGAGTAGTTGTTTTGATTGGTTTTCAATAATGAGCGTTTTATAGTATATTATTCAACGAGCGGTAATGTAGGTAATAACTCACACAGATGAAATTTATAGCACGAGCCGCAGGCGAGTGCTGTAACTCATCAAGTGAGTTATTACCATTACCGCAAGTTGAATACTATACCTTATCGACGATTATAAGAATAAATATTAAATCGAGAAAATTTTGTTTAAATTAATCAGTTTGTTTATTAATAAAATTAACTGCAAAATTTAATATTTGTACACACTTTTATATTTGTTCTGCGATTTTTCGGGTAATAAATTATGTATTGTATCATTAGCTACTTGTTTTCATTCTGCTGATGTACATATTAGTTCATCTTCACTAACCGAATTCATCATTTTTGGCACAATTATTATTTAACTTGATTTGAAAATGTCGAAACCATTCAAACATGATAAATCACGTTCCCCCCCTCAATAATAATGGACCGTTTTATATCACCGTATCGGAAAAGAATTTCTCTCGGACAGAGCCAACTTCGTGTCGCGCGCGATACGTCGATTGGACAGGCTAGGCATGAAGATAAAGGTGATTGGCTCTGTACCCAGTGATTTATAAAAACTCACTCGTTATAACTCACGCTATTTGTTTATGGATACTATTAATTGTTCAAAAGCGGTTCATTAATTAGTATATAAGAGTAGATAAAAGTATTTACCTAACTAGTATATTAGCGTACCCAGATTAGGGCAACAACATACAGAAATTAGGTAATTTCATAATAAATAAAAAAGTGTGTAAGTTGTGATTTGCTTAATACCTAAATAATATTCTCTAATACAATGCATGTTATTATACTATATTTGATCGGCACGTTTCTAAATCAGTAAATATCGCTCGTAGAGAAAAATAAAAATTTCATATCATTATGTTAGTGAACGAATTCTGAACAACTTTCAAAATGTCCGTCTGTCCGTCTGCCCGTCCAACTTAAGAAAGAAAAGTCCGATTGTTTTGAAATTTGGAAAGTAAGTTAGCGTTATCTAGAGAAAGAACACTATTGTTTTTGAAAAAAATTAATAATTAAATAAAAAAGTTATTAATCATTTAAATTAAAAATATATATATTTTCTTAATTTACTTCCACGTCCAGTGGAAGTATAGTAATGACAAAAAAATTTTTAAAAATTTTTATTGTCCAAATAGGCTTAAAATGTCATGAAACGTCGAGATTTTAAGTTTAAGCGAAAAAAATTTCTGTCTGTCTGTCGGTCTGTCTGTCTGTAACTTTTTTTTGTGCGCACGTTTACTCTGGAACCGTTTAAGATATTGACTTGAAATTTGGTACACATATGTACTTTAACGAGATCTAGAACTGGATTATATTTTCATCTTGTTCCGTCGAAGGGTTGGGGGGTAAATTGGGGTAAATTTGGGGTAAATGGGTAAATCAAGCAGGTAAGAGTCCATGAAATTGGTATTTAGTATATACAAGAGAAGCTGAGGTCTCAAAAAAATTTTTGGCATTAGCCACCTCTATTACCACCCCCACCTCCTTATTAAAGGGGATGAAAAAAAAAATGTGATGTAATGCATGTACAGGAACCAGAAACCTCAAAATATTTTTTTACTTCATCCACCCCCCCCACTACCACCCCCCTATCACCACCCCCACCTCACTACCGATGTGGGGTATCGTTTTATGGGTTTTTGGGGTAGAGGATTTCAAATATTATATTATGAAAGTTCCATAAACAATTATTTTCACATACAAAGTTTTTTCGTTGTGAGTGACTTGGATAGAGAATTTGGATGTGGAAGTAGTGATTCCTTGGGCAGCGGTTTTTTATCATTTGTACTTAAATAGAAATCTTGCGAAATTTTATTCTCTATATATTTTTTTGTTTATACATTTTACTAATGTATATATTTTATAATAATATATCTAATTCGTTGAAATATAATACTGGAATGATATATACTCCTGACATTCAATTTTCGTAGTGATGTCTGATGGTCGAATGGCTTAAGCTTTGTCTGGTAAGAGGTCTTGTGTTCGAATCCCGGACAGGGCGTTTTTTTTTTCATTTTTTTTTCATATATTTTTTTTCATATATTTCTTTTTTACAACAAAGTTGGTATCACAAAATTTAGAATGTCTAAAAACTAACTTTATTTACAAGAAAACTGCGAAGAGTATCCTATAGAATGTGTAACATATAAAAAGCTCAGTAAATCGGCGAAGCGTATAATGCTTCCACTAGTTTAAGATGTGTAGACAAACGTTTTTCAAAATTAAAACTTAATTTCCAAAAAAACGCTCATCTCAAAACTTTACTGTAACTTCTTGATAAAATACAGATTGAATTTCCACAAAGAAATTGACCCACCTCCCAAACAATCTTTGAAAAAAGCACAGTTTATTCAACTATATTGTAATTTTTTCAATTTAGATACTTGGTTTACTATACATGTTGGAAAGTCACTACACCCCAGTTCAAATATAAAAAAGATATTCACGTTCAAAGAAAATCAAAATTGCATTTCCTGTGCTTTAGAGAATTCCAGCTTACCGCTGAGAAACTTTTCTTGTATATATTTATTTAAAGGCACTGTTTCCACTACAACCTGGAAGATTGCGTTTCGTCTGAACTGACTACATCAATCCTTCCCAAGACATCATATTAAAACCATTCCATTTTCTGCACTGTCATATTTCAAATGCACAACTCTCTGAAGCTTATACGTAAAAGGATAGTCAAGTATTTCTTTATATACAAAGATATGCCCGTATGCTTGAATTATTTTAAAAGTTATTATAACACACTTATGAAATATGTGGATATGATGGTGGAATATACAGGTCAATACTTTATATAAGTAGTTTTCTAATACACATCCGAATAGAACCATTAAAAGTTCCCTTAGTCAGTGAATATATCTAGGAAACTTCTTTGCCAGACTCGTTTTATCTGTATATCGACTTTTCGATAAGAGGGCAGGAACGCACATAGAATAATAATATATATACGTTAACTTGAACTGGAAAGCATATCCAGGCGGGTAATCAAGTTATAAACTTTCATATTTTGCGCAGCTGGAAGGTTTATGATCAGAAATAATAATTAAGTGAATATGAAATGACAAAAAGTGGCTGAAATATGGAGATTTTAAGTGTTTGCACTTTTAAATATTCAGGGTTCGCCAAAAAGTGAAACCTAATTTACATCAATCAATCCAATATCAGTTTGTGCGGGCTCTAGCTTGATAGGATATCATCGTATAGAAAAACTAATATAAAGTCTGCTCGATGATAGAGTCCCAGTGTGACGTCACGAACGTCTGAACTAAGATGCCGTATGCTCGTTGGTGTTTTCGAATGCATAGTGGCGTCACTTTGTTTTATATCATACTTGATGTATTTAATTAGATTTATTTAAAGGAAATTGAATTATGAGCATATATAATACATCTATTGTAAATTTATAGTAATTTAAGTTAAATAAATGAATTATAATATTGAATTGTTTTGGTTTCAAGTAAAAAATATGATAGAGCAAATATACAAAATAAATACACTTAAATAGTTGCAGCTAAATCTGTTTTATTCATTCATAGAATTTTGTCAAATAAGTATATGTAATCTTAAAATAAAAATATAAAGTTAATACTAATTATGCCGAACACGATATAAAACAAATATGGCAGTAAATTACAATCATTTACAGCCTCGTGTGTTTTGGACTTTTAACGATTTCATTTAACCGAAGCTTGAGGTTCCACATTTTCTTTGTCGTTTTTAGCTATTTTTCTTACAGTCTTTTCATCGATTTTAAAAGCCTCACCCACTCGCCTTTGAATAGCTTTTATTGACAATAAAGGTCCCCCATTTTCATTTTCCTTTTGAAAATATTCGAACAAATTCAAAACTAACTGCTGTGATTGTAGATTTAAAAATTCACCAGGATGCATGTTTACTATTTTAACAATAGAACAAGACTAAAATTGCCCTCTTAGGCACTAATTGAAATAAGTGCACTATACCTGCTATACCCGACTTCAACCACCCCAACCCCGCCAACTTAGCAAAATACTCGGAAGGCATCGAGAAAATCGACCCGCCTCTGAAATCGCCAGCCGCATTCGACGACGACACGCGTTACGCAGATTGGTTTGCTGTCGAACAATAAAAATGCCGGACGTCGCGCGTCCACACAAAGATTAAAACTTACGTTACAGATTAGGTTACAAACAATATTTCATCAAAGACAAGGAAGGATATAGCTCCGGACGATATGCCTTATACTATACGACCGGGATTCTATCAGCGAACAGACTTTAGTCGAATATCCCTACGTACATCCCCTTCCTCGAATCCTTGAGGACATAATTTTTATAATACATTCATAGATTTATTCAGGCAAAAAAATATGTCAAAAAATGTTACTTTTTTCTCATAACCAAAATGACATCTAACTGTTCAATAATTCTAAAACTAACCATCTGAAAATACCTGAACAGAAAATAGTTTTAACTTTCCATCTTTCTTTATTTAGAAAATAGAATTCGATATAACTTTTTTCTCTCTTGCGTTGTTAGACAATGAAATTAATTATTTTATAACGCATTGTACCGCGATACAGGGTGATGAAACGTTATCGGACCCGTCTTCATAGAAACTCTTTTTATTATTTTACGTAAGAAATATAAGTTTGTGCCGTGCATTTCCTGTGTAATATAATATCTATTTTTGTGTAAAACTTCATACGCCTGTGTTGAAAGTGAATACCGAGTTTTTACCCCAGTTTATCATGTCCAGATGTCCAGGATTTAGGTAGTTTTGAAAATCAGTGGACATAACATAACATAACACACCACATATGTTAGACCTCCAAATCCGAAGCTGTTACTCATTTGAAAAAAACGCAGTCCATTACCTGTTGACATTACCAGTGTCGGAGCTGGGAATCGAACCCAGTACAGGATAGACAGTGTAACCAAGAGCGTTCACCACACAACATGCGTCTGCGCTGCTATACAAGTATGAGCAAACTTTTAAAAAATAGTTATTACCAAGTACTTTGCACTAGTAATCACACTATTTTAAAGCAGAAGTAGTTAGATTACTTACTACTTAGTACTTAGTAGTTGAAAAATTCGACTAATTTTACAACTACCTTGCCTTTTCGAATGTTTTAGAGTTCCATATTCAACTGATGTTTCTAAAGATGAGTATTCAGAAAAAATGTGTCACATCACTGTACCATATTGTTTTTAACATCTTCTTTATATTAACGTCTTGGTGGAGTTTAGCCGTAGATATTCCACCATTTAATTAGTCACATGCACAACAGACAACTTGAAACATACCTAAAAAGTGTGTGCAAATTTATTGTTTAATTTCACATTACGCAAATGGCCCGAGCAAGAGACAAATTCAGGTAGAAATGATTAGATTCGCTCTCATGTGTATTTTACGGAACAAAATGTAATGTAACCGGTACCAACGAAAGGAAAAAAATGGGGTGAAATCGTACTATTTAGAATGACACAGTTAAAATAACAAAACAATGTTTAGAAAATAATACAAAATAACCTTCAGCCTCAATGGAAGACTAAAGAATTAATGAACAAAAATTGCAGTTTTCCGCCAGACGATACTCAGAAAGGTAAAATCGATGATTCTGCAAAACCAAAATATACGCATTACGCAGGACTTCAAATTCGTGAAGCAGCGTTCTCTACGTTGCAACTAGAAAAGAAAAGGAAGTACTTGTAGCTTAAAGAACGAAAATGCGTAACTGCAACTGTCATCATCCATAACGTTAACATGCAGTCGATTTCCAAAGTTATTATTATTTACTATTGGTACTAATAAATAACGAAAAGTGAAAGACTTTGCTGTAGGAAACATTTTATAGAAAATAGACATCTAACTGCATAGATCTTTTAAACAATAAAGTATCACTTGTACAATATAGATAAACTTTTAACAATTTCAATGTTAATATAGGTAAATGCGGTATTTTGCATCTCGTTGAAGGTTGCTTCAAATTTATTACAATGAGATTCACATTCACACTCAGCACTAAGTGCTGCTTTCTTCCTAACATGCAAATGCAGAGGAAGTAAGTCGAGTATTGCCTCCATAGCCGCTGTGGGACCGAGTCCCTAGACAGGCGAGGCGTTGTAGTTTCTGCAGCTTTCCTTTTGCTAGTTTCTCTTCTGTTTTTGGCTAACAAATTTTAGTTTATCCAAAATAACTTGATAAACATCCCCTGTCTGCCTGCACTATAATGGCAATGACCCTGCACTCATGTGTCACTTAACCACCTACAGCGCCACGCCACATATGTCTCGACGATTTTGAAAACTAATTTCGCTCGCTTGCATTTTACAATTACACTTTATCATTTTTAATAACGTTTTAAGACATTGTTCGTATTATAAAAGTTGCTTAGAATGTAATTCTCCATCACATGCATCTCATTTCAGGGTTCTTGGGATCGAACAATTTCTTTGTATCATAACACCATTTATACCTCAATTTGTAAAATACCTTTTACATAATTCAAATATATGTTTTAGTTATCGAAAAAATAATTCCGGAAATTTTAAGTGGGACATCCTCTATATGAAAAATAAAAAAACATACGGGTCGAATTGAGAACTTTTTATAAATATGAAGTCGGTTAAAAAAAACCGCTGCCCAAGGAATCACTACTTCCACATCCAGATTCTTTTCCAAGTCACTCACAACGAAAAAAATTTTGTATGTGGAAATAATTGTTTATGGAACTTTAATAATATAATATTTGAAATCCTCTACCCCAAAAACCCATAAAACGATACCCCACATCGGTAGCGGGTTGGGGGTGGTGATAAGGGGTGGTAGTGGGGGTGGATGAAGTAAAAAAACATTTTGAGGTTTCTGGTTCTTGTACACACACTAAATCACAATTTTTTTTCATCCCCTTTAATAATGGGGTGGGGGTGGCAAGGGGGGTGGCTAATGCCAAAATTTTTTTTGAGACCTTAGCTTCTCTTGTATATACTAAATACCAATTTTATGGACTCTTACCTGCTTGATTTACCTATTTTCCCCAAATTTACCCCAATTTACCCCCCAACCCTTCGACGGAACAAGATGAAAATATAATCTAGTTCTAGATCTCGTTAAAGTACATATGTGTACCAAATTTCAAGTCAATATCGCAAACGGTTCCAGAGTAAACGTGCGCACAAAAAAAGTTACAGACAGACCGACAGCTCAAACTTAAAATCTCGACGTTTCGTGACATTCTAAGCCTATTTGAACAATAAAAATTTTTAAAAATTTTTTGTCGTTACTATACTTCCACTGGATGTGGAAGTAATAACATCACACAATTGAATATTTATTCATGCATTTTAAGTAAACCAAATAACAATTTGGATATTTTCCTTAAAATGATTCCTGTTTAAAATATTCATTGATTATATCCCTTATAAATGTATAGATCAATAATATTTCGTGAATTTTTAAATTTCAACTAATGACAACAGTTTTACACTGAATAAACGCAAGCTAGCTTTTTTTTTAAATCACCAGCGGCTTTTAAATGCACATAATTGATTTAATTTACTCTAAATTGGACTAAAAACAAAATAAAACATTACAAATTCAAGAATTATTATTTTTGTTTATAATTAGGTACTATGTACCAACGGTGTATTTATCAGAGCTGGGTGAGTACCGGCATTAAAGTGCTCATAACTACTCGAGTACGTGTACTTATTTGAGAGGTACTCAACAAAATGCAAAACTTAGAAAGTACTCGTCGAAAAATGAGTAACGAGTACGAGTACTTTATAAAGCACTAATTAGAGATATCAAATTAGAACTAATAGAAAAACAAGAATCCAGTAATATGAAGGCTGAATTTATGGTACTTTAAACTTTAAGTAATAAAAAAAATGTAGGTAGGTAAATACAGTTGCATTTATTAAAAATGTACATAAAATTAATATAATCAAAAACAAATATAACATTCTAAAAAGAAAAAATAAAAAATTTATATCTTCTAGTGATATAAAACAACAAATAATTAATCATAATTGTTTAACAGAACTAAGTTTTCAAAATTTGTCGCTTAGGGCATTTCACTTTGGAGCATTTATTATGGTTGTATAATATATATGACAACAGCCTCTCAACTGGTGCGGACAAGGGCAATGGCGTATTTGTATAGATAAAAATTTATTTTTATCATTCACCATAGAAAAGGTGTTTCTTGAGTCATTTAGGTATAGCAAGAACTCAAGTTCTATTTCGTTTTTCTTTTTTCATGTTTGTCCCAACAGAAATTAAGAGCTGAGACTGACTTGTACTTTTGTTTTCTAAGCCATCAACAACAACAACAACAAAATCATTATCGCTCTGAGGATTGTCTTCAGTTGAACTTTCAGATGAACCTACGAGTTTGGTACCTTCATTAGTAATTAGTTTTTGGATGTAATTAATATCTACGTCAGATCCACAGGCTTTCTTAACGGATTCGAACCATTTTAATTTAAAGCGGGGATGAACTACGGCAGCTACTTTCCAATTACCATTCCGTTCACTCTATATCTGTATCACACATCACACTTTACACCCTTCATCTTTACATTGTATCTGAAGCAGAACTGTCTGACTGATTGCACTGCACACAATGCATGGCAAACAATATTGAAACAAAAAACAAGCTGAGACTTTTCTGTGTCGCGCGTCGGTACTTGTACTCGGTACTCTACACTTATGAGCATCAGAAGTACTGAGTACTCAATAATGTAAAGTACTCGAAATATTCCAGTACCGAGTACCGTTAAAATAAAAGTACTCATAGTACCTCGTACTGAGTACTTTAGGTACTCGGTACAATTATGAGTACAATTTACTCGAATACTGCCCAGCTCTGGTATTTATGCAATTTTACAAAAATATTTTTAATATCTCAAATTGTCACAAACTGTCAGATTTACAATCACGATCGCGCAACTAAAGTCAAATAAGCATCTAGCGCATCCGTTTCTATAGCTACGAAACAAAAGTGTTCTGGGTTAAAAGCTTACCTACATAATTTATTCGAAATTTCTGGATCTGCATCAATACCACAGTTCGGCACGTCGAACTAAGTACATACGCACTCCTTTCAACACTAAACACTAAACTATCAACTAACGTTGTCAATAAAGAAAAATAAAAGAAAAACTTGGTCCAAAATCCAAAAAGAAACACAAAAAGAACCAACAAGTAAGTTGTGTCTGTACGTAATCAAGAACTTAACGACTTGAATGGTAAGTCAATAAAATAAATCTTAACTATAAATACAGTGACCCGAAATTCATGTGTACATAACGAAATACCCACAGTAACTAAAATATTGCACAAGAGAGAGTCAGAGTATAGGTTTCTTCAGATCTACTAAACACTCAGAAAACGTCGACGTCTTTCATCTTTACCGCACCGCTAAAGACCGCCGACATTTTATAGCTATCTGTACAAATATCGAGTAACATAGGCAAAGACACGCGACGATCTAAACCTACCTCAATATTCCAGCAGTTCTCAAACAATATTATTAAAAAATTTCGAAATTTTTGTTTATTCTTTTTTCTAAAACTATAGGCTTTAGACTCCCATGTTATCTAAGGTTTTTTTTGTTCGTTTAGTCGTTCCCCACCACCAGTTTTTTTTAATGACATGAAACTGATTGCATCTTGTATACGCCAGCTAAATCTTATCACACAAACTGCGGGTAGCTATATTTTTTGTAAAATTTTGCTTTTAAGCAAATGTTCTCGACTTAATGATTTACACAAAAAGCCTCCGACCTTCGGCCTCGGGCTTTTAAGGTAAATTATTCTAAGAAAAATTTTGCAAAAAAAAAAGCTACCCGCAGTTTATCCGATAAAATTCAGAGTTCTCGGGATATAATGTGTGAATATCTTTACAGCGCATTTTCATAATTTCACCCTAAAAAATAATTAAGGGAAATATAATGACAGTGTAGTTGATGCTATTGCCAAGGATATATAATACTTTCTGATAGCCTTTTAGAAAATATATACAAGATAAACGTCAAGGATTATTTTCGATTTGGCTGAAAAATTATATGAAAATATGATTTTATTTCAATTATTTAGCTTGGGTGCAATTTTCAAAAAAAAAATGTTATTGCCAAATTTACCACATTATTATATATGTGCATACATATTATATACACACATTTACTTTTGCTGTATTCCGTTGTAAGAGGCAATTAATTTTAAAATAAAATAAATATAACCATTGCCCGCACCAAGTTTCTCCCCGACTTATTTACAACGATCGTTAATAAAGATGTCAAAAATAACTTAAACTGTAATCTATAATTCTCTATTATCTAAACTGCAGTGTACGATGAAGTGTAATAGGATTTCTTTATTGGGTCGTATTTTATAACAGGGTACCTATATAAGAGCATTTTGGTCTTAGCACAAGTTCGTAGATCGCCGGACATAAATCCTAGATTGAGAAACTAGCCAATCATAATTTCCACAAAAACAGGATTACGTGAGTCGGGAAGCTAGAAAACAGGTCGTCGGACTGTGTTGCATTAGCTCGACGACTGAAATTTATTTGGTTTAAATCGAACATACTTGTTTTCCTCGAAGTGCAATTTACGGTTACTAGTTTATTAATGTTGATAAACGATCTAGTATGTATATTTTATGAGGTAATAAGCCCTAATCGTTTGTTTTCAAATTTTATAACTTTAAAAGGATTATATAGCGGGAAGCAGTCACCAACCCGTAACACTGAATAAATCTAAATTTAAACGGCAGATTGCTTTCATAATATTACTTGTTTCTAAAATTCTCTTTGAGTTTTCTCATCGATCTTTTTTGACAGAAAGCTTTATCGATACATTGTGCTTTTCAATAGGTGAAAGAAGGAAGAATTTGAAGATTGTCTCTTTTAACGCTAACCGACCCTACTATCTGTACTGTGACTGCTAATGATACAGAACGACTTATCTCACCTTTCGAATAATGTTTTAGATTAAAATTGAGTGTTGTGAAGTTAAGAAATAATTTTTTTATAATATATTTTTTTAAAATACCTTTTACTACCTTTTTTAAAATACCTAAAATTTTTTTAGGAATTGACTACGTCCATAAAAAAAGTCATGACGCTGACTAATAGTTAAACCAAAATGAAACAATGACTATGTCACTCATTAAAAAAAAAAATCTTAATACTTATATCATTAAAAATGGTAATTTTTGCTATGCCCCTCTCCTTTTTTACGAAAGTATTGGGACAAAGATTCTGAAAAATAAGAAGATGTCAGAGACAACGGGAATATGACATAAATTCAATGTCGAATCTACCTAAATGGTGTTCTCTGACACGTCTTGCGTTGATTCGACGTGGAAAACAAGCTGGATTTGATCTATTAAGTTAGGTTTCCAGACACCTTTTAGGCAAGTTTCAATGTCGAAAATACATTAAATCGACGTAGCGGATTACTTATTTGCTACCTTTCACACTTTAAAACTGTTCCGTCAAAAAAGTAAAACTGTGTGTACCTATATGGTTAATAATAATAACTACTTATGAGACATATTTTTATCTTTGACAGTTGTTTAATTTGCACGGTTTATACGCGAGGATTTACTAGGGAATGAATTTTCTCTGTTGAAATGAAGCTTTGTACCCTGAAATATTACTAAGTCTCTTAAAAATACCTATTATTATGAAGAAAAAAATATATACATATACCTATATCAAATTTTTATTATCAGTTTTTAATTTTTACTTGGTACTCTATTTTTTCGAGCTTATAATAATTCAATAATTCTCAATATGCTCAACGAATGTTTATGCATTAAATTATTTCCACGAACAAAGCTTAAATTTTCATGACGAGTTTCCGGCGTTTCGCATTTTCGAACAAATATGACTACCTTCTTGCAATGTTACTTAATAGGTGGAATAACTTAATTTTCACCAATATTTTTGACGTCATCTTTAGAGGTTATTGAAAAACAATCTATTTTTGCCATCTATTAAGTAATAACTAAAATATAAGTATTTTTAGGGTTCTTATTAGGTGTCTAAGTAACTTTGTTCAATATACCATCACCTATTTATTTTTTATTATCATCACCTATTTATATTTTAATACCTCTTATCAGGGTATATTTACAATGTCAACAAAAACTTATTTCACGAAAATATAACTTATTAGGCCACAAATATCCCCCCTATTTACGTTACCAAATTGTTCCAAATAGGTCACTTTCAGTGGCGGCTCGTGGTATTGTCTGCAGAGGAACCTTGATATTTTGAAAGACAATTAGAGAAATTTCTACAAATAAAAGATATTAATTATTTGGAAGATAGGAAGACATGCTGCTTCTTCCAAAGGGAGGCTCAGCCTCCCTTGCCTCCCCTGACGAGCCGCCACTGGTCACTTTTCACCTTTTCCCCCTATTAGGTGAAAATAGTTACGAAAATATTTGTCATAACCTACTAGGGCATTAATTTCACTAATAATTTACCTAATAAGGAACATAGCGACTTATCCAATTGAACTTTAAAATTACCTAATTTCGACCTATTTTGGTGGAATTTCCTTTAGCTGAATCGTCGACACCTAATTGTTAGCTGGGGAAGGTTGAGTCATTCAACACCTGCCAGATCTTACTACCCCCTTAGTGAGGTAAAAAGTGCATTATCCTATATCAATCTATTATTTTCGGTTGCCATTAAATTTTGATTTATATAAGATAATGCAGTTTTCACCTCACTGAAGGGGTAGTAAAAGGAAGTAAGGATTGAATTATTCAGCCTTCGCAATGTCGACATCATATACTCATAACTTTACAATATAAATAAAATAAATTTGTTGACCTTTGATATAGGAAAATGCCTCCCTAAGGGGATAGTGAGAGGTAGTAGGGGGTGGAAGATTCAAAATTTGGTTTACTTTTTACTTTGGTTTACAAGAAAAAATTAAGAAAAATCTCATTTTTTCCCCATTTAGGGGATAAAAGGAGGTGGTAGAGGAAACTGACACGATAGATTTTTTTTGTCCACAATTGGTTTCAACGCGCCAAAATACTTAAGAGAACTTGGATGAGAACCTCAGGGCGAGACCTTTTTTTTTCTTTTTAGGGGATAAAAGGGGCTGGTAGAGGGAAACTGACACTATAGAAAAAAAATGTGTGTCCAAATTTGGCGTCAAAATACTTCAGAAACGTTAGATTAGAATCTGAGGACAAGACCTTTTTTTTGTAAACCTTTGTTGTTTATGTGACGAAAAGTGATGTTTATCAAGTACATATGATGTACTAAATTTCAATAATGTATCTGAAAAAGTAAAGAAAAAATTGGTATTTAATGATAAAAATTATTCCTTTAATATGGGCACTCCAAAACTCTTATAGAATAATATTAGAAGGAGAGCCAAAAAAATTCCCTTGGGACAGAAGTTTCAAAATGGCGAACATTTAATATAAAAACCGCTGCCCAATTAATCACTACTTCCACATCTAGATTTTCTATCCAAGTCACTCACAACGAAAAATTTTGTATGTGGAAATAATTGTTTATGGAACTTTAATAATATAATATTTGGAATCCTCTATCCCAAAAACCCATAAAACGATACCCCACATCGGTAGTGGGGTGGGGGTGGTGATAGGGGGTGGTAGTGGGGTGGATAAAATAAAAAAATATTTTGAGGTTTCTGGTTCTTGTGCACACACTAAATCATATTTTTTTTCCATCCCCTTTAATAATGGGGTGGGGGTGGTAATGGGGGGTGGCTAATGCCAAATTTTGTTTTGAGACCTTAGCTTCTCTTGTATATACTAAATACCAATTTTATGGACCGTTTACCTGCTTGATTTACCTATTTACCCCAAATTTACCCCAACTTACCCCCCAACCCTTCGACGGAACAAGATAAAAATATAATCTAGTTTTAGATCTCGTTAAAGTACATATGTGTACCAAATTTCAAGTCAATATCTTAAACAGTTCCAGAGTAAACGTGCGCACAAAAAAAGTTACAGACAGACCGACAGACGGACAGAAATTTTTTTTCGCTCAAACTTAAAATCTCGACGTTTCGTGACTTTCTAAGTCTATTTGAATAAAAATTTTAAAAAATTTTTTTGTCGTTACTATACTTCCACTGGATGTGGAAGTAAAATAAGCGTTTCTCAATAATATTAAAAGAATTTTTAATTTTTATTTTCAAATCATTGTGGCGGAAATTTACGCATTAACAGTTTTCTTCAGAAATAATGTATAATATATTCGAGAAATGTGAAATTAAGTGTTAAGATTTAACTTAAAAGTCAATCGATTTCGTTAATTTATTCGTTAATTCAGTAGATCCGTTACGTCGCCGTCGGCAGGAACAACTTTTTTACTCCTTTTTTACAAGAGCACTTAACTAGTTCTTGGCAAGCATCCCAAATTTGTGGAAGTGTTTTCCATGTTGGTATCCATTGTCCCACCTGTATTTTCCATCCACATTTAGCTGGTGAAGCAGGGAGACATTCCCTGTTTAAAGCTTGTCTTCAAACCTGACCGGCTTGGTGGATAACTTTCTCATTTAAATTTACAACATTCCTGTTGTTACAATACAGCTGTTTTACACATTTCTCTAATTTATTAATAACCTCGTCATTTAATGACTCCACTGGGTGTGACAGCTCTTTAAAGACAACCGTTGCGTCTGCATTCGATTACCAGGTCTTCCAAGTAAAGGCCTTTCCCTTGGATGAGAAAAATGATACGGTATCACAGCCAGTGAATGCATGATATTCTCTAATGGCTACTGACATTCCTTCTGCCAACTTTCCGGTTTTTCAATGAATGGGAATGTGTCGATGAGCTTTGTCCACTGCGTACGAAACCCATAGCTCCTGTAGAACACGTTTTTTTGGTGTAAAATAAAAAGAAATGGCAATAATCGCTACATCAGAGTCTACTGTATGTATGAGAACATTGAGCAATCCATTTTCCACCATGCCTTTATCATGCAAAAGAATTCTCCCACCCGCTTCTTCTATACAGCTGGTGTGACCATCTAAATTTGTATTTGTAATGCGTTGAGAACGAATGTGTTCTCCGATCTTCATCACTACATCAGCAGCTGTAAATTTCTCAAGTCAAGTCAAGTACTCAGCTAACAGTTTGAAAAGCCCTCTTTGTTTTGCGTATTGCGAAGATAATCTTTCCAATTTTTTGACATCTTTGTGGTTGATCTAACTTCTCAGAGTACGGCCAGAATCTCTGATGTCATGTACTGAATTCTTGAAACTATCACCAGAATGACGATCCCAAACCAAATCAACTCTCTTCGAGGAAAATTCTTGAGAATCTTATATAATATGCTGAATAAATGTCTTGCTATAGTATTCGCCAAAAGTCTGTGAGGTTCTTGGTAATAATAAGTGGACAAGCGCAACTCCATCATATATTATGCCACCACATTTTTCTGGAGTAACTGGTTTAAAATAATATTTCGAATCCAATCTAACATCATAAAACAAAGAACACGTGGTACAATACAACGGGGATTCGGTCTGAAATCAGTGCGATGAAAATTAAGGGAAAAGAGTTGTGGAGATTAATGACTTTACGTACAACCTGTGTATATAATATTCTAAGGAACATTTTTTTGGTTCCTCTTCAAATATCATTCTATATGGCTTGTAGAATACCTGTTTCAAAGGAATTGTTTTTATCATCAAATGCCGTTTGAGTGTTTGCCGACCCTGCTATATAAAAGGATCTTTAGGCTGTATTACTTGTTAAGATCAAAAAGCACAGTTGTCTCATGAAAGTGCTTTTCACCGGAAAAATTATAAAGATATATGCATAGAACAACTAAAAAATTCAGATCCATGGATTTAACCTTTGCCTGGAACGCTACTGTCTTTGATATTTCAAATAAAACAATAAAACATCTTAATATTTTATGTCCCATTCAAGATTATAGTAATAATCAGTTTTTCCATTTGAAAATAAATAATATAGCAATAAAGTACCATAAAGACAATTATTGATATTTGTGTTTTATAGTTGCGGAATATGATGCTTTCATTATTCGATTTTGTAGAATAGAAACACTATTGTTTCTATTGACTATTCAACTGAAATGTAATTATATTCAGTTAGTTACAATAGAAAGAATAATAATTTTTATTTGTGTGCCTGTCATACAAATAATAAAAAGTTCGAACATGTTATTTTCAGATTGATTAAAAATAGCTAATAATTCTGTACGATATCATATTCATACATTTTTAACAATTAATTTCGATATTTATATTTTTAAACACATTTTCATGAATGTGTTTAATAACAATTTGATCATCTTGCAAATAGTTAATGTGAGGTCTAAAAACAAGGATGAAAGCCAAATAAAAACCAAATGCCGATATTTTAAAAACCTTGGTTTTAATCCCCACCATCTGGGCTGAAACATATTTTGTTCTATTTTTATTTAATTAGTTATTTTCGAGAGCACTGTTCGACGAGTAACTAACCTAATTGTAGAACAGGAGAGTAAGTAAAAACAGTAAACATAATGAGAAATATATCAATGGTAAAATAAATAGTATATAAATAAAACATCGGATATATTATAACAGCTCACATGCATACAAAATACTAATACTATATGCAGTGTCCGCCATAAAGTTGGCTACAGATGGGAAAAGTTTGTATGATCGAGATTTTTAAAAAACATCTAACATGTCATGTGATTGCCGGTTTGACGGGAATGTAAAAAATAATTGATGGTGGTGCCGAAAAATGAGTCAAACTGACAAGGTATTGAAAAATTTTATTAAGAAAACTGGCTTAGATCCAACGAGGACACCATATATCAATTATGAACCAGGACTGAGAAAAAATACAAATACAATTTTACCCGTACCATTACTTACTACGAAAAATAAGAAGCTCTTTTTTTACTTACGCTTACCGAAGGGAAGTATTGTAATTCCTTCAGTCAGTCTGTCTGTCTGTTGGCGCTATATTTACAAAACTGCTTGACGGAGAAGGATAATATTTGGTAGGTAGTTGACGCTACTGCCAACGAAGAACTGGATAGAGTTACGTTGAAAAATATACGGTGGACCCATAAAACTTATAATTAAGGAAAAAAATGGCTGAACACCGTAATATTTGACATGTAGTTAACACAGCTGACAAGAAAGAAAAATATGAAAAAGAAAATACAGGATGGTCACTCAAAAAAAAAAATTAAAAATGTGCCGGAACACGATAATATTTCGCATGCAGTTAACACAACTGTGGAAGAAGAAAAATATAAGAAAAATATATACCGGGGTCACTAAAAAGAAAATGTTAAATATGACTGAGGACGATAATATTTAGCATGTAGTTAACACAACTGTCGAAGAATAAAAATATGAAAAGAAAAAAATATACAGGGTGGTCACCCAAACCATTTTTTTTTTAACTACGGAGGATGATAATAATTTCTCATGCAGTTAATACAACTCAAAGAAGAGAAATATGCAAAAATACAGGGTGGTCACCCAAACAAAAATTAAAAAATATGTCGCATGCGGTCAACACAACTGTCGAAAAAAAAAATGAAAAAAAAATATACAGGTTGGTCGCCTAAACAAAATTTTAAAAATGCGACGCAGGACGAGCATATTTCACATGCAGTTAATACAACTGTCAAAGAAGAAAATTATGAAAAAAAATATATATACAGGGTGATCACTCTTATAAAATTTTAAAGAAAATGTGACGGAGGATGATAACACAGGTCAACATTTAGTTTGAAAAAATACACCGGACCTAGGTACCCAGGGGTTTTGGGGTCGCCGATTTCGATGCCGAGGTTGGTTAAGCTCTATCACATCAGGTTCAAGGTCGTTTGAAGGTCAAACTAAGAAAAGGTGGTTGAACAAATCTAAAAAAATTCACACATAGGTTTTTGGGATCGGAGTCCGAATCCGGTGTTCGCTTACCCTTAAAAGGCATCCGGAGGTCATTTCAAGGTCAATTTCAGAAAAACAGAGGGGAGGCTGTCAAAAAACTTAAAAAATTTATATATAGTTTTTTTGGGTCGCTGAGTCTGCATCCGATGCCGGTTGACCTCTATCACGTCAGTTTCAAGGTCATTTGAAGGTAAATCTAAGAAAAGGTGGTTGAGAAATCTGAAAAAATTCACACATAGGTTTTGGGTCGCTGAGTCCGAATCCGGTGTTCGCTTACCCTTAAAAGGCATCCAGAGGTCATTTTAATGTTAATTTGAGAAAAACAAAGGGGAAGCTGTCAAAAAAATTTGAAAAAAATTATATATAGGTTTTTTGGATCGCTGAGTCTGCATACGATGCCGGTTGATCTCTACCATGTCAGTTTCAAGGTAATTTGAAGGTCAAACTAAGAAAAAGTGGTTAAAGAAATCTGAAAAAATTCACACACGGGTTTTTAGGGTCGCTGAATCCGATCCCGGTGATCGCTTACTCTTAAAAGACATCTAGAGGTCATTTCAAGGTCATTTCGAGTCGGCATTCGTCCGCCAGCTTTAGCTGCACATGAAGATTCTTCGGCTATCTCAGTGCAAATATATTTAACTCAATGAATCACCTACTTATTTTTTTCTGTGAAAGTTGACAAGCTTATATTCACCACATAAATCCTGTGGAACATGGCTCAAAGACTGGCCTTTAAGTATAGTTGCAGAAGCAGAGCGAACATAAAAGTAAAGAGTACTTTGAGTATTCGATAGATGGCACATGCCCCGCAAGTGAGTTGGGGTAGAAGAGGGATATAAGTTCGGCGCGAATCACGGGCGTTGGCTTCACTCACTTGGAGCTCAATCATGTCAGGATCAAATCAGTAATTTAATGGTTTTTTGAGTCAGGGTTTTTAAATGTAAGTACTTTTAGCATAAAGTTTTGGAAATTTCAACACATGTCAACAGCAAATTAGATCATTCCAGGAACAAAGTAAACGTTCTCGCCTGAATTTCGATTAATACACTTATGCTGAGAGCAGCGAATTGATTTGTTGAAGGCTTTCAAAAGTTTTTTTTTTAAATCTAGTTTTTGTACAATCACGCAATACCGAAAGAGAACGGTTGGCAGAAAGGTAAGAAGACAAACTGACAAGGAGGAAGACAGACTGTCAGTGGACATTTAGACGGAGGGTGGCAGAAAAACAGACAGATAGAAACATTTAGTCATTTAGTCAGACAGATACACAGAATTACCGACAGAAAGGCAGGTAGAAATGCAGGATGTCAGCTAGAATAGCTAGATGAACAGAGAGAAAATGCAGGCGGACGAAAAATACAGACTAACAAGCAAACAAACGGGTGTGCAGGTATAAAGGCAGACAGATAAACAGAAAATAAGTAGGCAGGTGAGCATTCGTATAAATTTTTTCCATTTTTTTTTCATCTCCTATTCTTACTTTAACCTTCAAACGACCTTGAATATGAGGTGATCGAGGTCAACCGACATCGGATTGGGACTCAACCTATGTGTGAATTTTTTCAGATTTTTTCAACCACTTTTTCTTAGTTTGACCTTCAAATGACCTTGAACCTGACGTGACAGAGCTTAATCGACCTCGGCATTGGAATCAGTGACACCAAAAACCCCGGGTACCTAGGTAGAGTCCAGTGTATTTTTTCAAACTAAATGTTGACCTGTGTAATATTTCGCATGTAGTTAACACAACTGTCAAAAACGAAAAATATGAAAAAAATATAGGGGGAGGTCATCCTAAAAAGATAATGAAAAAGTATGACTGAGAACGATAATATTTGGCATGCAGTTAACACAACTGTCAAAGAAACATATAAAAAATTTATACGGGGTGGTCACCCTAAAAAAAAATTATGAAAAAATGTGACGAATAATGTTTCGTATGTAGTTAGCACAACTGTCGAAGAAAAATATGAAAAACAAAATATGCAGGGTGGTCAGTTGAAAATATGTGACGGAGGACGATAATATTTGGTATGCAGTTAACACAATTGTCAAAGAAGAAAAATATGAAAAATATAGAGAACGGTCACCCTAAAAAATTAAAAAAAAAATGTGACGCATGGCAATAATATTTGGCATACATACAACTGTCTAGGAAAAAATATGGAAAATATACCGGGTGGTCACTGAAAAAAAAATAAAAAATGTGCCGGAGACGATAATATTTCACATGTAGTTAATACAACAGTCAAAGAAAAATATGAAAAAAGATATATAGGGTGGTCACCCAAAGAAAATTAAAAAATGTGGCTGAGCACGATAAAATTAAGCATGTAGTTAACACAACTATCAAAAATTAAAAATATATACAGGGAGGTCATCCTAGATGGATAACGAAAAAATGTGACGAAGAGCGATAATATTTGGCATGTAGTTAACACAATTACCTATCAAAGAAAGATATAAAAAAATTGTACAGGGTGGTCCCTATAAAAAACGTTATGAAAAAATTTGATAAATAATATTTCGCATGTAGTTAACACAACTGTCAAAGAAGAAATATATGAAAAATTTGCAGGGTGGTGACCCTAAAAAAATTAAAGCAAAAATGTGACAGATGGCAATAATATTTCGCAAGCAGTTAATATAGCTGTCTAGGAAGAAAAACATGAAAAATATACAGGATGGTCACTCTAAAAAAATAATGAAAGAAGTATGATAAACAGAGAGGGAAGTTTCGGATAAATACCTTCACCGATTTATTTCGAAAAACAATTCGTTAATTAATTAATTAATTTATTTATTTATTTTACTTGGAAATAGCTTTATTCAACCAAATCATATAAGTTCGTGTCAAAACTGATCAAATACATTTGTGAAATAGACACTTTGCTGGAAATAAAATTTTTCGATATCTTATCAATTGAACGCAATTTCGGTACCACCGTCAGCTATTTTTTCACATTCCCGCCAAACCGGTGATCACGTGACATGTGTCAACATATATTTTTTTGGTTTTCGGACATGCATAGACGAATCCCCAATAGAGTTTTTTAGAAATGTCGATACCTAATACAATTTTTTGCCATCTGTAGTCAACTTTATGGCTGACACTGTATAATATTAAAACATTTAAATTATTAAAATGGTGCAAACATAATTACAAAACAGTATGTAAATGAGGTAGTAAAATAAATAATAAAGTTATGACAGAAGAAACAAATTGTTTTAAGTAAAACGTTTTTCTGCCATTAAGACTACAACTAAATATATAAAGATTATTACCGGATATATTGCAGTTATTACAAGCTATATAGAGAGGCGAATGTTTAACTATATTTAGGGCAAGATGCTGGAAGATGATAGAGTTTTCCCTAGAGGTTTCCCTCAGTATGATGAAGTTCAATTTAAATATTATTTCTTGACGGTCGGATATATTATGAATAGATTTAAATAGAAATACTTGAAAAAAATATTTACGCCTACTTTCAAGACTTATCACAGAGTGTGCTTTAAATAACCCCCACTACAGAAAACCAATCGGTAGTTGGCACCATCAGACTTAATTAAAGCTTTAAAATTTAAAAAATCGACCGATTCTACGTTATTGATGTAATAAAAGGACCATACAAAAGGGGCATGCTTAAGTTTCAATCAGATAAAAGTAAAGTAACGTAGCTTTAACGTAGATGTTCGTAAAAATCACATGTGAAGCAAAGGAAAGTTTCGTATCAGAGATCATGAAATATTGTTATTCATTTCAGATTGACATTGTCAAGATTGTAATCAAAAATTGTATTTGTGAACTTATTTGAAAAAGACATATTACATTTATTAGCATTTAAGGGTAACTTGGTTTGTTGACACCGAACGTTCTCTTCATTTTTCTTGCAGGCGGAGACAATCCTTGAAAATATTGTGAATAAAAATAATAAATAACAAGAGTCCAAGTATGGGCCCTTGGGGAGCTTCTGATGTCAAGAATTCGATAGACTTAAATCCACTAGCACTTTTTGTAAATATTTTATTGTGTCTTTATTAAAAATAATTTTTCTGCTCCAATAAAATCTTAATAATTCAGGTTTTTTTTTTGGGTTCGATCCCCACTCCGACATTAGTAATGTCGGTGGGTAATGGATGTTTTTGCTTTTTTTCAAATGTGTAACCCCCTTCCGGACAGCCTTGGCTTTGGATTTGGGGGGTTGTGTGTTTATATGTTATATCAGTTGTAATTTTGGCGTATCATTAAACCAAATAACATACTAAAATTTAGGCACTTAATATAGTTGTATTTTTGTGTTTGGTGGAAATAAATTATTGTGTAAATGTCAGAAATTCTTGTCAGCCGTGTCATTTGCATTAAAGTTTGCCGGTAGTGTTACGTGTTTTTACATTTTCATTATTACGTGTAATATATCGCGCTAATTGTGAAGTAGTAGATTGTAATCTATGATTTATTTGCGGCATTATTCGTCTATTTTACTGTTTGTTTTAATTATGCACGTGATACAGGTAAATTAATCTAGATTTTAATTATTTCGGACATTTCTATATAACAAAATTTACTACATTTTTAAATTATATTCTGCCCTTGGAAGCAGCTCGTATTTGGCGCTATTGTGTATTGTGGAGTGCACTAAATTCAATGACCAAATCAGATTTTAGCCACAATTTAATAATCCAAAAAAAGTAATTTAAAAATTAAGAAAAAGATAGACCCACCTTTGTCCATCCAGTCTCTATACCCACAACGAAAGTTGTTTACTTTTCTTACAGCGTGCCAAGGCTATACAAAATATTCAAATTATAATTAAAACTGAAAATGAACACTCACAACATTGATGATTTATTCAGTTGAAGTAAATGATAGCCCTTGATTGAAAATGTCCATAATCCGTTTAATACTACACAGCCGACAAAAAGGTTCGTTCATCAAGGACACGTGTATTTCGAAACCATTGCTGGGGAAGTATATAAACCCATTTTCCCCGGCCACACCGTAACAATGCACAATGTTTGTTCACTCAATGTTTGTAAAATTCATCATTATTAAAAACGTAAAAACACAATAGTTCAGCAGTAAATACAACGTTATTATCATTTGCTGTTGCATTTCTTTTTGTGCTTTGGCACGCGACGCCACAGTGGCGAGAAATGCCAGTGTTCTACCCAAATTACTCTAGAGGTCGTAAATTTTAAGTTATTGAGACATTTTTTTTTAAATGTTCGTCTTGAATTTACCTCTAGCCGGATTTTGAAATTTCATTTTTCATTTTTTTTAATTTTTAATAAAAAATCATATTTTTACAAAAAAATACTGTTTTTTCTATTAATTTATTCTAACGGGCCGTAAATTTGAGTTTTCGTAACAAATTTTTTTTTATATCTTCGTCTTTTAATCAGCTATTGATATGTCTAGATGAATTTTTGATTTAGTTCTTGACAACTGTCAAAATTACTGTCAAATATAAAAAAATACGATTTTTAGATAAATAATTTATACACTAACAGGTTGGTGTTCAGAAAAATATTATAGTGTTTTCAATTTACCTGGTTCCGAAGTTGACAGGAAAATATGTATTTCTAAATTTGGCAGCTGCCATAATTGTTGTCCAAAGATAGATGGAAGAGCTTATTAATTTTAAAAATACCTTATCAATGTATAGAAAAATAGATATATGTTGTTTTTGATCTGTTTGATTTAGTAATTGACAGGAAAATATGAGTTTTAAATTTGGCAGCTGTCATAATTGCTGTCAATTTTCAAAATATAGAGGTAACAGCTTATTAATTTTAAAAATGCACTATAAATTTATAGAAAAATAGATATATATTATTTTTAAACTGCCAGATTTAGTAGTTGACAGGGAAATATGGTTTTTGAATTTGGCAGCTGCCATAATTGCTGTCAAATTTCAAAAAATAGAAGTTAGAGCTTATTAACTTTAAAAATACCCTGTGAATATATAGCAAAACGGATACAAATTATTTTTAATGTACCTGGTTCCGAAGTTGACAGGAAAATATGGTTTCTAAATTTGGAAGCTGTCGTAATTGCTGTCTCATTTCAAAATATAGAGGTAAGAGCTTACTAATTTAAAAATACCCTATAAATGTATAATATAAAAATAGATATATATATATTATTTTTGATCTGTCTGATTTCGTAACTGATAGGAAAATATCATTTTTTTAAATTTGACAGCAATTATGGCAGCTGCCAAATTTAAAAACCATATTTCCCTGTCAACTACTAAATCTGGCAGTTTAAAAACAATATATATCTATTTTTCTATACATTTATAGTGCATTTTTAAAATTAATAAGCTGTTACCTCTATATTTTGAAAATTGACAGCAATTGTGACAGCTGCCAAATTTAAAACTCATATTTTCCTGTCAATTACTAAATCAAACAGATCAAAAACAGTATAATCTATTTTTCTATACATTTACAGGGTATTTTTAAAATTAATAAACTCTTCCATCTATCTTTGGAAATTTGACAACAATTATGGCAACTACCAAATTTAGAAATACATATTTTCCTGTCAACTTCGGAACCAGGTACATTGAAAACACTATATATATATTTTTCTGAACACCAACCTGTTATTGTATGAGTTATTTATCTAAAAATCGTATTTTTTTATATTTGACAGTAATTTTGACAGTTGTTAACAACTAAATCATAAATTCATCTAGACATATCAAAAGCTGATTGAAGACGAAGATTAAAAAAAAAAATTGTTACGAAAACTCAAATTTACGGCCCGTTAGAATAAATTTAATAGAAAAAACGGTATTTTTTTTGTAAAAATATGATTATTTATTAAAAATTAAAAAAAGTAAAAATGAAATTTCAAAATCCGGCTAGAGGGATCGATAGGTAAATTCAAGACGAACATTAAAAAAAAATGTCTCAATAACTTAAAATTTACGACCTCTAGAGTAATTTGGGTGGAATACTGGCATTTTTCGTCACTGTGCGACGTGGTGAGAATATGAACAAGGTCAGAGTTAGAGATCACATTATTAGCGTGCTCTATAATTATTTGCAATATACAAAATTTATTTTCCCAGTTATTTTTGAGCATTTGGTAAATATTTTTGCGTATATCAAGAAGATATGAATATTGATAGTTCTGAATATATGAATGTATTGCAAAAATACCTTGAACATATTACCATTACTGACGTTTTGAAAGAATTCTATGCTTTGTTTGAAACATTAATAAAATTAATAAAATGTGGCATCACTCAATAAAAGTACCTACAATAAATCTTTGCTGAAAATAAACATTTATTAACACGATGTATAACCGAACATCCAGTATGTTTGAGTAGATACATATCTAAGGCGAAATGTTGTATTAATGCATTGTTTCTATTGTTTTGTATCAAAATTTGTTGTATGTGTTTTTATCGAGTAGTATCACATTTTAACGATTTTATAAATAGTTCAAACCCTGAAGATGATGAATTTTTTATCGAAACGTCGACGATGGTTTAAGATTGTAAACAGTTTTTTCACGAAAGCTTGTGATTTTCCCTATAAACTACTCCATCAGGGCAAGATTATACAATATAACTCTTTTTTTATGTTGAAAGTCTTGTCAGATTTAATTATTGAATATTTTAATCACATATTTTAGAATCTTAACTGCAACTCATACCAAGTTTCTTTTATTTGATATTCTCCGCACATCTAACTTTGTTTTTTGTTTTATTTCAGGTGAGTGAGCAGAAAGAGGTCAACTCCTAGTTTTTACTTCTTTTGGTGAATTTGCGCTGCGATTGATTTGGATTCAGTATGGTAGCATATCGTGCTTGACCCTTTTCCTGGCCCTTTTGCGTCGTGCCTAGTCGGCAAGTATAATCCATCTATTAGTTAGATTTACAAGGGACAGAAACGTCCATCCCTGCACATTTTTAATGAAATAGAATAGGTATACATACATATATATTTAAATGAGTTTTTTATTCACGTGGAAAACTGAATAAGTTGGTCATGATAATATATAGGAAAGCATTCGATATTTATATCGCATTATTAGGAATTCGAGGTTTAATGAAATGATTTTTCGTTTGTGGCAATAGTACAACTCTAATATAGCACAATTAACACGCTTCTATTAATTTGACCTGTAACATTGTAAGTAAACCTTACAACTCACTTTTCACCCACTTCTAATTATCGTATCGATTTGAAACTTTGCAAACTTATGCAGTTCTGGTGACAAAACAATAATATGGTACCACTGACCTTGTATGATGACGGAAGTGGGAAGTAAGTGATAGGAACTACTCATGGGCGTATCACCGGCGACTCCGCCATAAAGTCGAATCGTCCGCGACAAAGAGCAAATATGTTATAGTTTAAACAAACTAAACATACGCTTTTATGAGTAGCGCAGTAAAAAGTTAAAAATAATTATCAGGTAATTAAATTTAAAAGATTGGGGCGAACTTGTATAGGTAGGTAGGTAACTACATTACATTTTGTTCATTATGCCTAGACTGCTATATAAGTGCGCCCACACTTTTACCTAATAATTGTTTTTAACTTTTTAGTGCGCTACTTATAAAAGCACGTTTTTTAGTTTTTTAAACCATATATTTTTTTAAATTAATTTAATTTAATTTGAATTAAATGCAATTTTGTAGATCCATTTATTAAGGGTGAGGTGTACTAAACGAACTTTTACAGTTTTAAATACAATTTGATATACTAATAAATAAAGTGATTTTATTTTACACTTGAATTTTCAATAAAAATAAAATCATCCGTTTAGTTTCGGAGTAATTGATTCGGAAAGTTTGATAAATATGCCTTACTTGACAGTAGAGCTCTAATGCACGCTAGACTAAGTTAATTTTCGCTTAGTACCACAATTTTTTAGAAATATGCTTCAAAAACTAGCATAACATAGAGTAGTTTCTTATTAACACTCTGTTAAAACCCTGAAAAAATCGTCCGTCTAGTATAAAAGTTATTAGAAGCTTAAATCAATTTTAAGTCCTTTTGTTAAATTTGTATAAATAAACCAGCTGTTGAAATTGATCTGCAATGCTGCATATTTCGAAGGGGGCGCCAATATTTAAATTTTTAACAAGTATAAAATTAATTGTAGTACCGAATATCATTGTGTTGTATTTTTTTTATTTGTTTTTGGAGTTGCAGAATTTTGTTTATATTCATTTACTTTATGCACTTTTCCTGTACGTACAACCGAAACGAATGAGCAATTTTTGCAAAAAAAACTTTCCAAATTGGAAGTAAACCACAATGTTTTTCACTTTTTACATCTTCCAAAGAAAGAAATGAACATTCTAAACATTTTAGACTTTTACCAAGCTCCTTTACGTTAATTATTTATTTATTTATTTATTTATTTATTCTCAAACAGGTTACAAGAAGCTTATTACATGAGAAATATTCGAGTTTATGAACATAATATTGCAGATAAGTAGTTACTTAATCTAATAAATTATTCCTATCATTACTTACGAAAATGATAATATTCAATTTGGCTAATAACAAAATATTTAACATTAAGGCCGTCCGCACACGGGGCTACTCGAAAGAAACTGATTGGTGACTGCAGTTAGTAACCAATCACTCGATAGTCACTTCCTATGACGTTCAATTGAGTGCCGCACACAGCGCTTCTAGTTAGTAACTAGTTGGTAATCGGTTTGTGATCAGTTTTAAGAAACTCTGCGTGCAGTCACTTCTGTGAACGAGCAATTGAATGTGAATTGTGTGGCAGAGACAGTAGCTTCGTGTGCGTAGCCCGGTTACTAACTAGTTAGCGATCAGTTTATATTTCCGTCACAAACCAGTTACCGTTTCTCATGAAAAGCTCCGTGTGTGGAGCACCTTAATCTAACATACTAGCTGAAGGGGAGGGAGAACGAAATCAGAAATTTTATTCCACTCATAAAATATTCTTTTAGTATTTTAAAAAATGTATTGGGAGGTAGTCTCATTGTTAGTTCGGTTATCATTAAAATATTATTTGTATTCTTCAGCATTGTGATAATAGGTGAACATACATTTGCGGTGGTCATGGGTATATCAAAAAATGCTACATTCCTGGTTGTTCTGTTAGATACCTTTACCTTGAGATTTCTTTCAATTTTTGAACAATTTAATATATTATTAAAAATTTTATAAGTAAAAACCATATACATAACTCTCCTATTTCTAAACTAACGATATTAAATTCTCTTCGCAAGTAAGTTGTTCTAATAATATTATAATCCGGATAACGGTTGTATTTTTTTAAATATAAATATCTTAGGAATTTATTTTGTACCTTTTCTGCAGCATATCTGTCAACTATATATAAAGGATGCCATACTACAGACGCATATTCCAATTTTGGTCCCACTAGTGTATTATATAACATTATTAATGTTTTGGTGTATTTAAAATGTCGTGACTGTCTCATAATAAAACCTAAACTGCGTAACGAGTGTGAGATTACATTTTGAATATGACACTTATACGAAATTTTAGAGTCATACTCTACACCTAAGTCTTTAACTTTATCAACTCTTGTTAATATTTGATTACCCATTACGTAATTATGTATGATTTTCACTCGTTCTCGCGTACAATCATTACTGCACATTTAGATATATTAAATTGTAGTTTATTATGAACACTCCATTCGTAAACG
Source organism: Rutpela maculata (assembly GCA_936432065.2). NCBI lineage: Eukaryota > Metazoa > Arthropoda > Insecta > Coleoptera > Cerambycidae > Rutpela > Rutpela maculata. The sequence continues at coordinate 76,221,714 of OW386293.2, read as the reverse complement.
CTGTCAATATCTTGTTGTGACAATACGCTATCCTCATCGTTATTTATTTTTTAATAGAATTTCACATCATCGGCGTAAAGTAAACATTCTGATTTTTTAATGACAGTTGGGAGATCATTTATAAAAAGAAGAAATAACAAGGGTCCTAAGTTTGATCCCCGAGATACGCCAGAGTTTGCATTTAATTTAATAGAAGTTTTGCCATCATATTTGACTTTAAATTTCCTATCTTGTAGGTACGATGCAAAAATTTTTAAAGCGTTTGAGCTGAAACCAAATCTATGCATCTTTCTCAAGATGACGTCATGGTCTACTTTACCTAAAGCTTTTGTAAAATCAGTGTAAATAACATCGATCTGTGATTTTTCTTCCATAATTTGAAATACATCGTTAGAGAAAGTCAATAGACTGGTTAAGGTTGATTTTTTTGGCACAAATCCATGCTGTACATCGGAAATTTTACATTGTCCTTCATAAACATGATCTTGGCATTCGGTTGAAAGGTTAGAATCGGCTTTATTATTTCTAATACTTACCTTTTTTAAGTCTTAATTTTTTTTATGGCAGTTTTTTAAATAAACTTGCCTTTATATTTTAGTTGTTCTGACATTTTAAAATTTGTTGTATTACTATTTATTATCTATTTAGTCAGTCATATTTAATACAGTGTTACCAAATCTTTTTACTCTATCTCTCTCGCGTTTTAGTTTATTAAATCCACCGCTAGATTCGCTCTTATCAACAAGTACCTTAAACTATACATCCAGTGGAAGTATAGTAACGCAAAAAAAAATATTGTTTAAATAGGCTTAGAATATCATCAAACGTCGAGATTTTAAGTTTGAGCAAAAAAAAAATTCTGTCTCGTTCTATCTGTAACTTTTTTGTGCACACGATTACTCCGTTTAAGATATTGACTTGAAATTTGGTACACATATGCTGCCCTGCTAAGACAAGATGTCGTAACTGCAAAAAATTAATTTTTGAGATTTTAATTGCATTTGCACCGTATTAATGATCCTCACCACTATACAAAATGTAGAAGTCGTATCTAAAGCAAAACTAGTGAATATACATAACGAATATGTGTCGTATCTACAAAATAGACCTATTCACTAAGCTCAAAAATCATATTCGATCATGACCAGATTTATTTGTCGTAACTTAACATATATAACAATGTTCTGTTATATGGTTACACTGATAAAAGGGACACATATTTATTTGCCAAAAATGAAAATCATGAATTATGAAATGTAGGTGGCATAACATAATTCAGAAAATAGTTGATTTCTCTAAAATTACATTTTCTCAGATACGACCTCTTGTCATAGCAGGGCAGTATGTATTTTAATGAAATCTGGTACTAGATTATATTTTGATCTTATTAAAGAATGTGAAAAAAAGTGTAATTTAGAACCAGAGGCCTCAACAATTTTTAATTACTTCATCCACCCCCTACCACCGCCCCCACCCCCACTACTAAAGTGGCATATCATTTTATCGAGCGTTTTAATGGTTTTTGTGGTCGATGATTTCAAATATTATATTATTAATGTTCCATAAACAATTATTTCCACATAGTGGAGTGGAAATATATAGTACCAATTTTTTTTTCGTCATGAGGCTTTGATAGAGAATTTGAATGTGGAAGTAGTGATTCCTTCTGCAGCAGTTTTTGAATATTTCTTTAAAACAGGATCTCACGTGAATTTTTTAAATTTTCCACTCAAAGTTCATTAATTTTGCAAAAACATTAATTAACCATTCTCATGAATGAAATGAATTTTTTAAATATGGTAAAGGTTATTACTACAATATCCATGCAGTAAATTACTTACTTACTGACACGAAAAATATAGATAATGTAGTGAGGTGAACGATCGGTGAATATTTGAATAAGCTTGAAACGAACGGTCACATTTGCGTCTTCTGGTAAATCCTCGGTTAATACGAATGGGAATTCAGGAAAGGATACATTGATAATCGTTTTAAGTAACTACCTGTAAAATTTCACTGCGCTATCACTTTTAGAAATATCGATTTTTGGCCGTTTTTGCATGCTATTGGCCCACTGTCCTATTACCACTTTAATTCAAAACAACTTTAGAATGTATTGACCAAAATTAATGTTAATTAGTACAATGAAATATATTGAGTACTATGGAATACAGAGTCAAAGGCCATGGCAGGTTAAGTGACCGTGCCTTTGCAACCTTTTTGCGTGTGGTTCCTTCCTTTGCGTAAGATACTACCACAAAAACTTTTGACCTCAAAAACTTCATATCTGGGAAATTTTTTCGAAAATCCGAAAAAAATTTTTTTTTCTTAATCAAGTGAACCAATTTGTTTGTATGTCACATATATTGTAAATCTACTCAAGACAATTTACTAATGATATTTTCAGGAAATCTTCTCACGAAGAAAACAAAAATTGAATTTTTTGAAAAATTTAAATACGTACTTACACGTTAGCGACCACCACCATTTTTTTTACTAATTATACACCATACAATAAGCTATAACATATATTTTTCACAAAACTCTAGGTAGGCAAAGATAATGTTACGTGCTTACTTATTAATATATCGAGTTTCTAACTAATTTATACTCTTTTTCTTTATTTGTAATTCGTACGTAAGTAAATACATTATTGTTTAGTGTTACCCTGGTATTATAATTTCTAAAGCCACGATACTGGGTATTTACTAAGGGGGAGTGTAAGCACGTAACATTATCTTTGCCAATTTGACTACGTTACCCTTCGATAGAGTTTTGTGAAAAATATATGTTATAGCTTACTGTATGGTGTATAATTACTAAAAAATGTGGTGGTCGCTAACGTGTACGTATTTAAATTTTTCAAAAAATTCAAAATCATCAATTTTTGTTTTCTTCGTGAGAAGATTTCCTGAAAATATCATTAATAAATTGTCTTGAGTAGATTTACGATTTACAATATATGTGAAATACAAACAAATTGGTTCACTGGATTAAGAGAAAAAAAATTATTTCAGATTTTCGAAAAAAATCTTTTTCCTAGATATTATGAAGTTTGTAATGTCAAAACTTTTTGTGGTAGTATCTTACGCAAAGATACATCACTGGAAGGAACCACACGCAAAAAGGTTGCAAAGGCGCGGACACTTATCTTAACCTGCGATGGCCTTTCAGGACAAAATGTCTATTTTTTTTATTTACAAACTACTTATACGCAAAATATGACATAGCGGCTGGACTATGAGCTTCGTTCACATATTTTTATATTTCCCTCAAACAGACTTTTCCACTACTGTAAATCGCATATCTCATTAGGTCCATTCTGCAAAATTCCTTCAGTTCTATTAAATGCCGGTCTCATTAGGATAAACTAGGAAGTTTATTGAATTCAAGTCTCCTTAATTGTTAGTCAAGGTGAAATTAGTGGACACACTAAGACCTTATAATTTGTAAAGCTGCTTGCCAACCGTTTCAAACACTCTGCCAACACGATGGGAGGATTTGCTTTACAGAAGGGATTAGTTGGGGTTAACTTAAACTGCTTAAAACTAATGGTGGGTGTCGTGCCAGGAGGATCGAGGGGAGTCTGTGATTTAGGTCGTAGTTCAGGACTTTAGCGCTAAATTTGGACAATCTTAATTGTTTATTTCATCCGTTGCTGACATTGAGAATGTGAGGTGATTCCATCGTAACTTTACCTGAAACAATTATTCTGAATTTATTCGGTACCGAAATCACATGGTCGATCAAAGAATAGTATATGCAGTGCTTTGAAGCTACACCAGCCATTTCACCCCACCACTAAAAGAATTACTGCATAATTTTTTACGCATTTATTACAAATTATTACCACCAAAACGAATTTTATTACCATTGCTCGTAATTAATTATAAGCGAACAACGTAGATTTAGCCACTCGTAACTTTTTGCCTAATTGACATATCGAGATGGGTCTTGCGCCATAATTTATTACAGATAAATTACATTCGACCTATCATAATCGAAATACCGTATAATCAAAACCACCCCAAAGATGTAATTTTAATTATATACATAACATTAAAATTAGCTCCAAACTTATTACAACCAATAATAAACTAATCCAAAATGCAAAAGCAACTTTTGAAACAAAAATTGTTTCAACCTTCATTCAAACTCTGCAAAACAATGTGATGATTTTACTGCATCGGGCGAAATGTTAAAAATATCACAGCCTGCGTAGACCTGGAGATTTCTTATATTTCTCATACGAGCATTTACCAAGACAGAACTTGTATTATATTCTAGTAGCGTAATCATGAAAATCAACATTTTCTTTTAAATTTACTTTGTAATACAGTCAAATTGTGTTTTTACCAGGAACGTTGTGGCGTAGTTTTGATTTCTTCCATTCTATATGTTTTTTGGGGTGCTGTATCCGAATCTGAGGTTTGTTAACAAAATTTCGTGACGCAACATTGAAAAAAATGGGAAAGAAGGTAAAAAAATCTAATTTTTTGGCGGTTTTTTACTTACAACTCGGAAACTATCAACTTTCCATAAATAACCTCTGTATTTAAAATGAAAGTGCATAAAATTTCCTACAAATTGCATTATTTAGATTTTGTCTCCGACGAACCGTTCGGGCTCAAGCGATAGGTTGAAAATTGGCGTATTTCGGCTGTCTCCACTTTTTCCACTCTAAAACTCCAATATATTATTAAAGGCTGTTATTTAGTGAACTCCTCCTAGTATTAAGTTCAATGTAGACTGGTTTCAACTGTTATGCCATCTTCAGTACTAAAAAAAAGCATTTTCAAAATCACATTGTATTTAAATTCTGTGCAAATATAATTCCGTCTTGTACGTCTTTTCATTTTATTTATTCTCTCGCGGCCTCCCCAAATGATTTTATAACTGTGGTCTCGTGCCAGTGCCAACCACTTGAACCCTGCACCGGACTCGATACTCCGGCATATTTCTTGTAAATGTAAAAAAGGCTGCCAACGCAATTGTGGATGCAGGAAGGCAGGCCTCTATTACTCCCCGATATGCACATCGCGCGAAGGGCTGTGTGAAAACGTCGAGCTCCGGAAGACAGCATTGACATAGATGAAGAGACCGAAGAAAGAAACCGAGAACAGACTGAAAAACACGCTTACACGATGCGGTAGGTATGTCTAATCTCACAATCTATTTCGTAATCTTGTGAGATATGCTCACAAGTTGTTGTTTTCTCACCACCTCTTTCATTTTCCAGATGAACATGCCCCGACGCTGACGATAGAACAACCCGAACCTGTGCCAAGACCCGCCGCACAGTAGTCCCAAATTGAGTTCTTTGGTTCCAAAATGGCTAGAAGGCGCACATTTTGTCGCCAAAAAAAATGTTTTGGCCTTTAACTTAATATAATAAAAAAGGAAAATCTTTTTTCAAAATTCGGGCTCCGAGGATTTGTTGGAATTTCGGTAAGCTTTAATTAAAAAAAAAGTTCATTTCCGACAAGACTTGCGCTCTCTAGTGATTTTTGAACTAAAAAACTTAATTTGGGACCACTGTGGGCCGCCTTCGAAGAATCTCAGCCAGGACCCTCTAAACGACAACGGCTCATATAATTTTTGCTCATATAATAATGTAATATATAATCATATGTAATAATATGTAATAATTTTTCAAGATTTTTCGTTGGAATTTCAACTTTTTTGTAACTGAATTTGTACAATTTCGGACTTCATTAAATAACTTAAACACTATGTGATTTTTGAAAAAATGACCTGCACATTTACATATATGATCTAAATAATAGCAGAGAACTGGGAGAAATTTACTAATTAATTAATAACAAATTGGAGTTTTGGAGTGGAAAACGTGGGTTTTTGCGGAGATAGACAAAATACGCGAATTTTCAACTAACGCTTGAGCCCGAACGGTTTGTCGGAGAAAAAAAACTAAATAGTGAAATTTGTAGGAAATTTTATGTACTTTCATTTTGTTATTTACGAAAAGTTGATAGTTTTCGAGTTATAAGCAAAAAAACGCCCAAAAATGAGATTTTAACTTTTTTTTGCATTTTTTTCAATGTTGTGTCACGAAATTTTGTTAGCAAACCTCGGATTCGGATTCAAGAAAAATATAAAATGGAAGAAATCAAAAACACCCCACAACTTTCCCTCTTGTGTCCAAATTGACTGTATTATTGATTGAAATATATGAAACAGTGTTTTAAGTATATAAATTGCATAGGTATTTTATTTTATTTATTATTTTACCGTTGTGTATAAATTCCAACTTGGTGAGAAAATTTCACATGATTTAATTTGAAGTTGTGTACTAATCTGCCTTTGAGGACTACGCTACTATTTTCGAAATAAAGAAAATCTAAATTGATCTTTGTGGACATTGTTCTAAGAAATCTGCGACAAATGTGTATCTATTGTATTTTGTATTGAACGGCGATAAATAACGCTACTGAAAGGGCACTCTCGTATCTGAGCCCTCAGTGGCTTTGTAAATATCACGCATACATAAGAAAGGGTTCAATAATAGATATTGAAAATGTTCAACATGCAAATAACAATTATCCCCGAGCACAACAATGCGTGTGTGCGATTGTGTACAAAGCTAAAAAGGATCAAAGTTGAAAAATTATAAAAAGTTCAGTTATTATTTCTCTCTTTGTTTGAAAAAGATCTTTTGTGTTCAAAGCACTCGCCTGTAGGGGAGAAGTGTATATGTGAAATTTTATTGCATTGTAAGGTTTCGATTACAATCTGCTAATGTATTTTGGGTGTATTCTCGATTACATACAGCATGGCTAAATATAAATCCACAGATCATAAAAACTCTGTTAAATCGCACACCTGCTCTTAAATAAACACAAACATATAATCAATGAAAAAGAATTAGCTCTGGAGGGGGCTGGAACCTTCTGTGTGACGTTGCCTTTGAACTAGTTGGTGGAGATGATTAAAACTCAATTATTATCATATCCGAAACACGCGTCGAGTAATAGTAGTTTTGGTATTTGTGGAAATTATTTCAGAGGCGGAGAAGAAATAGCTTGTTCGGTGGCAGATCTAGGTCCAATTCAAGGAGCAGGCTTGAAGTACGAGTTAAATTAAATATCAAATTAAGATCATTTTATATATAAAGAAATTTTCGCTTCACTTTGATATTTCTATATACAGTGAGATTTCATTCTTCACATTATGTCTTCTTCCGGATCTCCTTCTTACTCACAACATCTTGTTATTGTTGTTAACTTCCGTTTTCTATATGTATAGCACTTCTGATGGCATCAGTGTTTTTCAAATTTATTGAAACCGCGACCCTCAGACGGTTCAAAAAAACTCTCGCGACCCCCGGAGCAAGATTGAAATCAATCACTCATGCCGAATGCAGAGTGAGCGCATATTCTTCTTCATCGTCAACCCTTAGTAGCTAAGTGATATCATTGGATAGCTAAGTTAATTTGTGATCGAATAATGAAATAATTTACAAAGTGTTTCATTTAAAAAAACACAAGTTATGTCTATGTCTCGAAAACTGAGGCACGCGTAATTTTCTTCTTATCAGCAACGGATTCTACTCAAAAAACTGACTTAAGAATCGATTTTCGATTCGATACTTGGTAATTGAGATATGAATGTCAACCAAAAATGCTAATTTTCCAAAAACGCTCTGTAGCTCGGTAGTCGAAAAAGATAGACGATCGCGGTTTGCGTCATTGTTTATTTCTTGAAAATCGAGCTCAGGACACTTATATTGTTTTTTATCCATCTGCCATAGTTTTATAGAAACCCCCAAATCACATCTAATTTGGTCCACTCTGTCCATGTATATGACCGTATCGCTGTTCATTTTATTTGATATTTAATTTAACGGAGGCCTCCACATTTGTCTTTTATAATGCCATTAAATATTACATTCCAGTGCCTTACCGTATGTTGGTCAATCAATCGATATTATGCAACTTTAATAAAACTCAAACCCAAGTTGGGTTATTGCTCTAAGTTAAAATTTTAGTAGATCTGTGTTAAACAATAACAATTGTTCATAAAAAATCATTTGAAACATGTAGAAGTTGAAGATAAAGACTTATAGTATTGCAATATCAATTATAAAAATACATGCATTTAAATAACGTCAGTTGAATTTGACATTTTTTTTAATGTCAAATTCAGCTGAGGTTCATAGTGTTGTAAACTGTAAACACCCTATATCGTGGATCCGGAAATGATAACACCAGGGTAACACAACACTAATTTATTAACTTACTAATAATAATACTACTTTCTACAATTCTAACAATTAATTACTTTACTAATATTCCACTAAGTACTATAAGTCACTTGATCACTTTGCTTACTTCTTCTCTTATCTTACTGCACTTGCTATCTAAACTGAACTGTCACTCTCAGCTTCTCCTTGCGTTTATACAGGGTGTCCGGAAACAAAGTAGAAAAAAATTTACTGTAGATTCCTAAGCCCAAATTAATCGGGGTTCTTCATATTTTTCAAAATACCTCGTTGTCAAGTTACAGCCCCTTTAAATGGGTACGTTAAACACCGTTTTTATTTTACTTCCACGTCCAGTGGAAGTATAGTAACGGTAAAAAAAAATTTAAAAAATTTTATTCTTCAAATAGGCTTAGAATGTCATGAAACGTCGAGATTTTAAGTTTGAGTGAAAAAAAAAATGTCTGTCTGTCGGTCTGTCTGTAACTTTTTTAAAATATTGACTTGAAATTTGATACACGTATGTATTTTAACGAGATCTGGAACTAGATTATATTTTCATCTTGTTCCGTCGAAGGGTGGGGGGGGGGGGTAAATTGGGGTAAATGGGGGTAAATAGGTAAATGAAGCAGGTAAGAGTCCATAAAATTGGTATTTAGTATATACAAGAGAAGCTAAGGTCTCAAAAATTTTTTTTAGCATTAGCCCATTACCGCCCCACCCCATTATTAAAGGGGATGAGGAAAGATTATGATTTAGGGTGTGTACTGTGTATAAGAACCAAAAACCTCAAAATATTTTTTTACTTCATCCACCTCCCACTACCCCCTATCACCACCCCCACCCCACTACCGATGTGGGGTATCGTTTTATGGGTTTTTGTGGTAGAGAATTTCAAATATTATATTATTAAAGTTTCATAAACAATTATTTCCACATACAAAATTTTTTCGTTGTGAGAGATTTGGATAGAAAATCTGGATGTGGAAGTAGTGATTCCTTGGGCAGCGGTTTTTTTACTGAAAAAATAAAATTTCAAAAAACAAAATATTTGGCATATCTACTACACTTATTGAAAGGTATCTTGTGAATTTCTTTCGTCCCCTTAGTGTTTCACCAAGGGGTGGAATGGGCAACCCTAATATTTTTTTAAAAACCGTTCATTTTACATTTCAGAATAAAATATTTTTTGATTCCCTTGTTAATTCTAAAACTTTTTCTTTTCAAAAAATGCCGTCCTACCAACCGTTTTCGTGATAAAAAATAAAATTTACTTTCATGCAATTAAGTTCATTTCAATCATTACTGAACGATAATGTTTTAAAATTTTTAGTAGGCTGCTATAATCAAGGGGATGAAAAAAATTCACAAGATGCTTTTCAATAAGTGTAGTAGATATGCCAAATATTTTGTTTTTTGGAATTTTATTTTTTGAGTAAAGAAATGAAAACGTACCCATTTAAAGGTGCTCTAACTTGACACGAAGGGATATTTTGCCCCGATTAATTTGGGCTAGGAATCTACAGTTAATTTTTTTCTACTTTGTTTCCGGACACCCTATATACCCAAAGATGAGGAATCTAAAATATTCTTCATGATGTCATCACTTTCTAGCTGTTTCCAGAAGGCTCTTCAAACTCTAACACTACCCGCGCCATCTCTGGAACAATTGCCGAACTTAACCAACTAATTTAATTCTTTTCTGTTATTACTACCTTTTGCACAACTTAAAGGGAGCACTCATAGATGTCTCTGGGGGATATGAATGCCACAATAGGTTATAATTCGGTATAGTTTAACAGCTTTCATATAAATAATAAATACAGGTGGTGTTTCCTGCCGTACTATGTAAATAATACCACCAATTCACCAGAAAAACTATTCAAAGCCACCAGACAAGGACCAAGTCTTTTTATTGTGGAGACCACTTCAATATCGAGGTAAAGAAAATTTGAAATCGGTACTCATCACAAGAAAGAACAACAAATTACAGAGGCGTTTGTGGTAAGTTGTATCTTCATGTACGAATTTGATTTTCAACAAGGGTTTATGTTGTAGCAAAAAGGGCCTTATTACAAGACTAGGGTAGGGTTCTAGGCTGTTACAAATTTTAATTACCCGCCAAACTGGTGGATAAAGCAGAGTGTATTCTCAACGGCTCTAAATTAGAATGTCATTTGGGTTTTGATTTCCTAAAAGAAGGAAAATGGCTTCAATATGCTTTTATGTATTTTTTCTGGTTTATGTTGGAATAAAATGCAGTTGTTTTTGTTAGCTGTTGGTTATTTATGAAGCTCCCTATATAGATAGAGAGCCAGAGACAAAAAAATGCTCTGAGTTTACTAAGACTGGTTTTTTGCCAGTTGATTACAGTAGTTGTGTACACAAACATATTGCAGTCAGTCAAGCGAAATCGAGAACAGGTGTCTCAGGTACGCTACCAAAGGTGTTATGATTATCAGGTAATAAAATGAATTTACTAAGGCTGAGAATCGTTATGCAAATTATATATTACATATAAATAACAGTTATATCAGTCAGTCAGTTGATCAGTCATGTTGTCATTAAATGCTATATTAATTATAAATAGAATGGTCAGTGAATCATTTTGTGGGACAACGCCCGTCAGTCAGCGAAAAAAAAAACTAACTTTATTTTAAAGGGTAAATTACAGCAATGTTAATAATATACATCTTGTAAATAATTAAATTTGTCCTAATTACATTGAATAGACCATTATGAAAGGAATATTAAAAAAACTTAAAAAATTATATTAGATATTCATTATATACAATAATATATAAGAATTAAATTATTACTTAAAGTATGAAATGTATCTTTGACATCACGAAAATAAAATTCATGCGAAAGTAGCGTCAATGTTCGTTCCAAATAAAAGTGAAAAACGTTGATGGATCAAGTATACCGCCGTGCCGCGCTGATGCAACCATTTTTAAGAGCGAGCTACATTACAAACATTTGGCGCAATGCCAATCGTAAAGTCACGACGGAACTGTCCCCAATCGATCACGGGTGGAGATTGATCGACAACCAATACGAATTTGATTGGTTCAAAGATGATCAATTACCACAATTGGTCAACGATGTCCTTATTCAACCTCCGAAAGAAAATTCAAGTATGCAAATAATATTGTCGACCAACTTTATTGCCATTGATTTTACATAAAAAAATTATTGTATTGTGACATTCATAGCCCCCAGAGGCATCTGTGGAGACTTCCTCTAAGTTCCAATTATAAGGGCAACAGAAAGCAAAGCTGGTTTGATTAGTTTGGCAGCCGACCCACAGATGGTGCCTGGTGTCAGAGTCTGGAAGTAGTAAAAAGACTTCTGGAAATATCTAGAGTGATGAGATGACATCATGACAGTCTATTCTAGATCCTTATCTTTGGGTGTATAAAGGCATGGAGAAGCTGAGAGAGCAGTTAACAGTTCAGTTGAAGTACAGTTCAGATGGTCAGAGAGTGAGCAGAGTAGTTCAGAGGAAAGTGATCAAGTGACTGAATAATTGACGATTTGCACGAAAGAAAGTTCAGTAAAAAGTGTCATGGCGCACAGTATAATGGTATCACTGTAATTCACTGCACATGTTGACCAACTCGTCTGATTTCCAAACTTTGCAACAATTAAATACCTATAATATAATAATCATAACATCGTTTTCATTATCTTTAATGTTAAACCTGCTTCCATTGAATATAAATAGTCTTTATTAGGTTGTTTCGTAGTCTACAATATTTAAAAAACGTCGAATTATGCAATTTGTCAAACACTGTTTCCAACTCTCAGTTTACTAGAAGAGTCGGCAGCAGTGACTGACAAATTGCATAATTTGACATTTTTTAAATATTGTAGACTACGAAACAACCTAATAAAGATGATTTATATTCAGCGGAAGTAGGTTTAACATTAAAGATAATGAAAACAATGTTATGATTATTATATTATAGGTATTTAATTGTTGCAAAGTTTGGAAATTAGACGGGTTGGTCAACATGTGCAGTGAATTACAGTGATACCATTATACTGTGCGCCATGACACTTTTTACCAAACTTTCTTTCATGCAAATCGTCAATTGAAGCATAGTACTCAGTGTAATATTAGTCAAGTAATTAATTGTTGTAATTAGTACGTAAGTTAATAAATTAGTGTTTAGTGTTACCCTGGTGTTATAATTTTCGGATCCACGATACAGGGTGTTTACAAAAGGGGTGTAAACACGTAACAGTATATAATTACAGAAGTTATAGTTATTTTTTAAATTCCCAATCCGAAATTCAATCGGAAACGTCAGAGCTTAAACATTTCTGATCATGAGAGCGAAATTCACGAATTTGATGATTGGGAGGAAGAATTTGATTACAATGAATGAAATATTGTAATAATGTTATTTGTAATACATATTCTGTACTAATATAATAATAATACATGTTAAATATAATTTTTTACACACCTTCGATATATCTTTCATAATGGTCTATTTAATGTAATTAGGACAAATTTAATTATTTATAAAATGTATATTAATGTTGCTGTCAATTATACTTTAAAATAAAGTTAGTTAATAGTTCGTTAAGCAATAACAAGGAAAAGAGCGGGCCGCCGCCGCCTGCCACGCCGATCGCGCCAACGAATTTTTTTTTTGTTCCGATGACTGACGGGGGTTGTCCCACAAAATGGTTGACTGACCATTTTATTTATGATTAATATAATAGCATTCAATACCTTTACAAACATTTTGAAGTTTTGTAAACGAATTGCACGTTATTATACTCTTCGCAAAAACGAAGAGTATATTGTATTTGATCGGCACATTTCTAAATCAGTAAATATCGCTCGTAGAGAAAAAAATTTCTTATCATTATGTTAGTGAACGAATTCTGAACAACTTTCAAAATGTCTGTCTGTCCGTCCGTCCGTCCGTCCGTCCGTCCGTCCGTCACGTTTCTTGTAAGCACGATAACTTAAGAAAAAAAGTCCAATTGTATTGAAATTTGGAAAGTAAGTTAGCGTTAGTTAGAGGAAGAACCCTATTGTTTTTGAAAAAAATCAATCAGTAAATAAAAAAGTTATTAATCATTTAAATAAAAAAAAAATTTTTTTTCATAATTTCTGTCATTTGTATTTAAATAGAAATATTGCGAAATGTTATTCCCTATAATTTTTTTTTTGTTTTTATATTTTACCAATATATATATTTCACAATAATGTATCTAATCCGTTGAAATATAATTCTTGAACGATATTCATTCAGGTTTTCTGGTAAGATGAGATAGCCCAATGGCTAAAGCATTTGACTTTCAATCCTGTCTCTAAACTTTAATAAATATCTTTGATTTGATTTGATTTGATTTGACTTTCAATCCAAAGGTCTCATGTTCGATCCCTCACATGGCGGTTTTTTTTTCATATATTTTTTTTTCACCACAAAGTTGGTATCACAAAATTTAGAATGTCCAAAAACTAACATTATTTACAAGAAAAATGCGGAGTATCTTATAGAATGTGTAACAATTATATCAAAAGCTCAGTAAATCGGCGAAGAGTATAATGCTTCCACTAGTTTATTTTCTGTACATACATTGGGACTGACTGACCAGCTCCGTCCCCACTTTCAACTGACTGACTGACATAACTGTTATTTATATGAAATATATAATTTGCATAACGATTTTCAGCCTTAGTAAATTCATTTTATTACCTCCGTAATCATGACACCTTTGATAGCGTACCTTGACTGACCACAGTATATTTGTGTACACAACTACTGTAATCAACTGGCAAAAAACTAGGCTTAGTAAATTCAGAGAATTTTTTTGGCTCTGGCTCTTAGACTAACACGCTCTGTACAAGGATGATCCATAAATTATGAAAGAAAATTTAAAAACTCATGAAAAACTATGAAACTAAAACTGTGAAAGTGGTCTAAAGTGGGTGAACACATAAACAGTCTGAAAGGTTTAATCTTCTTTGAATTATGTATATTATACATATTATTTATTGCTTAGATAATAAAACATAAAGTACCTATATATTATAATTATTTATTTTTTATTACAGTACAGACCTTTCTTTATATCTCTCGTAAGTTTTAAGTTGATTCTTCTTAGGAATATCAATGGTAATAAATTAATTTCTTTAGTAGATATACTTTGTTACGTTTTCAGTTGGATAAACATATACAATTATAACGTAATTGATGTATTCAACGTATTTCAATTTACTGCTAACAATAGTAATAGGAGTAATAAATAAAACATAATAAAAATTAAATCTATACATATAATAAATCTGTAAAGTTGGCATGTACATTGAAAATATTTGCAAAAAACTGATCTGGGGGATCTAAGATGAGTAATAGAATACACTGAAATAGTTTTTGGAATTTTTGTCTGTTTGTTTGAACGCACGTCACGCAGAACTACTGAACCAATTTGAGTAGGGTTTTGACAGGTAAATTTATCTAAGCTTGAAGTAACATTTAGTTTTTATTTAATCAAGATCGGCCTACTCTAAGCTAAGTTTTATGAAAATCGGTTTAGTAGAACCGGAGAAACAACTTGATATTTACAATAAGCGTATTTGCACGGCAGAAACGTTCATTTATATATTTCTGTAATATTCCAGAAAATTCGAGTACTTTTTGGAACATTTCAACTGCGCGTTGCGGGTGTCAGTGTCAGTTGCTTTTCCCACGGCCAGATCTGCATAGCTCTCTACCGTATCAGTGACGCAAACAATCTCTTTGTACATGTCCCTGAGAATTCTACCTCAAACGTCGTTTACAAAGAAGCTTTTTAGTTAATTTCAAAATTCCACGCGCGAACGTAGTCGTGGGCATAGCTAGTATTTATACTCCAGTGAAATAGGGAAAACTAGAGGGAAAAACTTATGAAGTTTTGAGACTTGGTAGAGATGTTCATTAAGGTTTACTATTAACCGTACTAAAAATTCCCAGCTCAAACTGTTGCGCTTAAACCGTCTTCTTGGAAAGATGGCGCTCTGATTCAGTTTTTTGCTTGTATCTCTCTAACTATTAGCGGTATCGAAATTATGTTTATACGAAGAATGATGCTTATAACATTTTCTACAGAAAATGTTATATGCATTTTTTTCGTATTTGTTATTATACTCTTTGGAAATACGACAGCAGAGGATATATTTCATTTCATCGATACACTTCAAAAATTGTACATATCGCTCGTAGAGAAAAAAATTATGATATCACAATGTTAGTCATAGAATTCGCAACAACTTTCAAAATGTCCGTCTTTCTGTCAGTCAGCTCGTCTGTTCGTCTGCTCTTTCGTTCGTCACGTTTTTTTAAGCTAAATAACTTAAGAGAGAAAAGTCGGATTTTATTGAAAGTTGGAGAATAAATTGGTGTTAGATAGAGGAAGATTTTTGAAAAAAAAATCGATCAGTAAATAAAAAACATTTATAAAAAAAAATACACGTGAAGAGAAGACTTATTTGATTTTTGTTTTTTATTATTTTTTGGATCCATGCTTGAATTGTATTTGTTCATTTCTCTGGGTTTTCATCCGTCAAGGAACCCAACGAGGTGATGTCGAAGCTCTATATCAGAGCAACGGGAGGGGTTTCAAATGATAAAACTTTGCTAATATATTAACGAAGTAAATGAGGCCTTTGGTTTGGCAATTAATGCAAATTATACATTTGCATTAATTGTAACTTAGATTGAAATGAGTTAGATATATTCTTCTGCAGTCTTGGTGAAATATACTTGGAATAACTGATTTGTTCTTTTTTATTATTTTTATATTATTTTTTGTTACAAATGTTATAGTTCACTCCTTACTCCTGTTTATTATAAGTATATTTATCGAACCCTCCTGTTCTGTTACTGGACATTTCACCTGTACAATAGTGCAGTTAACATAAATGAATGAATTAATTAATTATATACGTCTAAAGTTGTCGAATAAATAATTAAAAGTTTTTAAGACAGATTATAACCAGACAAATATAATTTTTTTATAGTTAAACCATAAATGCAAAAATAACCTTCAATTCCCTTCAAATATTTTATAGGCTGAAAATAGGGACGTATGTTCCCGAGATATGATCTTGTCACCTAATTACGTAAACTATTATGTTCCCGAGGTATGATCTTGTCACCTAATGACGTAAAGTGTTATTAACATTAAAGTATAGAGAACTTGCGATGTTAGCTCCATCTCCTGAAATGTCTACTTGTATGCCCAACTCCAACGATGAGTTTAAAGTTTGCCACAAAATCTACTATAAATACATTTAATTTAAATCAGATTTAGTTTAGCATAATATTCATAAAACATTAGTTTGTTAGAAAAATTAAAACTAGGGCCAAGGAATGGAAATTTTTCATTAGCAAAATTCTATTTAAAGTTTCATTATTGGAAAAGTTTTTTAATAAAAAGTATTTGCTGTAAGTTTTCAGATAAAAGACATAAACAAAATAAAAGCATACACCAAATCCTTAACAATATAAATAAAACAGATATTAAATAAAGTTTTATTGTACTTTGTAAATAAGTATACTCTCGAGCAACGAAACTTTAAAATGTCATTTCAACCAAGTCACAATTTTCTAATATAATGGCTCGAATGGAAGTAGAAGAAAGCGGGGTTAATTAAAGTTTCGCAAATACCAGAAATTAATCAAGATAGAACAAGATAAAAATTACTCGGCAAATAGATAAAAATTCATTAATGACAAATTGCGGGGAATTTTAATTATAACTTTGAGAAGTTCTTGTATAAAATTTAGAACTAATTTACCCGTACTTTGAAATCTCTATGAAACTTTCTTGCCACACCGTCTCGCCTATTCAAATATAAGTTTCTTAGAATAGTATTTGCTTAACTTAACAGGGAATAGAAAATTATAAAGAAATTCAGAAAGTGAAATATTTGCTGCTCTAGTACCAGTGCCCTTTCACTACTACTGCAAATTTAAATAAGATATAATTAATTAACGAAAAAATAACTATTAAAATAAATGAGTCGGCGAAAGTCTGCTCCTTTGCCTTAGTATTAAAAAAATATTCGCGAAATGTATTAATATGTTTTACCATAATGAAGAATTTCAGAAACGTGACATTATTTATTAAAATTGAACAATAAATCAACATTATAAATTATTCAGAAATCCTGCTCAATTTGGCCAAAACATTTAGTGGGACTAGTTAGCAGGGGGGGGCAAGGGCGGTTCTAGGTTAGTACAATTGGGGGGGGGGGTGTAGTAACTATTACCTACATTCCAAAATATCTTTCATTTAATAGATAAGAACATAACGAAATTTTAATCTTATAAAATAACGCAAAATGAACGAATTAAGGAACTATTGAAACTTAAAAAAATAGTTAGATATGATTTTGAATTGATCTTTATATGCAGAGAAGCGCCCGCAAATACGGGAGCAAAAACAATTGCATCGGCTCAGCCAGTGGATGGTTCCTGGTCCCTTGGGGGGGGGGGGGGCGGAATGAAGATAACAATCTTTTTGGCAATCCTATATGTTTTTCTTTCTTTTATGTTGTACAGATTATTTTAGGTGAAAGATAGTTAGGTAATGATAATACTAGAGACATAGGGGAACAAGTAAATTTTTAGTTGTTGTGCCTTATTAATTATTATGTATACAAATATTACCATTACATTTGTTTCAAGAAAGTTAAAAAAAAATGAGGTGGTCAGGATAACAATAACAGAAATAATGAAATATTAATTTATAACGTTTTTAATATTGTTTGTGAATTAACCATCTTTGGTGTAAAAACCGTTGCCCAAGGAATCACTACTTCCACATCCAGATATACTACCCAATCTCTTGAAGCGAAAAAAATGACGATATATTTGCACTCCCCTATATGGCAGAGGGCGGCTATTCTAACAAAATTTTTTGAGACCTTAGTTCTTGTACACACTATTACTTTTAATAATTGAAAGAGGGTAGTAGAGGAGGTGGCTAATGCCAAACAAATTTGTGGGGCATTTGGTTCTTGAAAATGCACGAAATCACAATTTTAATTTTTTGCCCCTGTGGTAGTGGGGATAGATGATGCCAAAAATTATTTTTGGAACCCTTGGTTCTTGTATACACGCTAAATTACATTTTTTTAAAACCATTTAGTAATTGTTTGGGGACGTGGTTAGTACAAAACAAAAAGAGGCCTTTTTCTAATTCCAGAATACGTTTTAATATATAGGTGTACCAGATTTCAAGTCCATATCATAAACGATTCTAAAGTAATTGTGCGCACAATAAAAAGTTACAGACAAACAAACATATAGAAACTCTTCTAACTTAAAATCTCGACGTTTCACGATATTTTTAGCCTATTTGAACAATTTTTTAATTATCATTATTTTAGGTATTCAGCAGATAACTTTCAAAAAAAATTCTTTTCTTTCATATACCATTGGTGCAAGTCTGACCAAAATAGAAGATCAACAAGGGCTCCCCCTACGAAACGACTTGTCGACTTCTTTCTTGCTATATTTAACATTCAGCATGAAAAACAATAAAACAACCACTCTTTCTATATATTGATGATGATGATGATGATGATGATGATGATGATGATGATGATGATGATGAAGTGTGAACATGCCAATATAGCATAAGAAACCTCCTTTACGAGGAATTCTTTCTAGTATCTCTAGCTCTACCTAGAAGATACTACATCACAATCAAACATTTGTTACATTTTAAAGCCAAAAAATATTAAAAAGCACAAAGAAAAAAGGTATAAAACTTCGCTCACCGCATGCATGTCACAATAAATGAAGTATTTCATATATTTTGATTGATTAAAATCTCTAAACATTGTACAATCTTTTTCGTTCTCTATAGAACTCATCATATACGTCTTCCTGTCAGTATTTGACACGAAAATATTTTATTTTATTTTTTAATAGTAACTTTTGTTTCGAATTGGATTTATATCCTCCTGATGAGTTCTAAAGAGAACGAAAAAGATTGTACAATGTTTAGAGGTTTCAATAAATCGAAAATATATGAAATACTTCATTTATTGGGACATGCATGCGTGTGCGAAATTTTATACCTTTCTTTGTGCTTTTTAATATTTTTAGGCTTTGAAATGTAACAAATGTTTGATTGTGATGTAGTTAGTATCTTCTAGGTAGGGCTAGAGATGCTAGAAAGAATTCCTCGTAAAGGAGGCTTTTTATACTATATTGGCATGATCAGACTTGAATCATCAATATATAGAAAGAGTGGTTGTTTTATTGTTTTTCATGCTGAATGTTAGATATATCAAGAAGGAAGTCGACGAGTCGTTTCGTAGGGAGAACTCTTGTTGATCTTCTATTGTGGTCAGACTTGCACCAATGCTATATGAAAGAAACGAATGTTTTCTTTGAAAGTTATCTGCTGAATACCCAAAGTAATAATTTTTTAACAATGGTGTAAGCAGAAATACCAGGTATTTATTTTTTAAACTTTTTTTTATTTTCAAAAATTTTTTCACCGCTACTATAATACTTCCAGTCCATTATGCATGTGGGAGTAAAATAGCTGCTTACATATATTTCAAGAGAACACAACAAAGTGCGATGCAGGTAAGAGCTGACGGATTAGTAATCCACAAAAAGTGAAATATTATTAATACTTTTTTAATTATCGTTTGTGCACTAACCATCTTGAATGTAAAAATAGCTGTTCGGATATATTTTAAGCAAAAATAATAAAATATGGGATATGCTGAGGCAATCCACAAAAATTAAAATATTATTTTGTAACTTTTTAATATCGTTTGTGCGTTAATACTCAAATATTTGATATAAAATTAGCTGTTTACATATATTTTAGGGAAAACAATAATATCCGATTTAGGTAGGGGCTGATTTGGTAGCAATCTACAAAAAGTAAATATTACTTTGTAACTTTTTTGATATCGTTTATGTATTAATTATTTTTGGTGTAAAAATAGCTATTAACATATACTTCAAGAAAGAATAGCAAAATCAAGGTAGCAATCCACAAAAAGAAATATTATCTTGTAACTTTTTTAATATCGTCTGGGAATATATGTATATAGCCTATTTTTCCTTCGAAAATGGTAGATGCACAAACGATATTAAAAAAGCTGTGAAAAAAGTATATTACTTCTTTGTGGATTGTTACCCCGTCAGCCCCTACCTAAATACAATTTTGTTTTTTTTTTCTTTTTAATATATATATATATATATATATATATATATATATATATATATATATATATATATATATATATATATATATATATATATATATATATATATATATATATATATATATATATATATATATATATATATATATATATAGCTATTTTTTTATCAAAAATGGTTGTTAATATTCAAACATATAAATATAAATAAAAAAATATTTTACTTTTGTGGGTTGCTACCCCGTCAGTCCCTCCATATCGCAGATTTTGTTATTTTTTTCCTGAAGTATATGTATGTTAATACATATATAATACATATATACTAAACTCAGTAAAAATTTAAGTGGATCGTTAAGCATTGCGATCTGTACGTACGTCCAGACCAACTGACGGAGACTGATATCAATTTTGAATAGCAAATTTAAAGGTTAATGAAAGTTCAAATTCATCTAAAAATAGTTCAGTTTTTTAGAGTATAATCTTCCGCTTTTAAAATGCTATAATTAAAATTGATTGATTGCGGAATTAACAAGTTAAAAATGACTTTTATCAGCAACTAACCGCTGGCGCGCTGATCGTGAATAGAGTATACACCGAGCTGTGTGTGCAATTATTGCCAATTCATTTTCATTTTTTAAAAAGCTATTGGAATATTTTATCGATAATGTGATTCTTTTTATTTGATTATATCATTAAGTTTATATTTTAAACATTGCCAAATGGATCAAAGGCTAGCCTCAGAAAATATTTAATGAAAATATCTGCTTTGGGCATATTCGTTACTTGCGAGATCACTAAAAAAGCTTCTTGATTAGTTTTCTTTGATACTTTGTTGTTACATTGTTGTATATGTTTTGAGGTTAAGCAGTCGAAATAAACACTAAAAACTAATTAGAGAAATCCGTATGACTTTCTTGAAATGAGCAAGATTTAAGTTGAATAAGCATAACTCTTCTACGTTTAGAATTAAAATGTATTTAAACCCGGCAATCAGACCTGTAATTAATCTAGTTTGACTTCCTGAATGTCACTATGTCTTGGAGAGATACTAAAAGCAATTAATTTGTTTTCAAGAAGAGACCAATTAAAAATGTAGTAACCCGTATGTCATGTAACGGTTGAAGTTTCAACTTAACTTTTATAGGTAGTAGAATTTAACTCTTGCGGTGTAATTTTGTACAGACAAAGTAACTTTTTACTGCTTTTATAAATGTTGTAAGTTGTCGTTACAGAAATCTTTTATAGTCGCCGGTCCAGTTTAGACATGGATATTCAAATATTCAAAGAATAGCAGGGCAGGAACAAGATTGCAGAGAGGCGAAATTGCCCCACTTAAAGTCCTGCCTGAAACGCAAGCTTCTTATAAATCAGGCGTCCCAGCATCTCCCTGATTTAGCAAGACTGCCGGTCAAACGACGTCCGAATGATAAAAAGGTGATAACAGTGAAATATTTCAGTTTCAATCACTGGTCGGTCATCAAGTTCAAGCCGTATATTTTATATCGCGATATCGACTACATAAAACTGTTGATAGCTGACTAGATTTCGACTCGTCCTACTATATCTCCCGGATAAAAGTTTTTTCATGGACGAGAATTACACCTTTGGGGAATAAGGATATTATCTGGCAAAACCAGTATTTCTAATATACGACACAGCAATACAAGATGTAGTACTGGCGCATTATTGTTCCCATACATAGTTCCATAAAATCATGAAATGTAGAATTGTGTGAGAATTTATATAAGAATTTAAATACGGTTTTTGGAACATGAAACCTCTGATATTATTATACCTGTTTGATTTAATCAAATGGATATATTATAATATAATCGGACAAACATTTTTAGTAATCATTCTAGAAAAAAATGTAATTCAGAAATTCGTTTCATGACACACCGAAATAAAATATTGAATAAAAAATGCCTGTGTGTATGTTTATGGGCCATTTCATATAAACTTCTGTTAAACTTAACAGTCTCTATTTAAATTTGGAACTTATGTAAAATAGCATAACACTACCATCCCCTATTGAAACTCCTCATACAGGGTGATCACCAGTGGCGTGTAAACTGTTACGTTTTATATAAACTATCTTATTATAATTTTAAAGTAAAATGTTATTTAGGTTTTTGATTAAGCACACAAAAATACAATGTACAAGATATCCAATGTAGTATACACTGTGTTCCGCAGCTTATAATTTATATAAAATAAGTGATAAGTACATTAATTTTACTTTAAAATGTTATTAAGGTATTTTTACGAATAAAAGTTGCAGTCTGGCGAAGTCATCTGCGAATACTTTATTTATTTATTTATTTTTTTCGGAAAGGGACACAAGTACCTTAGTACAAAATGAAACAGAAGAAACTTCCTGAAAAAATAGTTCTTGAGACGAGATACAAAACGCAGGTTGAGCAAGAAATTCTGCGTCCAACATCAGCTGCATTTTAAATAACATTGTAACATAGTAATCGTAAAAAAAATTGGAATTTTAGAATGTCATGAAACGGCGACATTTTAATATTGAACAAAAAAAAATTTCTGTATGTATGCCTGTCTGTCTGTAACTTTTTTTTAATGCACATTACTTTGGAACGGTTTATGATATTGACTTGAATTTTGGTACACCCATGTATTATAGCGAGATCTGGAACTAGATTATATCTTGATCTTATTCCGTTGAAGGGTTGGTAGATAAATGAAGGGTAAATAGGTAAAGCAAGCAAGAGTCCATAAAATTGGGATTTAAGGTTTGTACCAGAAGTAAAGGTCTCATTTTTTTGGCATTAGCCATCCCCTCTATCACCTCCATTACTACCCCAACCCCATTATTAAAAGGGAGTGAAAGAAATAAAAGTGTGTACAAGTACAAAATGTTTCAAAATTTGCTTTGACATCAGCCTCTTTATTAAAATAAAATTGTGATTTAGTACCACCCCCACCAATAATGTGGTAGTAGTGATTCCTTAAGCAGCGGCTTTTTGAGGGTTTATCACTAGGTGCAGTTATGACACAGTCATTAACTTCAACCTACAAACTGGGGATGGAAATGAAGGTACCAGAATAGATGAGTAAAAAATTTCTTGAATTGAATTGAATGAGAATTTTTTGGTTCTTTTACACACACTAAATCACAATTTTCTTTTCTTTTGCCTCCTTTAATAATGGGAAAGGGGTGGTAATGGGAGTGGCTAATGTTAACAAAATTTTGACACCTTAGCTTCTCATGTTTATACTAAATACCAATTTTATGGACTCTTACTTGCTTGATTTACCTATTTACCCCCCAACCCTTCAACGGAACAAGATCAAAATATAATCTAGTTCCGGATCTCATTAAAATACATACGCGTACCAAACAAGTCAGTGTCATAAACCGTTTCAGAGTAATCGTGTGCACAAAAAAGTTACACAGGCGACCAACAGACAGAATTTTTCACAAACTTACAATCTCGACGTTTCATGATATTATAAGTCTATGTGAACAAAAAAAAATTTCAAAATTTGTTTACCGTGACTACTTTCATGATGTGGAAGTAAAATGATGCGCCTAGTACCCATACGTCTTGGGTGGTGTCGAAAAAGTAGTTGTTCTCTCATGAAAGCTATTGATGTGTTAACATCCATCTTGTTAGATGATTGGATCTAGGAATTTACAAGAAATATTAAAAGTTTTCATTTATTGTTTAAGAGATTTTATCGTAAAACTTCACAAAGTTCAAGAAATACACAGCAAACTCGACTTTAATAGAGTTAGGTCATGAATATTGCTCGATGTCTCAAGAACTGTAAGTCTTGCATAGAAAACATAAGAACATTTTGTCTGTAACAGTTTCTCGTTATACTCTTCGCAACGGCGCAAACGAAGAGTATATTGCATTTGATCGGCACATTTCTAAAACCGGAAATATCGCTTGTAGAAAAAAAATTTTCATATCATTGTGTTAGTGAACGAATTCCGAACAACTTTCAAAATGTCTGTCCGTCCGTCCGTCACGTTTCTTGTAAGCACGATAAGTCAAGAAAGAAAAATCTGATTGTACTGAAATTTAGACAGTAAGTTAGTGTTAGCTAGGGGAAGAACCCTATTGTTTTTAAACAAAATCGATCAGTAAATAAAAATGTTATTAATGATTTAAATTTGAGAATTTTTTTTTGATTTTTATGTTTTTCTAAAAATTTACATTTTTTACATATTTTTACGTGTTAGGTAGTTCTTACGCTTTTGACTCGGAATCCAAGGGTCCCAGGTTCGAAACCCCACATGGAGTAGGGTATAGTTTTTTAATTTTCTACTATTTTCACCAACTAAGTTCGTACTATAAAATTAAAAATGTCTAAAACAAACATTATTTACAAAAAACTGCGAAGAGTATCCTATAGAATGTGTAACAATTATATAAAAAGTTTAGTAAACCGGCGAAGAGTACGTCTTTAGCATGTTCTTTATTTTGTCAACAAAAGAAAGAAAAACTGATTTACTGACCCGTTTTTGTCAAAATGGCGGATGTTGAGGAATAGCTAGATATATAGATAGTATGTATTCCTTGAATTATAAATAAATATATTTTTTTTACTTATAATTGTTTTGAAGGGCTAAATTAATAAAATCACTTTAATCAGTATCTTAAAAATATTGAACGAAACGCAAACCTAATCTGGTAAAGAAATATTACTAGTATTCTTATATGTAATACCCTAAAATAATGTGCTAATGAATGATCCTCAACAAATTTCGAATTATTTGCATATTTTTTTCAATCTGCTTTTATAAAGTTCACAATTTTTATATGGAGAATACTTACGTAAACCACAACTTTATATTCCAGGGATTTATGAAAGAGATGTATTAAAAACACTTAAAAAGTTAAACCGAAATTAACTACCGGTCTTGATGGAATACCCGCATTTCTTTTGAAAGATTATGCTATGTTATTCACTTTTCCTTGATCGGTTAATTTCAATTTATCTCTTCAAACCGAAATCTTTTCTGGCTTATAGAAATACGCTAAAATATTTTATTAAAAAGGATGATAAATCCATTGCTGACAACCATAAACCAATTGATTTTGTGTTATTTCAGAAAACTGTTTTCTATAGTTAATTATTTTTACGTAAAATTACAAATGTGTGTTAACCATTACGAGTTACTTACTAGTAGACCCCCGCTTGAATTTGGCTTGTGTAACTCACTTGGAAAAGACTTGTTAGGGGAGATCAAGTTGTAATTTTTACTGATTTTTCAAGAGCTTTCGACAAATTTGATTATGGTATTTTATTTAAAAAATTGTTCAATTTTGGCCTTACTGAAGCATTTTTTTTAAATCATACCTGTTTAAAAGGAAACTTGGTGTTCCTCAGGGATCTGTTTTTGACTTTGTAATTCATAATATTTTTAAATGGAATTGACTTGAAACATCAAAATAGTACTTTTCTGTACGCTGTAATCAGCTGTTAATAAGATGAGTGGCTTAACCCACAAAAAATGCAACAAATTAACATATAATATAACGAAAATAGGTTGCATCTGAATATTAATTAACAAATGTGAACGTATGACTTTTTAAAGAAAATTTAATGATATTAAATTTACTTATGCTGTTAAATGCTGTTCACTTGACTGTGTGCACCCAATTTAAAGACCTTAAAATCGTATTTAAGTTAACATTTTCCTATTACTTATACCAAAATGATATATCATGGCCAGTTCTTACATAAATATAGGTTCTATATTCTATAATTTGATATACCAAAATAATTGTCTATAACAACATTACTTTTCAACAAGTCTGGAATCCAAAATATGCAGTTCATAATCTTGGCGTTGAAAAAACGCAAAGTATGTACGCCTCAACGTGATTTATTATACAGATGTATATATCAAATAAAGGATTAGGAATTCCGTCGTAGGTATTTTTATGTTGATTTTACATGAAATTTTGAACAACCAGATAGATTTATGTGATTTTTGAAGTATGTAGTTATGTTAAATTTCATGTTTCACGTATACGTCCAACTGGATAAAAATGTTCAATAATCATAGTAAGTAAGGTAATATTTACTTTAAAATTTTAATATGGTATTTTTAATAAGACTAATTTGAGACAGATGTAAAATAGCAGGATACTTTCTATTGAAATTGAGCCATATGCGCCATACAGGATCATCGACAGAGGCATGTGAACTGCCTTGTTTTTTATAATCTACGTTTTTAATAACACAGCCCCACACAAAAAGTGGTCTCTCCGGCGGACCAGGCCAATGTGTCCATATGTATTTGGACCCGCTAAAACCGAATCCGAAGTCAGAATTGTCGGATGGCTCGTTTTTCACCTCTAACCTCAAAGAAATGATCTGTCCGGCGGACCAGACCAGTGTATCTTTATATATTTGGACCTGCAGAAACCGAATTCGAAGTCCGAATCCGAAATCAGAATTGTCAGATTGGCTCGTTTTTCACCCCTTACCCCAAAAAACACCCCCAAAACAAAATGAAAGTGGTCTGTCCGGCGGACTATGTATTTTGACCTGCTGAATCCAGATTCGAAGTTAGAATTGACAGATTAGCTCGTTTTTCCGTTTTTTTTTTATTACAGTTTAAAGAATCGTACAATATGTACAACAAGGGGTTTTTGAGGTTGCTGATTCTGAATTTTTTGTAAAAATTGGAAAATTTTGTTCGGAAAATCCGTTCGATGAAAATCTTATGGTAGGAAAACTTAAAACAATTCAAGATTTTAACATAACAGCTTGAAATTCTTATTCAGAGAATATTTTGTTGATTACGAATTTGTTATGAAAATTTGAAAGTTCCGCGAATAAAATTCAATATGTCGGATTTCCAGTTTTTTTAACATAAGTTTATAGAATTGTGTAATACATATAACAAGGGGTTTTTACAATTGCCGATTCTCTTTTTTTTAGTTAAAATTGAAAATTGAGTTCGGAAAATTCACTTTGATAAAAATTGTATGAGAATAAAACTTTAGAAAATTCAAATTTGTAACGAAATAACTTGAAAATCTTATTTGAAAGATTTTTTGGGTCATAGATTATGAATTTGACGTGGAAATCGGTAATTTAAGCGAGACATGTTTAATATGCTGAATTCTTCAATGTTTTTCTAAAATAAACAAAATTATAAATATTTTTAATGTTATAAGAATTTTGAAAGTTAATTAATGCATCTAAAATTTTTAAATATTCCTTGTGTTTAAGAAAAAAAGAAATAAAGCCTTAAGCGTGCTTATTTTCTACAGGGGAGAGGTACTTTAACTGAGGGTGGGTGTATTAGAAGAAGCGATTCAGACTATTTTTAAAACTATTTCAGTTAGAAGAAAATCTTGACGTGTTGGAGCATTTTTAACGCCAGATTTGGATACATTGCACCAAAACACGCAGAAACGCAAAGAGAAAAAAAATTTTAAAGTACATTTTCCGAATTCAATTTTCCAATTTTTCCAATTTTTCAATGTTCATATCAAATTCATAATCAGCGACCCAAAAAATCTCCTGAATAAGAATGCCAAGCTATTTCGTTAAATACTTGAATTTTCGAAAGTCCTCCTACCATAAGATTTTTATCGAAGCGGATTTTCCGAACAAAATTTTCCAATTTTCACAAAAAATTTAGCATCAGCAACCTCAAAAACCCCTTGTACATATTACACGATTCCTTGAACAGTAATAAAAAAATTTAAATGCCGCCATATTGGAATTTCATAGCGGAATTTTCCAGTTTCCACACCGAATTTGTAATCAGCGACCCCAACCACCTCCATAGAGCCTATTTTGAACTCTTTCGATAAATTATTGAGCATCTAGAATCATCTGAGGATACTTGTAGGGAAAAAATACAATTTTCCAGACTTTCCATAAGTATTTAACAAAATTGGAAAACTTTATCAAAGTTTCGCACAGAGACATTGATAGGGTATAAATGTATGACGAGTTAAAAAGAAAAATTTGAATTTATCTTAAAAATTGCGTCCGGAATGTTGATTTGAACGAAGTATTTTGCCCCTCTGTGTGCCGGTGAGCATGATCTACGGAATTCTGCACGTCATCATACAGTTTTGTTGAACATTTCGGACAGGAATTTACGACGTATTTTGCATAAAAACTTAAATTTTCACCCGTATAATCTCCAGATAATATAATGTTTAAAAGATCACAATCACATTAGCCTCCCAAATGTTTGTCATCAACTCTTTGTTTTTTTGGAATGAAGGCTTTATTCACGATCTGTTGATGGCCGATGGAGTATGGTTTTGTCTTTCCGGTTTTGTGAATAAACAAAATTTTCGTTATTGGTCGGATGAAAATCCTCACCAACTGCACGAGAAACCTTTACACAGTGACAAGGTTACAGTATAGTGTAGAATATCGTCTTTCGGCATTAATGGCCCTTACTTGTTGGAGGATTAGAATAAAAATGCTACAACAGTTACATTAGCCCGCTATGTCGACATGATAGAGACGTTGTTCACACAAATATTAACCAGGTGTCCTCATGTTAATTAAGACACTTGATTTCAGCAAGATGGTCTCATACCGCTAGAATATCGATGAACGCTTCAATCATGACATGTCCAGGAATGGGAAGTTTTTGGTCAGCAAGATCATCTGATTTGATGGCATGGGATTTTTTTTGTTGGACAATTTGAAGAGCAAGGTATACCTTGACACCCACGAAATATTGGCGAGCTCAAACTCAAAATTCAACATGAAATAACCAGAATTTGAGTGAATCCGCTACTCCATGTAATCAGTAATATGCGCTTAAGATAGAGGAGTGTCTGCACAGAGGCAGAAGTCACCTTCAAGATGTCGTTTGCAAAGAATAAAATGCTTTTTCTCTACTTTAAGATCCAGATATTCCTAATATCTTAAATAAAGCATTTTAGTGAGTTATTCCAACTAGCACCATAATAACAGTAACTGAGATCAGAACTATGAATGAGTAACGATTATGTATCCGTCAATAAATTTACAACTTGTATATATGTATAAATAAATAACTTCATTTGATTTGGACAACTCTACAGCCTTTGCCTCGTATTACTACTAGTGATAATTTTATAGTTATGTTGCTTCTACGTAGCTTTCCCGGTGTATGGGGACGTCTTAGTTACCAGTAGGACGACCTTCTAGTTTATAGAACTTGAAGGTGGCAAACGATGGTAGCAGCGACTAACTCATGTCACTGAAATGTGACTTCAAAGTTGCAATCACTTACAAGTAGCTTTGATAGTTGTCGCAGCGTTCTGGGAACCTTCACTATCCGTTTAAAGTCGTGGAACTTGTAAGTAATATTTTTTAATGTTAATGATGTTGCTGCTACCTACAGAACTAAACTTCACTGGGCACGACTGCTACAAAGTGCATATCACCTCTTGAATTCACTATGAAGTAAATTTCGCCACCTAGTTCCCAATGACCATAAATAGGAAAGAAGGTGATAACGAGGGGAATATATTCCTTGTTCCACGCATGCGCTAGTTGTTAGATTGCATGTTTCGTGTTCGTGATTTTGATGATCTGATATACGTAACCTAGTTTATGTTTGTCTTGTGACCTTTATCTTTTCCAAATTTAGGTTGTTTACCATTTTAAAGTAATAACCTACTTTTTGCGCTGAATTCCCTACATTTACCTTTTTTTTTATTACAATTCGAATAATACCAGTAATAATAGTCATCCATCATTCCTCGTATTTTATGATAGGCGCATGTGTGGGCTGTGGAATATATTCCTGTCATCATCGCCCCTCGAAGGTTCCCCTTTATCATCTAAACAGAAGTAAAAATTAGGAGCACGATCAGTTTAAACGTCGGACGTACGGCAGCACACCACGGCGCGGCGTTCAGAATCATCGTTCAGAAAAATGTAACTATGAAGCTGCAGCGGAAATTTTGCTGCGATTTAAAAATGATGCTACATTCCCGTTCGATACTTTGTAATAAATATAACTTTAAATCTATATATTTGCAGTTCCTGTCACTATACTCAAGTAGCAATTACTATCAAGTCGCAATTCTTAGTGGAAACGACGAAAAGTAATTATTTCTGAAATACGCCACTTTCATGCCCAAATTTTATGGCGCCATTATTACAAGACATGAACATTAATTTTGACCATTGGGAAATATTACAAGTTTTGCTTTCTAATATTACTCTTCTGGTATTCTATTAAGTTTGTGATTTAGGGAAATGAATAAGAATCATAAAAGAATGAGGCATAAGTATAGTAAAATCAGTTGCAGGACAAAGCGGGCAGCATTTATCTGAAAGAGTGGTGGGTGATAAAATTCCCTGAAAGTCGCGGATTCCACACCACATCATTGCATTCGAATAAGTTACGAGAACATGGCCAGAACGTTGGCAAAACATTTTAAAGTACCTATAATAGTCGTCGCTACGTTCCAGCAACTAATTGAGGTAGTTGGGATTGAGCTTTTATCAGGGTTGGTATGTTTTAAACAGGATGTTTAAAACATGTTTTTTAAACATATTTTTAAAACATATTGAATACGCAATGCGATGTTTTAAACAGCTGTTTAAAACTCAGTGCGATGTTTTAGACAAATGTATTATTTTGTGTTTGTGGAAAAGCAGGAAAAGTGCCGATGATGGTTCATTCCAATAAATAATTCCGATATAAACAGTAAGCACGCTCACAAAAAAATAGCCTCTGTAGTCTTACTCATATGAGTCAAATGGTCAGTGGTCATGCACTAAACTGAGCATTTTATTTGTGGACTGCTGTAAAACCCGTTTAAGAACGCCATCTGGTATCAGGTAGTAGTAGCAGACACAGTAACTTGACACCATTTAATTTTAGTTGAATAGTTTTAAACGTTTTAAACCTGTTTTACACATCTTTTAAACATACAATTTAAAACAATGAGACAAACGGTTTTAAACAAAAAACTGTTTAAAACAAAAGAAATGAAAAAAACTATTTTTTTCCAACCCTGGCTTTTATAATCGCTCGTTTCTCTGTCACACCATGTGTATCAATTTCACTTTAAAATGTTTAAAACGTTTTAATGTTTAATATGACTCTTATGAAACGAATTGTCAAGTTTGAAGACAATTATTTTATAGCTCGCCTCATACAATTCATACATTTATCATCACTATCGACTCTGCGAGAGTTCAGGAAAGTTAGCCAATATTATGACCCCGCTTTCGTGGAATCTTTAAGATGCTCAATCACATCCACGACTGACAGTTCTACATCCCCTCAAAGTGCGATTACGCTGGCAATCCCACTCGTCCACTATTCGTCATCGATTTGGCTTAGTCTGGATTTGAATCCTGACCCATTGAGTGAAAGTAACTTTTAGTAACTTATTTATTACAATGATATAAGAAAGAACACTTTACTTTCTTTTCTATCACTAATTTATTGTAACATACACGTTACTGCAGTTTCGGCACATTAACGTGCCATTTTCAAACGTTGATTCAAATGAATAAATTAACAAAAGGCTGTGCGTATTTATAAACAAAATCTTAGAATTAGAGCATATTATTTAGATATTATGCAAATCACAACTTACACTTACACATTAGAATCAACAGAAATTATTAAATCTAACAAAATTTCCGACAATAATCTTCTAAATGACCAGTTGAACCTCAATCTAATCTTTTTAATGTATTTAAATTTTAATCTCTTGTAAACTTATTTGTATAATTTCAATATTCTTAATGTTTATTGTTATATTTCTAAGATAACATGAATGTTACAATAAATTAGTGATAGAAAACAAAGTAAAGTGTTCTTTCTTATATCATTATGATTAACTATCACCAAGTAACGGCTTCCTCAATCGATTTTTTATTTATTACATTTTAGTTGGAATAAAAATAATATATAAATATCGAATTTTCTCTTTATTTACTTGTTATAATTATTGTCAAATAATGTTTAAAAGTACTAACTTATCAAGTTTAATATTTTGGCTTCACCCTTATATTCAGAAACCTCCACAAAAACGGAATATCGATCAAATGTGAAAATAAAAGCCGTACTGACAAAGATATTATGTGGGCGTGGTGGCATATTAGCCACGCGAAATGGGAGAAAAACGTTGAAATTTGCATATGCATTTGGCTCCGTTGTATAAACCTATTGGGTTTGAAAGATAGGATATAAAATATATAAGAACAAACATCAGGATCTGAAAAAGGACCGGGACATTTCATATTCTGAATATAAATCTGCACAGAAATCTGAATTCCTGTACATATGAATTTGAGGTATTGAAGCCATAATCGAGAAAATATATGTTTTTCGTTTTAAAAGAAAGGATGAAATATATTTAAAATAAATATTACAAATAAATGCTACGTTCTCTTTTTTAAATTCCATGTCTCCATATAGCTAGGGTTCTTTTTATTAAACTGAAAATTCGTTTACCACCAACAACTGTTATTTGAAAAATATATTCTTAGGGCCAATAGATTTTATAAATGAAATAATAAAATGTAGTTTTTGATATTACTGACATTTTTATAGATAATAACGAGTAGAAGTTGCAGTGGGGCGTGGCCGACTATAATGCCTATTTAATGAATTATTTTCTGGAATATGGCCTAATTCACTTTTACGTAGTACCACTGAAATCAATAATTTTTCATTTTTATTGTTCAATTAGGTACTCATAGTTGACAATGCTCGACTACAACTTGCAATCCTTTAATAATAGTCTCATTCAAAATACTTTCTAAGAACATTTAAACTTTTTTAAATTTATTTAACTTCGGCCTATAACACCCCAACCTGGGCAATTTACCGAACTTTCTGAGGAGCTCATACCGAGGACGAAAAAGGCATTTCAAAGGCTAATTGCGTAGAATTTTGGAATGATATTTTAATTTTTCCAGGTAAGTCATTTTATTAAAACCTTTTTTGCAAATAAACTCATTTGTCTCTAGCACAACTAGATGTGGGTTGTCAGAGAATTACAAAGATTAGAAATTCATAAGTTAATTAGATTTTCAATATTGATTGAATTTATAGCATTATCAGAAGTTGGTTATCGAAAGAATGCAAAGATTTAAAATTAATATTTTCTCAGATTGTATTTTGATAGTTATGAGGCCATAGTTAACACCCTACGGAACAGACGAGTACCGCACTACTTAATAAACAAAATAATAAAGACATGCCTCCACGAAAGCATTGCTATACAATCGTTAAACTAAACGCGAGCTAACCAGTGGCGTACTATTAGGTCAATAGTACACCACGCCAAAACCGAAATTCTTTCGGCAGATCAAAATACAGAAATACACGCGGTATAAATTCTTTCAAGAAATAATATCTCCTTTCACCGAGAAAAACAAACTATTTAACCAAACGGCTGTACATAGCCAATCATACTTTTTTTTTCTTTTTTTCGAGTAGTAACTCCGTCATGTGCCGGACTGCTACTGGCTAAAACCCCCTTGCTTCTTTCCATCCCGGACAATACCCAGGGACCATCGTTAGATATAACATCTGGATGTGGTGGGTCCTTTTTTTTACTACTTAGCTTATTTCTCTCTAATCATTTACCTCCTGGTGTTCTCTTTCCTCTCTTTCTTTGTTCCCCATTATATGTTACATCATTTGTTGGATAGCCCGCCACGTCCTAGAGCTTTCCCTCATCAGATCAATTATATCAGTATGTAGCGTGCGCTCGATTTCAACTTCGCTGTCATCTGTCACAGTATATGACTGTTTGCTCAGAAAGTGTCCAGTATGCCGCAGTAGATATAGGAATCGTCACGGGATTTACAGATTCTCTTGGTGAATTGGCGGAAAGAGCCGTGACCAGTGAAAAACTGTGTGGTGAAATAGTTGTCGTCCTGTGACTGCATTTCAGCCATGGTCTTAGCTGAGGAATGAGGCGTTTAGTCCACTGGGCCACTCTAGTTTCCTCGCTCCAGAGGTGTTGCCAACGTTCTTCTATCCTCTCATGAGGGTCCTTTCGCCATCGTACCGCCAACGATGGCATAAGGAGTTAAAAATGCGACAATAACAAAAACCAACAGAAGAAGTTTGAGAAGAGTTGAAAGGGACATCATCTAACTACTCGCAAAAACAACAAACAACAAGACGAAAACAGCGACATAAAACATCAACACTACTAGGAGGGAAGACAGTTACAAAAAGGATACAAATTCTCGCAATGCTTAACTGAGGGCATAACGATATATGCTCTTTCAGAATCAGAAACGTAGAATCAGAAAATAAAAAACCGCTGCCCAAGGAATCACTACTTCCACATCTAGATTTTCTATCCAAGTCACTCACAACGAAAAAATTTTGTATGTGGAAATAATTGTTTATGGAACTTTAATAATATAATATTTGAAATCCTCTACCCCAAAAACCCATGAAACGATACCCCACATCGGTAATGGGGTGGGGGTGGTGATAGGGGGTGGTAGTGGGGGTGGATAAAGTAAAAAAATATTTTGAGGTTTCTGGTTCTTGTACACACACTAAATCACAATTTTTTTTCATCCCCTTTAATAATGAGGTGGGGGAGGTAATGGGGGTGGCTAATGCCAAAATTTTTTTTGAGACCGTAGCTTCTCTTGTATATACTAAATACCAATTTTATGAACTCTTACCTGCTTGATTTACCTATTCACCCCAAATTTACCCCAATTTACCCTCCAACCCTTCGACGGAACAACATGAAAATATAATCTAGTTCTAGATCTCATTAAAGTACATATGTGTACCAAATTTCAAGTCAATATCTCAAACGGTTCCAGAGTAAACGTGTGCACAAAAAAAAGTTACAGACAGACCGACAGATAGACAGAATTTTTTTTCGCTCAAACTTAAAATCTCGACGTTTCATGACATTCTAAGCCTATTTGAACAATAAAAATTTTTTAAAATTTTTTTGTCGTTACTATACTTCCACTGGATGTGGAAGTAAAATCACTGAAAATAATTTTTATTGATCCTTATACTTTGCACTAGTACTTATACCTATTAAGAAACAAAAGAGAACCAAAAAGCTATTATTCACAAAAAGGCAGTTATTCTATTATTAGACATATGATTTTTGCAAAGTTTAAGAAAGTGATTTATCTTTAAATAAATTCAATAAAATAGAAAAACAAATAGCATAGATTTGAAATGGATATCAATGAATTCAGAAAAAAATCTATAATTTATTGAACAGTATGAGCCACCACCTTAAAAAGTTTTCGATAAAAAGTGATTTGTTCAATTTTGGAGGCTTCGTATAAATACTTATTAGTGAAATTAAACGAAAAATTATATTTTTCCCTTGGATTTTACCTGCCGTAGAACGAATTTTGGTATTCCAAGGCACTCTAGACGATGTCTTAAAATGCTTAAAAAACTGAACATCAACTCAAAAACTCGCGGAAATCTCATGGTATACTTAGAATGTTGCCTTGAATCCAAAAATATACAGGGTATTCCATTTAAAAATCGAAAGTTGCGGTAATTTCCGGGAAAACCGGAAATGGTCTCATACCGTTTTTTATGTCCAAAAATCCATTTTTACAGGTAGTTTATGTACTCCAAAAATTTCAAATGGATAAGTTAAAAAATAAAGGAAATATAGGGGGGGAGCCACTAGCCGGTATATATAAAAGAATTCCCTTACTGACTCACTGACTGATTTATCAACGCACAGCTCAAACCGCTAGGTCTAGAAACTTCAAATTTTGCATCACTAAGAAGGATTTTTCAAAATTTGACTCCTAAGAGAGTGAAAAGGGTGTTGAAATTTTAGGCTTTTTCGGAAACGGTTAGATCTAGATGCGTGAAATTTGGCAGAAATATTTTTCGTTGAAATCTATTAGATACGTGTAAGACGAAATTTCGATTTTCACTTTTTGAAGGGGTGAAAAGGGGGGTGGTAGATGGTCTAAAGAGTACCCGTATCTCTAAAATCGCGTAAGTCCGAAACATGATATTCCAGCGACGGGTCTTTTGAGGAAATAAGGAGACACATATTCGACGGTTTTCAAAAAGAGACCCCCCCCCCAAACGGGTTAACGGGGAGGGGGAGGTTTTTAAGCTTTTCGAAAACGCTTAGACCTACAAGCGTGAAATTTGGCAAAAATACTTTTTACTGGAATCTATTAGACACGAATAAGACGAAATTTCGATTTTCACTTTTTGAGAGGGTGAAAGGGGGGGGGGGGGGTAGATGGTCTAAAAAGTACCCATATGTCTGAAATCGCGTAAGTCGGGAACATGATATTCCAGCGACGGGCTCTTCTGAGGAAATAAGGAGAAAAAACGGGGAGGGGGAGGTTTTTAAGCTTTTCGGAAACGGTTAGACCTAGAAGCGTGAAATCTGGCAGAAATACTCTTTATTTGAATCTATTAGACACGAGTAAGACGAAATTTCGATTTTCACTTTTTGAACGGGTGAAAACGGAGGTGGTAGATGGTCTAAAGAGTACCCGTATCTCTGAAATCGCCTAACTCAGAAACGCGATATTCCAGCGATGGGCTCTTCTGAGGAAATAAGGAGACATCTATTCGACGGTTTTCAAAAAGAGACGGGTGAACAGGGAGAGGGATGTTTTTAAACATGAAATTTGACACATACCCGCCCATGTCGACAATAGTGTCGATAAAAATAATTATTTTTTCGTTTAAATCGCTTTAACACAAAAATAGAATAACGAATTGTTATCAAATAATTGCGATATGCAGTGGGTTTCTTCGAGTGCAGTGGATGCGCAGTAGGTTTCCCCGAGAACTATGGATGCGCAGAAATTTTCCTTGAGTGCAATGAATGCGCAGTGGCTTCTCTCGATTGCACTTCCTGAGTACTATAGGAGTACTTTATAGGCATAAGTTAGTATGTCAATGTTCTTAATTCCACTCGCAAGAAGTCTTCCATGCGAACGAAGTCACGGGCATCAGCTAGTGTAGTATATTATGCTTCAAACCATTCTGATCAAAAGTCTCCATGGACACAAAGTCCAAAAAAGGATAGATTAGAAGTTATCGAGCGTGGAATCAGTAAAAAAAACGCTCAAAAAATGCTATTTTTACGTTGTTTTAAAGACTTATTTTGACTAGAACAATTTACACCAGTATTTGTTAACAATTCTTACAGATGTTGAAAATATAGTATTACTTTTAGTAGTCAAATTACATCCAGAAAGGGCCCAAAAACTGGCCAAAGTAAGTGCTAATTGAAAGTAGGATCAAATTGGTTCAAAATAACTGTTATATTTATATAATCAGCAGACCAAAAAACATATAATCCCGTTGGAATTTTTCGTAAAATCATGTTCTAATCAAAATAAGTCCTTTAAATTTTCAGCGGTTTTTTTGATTTTTTTATATGATATATACAATTTTTCTTATTCTACAAGGCGATTCTACTTTTCTTTAAGAAAAATAAGCCACCAAGGAGGCTGATCAAGAGGTTTCAAACAGCCGTCATGTCATACTGCCAACGATGACATACTGAGTTGAAAATGCGCAAACGACAAGTCAACAGAATAAGTTTGCAACGGGCTGACAGAAACATTGTACAACTACTCACAAAAACAATAGAACCAAAGGTACGACAGAAAACACAACATTAATAGGAGGGAAAATATATGTAATTATTATAATAATTTTATTATTAAATGCTACATTTTACTGAAACAATAAATAATTTAACCGATCCAATGTAAGTTAGTACCATGCAATGCCTCTGCTTATCAACACTTTGTACGTTTGATGTACGTATTGCAGCGACTTACTAATTGCATACATTTGCAAGCACGCACCACCTATATAAAGATCAAAACATAATGTAACATGATTATTATCTGATTTGTTGAAGAAAAACATGTACTCGAGTGAGAGATAAACGTCCCTACATCTGCGACAAGACAAATTTTTCTGAAATACACGTATGAATTCGGCGTGCAGCAATCAATCTTTCCTACATTTTACCACGATTTGGTGGAAGTTTTTTGTGCGGGAGAGTATTCAAGAATATAAAGTAGGGCGATAAAATATTTATATATAACCTGTGCTATGCTTTAGAAACGCTATTCAATTCATTTCTTTCATATTCGGTTGTTATTCGCTTTATCCTTATACGCAGTAAGTTCCATTAGAGGCACGTAAAAATAAACACCAAATTGAACATTATTTTTATAAAATGGAACTAAAGTAAGAGTATGAAACCTGTTTCTAGAACCGGTTGTTGTTTTACGTTGTTTTCTTTCTATGTTATGATATGACAGAATCCTTTTAATGTTACGTAAATAATAAATAATGCAATCATTCCATTTATACAGGTATGGCAGAAAATTTGTATTTCTCACTGTAACGTAACTAATAAATTATACAACCTTTACATTTATACAGGGCAAGGCAGAACCCCCGGTTTAATTACAGCCTACAGTAGTCCGAAATGCTGACTCGAGTATATTTGCTATTTTCAGTCTTCAAAACCTCCATTTTCTTCGTAATTTAGAATTTGTATTTTTGCACGACACCAATACTCAATTCTGTGAGATGAGAAAGTATTTTAAAAAATTACTCAAAATTAACATTTTGTAAAACTATCACCTTTGTTCACTCATCTCTTCAGTTAATAACACCAAATATATTGAATGAACCACGGTATTTTGGAAGAAACAAACCTGTGGGTTTCTGTAGGTCCCAAAAACTTAAGAGATAATAGTTTATTCCATCAGCTTGACGATCACTAATGATAATTTATTGTTTTCGTTCACCATGTTATGTAATTTTAATGAATTCCGTTTGAATATGCATTATATTTATGTACCTGAAGTTTCGAACGTTCACTTGAACAAATTTCATATGGAAAGGAAAAATTAATAAAAACTACAAATCGACTTGAGCGTACCATTTTTCTGGTAATATTTGCTGGCAGCGATACTCTCGTTGCCAACAAATATTACCAGAAAAATTGTACGTCTAAGTTGATCGATTGGAAATTTTCATACGAAATTCGTTCAGGTGAACGTTCGAAACTTCAGGTACATTTATATTTCACAAGCTCCTCCTTTATGATTACAAAAACACATGTAGTTTCCGGATCTTTAGGGTCAGTATTATAATATTAGATTTACCGTACAGTTAAAACCTAGGATTAAACCAAGCTTTAAACTTTACTTTACAAAATGCCTGTTAGATTAACCGTACAGTTTAAACTTAGGACTTCTATTACATTAATAATTTCTTCGTCGTCATTAGACAGTAATATTTCGAATATATCCATCATATTACATATGAAAACAGGGAATTATGAGGTTATCAATATTTTAAAATCTGAAATCTCCAGTTTAAACGGTCCCCATCCACCATTTGAAGTTCAACCTTACCGTGGCGTATTTAATCTGCAGACTGAAGATTACCGACATTATAAAACATACTTTTCTTCAAGGCCATAGTTTAATCCGCACTCCGCGGTTTAAGCCGATATTATAAAACTGGCCCTAAGTGATTGAGTTACGATGTTTAAAATAAGTTTTCTCTGCTCATTCCGTCCCCCCCACCTTTCCGGCTGTGCCCTACCTATTAGGCAATCCAAACCACGTCACATTCAATATGGCGTGTGATGGAGTCGAGGGTAAACATTAATTTTCATTCGTTAAACGTTTGTGTTTTTCTATTGGCTTGGCTACGTTTCCGGAATTTAGTAAAAATAAACCCGTGTTTGCCAATTGTTTGCCAACGACGCCATATTGAAAAACAATTTTGACAGGTCGTTGGATTCCCTAATTGGCCTAATTTTCTTGTGTCGTGCAAGTCACACGTAATTCAGTTAATGTAATTTATATAATCTGTGGTGTGGTGTATATCAATTACAATGGTGAATACTAAAGAACGTATTCGTGAACGCTTAAGTGAAAAATTATAAAAGCTCCTGTCTCGAATTAAAAGTACATATGATTCGTCAAACAGGAAGAAGAGAATTATGTAATAATATATCAAATTTAGAGAACTGGCATTGTTTCGATACAATTTACACTTATATTTTGTCATACTAGCACAGCTACATGTTTCTTTCACTGTTTTACAAAGATATTATGGACCTATGTCCAGCGATATGCGCAAAATAATTAGTCATTCGTAAAATGCAATAAGCCCGTTTTTTGTCGATGGTCTTATCGCAGCTCTCCTTTCTTGTTATTAAATGAATTGAAATAAAGTTGCGAGACTTTTCCGTGATTATTATGCATCCCTCACAAATTACAGGACACTCATTAGTGTTGTGAATGCTATACGAATGCTACTATAATCATGTTTATATTGTTTCATAGTTTATAACTAAAAAACTGGAATATCGGTCGATTTTTCACATAATACACTTCCATTTCTTTAAACATGTGTTTTATGTAATCACAAATGAGGAGATTGTGAAATACAGTTGAAAAATTAACCAACCTGAAAATTAATTTAAACTATCTAGGCAATTTTCTCCAAAATGATTACATCTCGCCCACTTTTACTTCCACATCCAGTGGAAGTATAGTAACGACAAAAAAATTTTTAAAAATTTTTATTGTTCAAATAGGCTTAGAATGTCATGAAACGTCGAGATTTCAAGTTTGAGCGAAAAAAAATTTTCTGTCTGTCGGTCTGTCGGTCTGTAACTTTTTTTGTGCGCACGTTTACTCTGGAACCGTTTGAGATATTCACTTGAAATTTGGTACACATATGTACTTTAGTGAGATCTAGAACTAGATTATATTTTCATCTTGTTCCATCGAAGGGTTGGGGGGTAAATGGGGTAAATTTGGAGTAAACAGGTAAATCAAGCAGGTAAGAGTTCATAAAATTTATATTTAGTATAGACAAGAGAAGCTAAGGTCTCAAAAAAAAATTTGGCATTAGCCACCCCCATTACCACCCCCACCCCATTATTAAAGGGGATGAAAAAAAAAATGTGATTTAGTGTGTGTACAAGAACCAGAAACCTCAAAATATGTTTTTACTTTATCCACCCCCCACTCCCACCCCCTGTCACCACCCCCACCCCACTACCGATGTGGGGTATCGTTTTATGGGTTTTTGGGGTAGAGGATTTCAAATATTATATTATTAAAGTTCCATAAACAATTCTTTCCAGATATAAAATTTTTTCGTTGTGTGACTTGGATAGAAAATCCGGATGTGGAAGTAGTGATTCCTTGGGCAGCGGTTTTATAAATCATATTCCAGAGATCTATTTTAGCAAAACACAACAAATGTGAATGTGGCCGAGCTCAGCTGATAAGGTGTGCGAGAGGGGATTAGCAGAAAAAACTCACTTTAAAGTAATTAAATTACTTAAAGAGATGGAAACTACATGTATGTGTTTATGAAACTATTTCGGAAGAGACTGTTCATCAATTTAAATTAATCTTCAGGTAAATCGATCGATTTATCAATCATTCTGTTGAATAGAATTCATTTGAAATTTAAAAAATCGGCAAAGTTACATTCCCATACTACACTGTAATATCGATTGTAAAAATTTGTGATATAAGTGTTGTATTCCGACCCTATAATTGAAAATGTAGTTGTATCCTAAATATTTTGTTTTGTAGACCTCTTTATTAAGGAAAGGTGATTTACATTAGTACTGTTAAATACCGGGCTAAAATATTTTACCATATTGTAAACAGTTTCTTGCGGCTTTACCCACTGATTAAATTGTCCTTATGAAAGGAAAATGGAGAAGGTAGAAAAAAATTTGAAAACATGATAATCAGATTATAATAATCCAATGATGTGGAGCCATGTTTTTTAGCGTGTTTTTTAGGCTTAACCCTTATCAAAACAATTTTTGTGTAACTTATTCTTTCCACAGAATAAATATTCTCGTCGTGCTTTGGTAATTTTTTTGTTTGCTTTATGCACGGCTGGGTGTTTGTACTCGTACGGACGTTATTTGTGGGTATATCACGGATAAATGTATTTTTTAGATCAATACGAGTTTGACATAATGAAACACAAACAGAATCGTGGCACAGTGTCTTCCCGCTGTCTACTATCAATCTGGAACGGGTTCAGCGGAACATGTTCTCTACACACGTACATTTCACTGTTTTAAGCAGAACTTACATTTACGAGTACTCGGATCCGAGTCGCACTACTTGTATGAAAACTCGGACATGTAAACGCCTACTCGTAAGCAAAGTAGGCGTTTACATGTCCGAGTTTTCATACAAGTAGTGTAACTCGGATCCAAGTACTCGTAAATGTAAGTTCCGCTTTAAAGTTTGCCTAATGTAGTATAGGATTTCTTTACTTTTTTATTATATAAAAAATCACAAATGGCGAAATGTTATCTAGACAGCTGTATTTTACCCTACAAAATCTTACTACGGCATTACTTATTTTTGTATAATAACACAGGCCGACAAAATTTTTACCCAGACATCAGAATATACTTTTTCGAAGGTCTTGGGTGCGCTGAATTCGAATCCAAGGTCCAAGTCTCTAAATTGGCTCTGGTTTCCGAGATATCCTAAACTTTAAAAGTGCAAAAAACAGCGATTTTGACCTATATTTGAGGTTATGTAGCATCGAATTTTTTCTCTGACTCCAAAAACTACACCCATCATCTTAAAGTATAAGCCTTGCCCTTTCAAATGCCGTTGAGTTTGCACAAATATCTATTTTTTTCGCCGAGATATCGCATTTTGAAATTTGTATGTTTGTGAATTTACCTATACCCAAAAACCTATTACGAATACGTGTATATTACTAAATTGGAATTTTGATTAGGAGACACTGAAAATATTTAAAAATCAGTAACAGATCAATTTTTCCTACGCTAAAAAAAACTGTTCGTTCAGACTTTTCAAAATTTTTCGATACAGTTGGCAAGACAACACGCTTCTCGAATCCAGAGTGTGGTGGAATACGTAACCACTGGCAAGACATTTACACCTAAAGTCCGGCGAACAGCAGCCGGACTCAAACGCCAACACCACACTCTAAATTTGACAGTGATGCTCACTATTAAGCAGCACTGTTTAGATAGGATTCGAGCGCTTATGGCTATCAAGAAAAAGCTAAATAGGCGGGTACGAAGTATGGAGCAAAATACGTTGTTCCGTACGAATCCTGCCCGTCTATTTCTAGAGCCACAGCGTGTTGTCGATAATCCACCAACTGTAGCCGATGTCGAAAGCTTCTGGAAAGGAATCTACGAAACGACACGTCCGTTCGGTAGCAACACTCCAGCAATAGCACACTTCGAGGCCCTGTGCCACAGAACCTTTGAAGAGCCGGAAGAAGTGTGCCCGGCAATCAGTCCGGAGGAAGTCCAACAAGCTCTTGTTGGCACCAAGAACTTCGCTGCTCCGGGGCCAGATGGCATAAATAACTGGTGGTGGAAAAAATTTCCTTCCACTCACCGTCGTCTGGCCCAAGTTTTCAACAAGTGGTTGAACGAGGGGCAGCAGATTCCGGACTGGTTTGTCGAGGGACGTACTGTGCTCATCCCCAAAAAGGGTGATCTGTCTGACCCAAGGAATTATAGACCAATCACCTGTCTGTCACTCGTCTGAAAGCCCAAATAAAAGCTGCCGAACAGGAGACCCTGTTTAGGCAGCATGTCGATAAACCCATGCACGGTGTGTTCTACAAAAACATGGAAACACTGGGTTTATCGACTAGGC
Organism: Rutpela maculata; assembly: GCA_936432065.2. Taxonomy (NCBI): domain Eukaryota; kingdom Metazoa; phylum Arthropoda; class Insecta; order Coleoptera; family Cerambycidae; genus Rutpela; species Rutpela maculata. Next base: position 76,177,627 of record OW386293.2, on the reverse strand, counting down.
TGACATTCGCCTTTTTAAGGTCAGTTGGGCTTAAGTCGGAGACCGAGGGATTCATTATGGCCTGTCAGGATGGTGTAATAAACACCTTGGTCTACCGGAACCGCGTAATGGGTGTAGAGGTCCCTGATACCAACTGCAGGACCTGCCGTCAGGCGCCGGAATCGCTGATGCATTTGCTTTCAGCATGCCCGGTATACGCGATTTCGGCCTACATCCACCGCCATAACGCGGCTTTACGAGTGCTATACTACCATCTAAGGCACTCGTACGGGGTAGATCAAACACCAGTGCTGCCTTACATCCCCGGAGATATTGAGTCCGTTGTCGAGAACGAGAGGTGCCGAATTTACTGGAACTACTCGTTCCCGACCGTCAGGCTAATTCAAGCCAACAAGCCTGACATAGTCCTCCTCGACCATCAGAACAAAGTGATGTTTGTAATCGAATTCCTTCGTCTACTTAGGGCACATGATTTAGGTATTTACAGTCACTAACTCCACAGGTCATGGAGAGTGGCTGTAAGGAATCTGCCGGCGCTGCTACCGTGAGGTGTCGGAGGCCACGGAAGTCTTGTCCGGCAGCGGGCTACCCGAAAAAAAAAAAAAATAAAAAAAAATAATAATAATAATATAATTTGCGGACGTTTATCTCGAAAACGGCAACAATGGTATCTGGAAAATGATAACTCCTATCCAAATATTGTATAAGAACAAAATTGTAGAAAATTTTATGCACTTTGTTTTTTGTGCAGAAAGTTTTTCTCCATCTTTTTTAGTTCTTGTGTTAAATGACAAAAACAATATTTGCAATTTTTTTTAAACGGACGCCATTTTGAAAGTAGAGCCAGTTTTTTTTGGGGGACATGTCTTAAATTGTTCCTTAGGCTTTAATCTTTATGAAAAACATTGTCCCCAGGGATCTGGGGGTGCACGGACACTTAGAGTGGGCTCCCGTAGTATTACGTTTTATATTGAATTTTATATTTTATTATAAGAGCTGAATCATTTATCTGGAAAATGGTAACTCCTATCCAAATATTGTATAGGAACAAAATTGTAGGAAATTTTATGAACTTTGTTTTTTGTGCAGAAAGTTTTTCTGCATCTTTTTCAGTTTTTGACATGTCCAAAATTGTTCCTTAGGCTTTAATCTTTATGAAAAACATTGTCCCCAAGGATCGAGGGGGGGTGTCTTAGGTGAGTATGTAGTACGTCTTTATAGGCATAAGTTAGTATGTCAATGTTCTTAATTCCACGCGGACGAAGTCGCGGGCATCAGCTAGTTCAGTAATATACACGTATTTGTAATAGATTTTCGGGTATAGGTACATTCACAAACATGAAAATTTCAAAATGCGATGTCTCAGCGAAAAAAATAGATATTTGTGCAAACTCAACGGCATTTTAAAGGCCAAGGCTTATACTTTAAGATGATGGGTGTAGGTGTAATTTTTGAGTCAGAGAAAAAATTCAATGCTACGTAACCTCAAATATAGGCCAAAATCGCTGTTTTTGCACTTTTAGGTTAGAATATCAGAGCCAATTGAGAGATTTGGACCTCGGATTCGGATTCAGCGCACCCAAGACCTTTGAAAAAATATATTCTGGTTTCTGGGTCAGAGGGTCGATCTGATTTTGTCCGGCTGTGTAATTTAATAGAATAAAATATTTGGGAAGATTTTATAAAAATGAAGAAGAAAATTAGAATTTAATGATCTTTAATTTTAGGGCTTTATTGTAGGTAAAATAAAATAATAAAAATGCGCATAGAAACGCAAAAGAACGAAATAAATGGGTATCATATTTTCATGGTGTAAAGAATTGAGTTACAGCACTTTGTAAAAGGTAATCGTCCTCCATTTTAGAGCCCAAACATTTTTTTACATCTTTTTTAGTAACCTCTTTTAAGGTTCACTTAACCGGGCGGCTCCGAATTTTACCTTTAAAAATAATCAAAGATAATAATTTATACAAACCGGTTAGCTGGTAGAGTCATGTTAACGATATCTTTGCAATTTGGCGATATCTTTACAATTTGGCTCTATTAAGTCGATTTGCTAGATATTTTTTCAGAAAATAATAAGGAACCTTCTCTTAAATTTACAATAGAAGTTGAAAGTAGAAATAAACAATCATTTTTAGATGTTTTAATTTAAAATGTTTATACGATAAGGTCAAAATAATGTGTTCTAATGATGAAATATTGGACAATGAGAAACGTTTTATAGAAGCGGTTCTTATAAACAATCAATACCCTGAAGCCTTTGTTGATAAAACTTTCACATATATAGAAAATAATAATTGGGTACGACAAAAACCTGAACAACGGTACACAATGTTAATTCCTTACGTATACGGATTATCTGAAAAGCTACGCCATATAGCCGATAGATTTGATATTAGGACGATATTTCAAACGGGCAATACGTTGAGATCTATTTTAACAAAAATAAATCCGCTAAATCATGAGCAAAATTCAAAAAACTGCATTTATAGTATTCCGTGTGAGTGTATTAAATATTATGTGGGTGAGTCATCCAAACCTTTTAGTGTTAGATTGGGTGAGCACACGGATTATATTAGGAAGAATGAGATTCAGAAATCGAAGATTTTCGAACACGCTTGGGAGAACGGACATAGAATAAACTGGGACTCGGCAAAAATTTTAACAAAAGAGAAAGATAACAAGAAAAGAAAAATTAAAGAATCAGAAATAATATTATTGAATGAGGATAAATGCGTGTCGAATTGTTCCGTAGATGTTTGAACTATCTGGCTACCGATGTTAAAAGAACTTAACAAACTGAACATTGTTTAAAATAAAACTATCAACTAGATATACCGTGCGTGTAATTTCCCATTAGGCATGTACATTTACGTAGCGCGACAGATCTGACAACACCGGCAGCCGTAAATTCGTCCGTCGGTGGACATCCCAGCTCTGTTATTTCATTTCAGCCTGCTGGCACCCGCGATGTTGTAATTCTACTCCCCATGCCTAGCCCGCGACTACACACACGGTATCAAGTTCTGTGTAAGCAGTAATGGATATTGAATATAACAAATATATTCTTAAAGCATTTATTTAATATACACATAATAATCTTTGAGAAAGGAAACAGATTCTATTTCCGAAACGTCCGCAAAATACTTTACTTTTATATTTTGGTTGTTATTCATTGTTTGTCAAAAAAAAACGCTCTCTAATTGATTCTTTGACGTAAAAGTCACAGGCGTAGAGGTTATTTTCCAGTAAAATACTGGATAATTGTATTATTTTGTAAATTTCACGGACAATGTTTTACAAGAAAATACATGGCAGAGGATCTCAGAGGAAAAATGTTTGCAATAATTCCTTTAGGTGGGAATCTTAGTGTAACCACGATTGTACTTACACCCAAACAGCCAAATTATTGAATGCCTGCCAGTGCACGTCTCCACACTGCCAAAATAGTTCAAACCTTGCTACAAAATTTCACTTTTCACTTTACAGATTTCTGTATTATTAATATAGCCCAGTAAATTAAGACATTTCGACTGGAAAAAATTACGAGAAAGCTGGTTTTTTGTACAGACTTTCATTGAGGTGCCTTTAGTACATCCTGAGAAGTTCTAGCAATTTGAGCTATGGGGTTTTTTTTTGGGGGGGAATTTTCAGTTATTTGCCATTATCTCGAAAAGTATCACTTTTCCTACAGAAATAGTTATGAACAAAAATATTTATTATAAAATTCTACACAAAAAAGGTCATTACACTTTTTTTCGTAGGATTAATCGTTTTTAAGTAAAAGTTACGGAAAGAAAGAATGTCTGCATTTTTTAACAGTAACAAACAGTAGGCCTAATCCACACTCAAAACAACCCATTGCATAAATCATTCGTTCTCTTCTAGCAGATCTAATTCCGTGTCAACTTCATCGTCCTCTTCATAAAGAGCTTCGTCAATTGGCTAATCAGTTGATGGTATCGCATCTTCAACTATATCTTCATCTATAGCTCCGCTGTTACTATCTATTTCTTCCATCGCGGCGTTCAAACAAGATTGCACATGGCAATGCTAGCATACTGCAGAACAGCGGAGGCCTAGTTTTCTGGAACTACAACCAGCGTTTCAGCCTTTGGTACAGTTGCAGAATATAGTATTGATCAACTATTCGCTAGCCGTTGACAAGAGGTTTTGAATAGGTTCTGATCTATTGTTGATGATCTTCCATCCCCAGTCTTCAGGATTTAACTCATTATCAAGCAATTTTTGGACCTGGAGATACACTCTAAATAAATGCTGTTGTGCTACACTGAATGTGGGTGGTAGATTGGACAATTTCACTGGTCTGTTAAATCTGGTTGCCTTTACAAATGAGTAATACCTGTACTAATCAACAGAATTTTCATTCGGAGGAGCACTGTACATTGCCAGAAGTAATTTAATTCCATGTTCCGTAATTAATTCGCGCGAAGTGTGTGGCATTTTGAAAACTTCGGTACAATCCTTAAGACCGCGCAATTTTGAAGCAACTTCATGACTTTTTTCCTCAATACGAAACAGTGCAGATGTTGTGTGTGTCACATCTGCTACTAGCATGAATCAATAAAATATGCGTTTTGGTATTGCTGAACTGGACCAAACTGTTTAGTGAGTATATTTTAGTTTCGGTTTTGCCTTTTCCTGGTTTTAAAAATAGTAAGAATAAAAGTTGTTTTATATCGTGTTTTCCATACGGAGAAAATATGAAAATCAAAGTTTTACACTTTTCAGAAAATTTATAGGAAAATCGCTCTAGAGGAAGAGTATTTTAAAAGGGTAGCACACACTGTAGAAAAATTTGGACATCACCAACGTGATCACTCTGCATCTTTTTACAGATAAAAACACATTTCTCCCAAGCGTAAAATTTTTTCAGCATAATCACCCTTCGTCTACTGTACTTTATTTTGATAGGGTGACTTTGAAAGCAGGACTGTGCCACATTTGATAATAATTATATGTATTAAAACAGGTTTAGCACAGTTTCTGAAGCTCTGGATTATACTGTACATGCAAACAGTTTACATAATAAGAATATTCAATTAATGCTTAATACTTACTCTATTTTAAATGATCGGATTATTTTGATACTAATGCCAGCTTACCTACAATACATACCTACTTTTGTATCCATATATTTCTTTTGTAACCTTAATGAAGTTTAAGAGACAAATAAATTTAAAAAAAAAGTTGTTTAGTTTGTTTCTCTTTATTTTAAGAACAAATACAATTTTTATATAATAATATTATAGTGGCAAGCAAACACGCTATATCTTTGAAACGATTGATCCTACGAAAAAAAGTGTATTGACCTTTTTTGTGTAGAATTTTATAAGAAATATTTTTGCCCATGACTATTTTTGTTGTTGCAAAAGTGATACTTTTCGAGATGATAGCAAAAAACTGAAAATCACCTCTTTAACCCCCCCCCCCCCTCCCAAAAAAAAAACCCCATGGCTCAAATTGCTCGAACTTTTCAGGATTTACTAAGGGCATCTCAAAGGTCTCCACAAAAAACCAGCTTTCTCGTAATTTTTTCTTATTTTGGCCTCAAATTTGTCTTTATTTACTGGGGTAATAATACAGCAAATATTGGAATGCTTAAAAAACTGTTAAAATTTTGTAATATTATTTTACCTAAATCATTTTAGATGTGTCTATTTATAATGTTTAAATAAACTGTATGTAGATCCGGTGGGCTAATTTTGTAGTAGACGTATTTAAAAATAATCTTCCCTTATATATTCCAGTCATAAACATGTTCGTCTCATTAAACCAGCCGCTGTAGAGCTAATTAGCAGATTAAAATTGAAAATATTACTTCCGTCTCATATTCTCAGATTTATATGAAAATATAAACATTAAAGCGTGTTCAGTTTTCAGCGGCAAAAAACGCTTTTTCTCCATATCCGTAGCAACTAACGTATCTAATGTGTGCTCCAAAGACTGTTAAGGGATCAGCCAGCGTCATTAGCACAACTACGTTGTGCATAATTAATGCTAGTGTTGGTGGAAATGGGGTTTAGCCAGACCCCAAGGGAGCAGTAACATATTTAAACGAATTTAGGGACATCGAGTTGAAAGACACAGGCGGGGAATACGTAAAAATGGCAAGTTATATGATGTATGAATTTTTAAAAATTTGCTTGGTGCTGGGAATCACTGCATGAAGATTATTAGAATTAAACTTAAACTTCGATGAATTGTAGTTGTCTACTATCTTCAACTGAATTTTCCCCTGGGCTGAACAATAATTTAAATTTTAATAAAGTTAACGAATTGCAAAAAAAGATATACCTAATAGCCGCCACGGCAAATTCTTCATATTAACCGACTCTATGTCAGTGTTGAAAGCCCTTGAAAACCGCTCTCCTAAACTTAACAACAACATGATCATGTATGACATTATACATAAACATGATTTTTTGTCATCTAGAAATAAGTCAGTCAGTTCCATGTGTATTTTGACATAAGGCGGTTTTCTCTGTAACTTTATTATTTGGAAAGCCCTACATTTGGCTTTCCATACCATCGCTATGTATTGATAATCCAACGCACTCCTCCAAATTATGAGTCGCTGGGTGAATCCAAACTTGTTTTATACGAGAAACTGGCCTTGTGCATTTTCATTGATTTTTTGCCAATATTTGCTTATAGGCGCTACGCGCTTTTGCCATATTTGTCGGTTTTACCCTTTTTGGTATATTACATAGTTAAAATTTTATAGTCAGTCTTTAGTACAGGATATATAATGACTATACATACCTCCATGGTCAATGTCTTCGGCGGAGAAATAAAAGAATTAAAATAATTTTGTAATAATATATGGTTTATTTTTCCTTGATAAAAAATTATACGTTTATTTTTGGTGACCATTATGTACTTTCACTCTCATACCCTGAACCAAAACATTTTCCTAAGTGAAAATTCGGCGTTTCTTCGAATTTTCACCAGGTTGTGCCTAATATCTTAACGATTCTATAAGGGTCCTTTTGGGCCACTTTGTGGCTCTGAAGCCTTTCAGACTTGTATATTATGATCGAAAATGCCCTTAAATTAGTATACTCTTTGCAAAAACGAAGAGTATATTGTATTTGATCGGCACATTTCAAAAATCGTAAATATCGCTCGTAGAGAAAAAAATTTCATATCATTGTGTTAGTGAACGAATTCTGAACAACTTTCAAAATGTCCGTCCGTCCGTCCGTCTGTCCGTCACGTTTCTTGTAAGCACGATAACTTAAGAAAGAAAAGTCCGATTGTATTGAAATTTCGAAAGTAAGTTAGTGTTAGCTAGAGGAAGAACCATATTGTTTTTGAAGAAAATCGATCAGTGAATAAAAAGTTATTAATTATTTAATTTTTTTTAAAAATTCTCTTAATTTTTGTCGCTTGTACTTAAATAGAAATCTTGCGAAATGTTATCTCCATAAACTTTTGCCTTGCAATTCAAAGATTGTGTGTTCGAATCCCACACAGGTTGGATATTTTTTTCTTTTTTTTTTTCATATAATTTTTTTCACAACAAAGGTGGTATCCCAAAATTTAGGATATCCAAAAACTAACATTATTTACAAGAGAACTGCGAAGAGTATCCTATAGAAGTGTAACAATTATATAAAAAGCTCAGTAAATTGGCGAAGAGTACGTTTTTAGCTTGTTATTTTATTTTATTTTTTTTTTTACCTAAGTCGAATTTTTATTTTGGCTTCAACCTAGGTCAATTCTGGGAAGTTCTACAACATGCTCACAGGATTGGAGATATTATTCTATGAAGACTTGATAGCTGTATCAAATAAAGGGATGTGTGAAAAATGGCAAACTTACTGGACAAATATTCTTATAACGAAAAATGGTTTGATATATCCTAACGTAAAGAACCAACCATTATATAAAACAATCAATCTAATGCACTTTGACGACTCTCCCCTAAGCACATGTGACAACGAACCGATAAATGGAATAAATAAATTGATAAATCACATATTCTTCAGATGTGGATTGTAGAAATGTACCAGTTTCTTACAAAAATTGTAGATTTATCTCTAATATTCCCAACGAACATATCAAACATGGTAGCAATAATTAATTAAAACCCGTCATTGTGAAAAATTGTTCTAGACAAAAAAAGTGTGAAGGCCATCGAATCGCACTTTCAATACTTAGATGTGTATAGTCTATCAAAATTAAGATTTCCATTTTGTTGTGTAAGTACCTATTAGTTATTTGACCCAATTGAAACGAAGTTTTTTCCCTATGACCTAACACCCCATTTTGAGCCAGTTGTAGATGTGCTAAAGAATTGAAATTTATCACTATGCAATGGCTCCATACCAATGGGAAAAATGTAAAACCCTTGACTTAGAGCATATTGAAATACCGGGTATGCGGACGTGAGAAATAGGTATTTCTCACCAAGAAAATTCAAATTTTGCAGCAGAGCGACAAATAGATCTATATATTCCGGTATGGCACTGATCTTGAAGACATGATGTGAAGATGAGTACAACTTTTTATTCACCAGAAATTTAAATTATAGATATTAAATCTCTATTAAATTTCATTATTCCACACCACATAGTGACTGCATAAATTTTACAAAAGTACCATTATTGAAGCGCCTTTTTGCCCTATGCGTCCGCCAATGCTGAAACTTTCTTATTCGTGTCATACTAGCATTCCTTTTTATTATAAAAATGTATTTGCTAATAATCACCATAAATTTACCGAGTACTATGTATAACGGAAATTAAATATTGATTCTATTTTAAGCTTATTTTACTTCGGACATTTTTCGCAACTTTCCCGTTATTATGTTATCACTTGATACTTTTTCTCCCTCTTATTCCTGCAGCGTAGTTTTATAAAATCCAAGTAAATATAACGCTGGTATACAGCAAGAGTTTTCCGGGACGTAAATTTAAATAATTTGTTTTATACTCCCTCCAAAGATGGGATGCTTGTATTACTGTTTTAGATTTGATTTTTACTAACATGATTTTTGAAACTCCGTATTATTAATGAATTTTTAGATATATGATAAATAATTGATGAATCTGCAAGCGTGAAGGAATAAAAATTATACTGATTATTTGACTCATTAACGTGATAGTCAATGAAAGTCCTTTTTTGACTACACTGCACTAATCAAATGTTATTATTAGATCGGGTTTTGACAGTACCCACATGAAAAATTTCTTCTCTAGCTCATTGCTAATTGTTAACGTAACTTGTAAATTGTAGTATTGTATTATATACGTAGTAATATAATAATATAAACATAATATAAACACACCACATAAGTTGACAACTCCCAATTTCAAAGCCAAGGCTATGTGGATTGTATGGGCTAGGGACCAGTTAAACACAGCTTTCAATGGATTATAATGTGATTACAAAATAATTAATCACAAATAAAATTAAATACAAATGCCTACCGAGCAGGCAAATCAATTATTTCCTGTTAAACACAAATGTAGGTACGGTACGGTAATCCATCACAAAATAAAAACACGTTAATAATTCGGGAAATCAAAACTATGTATTTTACATTACAATAATTCATAACACTTATTCCACCTAAACTCTCAAAGTATGAATATCCTCTGCTTAACTAAACAACCGCAACTTAAATTGAAAATAAGAATGAAATAAGTAAATATATGTCAATAAACACTTTATATAAGAATTCTTGTATATTACACTGTTTGATGTGTGATTCTATGTATGTATCATTTAGCGTTACTGTTAATAGATGGCGGTACCAGAACCATATTTCATTTATCTTTAATCAACTTAGAATAGAACGAGGGCTGGACATTTGTAAATATGGTAGTGCTCTCTCTGTCTTTAAGTATAATGTGACTGGTCGAAGCATGCCTAAGAACTGTTTACAGTGAAGACTCTTAGCAGTTTTGGACCGATCTATGCATTACAATACCTATGGTTCAAGGTATATTGGTTTTTTGATTGTCATTACATTTAAAGTATGGCGAATTCCGTGGACTTCAAAGCTTCTGCAGCTGCGATTATTGAATAATTATACCTACTTTGTTTTTTATTAGATGAGTCGGTTTGGAAATACAGTTTTATGAGACGTAAATAATGAAATTGAATGAAATAAAAAATATTTTGAAGTTTTTGGTTCATGTACACACACTAAATCATAATTTTGTTCACCCCCTTTAATAATGGGGTGGGGGTGGTAATGGGGGTGGCTAATGCCAATTTTTTTTTTTGAGACCTTATACCTTCTCTTGTATATGTACAGCGTGATCTACCGTGATATGCGGAAAATAAAATGGTGTACTAGTCTTCAATGTGGGAAAGCCCCTGCAAAATTTTCTGAGGTAATTTAGTATATTAAATGATTAGTAAATTAGTAAATTTGCGAAGATACACTACTGATGTTGAGTAGGTCGGGAATAGGTCGACGAACTTACTTGTGAAAGAACGTATTGGAGTTGTTTACATTTCCTTAATTGGCATAAAAAGTGAAGCCGCCAAGTGCGGCAAAGCACCGATCAAAAAGACCCGCGTTTTTTGCTTTCGGTCGAACAATGAGGACACCGGCGTGTTATTGTAAATATCTCTTGCTATTGCAGAGTTGACTGGCCTAGGGTCATTATCTTTTCGATTTATTTCGCTATTTTTGTAGTGTGATTTGATTAAAACCAAAAAGTCACTTCTATCTTCTCCAGCTTTACTGTCAATAGTGTCATTCTCAAGTCTGATAAAGTTGTATGGTTGTACCGCGTTATGTCAGATTAGTTAAAGTCATTACACTACAAAAAAATAAGGTCATTTTTTTGGTCATTTTTTAAAAATTTTTCATTTTTTGACTCCTTTCGGTGGGGACAACCTACTGTTAAATTTTCCGCATGTCACGGTAGATCACGTTGTATACTAAATACCAATTTTATGGACTCATACCTGCTTGATTTATCTATTGACCCTCATTTACCCCAATTTACCCCCTTCAACGGAATAAGATGAAAGTATAATCTAGTTCCAGATCACGTTAAAATACATACGTGTACCAAATTTCAAGTCAATATCTTAAATGGTTCCAGAGTACTTAATAGTGCGCACAAAGAAAGTTACAGACAGACCGACAGACAGACATTTTTTTCACTCATTCTAAGCCTATTTGAAGAATAAAAATTTTCAATTTTTTTTTGTCGTTACTATACTTCCACTGGATGTGGAAGTAAAATTGAATTAAAAATTTGACATTTAAAATGTCACTTAGTGGTATCGATGTCTTCAGAAAATCATGTAGAATCCAAAAATGCAATAATATATAATTCCATTTGAAAATCAAAAGTTGGTACCTCTTCCGCTGAAACCGGAAGTAGAGACGATGCGTCACGTTTCTAGAATTTATGTGCAAAAATAAAGAAGAAATTGGGGGTATACCTTATTCGTGTTACATTCTGTATATTTTTTGTTCTCTAATTGAAATACACAAAAGATCAGTAATTTTAGCACGCACTCAGATCATCACAACTATATAATACTTAACATTTTGTTAAGGACGTCTAGGTTATAAAATTTGATAAAAAAAATTTATATCTAAAAATTTAGATAATAAAATTTTCAAATTTAAATCTCTGTGCATGAATTTATGATAACCCTAAATAAACATAAATTGATATTGGTATGGGACAGAGCAGAGCATTTAAGTTGACTAGTATATTTTGATTTTCAATATATTTGCTACAAATACAGTGTGTAGTGGCGGGCTAGGCATAGGGAGTAAGTATTACAACATCGCGTGTACCAGCTGGCTGAAATGAAATAACTGAGAGCTAGGATGCTTCGCCGACGGGCGAGTTTGCTGCTGCTGGATTGTCATATCTCTCGCGCTACGTGAATGTACATGCATAATCGGCAATTACACTCACTGTATAAGTCCTTTGCTGTATATAACGTGGATAAATAAACATATATATATCTATCTATTGTTGTTAGTGTTTACTTTCGATGATGCTGTACCGCGATAGCAGTTCTTTAAAACAACAAATGTACATAATAACAATTGTTGGTACGGGCAATCACAGATTTGTCTTGACTATATTCGTATCTCGATACGAAAATTTGTATTACGCTAGTTGAGGTTTGTTAGTTCCTTGTTTATTAGATGTTAGGCAAGTAAAAAAATTTCTACTCTTCTTAAGAGGAGACTTTCAGCAGAATTTCCAGGTTGAGAGTAGCTGATCTCCTCCCGTCGGAGATTGACCTTGGTCGCAGAAATAGGTCAACGTTACTTGTGGTGTGTGACTTGTGATGGTGTGTTAAGTAAATGATTAAAAGAAACAAGTGTTGGTATAGAGTATCGTGGTAGTATTAACAATAATGTCAGTTTTTTAAATCATGATCAAATTTCAAAATAAAATTTTCTATAAATTAAATGGCATACATTTTGAATAATGTGGAATAAATTACCAGTTAGTTAAACGTTTAATTTTACATAACAGTATCAGCAATAGTGGTTTCTGGCATTGCATGTATGATTTGAAACCGAAGGGTAATTAATCACGGTGTAATTGTACGATTAAATTTAAATTGCACTTGCATGCATAAACACTTGTAGATCAAATTCTTTGTTACGCATGCCGCGCCGGCTCGTTTCATATCAATAGTTAATTATTTCCTACGGTATTGAAATTTGCAACAAACACCGTTGTAGTTATCTCGACACATTAGATCGAAATAGAAAGGTTTAGAAAACAGATAATGCAGGTAATGTAATTATTATTATTAATTATAATTATTATTAAGGATACACTGGTATGGTCCGCCGGACAGACCACTTTTTTTATTTTGGGGGTGTTTTTTGGGGTTAAGGATGAAAAACGAGCCAATCTTACAGTTCTGGCTTCGGATTTCAACGGATTTCAACATATAAGGATACACTAGTATGGTCCGCAGGACAAATCATTTTTTTTTTTTTTGGGGTGTGCTTTTCGGGGTTAGAGGTGAAAAACGAACCAATCTGTCAATTCTAACTTCGAACCCGGATGTATGTCACCACCGAACCAGTATGTCAAAATACATAAGTATACACTAGTATAGTCTGCCGGACAGACCACTTTCTTTTTGTTTTGTGGGTGTTTTTTGGGGTCAGGGGTGAAAAACGAGCCAATATGACAATTCTGATTTCGGGGTCAGTTTCAGTAGGTTCAAATACATGAGGATACACTGATATGGTCCGCCGGACAGACCATTTTTTTAGGGGTGTTTTTTGGGGTTGGGGGTGAACAACGAGCTAAACTGGTCTGGTCCGTCCAACAGACCACTTTTTCTTGTGGGGCTGTGTAATTGTTCAGAATTGTAAGAAAATTATCAGTTAGATAACTCTATGAGTCAGTACTACAACCATGTTGTAAAATGTACCCCCAAATAACTATGGTTTAAGGACATTAATGCCTCTAGAAAATTCATCACTACAATTTGCAGAATAAAGTTCGGCCACGCTTGCTTCCCAATACATCTAAATGAAATTAGAGTACTTGACTCAGATATTTATAGTACATACTAAAGTTGATCTGGATGATATTTTCTTTAGTTTTTAGAATAACCAAATGGCTACTAACGTTACTTAAAAAACTTAGCTGATATTAACGTTCCTCTTCCAATTAATGCTATTCATCTATCGTCCCTTAAAAATATGCCAATCTACAACGTGTCAGTTAATTGTCTGCCCATTTGCTTTAACTGTCATCGATCTATTTTTAATTAGGTTAGTTTCGTATTCCAATTGTCTTTCCTATTGCGGTATATATCCTGATTCCGTGGTCTACCAGTATAAGATTATAACAGAAAAGGTCCTGAGAGGCTCCTTGATGAGAAGAGTGTCCTTTTAGATCATCCTGTGTTTTATATACTTGTGTTAGCTTAATTTAGGGAATTAAAAATATACATTATGCAATGGGGTATTTTCCTATTTTTTTTTTATTGAATAATATCATAGAATATGTACAAACAAGCCTTCCAATACAAATTTCCGCGAAAATAATTATCAATTTTTTGAGAAAACAGAAGTTAAAACAAGTGGAGCAACAGGTGTTTTAAATTGGTGACGTAGGTAGTTTGGCCGATGACGTAGCTGGACTGTATGGATTTGTTGATAGAATGGTTTTATACAAAACAGTGTGGTGTTGAAATTCCTTCTCTAGTTCTAGCAAAGATAATTGAAGAAAACAGGAGTATAAACAGGGTGTCTACCAACCGGGAAAATCGGAAAAACCGGGAAAATAACGGGGATTTAGTCCAACCGGGAAAAAAACGGGAAAAAGACGGGAATTTCAAAAAGTAATCGGAAATTGCAAACGTCGGCTAATATGAGGATACACAGTGTTTCCAACTAAGTCGGCACCATATGGGAAACTGGGTCTGGTATGGTTTAAGTACGTCCGATTTTAACAATTTTCCAATAGGTTTTGAAAAGAACATGGTTAATAAAGCACATTTTGAAAAAAAAAATTTTGGGTGAACCATAAATTGTTGAAAAAAAAAATTTTTTTTTTGGATGAACCATACAGTGTTAAGAAAAAAATTACGAAAGTTACGGGACCTTTGGGAGCGAAATTGGGTGCTGGGTGGGGAGATAGTGGCATATAATAATGGAAAAGATGGTCAATACAGTTGTACAACGTAATAGCAGTTAATTAGCGACCTCCGACCTCCCGTGCACAGCACTAATTGGAAAAGAAGAAAACCACGAATTGAAATTAATGCTTTCTCTTTTCTTGTACTTTTGGAGCTATGACTGATAATATAATTAGAAAAATCTGCTTCTCGTTCATTACTTTTTCTTTATTGTTTGTACTAGTCTGTTATATTGAAGCTTGGAAAAAGCGGGGAAAATCGGGGAAAAGTCCGGGAAAAAGTCGGGAATTTCCACGTCCGGATTTGGTAGACATCATGTATAAAGCTTATAGTCTAGGTGCCCGCGTACATAAATGCAATTTATACATATCCTCGTATGACTTCTCGTACGGCATAATTGCGCCTAGTCTATCACTTTTTTCATCTGCGAAAATTTTCGTAAACGTGTTATATTATGTTTAGGGTGGTAGACACCCTTAACGTTCCAAAATTTTTGTGGGACAGTTTGTAGAAATATATAGAATATATATGTAGAATACAATTCTCAAATTGTCCGACAAAATATATTTGCCGATTTTCCAGTCCGACGCGACGCGTGGAAATCGTATTTTTCATGCCGAGGAGGAACGCCGCGTTTACGAAAATTTTCGCAGAGGAAAAAAGTGATAGACTAGGCGCAATTATGCCGTACAAGAAGTTATACGAGGATATGTATAAATTGCATTTATGTACGCGGGCACCTAGACTATTATTTATTAAATCAATCTTAATATTTTTATCCACGAAATTTAATTTTCTCATGTAAAAAATAATAATAGGCGGGAATTATTAAATATTTTAAATAATTTTTAATGCCGATTAGAGTTTTAAAAACATTTTTAACAAAACATGACAACAATGTCAACAGCTAGTCAAATGACAGATGTGTTCTAACGTCGCCGTCGTGTTGATTTGAAGCATTTCAGTTTCTTTCATCGAGGTATTTGCTGTAATTTACAAATAGTAGATAATGTCATTTAAAAGGTATTTTATAAAAGTTGTGGAAACACAAATAGAAGTGCTTCGGAAAAAAAATTTGTAACTGTTCCGAAAAAATTGATATTCGAAGAACTTGGTGGCAAACAATAAATAAATCTAACCAATATATCTCTCTCACTTGTATTGTGATAAGAATTGTCAGCTGGCGGCACGCAAGAAATGTTGCCACATAATCCTCACCGTAAGTTTTGTTTACATTTTTAAGATAACTTCTACATAATAACAAATATAAATACCTTTTAATTCCTTCTAAATACATGTGTATAATATTTATTGATATTCAAGATATTGAGAAAAATAGAAGTGTCATATGTAAATAATGTAAAGTAAATATACAATTTGGCATTCATATAAGTTAGTTACAGTCTAAGCGAAAGTTGTCTATGATTGGTTAAATTATTTCCTGCCAAATAAAACATTTGAAATCTGTGTCTTGACGGGCGTATTCTTATTTCTTATTTTTATTTAAGAAATTATTGTTGTGGTTTAAATTGATTATGCAGTAATTGTTAAAATAATAACTTTACTTGATATATATCACCAAAACTGAATTTAAAAAAATGGAAAATACCCCATTGGCTAATGGACAAAGTCTAAAGCCACTAAAAAATCATATTCCATACATTTGTTTCCATTCTATATGAATCTTATCTCTTCGGTAGCCCAAATTTTCTTCGACATTTTTATGAACGTAAATATAAAAATGTTAAATACTTGATTGAATTCGAGAAAAATGTTACTTATTTTGGAATATATCGGACTTCTGTAAATTTACTTACTATTATTAATCTAGAAGACACACACGCACATGCTCTTGCGCACGAACAGAACCATGCGCAAATACAAATAAATTACGAACTATTCGCGGACAGTCACCAATGAACAGTGTTTTGTTTACTGAAGGGTCATTTGCCGTGGACCATGCCTTAAACTCGAGTTTAAAATGTTGGGATTTATTTAATTCATTGGCTCTATGGAAAGTTTACAGAGACCTAGTTGATTCAAGTGTGATTGTTTTTGCCTTGTCTTTTTCAATACCACGTAAAAAGTAATGTGTCTGATACGCCACTGTTGCAAATTAGATTTTCGTTAGTCTGTGCTGGCTTATAATATTTGTTGTGTTAGTTGTGAATGTAGTGGAATATGATTTATTTGTCCTATATTATTCACTGCTGTTCAAAATTGCACTTAAATTACTAAATTCATGAGCATTGGATTTAATCTGTAATTTCATTATTCAGGATATTAACGTTCGGCGCTGGGAATATTTATTTGAAATTGTATATACCAACATTCAAATCTGATGTTCTAGATGTTATATATGTACACTGTACAGTTTGGCTCGCTATTGACATAGCTAGGCTTCATTATTCTGTGATGCTCCTCGAGATTTAACTCAATTATGTAGAAACATAACGAGATAAAAATAACAAGCTGGTAATTTCCATGTGAGCAGTAAATGATATAATAATTATGTAATATTTATGAAACTGCCCTTATAATATACGTAGTGTAGTAGTCGATTTCAATTACCACAAAAGGTAGCTAATGGCTAATGATGTATGTACAAGGTAAGGTGTCCCAGCTAAATAATCGATTTAATCGTCAGTAATAATTCAAAATGGAATACATTTCACAATAATATTCTGTCACACTATTTCAACCCTTGGCTCCCACAACTCTATTTTGGAAATTTTCAAATAAATGGTGTATTTGGCTCAAGTTTCAACAATAGGAAATTGTTGAATCTTGAGACAAATTTCGTACCTTGTTTAACGAATCTACTCCCCTTGTCCTACTTAGGAGAACGGTATTAAATAGTAAATTCAAATCAGCTCCCCATGTCCTCGTGCCTGTCAGTACATAATGTAAATAAGATAGCCATTTGACATGGAAACCTAAAAATAGTAATAAATTGATTTTCATAATTTTAAATAATTGGGCTTGCGACCACTAACGCTACTTCCAAGGACAGTTCACCAAGAGTGCGTTTTTTTATAAACGACACCTCACGAATTATAGGTGTAATTTAGGGAACATGGGATTTTTATAGTATTTCGGTATGTTGTACTACTAAGCCATGTCATAAATTATTACTGGGTCTAATTATATCTTACTTCAAGAGAGCTAAATTAATAATAATAATAATAGAAATAACGCACGGGATTAATATGTTGCAGAAGATGTCTCCGGATATCTGGCGCCCTCCGGTATTAAATAACCTATCCGTGGTAATGCTGAGCTCTGCCATATTTCTGGCTTTATTTCCCTTCCTACCCGTGAGAATTGAAATAATAAACCGTTTAAACAATGAACCAGAGGTACTGGTCTCAATGGGAGTAATCGCTCCAATGAGCGGCCGCAGTAGCAGAAACTCTCTTCGAGCGCGTCATGTATAGACACCTTAATTCTACCAATAGCTGAGCTTAATCGAAAGGGATGCATGAGGAGATTATACGAGCCTAACATCAAATAAACGGAAAAATGCATAA
The DNA here is from genome assembly GCA_936432065.2 of Rutpela maculata. Taxonomy (NCBI): domain Eukaryota; kingdom Metazoa; phylum Arthropoda; class Insecta; order Coleoptera; family Cerambycidae; genus Rutpela; species Rutpela maculata. The sequence goes on along the minus strand of OW386293.2, from coordinate 76,159,460 downwards.
TAGAGGAGTTAAACACTAAGCTAAAAAGTGGCAGACGAAAGTCGCGCATGAACCTATGCAAGCAGGTATTCCTCTAAAACCTGAGGAAGTTAAAATATTTAGAGCTAAATTGCGAAGGCATAGCATGAATCGGTTGAGCCGGCACATGGATAAGCAAGTGGACTCTCTTTTATAAAGAGTTACGATATCAGGGAATGTCTAATGACTTGACGTTTGCTTTCCTGAAGTCGGCAGGGTTAAGGTCGAAGACCGAGGGTTTTGCATTGGCGTGTCTGGATGAAGCAATAAATACTGGGATATTCTAAAGGAAAATGTCCTATGCGGGGCCTGGAATTCATATTCTGAGACACGAACACACATATAATTGTCAAGTCCCGTTCATGCAGTCTCATCATATATTACCAGACACAACGTAGCTCCTGGGATGGTCTACTCTACCGTATTAGGCACGCTTATGGTATAGACCAAGAATCCATCTTGCCAGGTTTCTTAAATAATCTTGGAGATATCATACCGCCTTTTCCTAAAGAACCTGACATCGTTCGTGCCTGTGGGTCTGTATCCACGCCACTGGCGGTCAAAATGCAAAAGACAACTCTGCTGGGTTCACTCTAAGTTATGAGACAATACGAGGCTGCGTTTTAGAAGGCGCCAATATCACACTAAGTCTCAATCGCCCTTTTTTAGATTCTCAATTTTGGTCGCTCCTTCAGAGGGTAGCTTCCATGAAAGAGATTTCCGGAACCTCGTATACATGAACTTTTTTCGATTTTTTTTATGTAGAATCACTCCTGTAAATCCAGAATCATCCCTATATTAAAGATATGCAACTCACAAAAATGACAACGAAATTGTTTTATTCAGTTTTTGTCAATATGAATCCTGCCAATTGATCCCCAATTATTTTGGTTCGTTAATTCAGCGCGATTAGCATAGTAAATTATACATTAATTAAAATGTCTAATATACTAATACGGTTAATCTATCCCACCGACAGAATAATCAAAACAAAATTTAATATTAATGACAGCATAATGCCGTGGAACAGGTAGTTAAAACCACACTAATTAAAAATTAAATTAACTTCATTGAACCAAACGACATCTGTATTTATTAGTAATACTACAGCGTACATGCTCGTAATATTAAAAAGGTGTATCACAGTAATAACCGCTGGTGAAAGCACGCATTGCTCGCATTTCATTTTACGGGCGCACAAAAAAAATGGGGCAAAACCCGACCTGTGTGACAATAATATAATAGCAGATTAAAAAGTCTTTACGAATGGCACTTTTTAGCAACTGTGTTCTATCTGCGTAATGGAACAGTGGTGTTGGCGGCTTTGTAAATCTGAAAAGACCGCACTACCTCTGATTAAAGCGCCAAGAAAATAGAAATTATTGTTGCAGGCGTTTGACAGATAATCCGCCTGACTTCTTAATTTATGTTCAGATTCCCTTTTTCAATCTAATTTATTTTCTTTTAAGCGATTTCTTGATTTGCATTAAATTGCGATTTCTTAAATCAATATAATGGCTTCACTATTCATAATATTAGGTACTATTGCACAATCCGTCGCGTCGGGTGTGTACTCTATTCTCTCTAAGTATACCAGCACTCAGTTTTGCTGTTAAAAGTCATTTCTAATGGGCTAAGTCTGTAAGAAATCGATTTTTGTTATAGTTTTTTGAAATGGAAAGATTCTACTCTAAATAAATTGATTTAAACTTTCATTAAGTCCTAAAATTACTATTTAAGATTGAAATACATCTCCGTTAGTTGGTCTGTACGTACGTATGTAAAGTGGAAACACTCTACAGGTCGCAGTTCTTAACGAATCCACTTGATTTTTTCTCTATTCACTTGGTCTATTATCAGAATAGAACCCTATTAAATTTCATAATGATCCGTCAAGTAGTTTTTTTTTTCGAGGAGGGGAAACCCACACGGGCTGCCCATCGCTGAAATGGGTCTGAGTGTCAGACTTTAACTAACTAAAACCCCTCCTCCTGGGGCTCGTCTGTAAAAAAATATTCTGAGGGAACTGCAGCCTCCTGGGCTTATTGTGCTCTCCCTGTCTTAGTTTTCACTGTTCGTTTTAATATTCCTGTATCACTGACAAGGTGATACATGTCTGAAAATGGGCAAGTTTTGATGGTTCCGGGTCTGTTTGTGTTTGCCCTGTGCGGTCCAATAACTCGCGTCATGTATAATATGTTCCACAGTTTCTGGTGCCTTACCGCGCCCCTCAAAGTGACCCCAAAGTGTCTCCTCAGAAGACCTGTTATGGTTCCCAACTGGATCCTGTTCTTTGTGAGTAGATCTTCAGTTTGTTATGAACATGGTCCATTGATAAGTGTTTTCCCATGTCGATTTTCTGGAATATCTCTTCAGTAGTGTTTGTGTTTACTTTTAAGCCAGTCTTATTACCCTTCTCTTAATTACCCTTCTGGCTGAGCCTTTTGTGATACCCAGCGTGGGTTCTGGGCCATAGAATATATCAGCTGCTCCTTGTCTAGCAAATTCGTCAGCTTTTTCGTTTCCCTCTATACTGGTGTCCCGGTAGCATATTGGTTATGCCTTATGTGTCTGCAGATTACGTTTATGCGTCCCGATACCCAGAGTAGTCTTACTCTGTTCAGCTCATCCAGAATTGTGAGCTCTTCGTGGCAGTCCCAAACCATTCTGGAAGACACCTTGTTGGAGGCTAGTGCCTTAAGTGCCGCTTGACTGTCTGATGCAATTGAGATCTACTGGTTCACATATCGTCGTTTGATATTCTCATGTACACACTCGAGTATAGACAGAATTTCTGTCTGGAACACAATGGAGTGCTGTCCAAGACAGAGACTTATACTCTTGGCCTTTCACCATGTATTCCTGCTCCAGCTTCTTAACTGTTATAAATAATTATTTAACAGCGTTACGAGCTTTCACGGGCTATTTCTTACGTTCTCGGCGTCTATTAGAAATTATTTTTTCGTTTAACTCGCTGTAACTAAAGAATGGAACAATGTACTTATCTCAAATATTTACCATGTTATCATCACTGCATATCTTTTAAGAAAATGTGTTAATATGAAGGTCTAATTTTAATAAGTGTAGGAAATATATATTTTATTCTAAGACTATGTCGATAAAAGATGATAATTTGCAGGGGCTTATATTGCAAGCGGGGAACTTATTTATCTGTCCAATTAAAAATAAAAGATGGAGGTAACTTTTAGTATTGAAAATAGTTCTGGGCGCTTGTATATGGGGCTCGTCATCACAAAAATGAAGGTACACGCGAAAGAATTTGTCGGTTAGCCGTTCTGTTTGAACGCTTTATAATACATAAACAAAATATAACCTAAGTTGGCTTTCAACGAAGGAACTCATAAATATTCTCGATAGACTATAATGGTCGATATGTGCTGACAAGTGTTTAGGGGTGTGGTCCCAAATGGTAATTTTATTTATTTTTCTAATTATTTATTGACCACTTTACATAAAATAAGAATAGTACCTACTGAGTGCTATTATTTAGAGATCACCACCTTCTAATGCTGCCAACAACTGGGTTTCTTGCAGTTCTGTTGCCATTTTTCGTATGCTCGTATCGGCTGTTAATGTTCGAAATTCATGAAGGAGTCCATCGCTTCCACGACATAACAAACACGCCATTTTGTTACTCGCTTCACGCCGGGATCGTTTCTCCACAGTTGTGCTGCCTCCTGAAGTATTACTAGCGTCTAGTCCCCGCATATAACTTTCGGGGCGACATGCGAAGTTTGATAAACCAACTGACGTTTCAGTTTCAAATCATCCTAACATTCCTAACTAAGCTCTATTATTGTTGTCACAATGTCCACCCAGCCATCTGTTAATAAGTGATAACTTGTAGTGATGTACTAATAGTTACAAAGGATTTTACAATTTACGTAAATATGTGAAGAAATATCATCCGCGAACAAATTGGAAGTAATAGCACCTTTAAAAGTGAAGAACTATAATTACTTCCACATCCAGTGGAAGTATAGTAACGACAAAAAAAATTTTTAAAATTTTTATTGTTCAAATAGGCTTAAAATGTCAAAAAACGTCGAGATTTTAAGTTTGAGCGAAAAAAAATTTTCTGTCTGTCTGTCGGTCTGTCTGTCGGTCTGTCTGTCTGTCTGTAACTTTTTTTTTGTGCGCACGTTTACTCTGGAACCGTTTAAGGTATTGACTTGAAATTTGGTACACGTATGTACCTTAACGAGATCTGGAACTAGATTATATTTTCATGTTGTTCCGACAAAGGGTTGGGGGGTAAATTGGGGTAAATTTGGGGTAAATGGGTAAATCAAGCAGGTAGGAGTCCACAAAATTGGTATTTAGTATATACAAGAGAAGCTAAGGTCTCAAAAAAATTTTTGGCATTAGCCACCCCCTTATTAAAGGAGATGAAAAAAAAAATGTGATTTAGTGTATGTACAAGAACCAGAAACCTCAAAATATTTTTTTACTTCATCCACCCCCACTACCCACTACCACCCCCTATCATCACCCCCACCCCACTACCGATGTGGGGTATCGTTTTATGGGTTTTTGGGGTAGAGGATTTCAAATATTATGTTATTAAAGTTCCATAAACAATTATTTCCACATACACAGTTTTTTCGTTGTGAGTGACTTGGATAGAGAATCTGGATGTGGAAGTAGTGTTTCCTTGGGCAGCGGTTTTTTAAATGCGTCGATTACAATAAAAACTTTAGTCTTAAGCCAAATTGAAAATATCACATTAAAAAGATACACGCTTGTATTACTACCTTGCCCAAAAAATGTGCATTATGTGAATTTGTGCCAACATTTAAAAAAGATTTTTACAAATTTATTACTTCCACGTCCAGTGGAAGTATAGTAACGACAAAAAAATTTTTAAAAATTTTTATTGTCCAAATAGGCTTAAAATGTCACGAAACGTCGACATTTTAAGTTTGAGCGAAAAAAAAATTTCTGTCTGTCGGTCTGTCTGTCTGTCGGTCTGTCTGTCTGTCGGTCTGTCTGTCTGTCGGTCTGTCTGTCTGTCGGTCTGTCTGTCTGTCGGTCTGTCTGTCGGTCTGTCTGTCTGTCGGTCTGTCTGTCTGTCTGTCTGTAACTTTTTTTTGTGCGCACGTTTACTCTGGAACCGTTTAAGATATTGACTTGAAATTTGGTACACGTATGTACTTTAACGAGATCTAGAACTAGATTATATTTTTCATCTTGTTCCGTCGAAGGGTTGGGGGGTGAAATGGGGTAAATTTGGGGTAAATGGGTAAATCAAGCAGGTAAGAGTCCATGAAATTGGTATTTAGTATATACAAGAGAAGCTAAGGTCCCAAAAAAATTTTTGGCATTAGCCACCCCCATTACCACCCCCACCTCCTTATTAAAGGGGATGGAAAAAAATTGTGATTTAGTGTATGTACAGGAACCAAAAACCTCAAAATATTTTTTTGCTTCATCCACCCCCCACTACCACCCCACTACCGATGTGGGGTATCGTTTTATGGGTTTTTGGGGTAGAGGATTTCAAATATTATATTATTAACGTTCCATAAACAATTATTTTCACATACAAAGTTTTTTTGTTGTGAGTGACTTGGATAGAGAATCTGGATGTGGAAGTAGTGATTCCTTGGGCAGCGGTTTTTTTTTGTGTTTTTTTGCCATTATTTAATCAATTTACACTCCACATTTTCATTTTATCAAGTTCGAACTTTTATTTTAAATGCTCCAACCTTAATGACTATTTTCTCACGACAGTGTCAGGTAAAATCTCAGATATGTCGATTTTATTGGTATATTCTTGCATATCGTATCTATTATAAGATGCATTTCTGTCTTTGAAAGAAATGACAGACAACCAAGAATACGCAATATCCAATTCTTAACACAGCAGTGTGACTGCGCATGCGCGCCCCGAAAGTTATAACGCAGGGGCTAGACGCTAGTGAAGTATTTCCCCGCTATTTAGTTCTATCCAAGTGCAAATTGCTGAACTTGACATAAGAAGATTTGTGCCATGCACCATGGTTTTGGACCAGTTCATCTGCACTCATGTCGCTTCTAAAATTTAGTTTCACTGGCAATGACTCCATGCTTCTAAACTCATTGATATTGTTCAAGAAAGACCGGTATGGAGTTGTCTTGTCTTCGATTCCATATGCATTGAGTGGACATTTTAGACGTTGAAGTTGTTTTCTGACAGATCATGCACTTGTTCCAATCCATCTTGTATTACAATTCAATCTGAAGCAAAATAAAAAAAACATATTAGAAAATGTGAACACACCGGACAAAACAGTTCATCGGTAAAGAGTTTTTAATTGGTACATATATTAGAGAATAAATATATAGTGTGATACATTTAAAAATTGTGTAGTTGTATTACTTTACCCCAAATATGTATACTTAGACACCAAGTTTGTGGTCCTAAGTGATTTAGAAGCCGAGATATTGATAATATACCTATATTTCAAAATGGCCGCTATAAAATCCAAGATAGCCGACGGAGGAGTTGGTTCCTATCAAAAATTGAAAGCTACATAATGTACCTAACTAGTACCTGAAAAAAATTTGGTGCTTTTGTCCGCTGTGTCCACATCTTCATGAGAAGATGCCCTACTAGTTAGTTTGTTAGTTTGTTAGTTCGTTAGTTCGTTAGTTCATTAGCTTGTTAGTTTTTTGGTTTGTTAGTTTGTTAGTTCGTTAGTTCGTTAGTTCGTTAGTTCGTTAGTTCGTTAGTTCGTTAGTTCGTTAGTTCGTTAGTTCGTTAGTTCGTTAGTTCGTTAGTTCATTAGTTCGTTAGTTCGTTGGTTCTTTAGTTCGTTAGTTTGTTAGTTTGTTAGTTATTCCTTAATTTTACTGTATCCCAATAAGAAACAGAAAAATTAAGAAAATACCACAACCAACATTTAGACAATATTTAGTTATTCCTATTTTTAGTACCTGGGAACAGTGAGCGCAGTTCAGTATGGGAAAAAAGTACCTGATTTTAATGTGAGCGCAATTCGAGTGGGACCCTCATTAATGTGAGCGCAATTCGAATTAAATATTAACCTTAATAAAAGTGTTTATAGACCATTCAGAGATGTTCTTTGCTTATCGCTGTATAATTGTATAATCCTTTGGGCTATAAATATAAACAGAGAGTTAATGAGGGAAATAATAAAAAAAATATCTGTTTTAACCTCTTTAGAGCAAATCACTTTTTTGTATGTCTAAAAAGGAGTTATTCGGGAGTTTTTGCACACATTATGTATGTAGCGACGTATATTTTATTCATTATATTCAACAATGAGAATTATTAATCATAAAACAGAAGTTCAAACGAATAGCTCGAAAAAGGGCAAATATTCTCTCAAATATACATTTGTTTGATGAATACACTCCAAGAATTCTAAATTTGATTTTTTAGAATCGAGAACAAAGTTGAGTTTACTAGTATTTGGGATACGTATATCAGAACATAAGAAATATAATAATAATAGACCCATAACGCATCTGGCAATTATTTGATAAATGATGTAGTGCGAACGTCCCGTCCCGTCTTTCGCGTTAAATTATTTTTTCTCTACGTCAACACGCAATCTACAGTGTGTGATTCTGTAGTATCTCTGGTTCATTTATTTTACTTCCGAACGAGACTTATAAAGCGTAAAAACCTATACAGCATTCTGCATAAAACTATGTGAAATCGGACATAGCAGATTGCGAATACCTGTTTGATTAACATTTTGCGAATATGGCACAATTCACGTTTATCTGGTACTAATGATATTAACCACATAATCAATATATTTTTACACTGATATTATTCTTTAAATAAGTGTTCGCAATCGGCAACGCTCGACTACAACTGTAATTTGTTTCATAATAATATTATTTAAGAACACTGTCTTCAAAAAATAGGCCAATAAAAATTATGAAATAAAATTTCACTGTCGCCCTGTTAATTGTAAATTATAGATTGTTAAGTGGTCGCTTGGCTATGGGTTGGCCTTTCTTCACCTCGACCTAAAAGGTCTTTTGTGAATTACCCTGCAACTAGTTGTTGCCCAGGATTCCAAGACTTTTTGCAAAGCTTACGATTTTCCTGGGAGCTAATTTCCCAATGTCTTCAGGCGTTAATTCCGCCTGTTCTAGGAACTTTAGCCTAATGCGGATTAGTACTTTGCATTCACAAAGTATATGTTCCGCAGTTTCAGTTGCAGCTACACAGTATCTGCATTTGTCATCTTCTGCCATGCCCATATTCTTGAGCTGATATTTCAAGGGGCAATGACCAATTAGAAGGCCTGTGGTCAGCCTTAGGTCGGACTTTTTAAGTTCGAGAAGCCTTGTGGCATTCTTTGTTGAATAGGTTATAAACCTTTTCGCTTGTCTTTGGCCTGGAGTAGGACTTCTTTTGTTCCTTTTCCTATTTTAGGATCTCCTACGTTATGTATCCCTTAGATAAGCCACAGATCGATTGGGGTCCAAAAAATGGAGCTTCAGCCCCTTTTCTTGCGAGGCTATCAGCCAATTCGTTGCCTTCTATTTCCTCATGCCCTGGCACCCACATCAAGGTAACTTTGTTGTTTTTTGCCAGGCAATTTTTGACTCGAAGGTGTAGGACCTGAGAGCCTTTAATGCTGGCTATCTGAAAGTATATAGATCTTTGCCATTCGAGTGCCTCTATTTAGGCATTCCTGGGCACATTGATCTATAGCATAGATTTCTGCCTGGAAGATGATTGGAGTGTTACCAAGGGCTTTAGATAGCCTGCATTTAGGCCTTGCTACGCCCACACCCAACCCCTTCGTCCATCTTAGATCCATCTGTGTACCAGATGTGTGACTCTTTCTCCAACCGCAGTACCTGCTCACCTGACAGCTTTCAATCAGCACATCAAACGGGCAGTCAAAGTCATGTTTGAGTGGCATTGAGTCAGTGGGTTTGGTCATGGATTCGAATTGGATTAGCTCCAGAATCTTTAAGTGACCAACCTGGTCTGAATTTAAGTGCCTTAAGGCACTAAGTGCTGCCTCCTTCCTTACATACAAATGCAAAGGAAGTAAGCATTGCCTCCATAGCTGCTGTATGACACGAGCGCATTGCTCCTGTGGTCCTTAGACAGGCAAGGCGTTGCAATTTCTGCAAGTTTCCTTGTGCTATTTTTTGTTCTGTTTTTGGCCACCATACACATGATGCCTAGGTTTGACAACCGAAAGGTAGGACCAATGTATCATTTTTGGCATCAGACCTCAAGTCTTACCAAATAACCGTCGTTGCTGTGGTAAGTGTCCTTTCTAAGTGTGGGTTCCAGGTAAGTTTTTTGTCCAGGATTACTCCTAGATACTTGACTTCACTGGAAAAATTCAGTACTGTTCCTTTTAACGTAGAAGCTCTCAAATTTAGTTTTCACCTTTTGGTGAATGGAACAATAACTGTTTTGCTCCGATTGTCACCAAGGCCCTCTGACGAGCACCATTTAGATATTATGTTTAAGGCAATTTGCATGTGATTTGAGATCATAACCTCATGCCTGCCTCTAACAGTAACGACCAGGTCATCAGCATAGCCCCGAACGTTGAAGCCACAATTACTCAGCTTATGGAGGAGATCGTCGACCACCATTGACCACAGCAAGGGCGATAAGACTCCACCTTGTGTACAGCCTCTAACTGCAGTCACGGTAGCCGACTCGTTCCCCATATCTGTGGTAATTATTCTGCTTCTTAACATGGATTGTATCCATTTGATTGTTGGGGACTGTATTCCCCTTTTTTCCGCGTCTCTTTGTATGGATTCATAGGAAGTGTTGTCAAAAGTACCCTCGATTTCGCTTCTAATCTGTTGATCTATTATATATTTTCTCCATTATTTTAAGGAGAAAAGAGGTTAAGCTAATGAGGCGATAAGATTTGGGTTCATCTGGTGGAATATACCCAAGAGTATAGCTTCTCAGGCTTGGGATAAGTTCCTCAATTCCATGTTGGAGCAGGGCATGAAAAATACCATCCCTGCCTGGTGATTTAAAGGGCTTGAAGGTCAATACCGCCCATTTAATTGTGATAGGGGTGAATATTTTTCCAGCTAGCCTTTTTCCTTTCCTGATAGGACGGTGTGCAACCTCTTCCAGGAAGGTCTGTGGAAGTTCACCTTCGATTACATGGGAGCTGCTAGGGAAGTGAGTACTTAAAAGTACTCTTATGTTTTCCGGCTGACTCTCCGCATGTTGACCATCGGGCTTTTTGAGTAGCTCTATTCCATTTGAGTGGTCTTTTGCAAGGACTTTTTGTAGACGGACTGCTGGGACTAATTCAACTATCCCCTCACAGAACCGTCTCCATGAACTTCTTTTAGACCTTCTCAACTCTTTGTTGTACTCAGTGAGAGCTTTTTTATAGTCCTCCAAGTTTCCAGATTGTTTTGGCTCTATTGAAAGTTTTCCTGGTCTCAGCCCCAAGGCGGATTGCTTTTTGTTTGACGGGGCAACTTTTTTCATAACACGAGGTAATGAGGTATTGTAATTGGTACGAGTCTATATATAAATCCTCTATTGACTTTAAGTGTTCTTTGTAAACACTCAGTGAGTCAGTCTAGGTATTCTACACTCCTCGAAGCTTGTTACAGATGCCTCCAAGTCAAACCGAATATGTCTGTGATCCGACATTGAGGGCTCATCTGTAACATGCGGTTAATTGAATCTACCTAATATGGTAATCTGAAAGACACTGTATATTGCATTCGGTATCCTGTATATCGTATTGTGGTGTGTGTAATCAAAAACTTTAGTAATATTTTGCTCTAATATTATAAAAACCTGTCAAGGGCGAGTCAGACTTGCACATCGGGTATTCCGTACTGTAAACAATATACAGGATGCGCTATTTAACTTGAGACAGCCGTTATGTCTTGAAAAGAATGCATTTTAGAACAAAATGTTTTAATAAAAGCTGTTTGTCGCCGAGAGTTAGACAAAATGGTGATGTTTTGTCAATGAACAAAATGTATCTTTTTGTACGGAAAAAAATTTAAATCATTTGGGGTTTATTAGAATGTTATTTTTACTGCTGTGGCATTTTGTTGTCAGCTTGCTTGTAAGTCAATGGTTTAAAACTAAAACAAATATGATGATCAAAGTCAAAATTATATCACTATTTTTTTGCCCTCTGCAAAACATCATTCTATTTGAAACATGTGTTCTAAGTGTTCTAAAATGCATCATTTTCGAGATGCCTCAAGTATAAAGGGTAAGTTATAAGTATCTCTGAGATTTTAGATTATTTCAGAATTTTTGGTCTTAAACTTTCGGAAATAAAGGGAGAGCATGGAAAAATGAACATTTTTAATGAATATGTTAAAAAAGGATTTAAAAAATATATCTTTGTAATCTTTACATTCATATTATCTTGCAACCGATACCCCACTTGTCTATATAATTTTTTTAAAGCGCATATTTTCCCACAAAAAGGTATCCAGAAAATATTTGCGGAGCATAGACTCCTGATCTATCTGCAGAACATCAAACTCTAACTACATATGAATTTTGATGTTTCTAGCTATAATAATTTCGGAGATAGACGGCTATGATAGACAGACGAACAAACGAACAAACGTATCATCCTAGAAGTTTTTCGTCTTTTACTTTTAAGTACGAAACTCTAATTAAACATAGTTTATGGTGATCACACTATATGACAGACATGGCCCAATTTTAATAGGGAGTACTCTATCATGTTATTTTGTATATGTTATATGTTCCAAATTTGCAAAAAAAAATTTAAATATAACCGAACTTACCATGTTTAACGAGCATCCGCAAAAGGCAACACCCCATTACAAGTTTCATTTGTTTCTTAAAAATTTTATTAAAAATACCTAAATTGAAATATCATGTATCATCTAGTCTACGTAAAGTTCCTTCAAACCTGAAAGACATACTGTATATTATTGTTTTAATATCTACGTTCGTATCATTATGTGCTTAATCCAGGGACCGTAACCGAACCGAAACCGTAACCGAAAACCGCACCGTAATTACGATTTTTTTCTAACCGAAACCGAAAACCGAAATGAGAGATTCTGGAAAACCGAAACCGTAACCGAAAACCGGATTGGCGCTGCTTTGAAAACCGAAACCGTAACCGAAAACCGAAAATGGTGTACCTTAGGTAACCGTAACCGAAACCGAGCCGAAAAAAAATTTGTTTTCGGTCCTTGCAAGAATTAATTTAATTTTAACCGGAAAATTACGAATATTTCCTAATAACCGAAATAAATTTCGGTTTCGGTCCCTGGCTTAATCAAAACATTTTGCACTAAAATCATAATGAATATGATTTATTTAGAACATGGCAATTTGCATACCTCTGGTGGTCACCCTGTATGACGGATTTGGCCGTGTTTCAATAGGGAGTATTATGCCATGTCATTTTACATATATGTACCCAATTTGAAATAAGAAAATCTATCATTAGTTATCATATTTACAACAAACGCTCTATACACATAACAGACACGCAGACATTGTTCGATATTTGAATTCAGCGCATTGTGAAATGAATTTGTGTACAATTTTTTCTCTACTCTCTAAAAATTTTGTCCGGTAATAACATACCTATTTTATTTAAATCATAGAGGTATAATAAGATGTACAGGGTGATTCTTTTAAAGCGACCATTGGAATATTTCCCACTTGCAGATGAAATTTGAAAGTGCAACGGTTTGCAAGAACCGTTATAACTTTCTTCGTGTAGGAGATCCTTATTTGCTCTTTGGTACGTGGAAAGAATACAAGATGAGCTACTCTCTACAAAACAAATAGATTCCAAAATAGTATACCAAGTGTTTTATTTTTCACGTTACATTTTGTCAAATTCAAACCTCAAAATTTTTTTATTTCAAATGGAACACCCTGTATTTTTTTACATCAAATTATGTTAAATTAAATTCCCTTTTTTCTAGTATAAGCATTGTAGGGGTTAAAGTTACAACTTTTCGAAATATTGGCGATTTTCTTAAATGTCCAAGAATTTTTAGTAAAAATTGCCATTGTCAGTCATTCTCTTTTGTTAAAAAACGCCAGCATGTTTAAATTACCCCCACGAAGACTTTTAGGTTTGTTTATTATTTATGGAGAATGTGATAAAGTAATACCAAGAACATGTAACAAATTTGCTACTTGATACCCACAAGAACAGAAACCATCCACCATACACTGTAAAACGCATATTGGATAATTCCAGAATATTTGGCTCTGTCAAATGGCACGTGCCAAATTTTATTATGGCAATCGATGTAGAATTAAATTTGAGGTGGACTTATATCAGAATGTCCTATATCTGACACATGTACTTTTTGAATTATTCGCAAGTTTTTGTTGAAAATTATAATTTATCCAAAAAAACGTAGAAACCTATGAAACAACTGAAACAATAAAGTGGGTATCGAGTAGCAAATGTGTTACATGTTCTTGGTATTATTACTTTATCACATTCTCCATAAATAATAAACAAATCTAAAAGTCTTCGTGGGTGTAATTTAAACGTGCTGGCATTTTTTAACAAAAGAGAATGACTGACATTAATGATTGTTTCTAATCATGGGTAAGTTGATGGCAATTTTTACTAACAAAATGTAACGTGAAAAATAAAACACTTGGTATACTATTTTGGAATCTATTTGTTTTGTAGAGAGTAGCTCATCTTGTGTTCTTCCTACGTACCAAAGAGCAAATAAGGATCTGCTACAGGAAGAAAGTTATAACGGTTCTTGCAAACCGTTGCACCTGTCAAATTTCTTATAAAATGTCAAATATCTCCGAAACTGCTCGGTTTAGATATAGGGTGTGCTACATGTTTTGACTCGGAATTTTATGATCATTTCGAAAAGTGGAAAATATATAAATTATTATTTTCGGACTCGCAATGGTCGACTATGGTAGGGTACCAAATTTCAAATGGCTATCTCATCTGCAAGTGGGAAATATCCTAATGGCCGCCTTAAAAGAATCACCCTGTATACCTACACAATAAAATAATATGAATATATTATGTTTTCTGAAAATATGTCTTCTTTTCTGAAACAATAAAGCATAAAAATATACTTCATTCCATTGTTCTTAGTGTTCGACCGATAGATTTTTTTTTGCCAATACCGATATATCGGTATCGGCCGATATAAGATGCCGATACCGATATATATCGGCCATATTTTTTTTACAAAAATCGAAGTACTATAACTTTCTATATTTTACTTATACCAGAATTCGTAAATATCTGCAGTCAAGGCACATTATAGGTTCAAGAATTAGATCGTAGCAAACGTGATCATCGTAATTTCTGCGACTGAATCACTGATATGTATGTATTATACAGATCAGTGGACTGAATTTTTGTCAGCGCCAGCATCAAGTGTCTATAGTGAGCGAGTGTTTTCAGAGGCTGGAAACATATGTCAGCCAAAAAGAAATCGGTTAGGGCCTGAGAGAACAGGAGCTCTCATATTTTTCCACCACAATTTGAAAAAACTCAATTTTGATTATTAGTTTCTGGTTATTTTTTTTAATTATTAAGCATCTACATTCTGTTTGTTTTTTTATTTTTTGTGCTGGGATGTTTTTTGTTTTTTTTTATGGTTTAGTTAATTGTAATTTGTTGTACTTTTTAAGTTTTTCTTTTAATGAACATGTTAACGTAAGAGAGGTACTATGTTTTTTTTATGTTCAATGGGATCATTTCCGGTAATTTTATATTGCGATTTTTTCAACATTATCTTAATTTGTTCAATATAAAAATTAGTCATACAAAATTTCAGGCCTTTATCTATGATAGTTTTCAAAATATTAAGCCCCAAAGTTGCAGCGGACGGAAAAGAAATTCGTGTCCGCGTGACGTCATTAGGCTTAAACCGACAGCAGCAGTAGGTTCACGTGCCCGCGCCGCTCCGTTTTATTAGTGAAATTGTAATAATTGTATGTATGTGTTATAATGTAAGGTAATGTGTATATGTGTAAAATTTATATGTGCATAAAGAGACGTATAGATGGATATTTTTTTATACTTTGTGCTTCTTTAAAAACAAAAAATGTGCGAAAGGAGCTTTGCAAAAGCAGATTCTTCTAATCTTCCGGAGGCAGACTTGCTAATGGTTATGGAGTATTTTAGTTCCAATCATGAATATTTAAGTGTAGAAATGAGAGAAACTAAAATGCAAAGGTAAATAAGATTTTATTTTATTAATACATATAAGAATTACTTAATTGTACAGAATTTTCAAAATAAAACTAAATATGTGTATAGTATACCGATGAAATTTAAGAAAAATAAAAAATTTTACAAAAAAAGTTCTTATTTAATAGTCTGCCGACAACAAGCACATGGACAGTAAATAACCATTTTAAGGGCGAGTGGGGCAAATAATTTTCTAAATTATTCTTGTGGAAAACATTATTACCTGATTAATCCCTACTGAATATTAGTGAGAATAATTATTGTATTAATTAAATATATTTTTACGTGAATTCTTATTAACCGATAAATTATAATTATAATTTGTATGTGATAAATGAAAAAGAACATAATATTGTAGAGGTAAAATGCGAAGATTGTGTAGCTTCTGAGGGTGGTTGGAAGTATGCAATAGCTTTTCTAATGTGGTTATATCGCCGAAGTGAAGAACCCTCGCCAACCGATATACAATTTGCTACTGGAAAAAATCTGGCATGGTTTATTTTTCTACAATATAATAGATAATAAAATATAATGTATTACTTAATAGATAAAACATCTTTATTCTCATGTAGATTCATGTTCTGGCATGATTAATTAAGATTTCTAACTCTTGTGGTAAAGTTACGCGAGACGCGAGTCGCTCCTATACGAAATAGGTAAGAAACCTTTGTGGCTTTTATGTTCCCTTCTAGTCGTGGACACAGAGACTAACTTCGAATTTATCATTATTTATCGGTCAGTGTTTCGAACGCGAAGGACGGTTAGTGGTATTATTATTCTAGATTTAGATTAGGAATTTTCGTCAGTGTATCAATGTTGTGTATAGTTTGTGTTTTCCACGGTTTTTACATTACATTTTAGCGGATTAAATCTCTCATATTATTATTTTCATTGTAGTACGAAAAAAATTGAAGTACGGCTCTGGGCAGCGGTGAACTTAGCCAGCATGTAAATGACTTCGACTGTGATATTTTTTTGGCTTTTTTTCTACTTCTGACATAATCTGTACTTACTTATTTAAAAAATATATCTCTTCTAAGTTTTATATTTATTGGTATTGGCTTTTATTTTTCATTAACCTAATTAACTTACATTAAAATAATCCTGACAGCAATAGGCTCCTGTTTTTTAATTTAACAGGACAGCCAGACGCATTGCTTGTTGTCAAAGAACTATTTTCTTTTTGCCTGTCGGCAAACGAATAAAATGTTTGTCTGGCGTTGACGCCGTCGTGGTTTTGCATTCAGGAACAATACAATATTTTATTTATTTTTGGTGTGGTATGATGACATTTTTATTCAAATCACAAAACAAAATAGTTTCGAAGTTTAACAATGTCTTTATTCGATGATTAACAACATTGAACTAACCTAATGAGAGCAATAGATATAGCGCGCCCTGTGTATTGTACGGGAGTCGCCTCACAGCTTTAAGCTTAATGACGTCATTCGGCTAGGTCGGATTTGGATACGCCGCGCGACTTTAATAATTTTTTTTAATATGATCGAATTGACAAAATTTGCTAATTTTTGTTAGATCACCTTTTTAAAACTCGTTCTTCAAGAAAATAATGTTTTTGGAATAGGTCGAAATGACCCCATACATAGTGTTTGTCAATTATATAATTTTTATCAAATTATTTTGATAAAAATACATCGGCAGGTCTGCCGATATTGCCGATACGTATATCGGTATCGGTCGAACACTAATTGTTTTCCAAATATGTTTGCAATTATCAACCAATCTTGGTGTTGCTGCAGGGAATTGCGAATTTATTATAGAACTCTCCCCATTGAAGAAGGTACTAGTCAACTAAATAGCTGCTCTATCCGTGTGTACTCCCCCGCAAACATGCATTAGGATTACTCTGCCATATTCTCTGCAAAAAGCACGACATGTGAAGTTTGAACACATCGAATGTACTGATAAGAATCTACCAAGCATACCGCAATTTTGTGTAGTCCTTATTTTTCATTTTTTATACATTACTAATAAAATACATGTCTGGCTGTTCTAATTTCTAAAGCAGCTGACTTTTGTAATTTAGATACTACCTACTGCTATAATTAATATTTAGAATTTTCCATTCCTGCCATTAGCTGTTTGGTTAAAATCACAATCCGACTTCTGATATACAAATCTCACCCTCTCTCTAACTTGTTCCAGTCTTATAGACTGCCCCCCTTGCCTCTTCATAGAATACTGATCATTACTTTTAATACTTTACGTTTAAATCAAATTTTCGTAAAATAAAAAGAGCGTTAGATAACCCAGTAATTCATTTTATCAAGCTATATCCTGTTTAAGAACTATGTTACATATGCAAGCAATATTGTTTTAAGCTTTTATTTAAAATTCCATGAAATATTCACTAAATAAACGATGAATTCTAGGAAAGGTGAACGTAACGTACGTGAACGACCTATAATGGACAATTATTTATTAAACTGGGAGATGCCTGTGTCGTGCTTCAAACCTACATGTAACTTTAATGAGTTTTGAAACAGTAAATAAAACATTACATTGCATTACATTGATATGAAAAATTTAGTATTGAGATAATTACATTTAGTTTCTTTTTTGTTACTGGATATCAGAATACAATAAGTGCTCTAGTTATTATATAAATCGTAAATAGCGTTGTAAACATTAAATTCTTATACACTCCCACTAATTTATTTTTGACAATTTTTTAATTAAATTACAAATAATCACGAAACAATAATATTTTTCTTTTATTACTTATCAGACTACTTCCCCTTTCTTTTATTCCTGTCGTCAAGATCTTTCAAATAAAATTTGATGCATATCTTTTGTAAGTATATCTGCTTGCTGTTCTTCGACCGGTACATATTTCTTCTCGGAGCCCACCATTTTGAAATATTTCACGAACAAATGATTCGGACATCAGTCTGCTTGGTACGATTGTGAAATTATGGATGCGTGTCAAACTGATGGTCTATCCATAGCATGGTGGGTTTAGTTAATGGTTCTCCAATATCATCCAGTAATTGTTGTAACCCGACCAACTCTTTAGCAACATGAGTTGCAGCAACATATTCTGCTTCAGTTCTAGACAAACTAAAAGTCTATGTAATGAAGCATTATAAGACGACTTTTTTGTAAATATTCCATGCAATGACGAGATTACCCCCCTTCTCGTTTTCGAGGGTGCTGAACACGATTCAAGTGGTAGGAGAAGTTTTTGATCGCCGCAACCCTCTGAAACGGCCAAAAAATAATTTTCCACCCCTCGGGAGGGTTTAATCAACCCCCTAGGCCTGCTGTCTGGATTCCACTTACTCTATAACCCCCTTCCATGTTATTTCAAGTAAAACCCGTCGATAAATCACTCCCTAGATCCGTTTATATATGAAAAGATAAAGGGATCCATAAATGGCGTGATTTTTGGCCGTTTCACTTGCATCGTGTTCGGCACCTTCGAAAACGAAGTGGGGGGGAGGTAATCCCGTCTTTGCACGAAATATTTACACTATTTCTGCCTTCATTACATAGACTACAACTCTATGTTGGCTTGACCAAGTGTCTGGACCACTACAAATTCTGAAGAAATTTCCAATCATGGAACATCTAGTTGCTACATCACTGGCAAAATCGTGATCTAAGAATCCATGAAGTAATGGAATAGATTTCTTTTTGTGCAGTTTATGGCTAGACGTTTTGATTAAATATTAGTAGTGAAGGAGCCTAGGTTCAGTGTTCCCCACACAAAAAAGAAAGGTTTCTTCTGATTAGTAGGCTAGTAAAATCCTTATAACTTTGGAACTGAGAAAGTTTTCAACGAACTAATTAGGCAGCCACCACCTGAAATGAGCAAAAAGAAAAATATGAAATTCAAGGAGGAGGGACGGAAGAGAATGTAGAATTTTTTAAAAAATAGACAAGGGTTTTAAAAATTCATGTCCAATGAATCTTAAACAATAAACCTGTAACCTTCCTCTATTTCTATTTTTGACATGTCCAATGAGAAGATGCCTCTGTTTTTGCGTATCAGGTAGATGTGAAAGTGTTAAATTTTGAAGTATTAAAATTGAAATGTCTGTCGGTTTCAAAGTTATAGGAACATTTGTCTAGATCAATCAGAGATAGTCTCAGAGATAGTCTTTGTTTTTTGTATATCTGTTGGGTAGGAGACCATCGAACCCCCACTCTACCTACCCCACCCACTACTAATATTTATTCATACGCTTTACAACATTCGAGTGGAGCCTAGTATGGTAACCAATTGAATTATTTGTTTAACACTTCAGTACAATTTCTTAGCTGTGACTTGGAACGCTATTGTGGTACTACACAGGTTTAAGTTTCAATTTTAATATGTTTTTTTTTTTTAATATGGTTGTGTCGAACAAGGTAGTATAACAGCTCATACTACACATACGACACATGAGCTGCTAAATTATTGGTTGATTAGTATACCATTAAAATTTATTGTTTACCTTTATCTAACAGAGTCAGATTTTAATACTCTCGTGGTGTTATTGGAAGGCTTTAGCAGAAAATAATGGACAAATATAATGACTTGAACAAACCACATATTTTAATCAATGTCAAGTAGTAGTATTTAAAAAGAACTAGAAAATTATAACTATCCTGCCTTGAGGCAGGAAATTCTAAATTTTCACCTTCTTTGGCAAATAACATTTTTTTAATTTATATATTTTTTAAAAATCCTTGTATATTTATTTTCATTTTAATTGTATAATAATCACGATAATTATAATTAAAAAAGATTTTATTATGGGCAAAAGCAGAGGTTCTCAGTCTAGGACATACGTTACAATAGGCCTCGCATATCCTAATTGAGTTATTATTTCTACGGGGTTATTCATTATATATTGACCCCCCCCCTTTATTTCTGTTATTATTGGAAATTAAAAAAAGTTTCGTATAAAAGTTGTAGAGTTGTATACAATCAATGTGACCCACTTAAGATCGCAACATTCCTGTATACCTGTTAATTGATGCTTGATTTAGTTCAAACTTTGGTGGTAAAAAAAGATCGATAAGGTGATTCTTTGACCAGAAAAACATTCGCCTCCTACTAATGCAAAGCCACCTGCGGTACCAAAATATGCGGAAAAAATCAAAAAACATTTTTTTTATCGGAAAATTTTGTTAATGAAACTTGTTCAGAATTGTCCAAAAACCGTAAGTCCAAAATTTGATCAATAAAAAAATTAAAAATTAAAATTTTAAAAATTTTAAAATCAATTATTTAAAAAAAACTGCAAATTGCGTGACAACTACCTGGCAGCTTGGGTTTAATTTCAAACCAAATTGTCATAGTACAGTTTTCTAAACAAAGAAACCTATTAAAATGATATTTTCGGACATTATTTTAATCAAAATTTCAATATATGTCTATTTTGACGTCCCGAATAATACTGTAGTTTCCAAGTCGTGAGGGTTGTGCTCCCGGTAAGGAGGGGAGGTGCTCCAAAACGGTTTCTTGGTTGTAACTCAAGAAAGCTTAGAGATAACAAAATATTGTTTATTATGAGAAAATATGGACATTTCACTAAACGCAAGTCCAGAATTTCGTGTTGCGGACATTCTGTATGAAAAGAAAGTAGACTTTTGCCCCTCTCGAACTAAATATGATGCACGTAAGACATTATACGTATTTAAAGTATGCGCCACTTACTTCTTTAGATGATATGTGAATCGTACGTTTCCAAAACGAAGTAGATCCTCACCGATAGATTGGAGATCAACTATAAAATTTTTAGAACCGTTGTTAACAATATATTATAACAGATGTGAGACCAAGTGCGTGGAGAGGGTTTATAACGATGAAAAAGTGTTGTGCGCAAAGTCATTTGTGAATCACAGAAACAAATGGGGGAGTTTTCGATTATTCAAGAATGGACAAACAAAACACTACGGTGAGTTACATTAGTATATTAGAAGTATGCATATTGTTATTCACACGTAGAATATATAGATCCCTAACTGACTTTGTCTTTTCGTCGGAAACATAAATCTCCCGATGTTTGGCAACTTCATAATAATTCTAATTGCTCATACTTAAAAATTTTTAATTTAGCATCCTCTTGTGATGTACTAATAATCAGTCCACACAGAATAAGTCACTATTGATAATCAGTATTAACTGTAATTTATTGTTTTTTTAACATTTTTTTGCTCGCACAGCTGTGCTCAATGAAAAAAATTAAACTGTATTGATAAATAACTATTATAAGAGTTTCAGTAAAATTTTTAAACTCACATATGAAGGTCGAAGATTCATTATTTCTAATAATTAGAGTATGAGTAAAAAACGCAACATAAATAAGACAGTCCCTAAATCCAAATCTAGAGCTGTGCGGAATAGGTTACATATTTAAATAACACACAACCATTTCCTTCGACATTGGTATCTGCTGAACTAGGATTCGAAACAAAAAGAGATCGACAATGACTAGTTAAGTTTTTTCAGTCAGCATGCTCTAGCTAACTGTGCTTCATTACTGGACTGTTTATTATTAAAAAACAACATATTTAAAAGAACCAGAACATAGTATGACTAGGTAATATAACATTCAATGTGTAACAATTAATTTAAAAATAATTCGTTAGAAAACGATAAGTTTAATACCAAACGTCATTGTGATGGTCATGTTTTTTACTCAAAGCGGGATAAATTTATTTTTTTCCGCATCGTCTTGCAGAATAGCGGCAGATAAATAATCTACATGATAAAGAACGAACATTGCGTTTATATGTCTACTATCATCCTGATTTATAAACGATTGAACGTCAATACTTCCCTATATTCAAAAGTGTTTTAAAGACACATAAATAACGACGCGTGTGGTTTTGACGTAAAATGATAGGTTTCTTTGGAAAGTTCTTGAGAACTCCTTTGCATTATTACGTGCTAAATTATACTCTCGGTTTGTGGAAAGCTATCTTTCAGTGTAGCCTATTGACTGACATTTCATGGCAACCGCCGCCGCCGCAGGCGAGCAGGCCTTGGAAATAAAACTGGGGAACTATCCGTCCGGCTTTTCTATCACAGATTTTTGAATTTTCCGTTTGCATAGTTAAGCGTTGTTGTACCTATTTGTGTTTCAATACTAAGGAAACTCGATATTGAAATATGATTTTATGGAAATATCTGCTGCGTTTTATTTAATTTTAGCAGTGTATACATAATAATATTATGAAGTGTGTGTATGACAGAAAAAAAAGACTTAGGATTAACAATTTTCCAGCAGAAATGATTACAACACATGAAAAGGAAAATAAAGGTACGTTCTTATTTAAAACCGTGGTAAGAGCCTCTAATAAACTTGGACTACTAGAACTCGCACCTGATCCTATACAAGCAGGAGAAGGTAAAGTTTTAAAGCTAAAATCGCAAAGGTAGAGCATAAAAACCTGCTGAGACGGCGCATGGACAAGCCGATGTACTCTCTCTTTTATAAACATCTACGAGATCAAGGAATTTCTAACGACTTGATGTTTTCTTTACTTAATTCGTCAGATTTGAGGTCGGAGACCAAGGGTTTGGTGTGTCAGAATGGAGTAATAAATCTCGGGTATACTAGAGTGTTATTCTAAAGGGAAATGTACAAACTACATGGAGGGCCTGTAATTCATGTCCTAGCACACACACTCTCACATGTCCCGTCATGCAGTGTCATCCTATATTATCAGACACAACGCAGCTTTTAGGGTGGTCTATTACCATATTAGGCACCCTTATGGCATCGACCAAAAGCCCATTGCTCCAAGAAATCGAATCAGAATAGATTGGAATATATTGGAATTACTCTTTCCCAACAACCCGAATGCTAGATGCCACCAAACCAGACATACTGCTTCTGGATTTAACAAGACAATGTATGTTATTGAGTTCTCTTGTTCAGCAGTTAGGGTATCGACATGTCGAAGATACATTGCGGTACAGGTCGTGGTCTAAGTCGATACATCGCATTGCTGGGTGGACATACCAGAGAAGTTTATCCTTTCAGTGTTAGATTAGATTAGATTTCAAAAAAGAGTTGGCCACTTGTGACACTCCTTGTCTAATTTTACTCAGAGCTCCTTATCCAACTTTGTCTTTTGTATCAGACTCCATAGCCTTGACAAGGGCTCCTTGGTACAGCTATCTGCCCTTGGTTTCTCTTCGCCAAGTAGTTGTACCTCAGTCTGACTAAGCCTTCGCAATGGCACAGCACATATACTGAGGTTTCTTCTTCCTCTTGACAGAATCTGCATGTTGCATCCTCTGCCAGGCCCATTAGACTGATATGTTTATTAAGCCTACAATGTCCAGTTAGAAGACCCACCATTATCCTAATGGCCTTTCTATTTTGGCGTAGTAGGTCTTTCGTGAATTTGGCCAATCGTTTTTTAATGAACTTTTTGGCCTGTCTCTGTTGTGGGAAATTCTTCCACTATTCCAGAGACTTATTTTGCACCCATTGGTTAATGGATGTTCGTATGCGTGGCTTAGCTACACCGCAAAAGGGTTCGGGTCCTACTAGGGCCTTAGATGCGCCTTCCCGGGCCAGTTCATCAGCCTTCTCATTTCCCCTGTTTCCCTCGTGTCCTGGTACGGTCACTTTGCTCTGACTTCCTAGGTCTATAAGGGCATTTATACAATCCAATACTAGTCTTGAATCAACCTACATTGAATCGAGTTCCTTTAGCGCTGCTATCGAAAAAAATGGCAATTGACTGCTACAATTCCTTACCTCATTATTTCCTTTGCACACCAATGTATAGCGGCCACTTCAGCCTGAAATATTGTGGCGTGTATTCCTAGACTTATCGGGATTTTCGTTTTCGACCTTATCCCGTAAATCCCAGCTCCGACTCCCTGTTCTGTCTTGGAGCCGTCTATATACCAGATCGTTTGCGCCGATATTGGAGGACCGTTTTTCCAGTCCTCTCTGTCTGGTATTTTGATTTGAAAATTTTTGTAGAAGTTATACTTTGGAAACATAATGTCCTTGAGCCTTCAGCTCTGAGTGTAACTTTTGATGCTCTGTTCTGTGTTGTTGCTTTATGGGCGTTGTGCCTTATTAGTCTGCGTACCACTGAACGAGCTTCCCCTTGGATAAATATGTGTAGTGGTGTCAGGTCTAAAAGGACTTCCAATGCAGCCGTAGGAGCAGTTTTTATGGCCCCAGGGCGCACAGGCAAGCAAGCCTTTGTACGCCACTTAATAGCCTTATTACTCCAAGCTGCAGCGTCTTTTTCCACCATAGCACCGATCCATAAGTTATCATGGGTCTTACAACCCTATTGTATAACCATATGGTTATCTTGGGGTTTAACCCCCAGTTTTTTCCACACATCTGCCTGCCCCTCCCCAGGGCAATGGTTGCTTTCTGTGTGACTTTTTGGATGTGGGAATTCCATGTCAGCTTTTGGTCGAAAATAACCTCGCTGGCAAATGGAATTTCCACTCCATTGAGCTTCAGGAGTTTTAGGCGTCCCAAGGCTCTTTTCCGTGTAAAGGTGACGACTGTGGTTTTATGAGGATTTATGGAAAGTCCTTCCTCACTACACCACCGGTCGACAATGTTTAGGGCTCATTGTGAACGCTCTGATATCGTGTTCGCAAATCGCCCCTTGACTACTATCGCTATCCTTTCAGTGTTAGAAGCTTGGGAAGCATGGAGTCGAGGGGAAGATACTACGTGACCTGCGTGAACCAACCTGATGCAAGCTACTACAATGCCTTCCTCTCTACCGCGATGTAAAAACACTATTTTGTATCGACATGGACATCGGGGTAGACCTTAATGTAAACGGCTAGGATGAACTGCTGCTAGCATCCCCGTTGTGTGCGGTCACATTTAAATATATATGTTTGTTTTACAAATTTATGGCATCGATGTAGCGACCGCGATCGAGACCTACACCTCTAGTATCAAAGCATCTTAGGCATGTCCGTACCTTTAGATATGTTGCAGTGAAAGAAACCCAAGAGCGAGACAAATAAAGGAACTTATTTGAATTTAATAAAATGTACACAGGTTTTGTAATTAAATTGGTGATCTTGATAATTGGCAGTCTTGGAGGTATCAGACTGTCTTTTCTTAATAATAATATATAATAATAATTATCTTTATTCATACATTACTCATAAATACATTGAAAAGTATACATAATACATAGTAGATGATCCCCCGTAAATCATAGTTTTAACTATTCATGAATGTACGCATAAAGAAGAAGAATCCCTGAAGCATCTCTAGATACTTGTACGGGTTACGGAACTCAGCATCGTTCCTGGCTGTGAATAGGTCTCCACGTCACTGGCGTCCACCTGTAAAAAGCAACTCTTCTTTGTTCATTCCATGTTGTGAGGCCGCATGATGCACCAACATCGCGCTGAGCCACAGTCTCATATCACAATTTTTTGGGATGAGAGTGGAAGGCTATAATACCCTTACTTCAGGTCGATTGTCGTAATTTTTGATGAGAATGGATAATATGTGGTTTGTAGATAAGTTTGTTAAACTTTAACTTATACCTCTTCCTCGTCTTAAAAGTGTATTGTGGGTTATTTAAATATATGCGGTAATGGGATACAAATAAGGAGCGTGAAGTAGGATTAGCAAAGTGTCAAAAAGGGACGCTAAATTTGGATATCTTTGCATCTAAATATTTTGAAGACAAAAGTAACAAATAAATAATAGTTGGAAAAGTTAGAAAAGTAATAAATAAATAATAGCGCCAAAAGGAAATTAGAAATGAGAGGGAATTGGTAGGGGTGGGGTAGAATCTTTAACCTAAAAGGAGAAAAGTGATTAAACCATATACGAGTGAAGCATCTCGTGGAAGCTCCACGAGAAGCGAGTTGATATGTTGATAACGCCATAGAACCTAGGTACCTAGGAAGTAAGACGGGCCCAAACGAATGACGGTTGTATTTGAAGCTGTATCTGTCCACTTATGTTTTTCTTTCTTTGGTGTATACCAGAGCCTTAGGATATTGTAAACATTTAAGCTTCTGAATTAAATCTAAATCTTGTGTATATTGCTTCTCCATTTCATTTCTGTTGTCGAAAAGCATGCCCACAATTAATTTACCGTGATATTTATTTACGGTCATTGCAAGCTGGGTCAACTAGAAAGAATTAAACCGCAAGATGATCAATATTCATAGAAGTCCTTCATCCTTAATTATCCGTTTCTCAACTGTACTTCCTGAGCCAACAAAGGAGACGAGGAGTAGTGAGTATGGCATCTGCGATTTCACTCTCTTCGTAATAGTCTTATTAAAATACTTTAACAATTTGAAGTAGAATTAATCTACGTAAAGTGAGAAACACACTGTATATTAAAGTTTCGATGTTGTGTACATCTTCGCATTTTTGTGATCAAAAACCTTAGTGGCATTGCAATAAAACATGCCTCTGGCGATTACTCTGTATGACGAATATGACTCAGTTCCAACATACAATATTCCACCACGCTATACATAAGTATCTTCGAAATGAAAATTTTTAATTTAACAGAAGTTATTATGTTGACAAGAAATGGTCTACACAGATATATTATTAGAGATTCTCTTATATATGTTAATCCTATTATACAGTGTTTGCAATGTACCTAATCTATTTTTTTTCTTTATTGCAGGTAAGAAGACAGGTCCTAGTAGTCTTATTGATGGTGGTGATATTGGTAAGATATTGTTTTACAATATTTGTAGGAAGAAAGTACAAATTTTTTATTTCTCTCGCTTAAACAAGGGAAAGTAATGTGATCGAAAAAATCGCTCTCCTAGACTTTTTTTGTAACGATCAAACGAAATCTAGGAGTTCATGATGTAGATTACCAAAGTTAAGTAGTCTTGTCTGACATGAAATCTGGAAAAACTATTTGACAAAGAATAACAATAGTTAGCATGTAGTTTGACGCTGCTA
This sequence comes from Rutpela maculata, assembly GCA_936432065.2. NCBI lineage: Eukaryota > Metazoa > Arthropoda > Insecta > Coleoptera > Cerambycidae > Rutpela > Rutpela maculata. The sequence goes on along the minus strand of OW386293.2, from coordinate 76,132,318 downwards.
CCACGAAACCTGATACACTGTTAGTGAAAAACAGATAGGGTAGAAACGAAAAATGTAAGTTTCACAAATCTTGATTCCGATCCGCTGGGTATTTCCACAGTGCAAACTAGATACATTAGCACTGCACTATCGTCCCCATAAATATATAAAATCAAAATGTACTAAACATTGTAATAGTGAAAAAATCAATTTCCAAGATTTTTTTGGGTTTTCTTGAAGAAACGTTGATGGAGTTGACACTATTGACGAGGAAGAAACTTTTAGTGAAAAATTATAGTTATCCACTCTATATATTTTCTCCAAAAAATAGTTAATTAAGGTACGATGGACGAAAGTAATACTTGAAATGTTGTCACTATTGCCAGGAAGAAAACCTGATTACTTTTAGTTTAAAAAAATATGCAGGGTGGTCATGCAACAGATTAAATAATGAATAAATGAAATGATGATAAGCAAAATGATGCGGCAGGTAGAGATATTTATAGCTGTGCAAAGAAAAATTTTGTTGGGGACATTGTTTATATGTATTCTGTTTATATAGATTCTAAGAGGCGTGTAGTAAATTCCTTTGAAAGTCTACTTCATTGATTTGAAGTGATGAGTAAAAGTTAGGTGTCAGTAAGTAATAATTGGTATAAGGTCAGTTCAGATCACGGTCACCACTCCACTCTTTCCTCCGACGAGAAATTTAAAACTTTGGCTGTTATAGATATAGCATTTTAAAGGCCTGTATTATTACTAGTACGGCTCTGGGACATAGTGGAACATTCTGAACATACAAACTCGTGGAGAAGCTGTAAAAAGCTGTACCCGTAATAACGCAGACCTGTAAAATGCTGTAACTGAAATAGCCAGATATTGCCGCCAGAAAAGAGAGCGTAGCTTAGCACGGAGTGGTGGGAATATTCTGACCTCATACCTACTAAGTAATTGTGAGAAACCTCTCGTTCTTCTTTTTGAATTTTAGGCAATGTTGCCTGTTACGGTACCTTCCATTGATTCTTGGGCGACCTACGCTTCGTCTTCTTGTGTACTTGTAGTGCAGGGCTTTATTGGGCAGTCTTTCTGTGTTTCTGTATTCAAGTGCTCATGCCATTTCGTACGGTTTTCTTTTATTCTGTCGTTTAAGTTATATATCTGCAATTCTTCTCTAATGTCTACATTTCTTATTCTATCATATCTCGTACAACCCTTTGCTCTTCTCAAAAACTTCTTCCGTAAATTAGTGTTGGCACCGCTATTGTCTTATAAAACTGCAAGTGTTTCCTTCCTACTTTTGTTTTTAAATTTTTTGTAATTATTCTGCATATGTTGATGAACTTATTGATCTTCTGTTCGATGTCTTTACTATATTCATAAATGATCACATCCTAGATATTTAAAGTGTTTAATTTGTTCAATTGTTCTATTATTTATGACTATTTTACTTCTTATTGTTTGTGTTCCACAGAAAGCCATAACTTTTGTTTTTTCTGCTAATATTTTCATGTCGAATTCTTTACAGATTTGTTCGAGCTTGTATACACCTATTTAGAGATCATCTTCCTTTTCTCCTATAAGAGTTAGGTCGTCTGGATATAATATTGAATTGAACTGGGTGTTCTCGTCAAGTCTAATACCTTTGTTGTATTTCGTTTTCCATTGTTGGATTACCTCGTCGATATATATATTGAAGAGGGTTGGGGAGATACAGCAGCCCTGTCGTACACCTTTATTTATTTTAAGAGTGCTCGTTATTTCACATGCTTAAGATGATTTCTGTTCGTTCGTATAGACTTCTAATTGCGTTTACCTATACCTCTCTTTTAGTAATTAATTTACGTATAACTTTCAAGTTGCTAAATTCTCCAACTACTGGTGCAAAAAATTGATGGTGACGGGAATTGTCTATATGGAGCAATAAGCCATCGGCTAGAAGGAGAAAACATATCAAGCCAGGCACGCATTAACACTATGAAAACCTGCAGTCTATATATAAAACAATATAGATTACTTCACCCCGTCAATGCTGGCATCCATCAATGAACTGGACATAGGGACATATCTGACGAACCAACTGAAGAGGAGAGTAACTGTAAAGGAAATAATTAAAACGGCATACAGGAGTTACAAAGGCAATCATACCGTTCATCGAGAAAAACAAACCACCTCGAGGTCTGATCAAGAGGTTGTACATGGACATAGCCACCATGCGGCCAACGTAAAGCGAAGGAAAAACGAATATCACAAAGAAATCGCAACGACATATGCTATGCTAGAAGCGAAGGAAACAGAAGATTCAGAAGAAGAAGAATATATTTAGAAGCGGAAACACAAAAAGGAGCATAAACATTCTATATCATGACACGCAATGTGGCCGCGCATCTCACAAACATCTTTACCGCCCATCCCCAAGTCCTGTACCATGCCTCATGTGGCTCTCGTTGCTGAAAATAAGCATAACAAATTCAACCCAGGCTAGGCGTAGCCGACCCGACGGTATACCTGGGAGTGGTAGCAAAGCCTACCGTACGCTGGGAATTCAAATCAAAAACTTTGATTGTATAAATTTTAATTTAAATAATCATTGACAATCCTCAAAAACTTTTTTTTAAATATCATTTTCAAGGGTTTATCGATTTGCAGACATATAATATTAATTTATATTCTGATTCTAAACTTACAGAGCTATACATGCATATATTTAAGTTACCTATCAAGAGTCAGTCTTAAAAGAACGTAAGTTAATAGTTATATCGATAAACCGTTGTGTATCTTTTACTACGTTTTCTCGGTGACTGCACCATTCTATTATTGCTCCCCCGGGCATTGTTTACTGCATTTATATAAGGCATACTTCATTCTGCCCTTGTCAGTCTAGTGACTGAGAAGAAAGACGTACTTTACTTTAGCTCTTCGCCGATTTGGATTACACTCAATTATCTGTCGTTTTCTTTATTAGGGAGCTCTTCTTTTCAGATATATTTCTCTAGACTTCAACTACCACTTAAATGAGATTACATCGGGGGATTTAAACATGTCACTATAAACCCGCCCGGATCCATATTTGTAGTTTTATTTTGTTTTATAGTTGAGATTAGAAACGCTTTCTCGATTCCGTGCTAGCTTAGACAGCTTCTTAAGAAGACGAATTGATTTAGTATTTAAATAGAATGGATGGCTATAATATAGACGTGGTCTCTGAGGGATGAATGGACTTCTCTGAGGGATGTAAAATGTATTTTCTTGGCCTCAAAAACAACTGTAATGGCCCATGCCGGATTATAGCATTTTAGTAGTTTAAAAAAACAACGCAAGGGACGCGTTGTTTTTTTGGCAAGATTCATTTAATAATATGTTTATATTCTTATAGTACAGGGTCTGGATACAAATTAACTCGATAATCTCGTGACCAATACACTGCGAAGCTTAGCTTAAAAATACCCCCTGTATTTCTACTGTTTCCCTAAATGGAGATATAATAACGAACATGTTTAAAAATATATTTTACATCCTTTTTTCTGGCTTAAAGTGGTAAAGGCTTAAGAAAGAGATATCTGCAAGTAATTAGTAATATGTCGATAAAATATTACAACAACGAATCTTAAATGTGGTATTCACTATTACCTATCTAAAGTCCTCATCACATATGATGAATGCCGCTAATGTAAAGGATTACGTTAGCCCAGCCTCTTGTCGCTTTAAGGTTGAGGCGCACAAGTCGATAAACCCTTGAAATCCCTCATAAATTCTTAATTCTTTATATAGTGGTCAAACAAAGTTGGAGATCCCACATTTAAACGGTGTGCCCAACTTTTAGGTTATCTTCAGTTTACATTTATTATGATCGTAGAGGCGACCCTATGGAAACCTACCTGATAAAATATCAGGATTAAACATAATTAAATCAATAATATAGTTTTGATTTAACCATATTAAAAAATATAGTAAGGAATCAGTCGATAAATATAGAAAAAATAATGGTTCACTGTTAGTTAAGGTACGATCAGACACAGCTACTTTGGCTGCGGTGCAGTATAAAAAACTGCGCAGTTCAAGTGAATCTTCATGTGAATACCTGTGCAACCTTAAAAGTAGCGCGTGCTGTTTGGTTGCGTGCAACATTTATATGCTGCGTGCAGCCTCAAAAGTAGCCACGTGTGAATTGAATTTTAAAGAGTAGCGATGGCTGCAAAAAATATCTATTTGGTTGAAACTTTTGCAGCGGCAGCGAGTGCAGTATTTTTAAAGTTGGTGTCCATTTGTGTACCTAACATTTTAAATAATATATTTGTGAATAAATTTCGACTTGACAAAACTATTAATGTTTTTAAACGATTCATTCTTGTTACTACATTTTGAAAAAAAATGTAGTATAGGTTTTGCATTTTTCCGGTGGACCATCGAAATCCGAAAAAAACGTCGGATCGAAATGAAAGTCATATCTATCGTCTCGAGAGCGAATTTAGAAAATTCCGTCCGTCGATCAGTCGGTCTGTCGGTCTGTCTGTCTGTCACGCTCAGCCCCCCTAATCCGTTTTCGGATTTCGATGAAACTTGGGTGGTTAGTAGGAGGCCTTTAAAAAACCTTAACGCTGGAAGCTCGGCTCCGTTCGGAAACTGGAAGTACCCGATAGAGACGTTTCAAGTTTTTCGGGAAAAATTGAATAACTCGGTAACGAGCGGTCGGATCAAGATATTTCAAAAAAGAGATGGTGCCGCTAGCAACGATCTACAGATAAGTATACGGGAGACAATGTCGAAAAACAAATGAAAATTGAATTTTTTTGCAAAAAACTGGTTTTCTCGAAATCGGGCTATGAAGCACGATAACTGTCCAGGATATCGATCGATTGCGATGAGACTTGGTGGGATCGAAGGTACACGGCCACAAATGAAGCCTATTGCTGGCGGCCCGAATCCGTTGACCGGAAGTATTTTTTCCAAGGCCGAGTATGATTTTCCAAAGATATTGATAACTCCCGAACCGAAGGTCCGATTTTGATTTTCAAAAATGGCGATTGTAGGGTTCGATTAAGTCTATTAGGTGACGTTTGTGGGAATTTGAAAAAACAAAAGCGAATCTACAAATTCTGGAAAACTTAATTTTTTTGATAGATTCTACAAATACCCGACAGTTTCCTAATGAAAATCGAAAATTAAATATTCCGTCGATCAATCTCTATAACCGGTATAAGGCACGGACCTTTTCGGACAAAAAATCTGAAATAGAGTTTTTCGAAAAATTAAAAATAAACGAGTTATTTACAAAGATGCATGACCACAATATAACCGATGCCCTTTCTGTATTTCAAAATGTAGTTAGCCTTTACTTTAGTCAATGCAAAAAGAAAAAAAAGGTACTGAATCATCCCAACAGGGATAAAAAGCATATCAAAATGTAGTTTTTAGCTTGTTTGTTTATAGTATAAAAAAAATTAAATATAGAATTAAAGCTGCAGCTTGTAGTGATTTTTTTTTATCTATTCTTTAATAAGATACATGTTTGATCTTGGAGAAATCTTTAAGTATTTGATATTTATAGCTAAGAAACATTGTTTTGACACCTAAAAGTCACACCTATTGAAATTAATTTGGCGGGCTGTCACCGTCCTAAAATTCTAACTTTTATCTATTTCTTATCCATTCTTTCATCCAAATTCCAGTTTTCGTCTGGCGTCGGCATCTTCTTCATTATTAATAGTACAGATAATAAGCAAACTGTAGCTAGTGTCTCGTCATCCATGTTTTACAGTACACAAATCGGAATTTATTACGTATATTACGGCACGAACACAGTGAGATGTGAAGGAACAATAAGTAACGGCTAACATACAGCATCTGGTTGCATGGTGCAAAAGCAGCGTGTTGTGTGTGAACGTCACTGCAAGCTTTTTCCAAACTTGAAGTTTTGACGGGTAGCTGCAGTAGAAAAAACTGCCCGCTGCACGCTACTTTTAGGATCAGTGTGAACACGATACGAAACTTTTGCAGCTGCAACCCTAAAACTGCGCAGCAAAAGTAGCTATGTCTGACCGTACCTTTAGGGTGGGTCGAAAAAAGTAAATATTTTTTTTCGGAACGCTTTAGAGCGGAAAAATTGCCTATTATAATAAAAATAAAAACAGCTTAAAAAAATTTAAAATCGGTTGACATCTTCCGTTCGCACATCCTACTTAAAGTTTATGAAAAATTGCAAAAACTTTTGAAATAAACATGCTTTAGTTTTTTATGCTTGTTTTATGGTTTAAATAAACTAAATCAATTGAATTTTGATCAATAATCTATTTTTTTTCCGTTCGCGCAAAGTCTTAGAAAAAACAGAAATCGCAATTTTCACTATGCACATCTTCGCTCGTGTTGCTAGAACAAAACGTCCCAGAACAACGTCCCAGAACTCATGCAGGGGAGGGTTGTTTTGGCATGTATAACATACATGCCTGTGTGGTTTGCCATAAAAAAGAGCAAATATTTTACTGACGGACCGAAACATCTTTCAAGCAATCCAAACACCAGGGTATTTATCCGACGAATGACTTAAAGTTTTTGATCCAGTAATAGAACAAAATGCGTTCTTTGCGCACCCAGAGAATGTTCTGTTGCCTATATGCTTGTCGATGAAAGAGAACATATTCGGGAGCTTGGTTACAGATGAATCTTAAAAGCAAGACAAACCTTCCCAAAGAAGAAGACTGTTAGAAATTTCGTACCACTGAAGATAAACTTTCAAGCGTCCGATTACACTGAAATTATTAATTAGAATTCTTGTGTGTTGTATCCTCCCTCAATGCTGCGGGGCCTAAGTGAAGATGATATTAAATCACTGATCAATTCTGACACTAGGCCCATCAGGCCCTATACAAAAGTTTCCCTGTCTCAACCAGGCTGTGGAGAGGTGTGTCAAACTTGTGACAGAGGCCTCGAATAAAGTATGTGGACATGTATCTCGAGATGGCTATATCCGAGCAACACTGAAGTCTAGATCGGTTATGCCTCATTTCTCCAAAAAATCAGACTTTAAATGTGTAGTAGATATAAAAAAATAAAAGTAAAAACACGGTAAGCCAAAGAATCCTGCTCATATACTCATATCTTTGGCTTACAGTGGAAAATGTTTGTGAATAGCTGTAAATATATTGTAAATACCACACCCAACAATTGGTTGGTTGGGTAGAGTGTGGGTCGAACTCGACGTGCAACTACCTGCACGTGGTGCGTTCTGGGTCGTTTTGTTCTCACAACACGAGCGAAAAGTTGCACAGTGAAAATTGCGAAAAATTGGTAAAATTCTGTTTTTTCTAAGAAGTTGCGCGAACGGAAAAAATTAGATTATTTATGAGAATTTAATTTAACAAGCATAAAAAACTAAAGCGTGTTGATTTTAAAGTTTAAGTAACAGAAAAAAATTACAAAAATATCATGATTTTTGCCATTTTTCATAACTTTAAGTACGATGCGCGAACGGAAGTTGTTAACCGATTTTAATTTTTTTTATGCCGTTTTTCTTTTTATTACAATAGGCAATTTTTCCACTCTAAAGCGTTCCGAAAAAAAAAGATTTATTTTTTTCGACCCACCCTATTATTAGTGTCGCTCGAATGATAACATTGAAGTTAACAACACAATTTTTTAAAATTAGAAATGCTTATTTAGAACGCGTGAATAAAAAAAATACGACAAGCTTTTAAGACAATTAATTTAATTTTTTTTGTTTTATTGACTTATTTATTTTTATTCTGCCTATAAAAAATGTCGGCGTCTTTAACTGAATTAACGTGATAATATTTTTTTATGTTGAAGTTAATTTCACTATACGTAATTGAATTAAGGTAAAATTAATTTCATGTCATAAAATTAATGTCATGTTAATTCAATTATAGTGAAATTAATTTCAACATAAATTTATTTTTCTGTGACCCCTCTGCGCTTCCGTAGTAAATAAATAACAAAACAAAATTCATTCTCAGTTTATAAGCTTTATTTTTGATCTCCGTCATTTTTTCGCTAAAACTAAGATTTATTAAGATATTCGCAAAGAAAACAAAATTTTTACGTTTTGTCGAAAAATAATTTTGTAATTCAAAATATTTTTTTTTCTACTCATATATATGAAAATAACGATTCCTACTCGAGATGAAATACGTTTTTTTCGTTCGTGAAATTCTCATCTCACGAAAAAAAAAACAGTATTTTCATCACTTGTAAAATATACTATTTTTTGTGCTAGAAACGTCCGAAAAAATCTGAGCGTCTAGGTTATGCTATATGATAACGGAAAACAGTATTTGAGAACTATATTTTTGACTACGTACGACATTTTATTTAAAAAATGTGGAGCAACACATTCATTCTGTCATAACTTCTTTGTTTTTTATACTTAGTAATAGTCAAAAAATTATTTGAGAGCATAATTAATATCCTGTTAATTTGGTCATTAGCATTTTTGACGTAAGTGCCATTCATAGCTTTCTGATATATTTAACATTTAAATTAAATACTTCATTGATAAAGATTCGGACGCCATCTTTATACTTCCAGATCTCCGAGGCAATTAATTCTATTCAAATACCTTTTACTTCCACATCCAGTGGAAGTATAGTAAAGCAAAAACAAAATTTCAAAATTTTTATTATTCAAATAGACTTAGCATGTCATAGATTATATTTTGATCTTATTCCGTTGAAGGGTTGGGGTAAATCAAGCAAGTAAAAGTCTGGTATTTAATATATATAAAAGAAGCTAAGGTCTCAAAAAATTTTTTGGTATTACCCTTTATTGGAGGGGGTGAAAAAAATAAAATTGTGATTTAGGGTGTGTACAAGAATCTAAGGCCTCAAAAAAAATTTTTCCCTACCCCCATCCCCACGCCCACTACTGATGTGGGATATCGGTTTATGGGTTTTTGGGGTAGACGATTTTAATTATTATATTATTAAAGTACCATACACAAATTTTTCTCATCGTGAAACTTGGAAAATCTGGATGTAGAAGTAGTGATTCCTTGGGTAGTGGTTTTTTTAAAGCCGAAATCGCAACTTTCAAGCAATTGTCAATATACTTATTACTAAAAAGTTATCGTTTGTACTAAACATATTTTGTTTTACTGGACGCTAATCGTTTTTTTTTTCTGTTCATCTATAATTTTAACTAAACATTTATTATTTAGCTAAACATTTATTATTTTATTGAATACCTATTATGTTACTGAGCATTTAAAAGTGTTACTGAGCGTTTATTATTTTTATAGGTTTCTATTGAGCATTTATTATTTTTACCTAAGATCTGTTTTGAATTTTTATTAATTTTACTGGTTATTTATTATTTTTACTTCGCAAATATAATCTACGTTTAAATAGAATATTTTAATTATCATGTATTAAAATTCGCCAAATATAGCCCTTTACTGCAACTTTATAGAGGTTTTTCTTTTTATGGTAATGATTTTTATCTATATTTTTCAACCTAAAGCTGTTGTATTTTTACATTAATGCACCATAAAGCAGAAACTTCCATAAAATATAAATTTAATATTTACTTAATAGTTAAAACGAAATCTCATGTTATGGCAAAAGTGGACCCTTAAGACATGTAATAAATCTATAAAACATTTTCTCAAATATTCTGCTAGAGATAGTATTCATATACGGTTTCCTTACTATTCTAGTCACATATTCAAAAAACCGCATCAGCTTCGGAAAGAGTCTCAGAGGGTTGAAATATTTATTGTACACACGCTCTTTTAACAATTACAAATGGAATGTAAAAAGTACGCTAAGGTTCAACATTTCATATTCTGAATTGTTAACAAAACATAAAAAGGCATGTATTTCGAATTTGGAAAATAGTATATTGTGTATTTAGGTGTGAAAGCAATACATTCCCGGACGACGATGCCTATTGTTGGCCGAGGCGTTAGCCGAGGCCAACAAGCATCGAAGTCCGGGAATGTGCTTTCACACCGAAGTACACATACTATTTTTTCTGAAATCACAATCAATATTATTATAAATTAGGGAATTTGTATTAATGCATAACATTTCTTCATTACAATCTACCTGCTTACTAATAAATGCAATTTTAATGTGAGTTGATTTGTCTACGTATATTTATTTACTGTCTAAAATATACATAAAAAACCGTACGGGAATGGTAATTTCCCGGCCTAGGCCGGGAAAGTAACATTCCCGTACGGTTTTGTTGATCGTTGCTTGGCAACGGATCTTTTCCGGTCTGTTTTCTGATAGCTTCTTAGCAACGGACTAAAATACTGGAATTGTGCATTTTTCGATCTGAAATCGCGCCGAAAATGTAGACATTGCCGATCAATTTCAGAAAAAATAGTTTTTTGGTCATAAATTACCTTTTGCAAGCTTTTATTTAACTTACTCTCTATGTATGTGTGTTAGGATGTTTAGTCCAAATTTTGTATATAGGTCAAATCTTGTAAGTCAATTTTGAACCATTTAACGACGTTCAGTTGGGCTGAAATTTTGTATACGCGTGTAGTTCTGATGACAATACAATAATATGGTACCAAAAAGTGTGTTATTTTAGTTTTAACACTATAATTAATTGTTAGTTTTTTTTATCGCATAGTGTATTCACTCGCACGTTGTATTCTAAGATATTCTAAAAAATGGCGAAGGCGCGCCTTCGTCATTTTGGACGCGTGCAACGAAGGAAGGACTGGATAATATTTTATTAAGTATGAACATAAAATAAAATAATTAAGACGTATCTAAAAGTAAAGTTAAATGTAAAAAAAATATAATGTAAAAACAAGCTTTTATTATTATTTAGGTGTACTAAAACGAAAAAAAATAAAATTTATTGTTTTAAAAGCTTGTCGTGCGAATAAAAAAAATACGACAAGCTTTTAAGACAATTAATTTTGTTTTTTTAATTTTTTTCGTTTTTTTTTTCGTCTTTGATCTTTACTGCTCCTTCAAACACGGCGACATTTTTTATATACAGAATAAATCTGAAGTCAACTTTACACCTAAATAATAATAAAAGCTTGTTTTTAAAAAGTTTTTTTTTTACATTTTATTAAATAACTACAACATGTATCACGAAATTCCTCATCGCAAAGTCGTTGGAAAAGCTCACATTTACTATTTCATTACAGACGTTATAAACAAAAACATTGAGTTTTCACGCACTTTTTGAAAACTTTTGGCATATCTCGGCTAACGGCTAAAGAGATATAGCGGGTCTCAATTTCAAAGATAACTGAAGCTTTCAACTGCAGTATTCTAGTAGAGTATTTTTTATTTCAACGCATTGTCTTTTAGTAAATAGAGAAAACAGAGCGTACAAATTTGATTTCTTCAAGAAGGTGGAAAAAGTCCGTACATTCAAAATACTGTATCCACAATTCAATTAGGCATTTACTTTTTTCTCAACAATAATTGTCATGTTTTAATTACCAATTTTTATGACGGGAATAAAATAAATAAATAAATAAATGTTAGAAGACACTGTAAACGGTAGCATCAAAGTTGCATGTCAATAATGCACGTAGTAACAAAATAACAACAAAATATCAATAGAATCATTATCAGAAACAAAAAAATGCAGATTTTGTCATAAAACGTATTTACAAATTAGAATTACAATTAAATTTTATGTTCAAAATGTCCTCCTCGGCTTCAGTACATTTTCTAGTGCGGTTTACGAGATGACCGATTAATCTCCTTATCTCTAATTTCGTTGCACATTCAACAATCTTGATCTCTGCCGTTAATGTACACATTGTAGACCTCACTCTTTAAGTGACCTCACAAGAAATGATCTAAAATTAACTGGCTACGTTTAAAGGCATTGGTATTGTTTAAAGTTGTCATTGGTGATTTGATTATTTTGATTATACTAAGGCTTACTTCAACTTCAAAATGACAACTATTAGAAAAACAAATGATGTGACAACTTTAAACAATAGTTGCTTCCTTTCTACCAGTGAAGTGAGCTAAATTTAAGAAATCTAACTTAGTTGAACGTTCTATTTGATATTTTTACCTTAGATTATCTGAGTCAAATATCTTTCCCCTTACCTTCGGCAAGTCTACCGGATTTCATCCATTTCAAGGTAGTGATTGGTCAAAATCAAAGCTGGGCCAAGTACACAAAAAATGTACTCGAGTGCCAAGTACCAATTACTAGAAATGATTTCCCACAAAGTACAAAGTACCGAGTACTACCATAATTCTTTGGGTACTTAATTACAAGTATTCGGGTACAAGTACTTGAACCATCCAAGTACTTCATACGAATACATTAACACTTAAAATTTGATTGATGGTAAAAAGAGGAAGTAAGATATCTATACTTTTTATTATATTAATGTTATACTAATGCTCAATATTAATTAAGTTACTAAAATAAAATGTACTTCTGTTCATTCTTCTGTCTAGTTTTGCTTCTGTTAAGAAAAGAAATCAAATTAATACAGTTAAATTCAAAGGTGTTTGTCGTGCTTACCGACTTGCTACTTGCTATTGGTTTACTTTATTGGCTTTCATGATTACCAAATTTTGGAAGTTTTCATCACTTAGAACATGGCGTCGGGGACAGTTTACTATGGATGCATATGAAAAAAGACGCTCAACTGGAGCTGATGAAGGGAGACAGGTATTGTAGCGAATGAAGAGTTTTCTAATTAGAAGGTAATCTTCGAGCATGTTCAAATTGCTTCTCTCCTCTCTTGTAAAGTTCTAATTCTATTTTAGGTGTTTTTAGTATTCCTCAATATTGCAATTAGGCTGTGTGTTAGGTGTTACAGGATTAATTGTATCTCCCATTTTCTCAAAATCAAAAAATCCACCCGTGTCACTGCTAGAACCAGGATCTGTTAATTCATTGCTATTGTCGGCCACTGTATGGTTTTCTGCAGCTAATATGACCATTTTACGTATGGATTCCTCAGTAACATCTAGATTTTTTATTACCTTGTACCACCTTAATTTGAATTTAGGATGTACAACAGCTGCAACGATGGCATCCTCGCAAGGAATATTCAGTATGTCAGACAGGATAGACAGGATCAGACTGGCTGAAACTGGCTTTATATGTACTATGTACTCGTGTACTTGAATTTTGAAAGTTCGAGTAAAAGTACTTGTATTTAATTTTACGAGTACAAGTATCAAGGTACTGACTTAAGAAAGTACTGGAGTACAGAGTACAGAGTACATGAAATATACTTTAAGTACCAAAGTCAAGTACTGGTACTCGAGTACTGCCCAGTTCTGGTAAAAATACGTAAATCTTAACAACGCGCATGCGTAAGATTTCTGGTCTGTTTTGATAATTCTTTTTGCAAGTTATAGGCTATTGTCTATGTACAAAAAAATAGGGTTGACAGGAACTAAAACGTTAAAGGGTTTTTATTGTTTATTATATTCAATTGACCCCAAGATATGAAAAAACCGCGGAGTGCTACCATTTAGAGTGGTGCGTTTTTGAGATCGAAAAAAAAAAGATCCACTTTTCATATTTTTTTTGCTCGAAAACTATGAATTTTTTCTATAAACACGTCAATAGAAAAGTGTGTAGAGAATTAAATTTCCAATCGAAGTGGCACCTTCAGAAGTCAAAATTTTTTTTTTTTACAAAAATACGTCCAAAAAACAAAGCAAAAAATATTTTTAATTTTTTTTTTTTATTTTAGCCTGTAACTATTTTTCGGGTACATTTACGCATAGATATTGCTGCATAACAAAAAAAGCTGCTGTTTTACCCGTTAAAATGAGATTTTGTAAACAGTTTTACGATTAATAGTGACCGACATATAGCGTTTCAAAGTTTGCAACTTTGAACTTTTTTGTTAATTTTTACTATTTTTTTTCAAATTTCGTCCTGTAACTTTTTTCTGAGTGAATTTAGGTGTAGACATTATTATATTAAAGTGAAAGCTGACTTTACGCCCGTGGAAACCTAGATACAGCATTTCGAAGAGTGTTACTTTTATTAACTTTCTTCCAAGAGGATGCAGACGTACTAATTGTAAATACTGCAAAAGATAAGGCATCCCAATCAGAAAATGTTGTTATAGTTGGTCAAGATGCCGATCTTCTTATTATCCTATCATTATTACCAGAAGAAAATGAAAATATATATTTTTTTAAACCTAGTATAGGAAATGTAACTGCCAAATTATATAACCATAATAGTTTCAAAAATACCTTGGCTTCGTCCATGCATTCAGTGGCTGTGATACAACCTCTTCCTTTTTTGTATTGTAACATTACTATACGGTATGAAAATTGATGGCCAAAGCACCTGTCGCTATAAATTATTTCAGAAGTACTCAACAGGTGCGAATTTCTCATTGTACCGATTGTCTCCAACAACTGATGCTGCTAAACATCATGGTTTAAGAACTTACTTGCAAATGCAACATTGGAAAGGAAATATTGTAAATCCTCTCATCTGGGGTTGGAAAAGTTCAGAAAATGGACTAGTACCAATTTTGACAAATAAACCTCCCGCACCACAAGTTTTGCTGGAAAAAATAGCCTGTAAATGTGATCGGCCTTTTTACTTTTTGAAATCTCACCCAGCCAGGTTTGTTGAGAACAAAAAGACGTGCTCTTTCCCATATTTTGATTTACTTAGGTGCTCCAGAAACTGTTTTATTGGATCACGAAGATTTTTCGTTTTTTTCACATATTTCAGCCGCATTGAAAGATTTTTCAGTTTTTCTTGCGCCAAATTGAAGGTCTTCGACGCGCGTATGAAGTACAATTTTTTTCAAAATTTTTGGCGGGAAATTCAATTTTTTTTGAGGCTTCAAAAATTTTTAATATTTAAAAAAAAACCTATTGACCTACGTTATGATGAAGAAAATATATGTGATGTGTCTTCATCAGATCTATCTTCATGAATTTTTTCATAATTTTTGTGGGGGTGATAAGGGGTCAAAAAATTAAAAATCTATTTTTTTTCGCTATTTTTCGATATTCTTTTCAGAAAAAAAATTCAGTTTAATTATTTTTTTTTATTTTCCTAAAAAATAGAGGTTTCAAATAATTTTTAGATTGAAAAGATTTAAGATGAACCGGTAAAAATGGATGTTTTAAAAATTAGCCTCTATTTTTTAGTAATATTTTTATAATTTTTATTGTTTACTTTTTCAACTTTTTTTCAACCCTGTTTCGTGTTTATTTTCTTTTTTTCTTAATTATTTCATCTGATTTCTCATTTTCTTATTTACCCCACTTTATCAGTGGATTCGCCTAGGTACACTTAAAATAACTATGATCTGGATTTATTTAAAGAATTTTCATATTATTTATTTATTATCAGATTTATGTTTTTTATGTACGGAATATTAGTTTAATTTTCACGCCACATGGCTAAAAATGTGCAAAAATAAAATAGTATGTTTGGTTATTTCAGCATTAAAAAATGCATCAAATAACTACTTTCCAGCAAACTCCAATACGCGTATCATTCTTGAAATGTACTAAACAATTTTTAGGGAACTCCTGTTTTCATCATAAACGTCTCAAGCTGTAGGAGGGACACTAGAAGGGGGTAAAGGGCGGAACTCTGAAAATGTTGAAAGTGCTTGGCATCAATGGTAATATATCCGTTTCTTTCAGGTATATTATTTTGCTATTTATATTTCACTCTATCTTATTATAGGGATCGACCCAAGATTTTTAACTGCCACTACTGTATGATATAATAATAAAGAAGACTAATTTCTATCAATAAAAGACATAAAATCAAGTTTCTCTAAATGTTATGGAAACACTTATTCACATTTTTTCTGACTGGCACATATAATAAAACTACACAACTTTTATAACACAATATCCACTCCGCACAATATTTTAATCATTAAAATAAACACCTCAACTGCATGTTATGATTTCCCACTAGAATCTCCATTATTAATTATTTTTCCAATGAAAAAACAATTTTTTTTTCGTAAGGATTTCACAGCCTTAGTAATGAACCATACGGCAAAAAAACAATTTTGAAGTAAGTAAAAAGTTTTTATTATAATAAAAACTACTCTCTCATGCAAAACATGTGGTTGAACTTTAGGGCACTTGCACACATTTATGTAGTCACTACCAGTATTTTCAAAAAAGTTTTTCAAACCAGAGCTCAATAACAACTAATTGCGTATTTAAAAATATGTCAGTTTTATAATATAAATCATTTGCCCACGGAGATTTTCTCGGAAAAATTATGAAAATCAAAAATGAAACTTGGATCCTCAGTACGTATTTAATAAACATAGATTTAACAAAGTAACTCATTAGCGCCTGATTGCATTTTTAATGCTACGTCAGTTTAATGAAATAATTCATTTGCGCAACAAGATTTTCCGTAAAAATCAAGAAAATCTAAGTTCAAGCTGGTTCTCAAAGACATCTTGCGATGTACATTTCAAAAATTATGTGTAAGACATATTCAACTATCAAATAATACATTAGACTGTGAAAATGAACAATGTAAAAAGTACTTGAGAATTCTTTTCCACTTAAAGGAAAGAATAATTCAAATATTACTAAAAAATAGAGGCTAATTTTTAAAAATTCCGTTTTTACCGGTTCATCTTAAATCTTTTCAATCTAAAAATTATTTGAAACCTCTATTCTTTAGGAAAATAAAAAAAAATAATTAAACTGAAAGTTTTTTCTGAAAAGAATATCGAAAAATAGCGAAAAAAAATTGATTTTTAATTTTTTGACCCCCTATCACTCCCACAAAAATTATGAAAAAATTCATGAAGATAGATCTGATGAAGACACATCACATATATTTTTTTCATCATAACGTAGGTCAATAGATTTTTTTTTTTAAATATTAAAAATTTTTGAAGCCTCAAAAAAATTGAAGCTCCCGCCAAAAATTTTGAAAAAAATAGTACTTCATGCGCGCGTCGAAGACCTTCAATTTGTCGCAAGAAAAACTGAAAAATCTTTTAATGCGACTGAGATACGTGAAAAAAACGAAAAATCTTTGTGATCCAATAAAACATTTTCTGGAGCACCTAAGTAAATCAAAATATGGGAAAGAGCACGTCTTTTTGTTCTCAACAAACCTAGCTGGGTGAGATTTCAAAAAGTAAAAAGGCCGACCCCCCCCCCCCCCTTATGCGCCAAGGCCCTTTAGTTTTTTACAACATACGTTACTGAATCTTTGAGAAAATGTAAATAGATGTAGAAGTAGTGATTCCTTAGACAGCGCTTGTTTTCTATTCAATTGTTGCTTGTAAACTTTGCCCTACTCTCCGAAATATAAGGTAGCTGGAGAAATAAATCAACAACGAAGTTATCGATTTTACATTAAAATAAAACCAGCCAGAATCCATCTCGAAGTCGTTCCCAATTAAGATCCTATAACATATTTGACAATATAAATTCAACAGAATGAATAGTCGCAAATTGTAATTTATGTAAATACAATCCCAATCCACGAAGTTGGCTGCGAGGGGGATCGGATTATAGACATTTGCTGTATATTCCATATTCAGGGTTAATTCGATTTCCAGGCGGCCCTTTGAACTCGCTTATGTATGCGTAACTAACATGTTTGTACGGCCCAAAATTGCTCCGCCATCCAAGGCATGATACTAATGGATTTCAATTGCCTTTTTAATGTTTCAAGCGCACTCAAAGGTACTTTTTATCGGGACGTAACAAACAAACTCGGCCCCTGTTCTGATTAAACCACGGATTAGAATAACTCGCGATCAATTAAACCTCATGTATTGCTAGCGGCCTTTTTCAGAGGTCGCTTCATTTTTACCGTTACAGGTTTTTTGTTATTAAAGAACATGAAACAAGTTATTTGATCATTTTTTACGTT
The DNA here is from genome assembly GCA_936432065.2 of Rutpela maculata. Classification (NCBI taxonomy): domain Eukaryota; kingdom Metazoa; phylum Arthropoda; class Insecta; order Coleoptera; family Cerambycidae; genus Rutpela; species Rutpela maculata. The sequence continues at coordinate 76,114,510 of OW386293.2, read as the reverse complement.
AGTATTTTCATTCAAATTTTACTTTTAAATCGATTGTTTTACTCATTTACGCAATAGCCAATGAAGCCCGTATTTTGACAACATTGCACTAATCAAATGTCATTATTATTGGTAAAATAACCTAGATAGGTTTTTGACATTACCATCTCGAAAATTTTTCTCTCTCGACGCATCGACAGATTTATCACGATAATATTTCGACGTATGTCATGTGTTGTTTCGTGAAGTGTTTTCTGCAAACTCATGTTTTAAATTTTATCTATAAATTTTTTCTCTAGCTTATTGCTTATCATTAATGTAACTTGTAAATTGTAGTATTGTATTATATGTGTAGAATATAGTAATATAAACATAACATGTCCACACCACATAAGTAGATAACTCCCAATTCCAAAGTTAATTCTGTCTGGAATATAGAGGCTAGGGACAAGTTTGAAGTTAAACACAGATTTCAATGGCTTATAAACGTAGTTACAAAATAATTATCACTGCAGTAATTAAAATTAGATATAAATGCCTACCAAGCAGGCAAATCAATGTTTACATATGTTCAAGTTAAACACACTCGTTTTGGAAACAAACTAAAAATGCACTCACATTCGATAATCCATTACAAAGTAACAACGCTAATAATTCAGAGAACCAAAGCTATAAACTATAGATTATAATTCGTTGTAAAGTTCTCTTTGCTTAACAAGCAAACCTTAACTCAAACATTAAACTTCTTAAATAAAAATAAATATTGAATAAGTAAATATGTATCAATAAACACTTAAATAGTAATTCTTGAAGAATTCATTCGAATTCATAGTTGGGTGCTACTGTGGTGCTACTAGATGGCGGTACTAGAACAATATTTTGTTTCTATTTCTGTTGAATCCTCATGAATGATATAATCGCTCATAGGTACTTATAAGGCTAGCCACGAGCGACCCTAAATTTTTATAATATATGTTATTACCGTCAATGGCAATCCTCTTAACCCCAAAAATTGTTAAACATATTTGCTAGACAATTATTTGAATCTTTTTGTGCCAGTCGATTTATACCATCACTCCTATCATTGAATGTAGTTACTACTAAATATCCTTAGGGATGTGTCCTTACATGTGTCCATGTATTGTATGTAGATTTTATGTAATTAGTTAGGCATTTTACTGCATACAAATTCAATTTTTGATTAACATACATTCATTCGTATTAGTTGAATCATTCATTGCCTTATATCTTGAATCGACAACTAATTTTTAAGGAGCTTCATAGAGTTCTTCACGTCTCTTTTAGGATCTTGATTACAGCACAGAAAGTAAACGCGGTAATTTTATAAAAGTAATTAGAATTCAAAACATATATCAGATTGAATCAACGAAGGTAGAGGCACTGGAGAGAAGCAGGTAGCAGTTTACAATAAGTATAGAATTTTTTATTTTGTTCAATATCACAGTACTCCAGTCCTAAGTGGTCTATTGAGAGTTATAAGAACTCCCTGAGAGTAGAAAGACAGCGTCAGACATTGCAGAAGGCACGACTGATGCTCGCTGCATATAAATTTTTGTTCTATTCTTCAGACGCACGATGGTAAGATCTTCTACATCAACACTGCTTTGGAATCAGAGCATAACAGATTCATGCAAAGAATTCAGATTCTCTGTCAGAGAGATAAGTATCCTTATATCCAAAACATCTATAAAGAAGTGGGATCGCACTAGCAATGAAAGCTTAACAGGCAACGCGACATATGGCATGTTGCTGTTAGACGTGCCATACGGCAGAGGGAAACCGATTAGAATAATGTACGAAACGTTGTGAATATTAAGAAGAATATTATCTTAATTAGAAATAATATTCAAGTACAACGTGCAATCGTCAAAATTATGTGTTCAAAACACGTGACTTATTGATAATATCACTCTCTCGCCGATTTTTGATACTTCTTTCTAGTACGGTATCCTCTCATTCCATTTAGTGGAGCAGAATTTTGAGTGTAGCACGCTTGTTTAAGCAGAAAATTTTTTCGAAGTAGAAAGATATGGGACCTAGACCTAGAGAAACAAATGACGTATTATTTTCCCAGTTGACGACCTTTTCCTTTGGTCGAGACAAAATTTGTGGGCATTTAATTTCAGAAATCACAATTTTTTTTATACCGCGCGCCTGCAAGTAAAAAAACATATTACTCGGAAACTACTGCACTAAATATCTCTATAGCCTTTATTTGTGAAACGCGACAATATGTTATATTAAACATCAGGGAAGAGGTTGATATAAAAAAATTTGAAATCGACATCGTGAAATAAAAAGTTATGCCTGTGTGAAAGCAATACATTAGCATTTTTATCAATTATTGCAAAACATATTGTTTTTTCAAAATGTTATAAGTCGAATTACGACACTTTTCTAATATAGAATTATTATATGGAATAAACTCTTTCAATCAAAAGTAGAATCATTCACAGTGCAGTAGATTCCGAGTAATATGTTTTTTTACTTGCAGGCGCGCAGTATAAGAAAAAAAATGGGATTTCTGAAATTAAATGCTCACAAATTTTGTCTCGACCAAGGGAAAAGGTCGTCAACCGGGAATATAATACGTATATAATCAGATGGTCTAGGTCCTATATGTTTCTACCCCGACAAATTTTTTTGAACGATTTCAACCTAAATTCCTCTCCACTAATTTGGAAGGAAGACTTTAGTGAATCTAAGTTCGTAATATTAAGCGGATGATATACTAACACTTAGGAAGAAGAGAAAGATTTTGATAACAACCGTATGTTTCCTTTGACATAAACAATTACAATTAACAAGTTAAAGAATAGTCCCAGCTCAGAATTAGCTAGCTAGGGAGCTAGCGACACTTTTAGTTGCTAGGCTCATTTAAACTTGGTTTATCTTTTTTTCTATTATATTAACTTATCCACTTCGTTAGCGGGACAACGCTTGGTAGCAGCACTTCAGTTATGTTAAAAAATATCAATGTGTGTTTCAAGTTGAGATTTTTTGTGTTCTCTATTAACATTACAGTTACAAGAAAATAATTTCCTGCCAGCTTCATTGTAGACCGGCGTGCTCTTGTCATTAACATAAATATGTAATAAAGAAAAGTCAATTGACAGAAATGTTTAAAGCTAAAATCTGTTTGCCAGTATTGCTTAAAATTGTTAAAAAAAACCTATGCTGCCGGTCATTCGACGGAACATGGCTTTGGCAGAAGCAAAAATGTCCTGTCAGGCGTTGCCCCGCTGCACAGTGGTCCCAAATTGAGTCTTTTGGTTCAAAAATGGCTAGAGAGCGCAAATCTTGTCCGAAATGAACATTTTTTTTTTCTAATTAAAGCTTACCGAAATTCCAACAAATCCTCGGAAATTTATTATATTGAGTTAAAGACCAAAATATTTTTTTTGACCTTTAACTTAATGTAATAAAAAAGGGATTTTTTTTCAAAATTCGGGCTCCGAGGATTTGTTGGAATTTCGGCATGCTTTAATTTAAAAAAAAAATTGTTCATTTCTGACAAGATTTGCTCTCACTAGCCATTTTTTAACCAAAAAAACTCAATTTGGGATCACTGTGCACTGGTGCGCCTGCAGGAGTCGATTTTTTGAAAACGCAGGCTAAATATAATTCAAAAAATAAAAAATTAATTTTAAGCAGATCTTTCAAAAAAGAATGTCGCTGGCCTCCATGCTAAATTTACGGTAATGCCAAAATCTCCTTCCCAGAATACTCAGATTATTGATTTACATGAAGTAATTTCGTCACATAATTCAATTTAGAACATTACTTCGAATCCAAATATTTCTTTTGTGAAAGCTACAGTCGCTGAGTCTATCTATGAATTTTGATAAAATTAATGTTACCGCACTACAAATAATGAAAACTTTAAAATTAAGCATACTCCTTTTCACTGAGCCATGAGTATAGCATAAGCAAAATTTAAATGTATCTTTTAATTTTGATCTCTGCCAAAATGGTAATATTTTAGATATCATCTTTATGTTTGAATGTCAAAGGGTCTTTCCGTATAGGCCATTAAAAAGTGCCGCAGCGTCTGATTTAATACATTTTACCTTTAGTTTATTGTTCTCTGTATTTTAGACTAATATTAAGGGAGATAACGTTAAAATCGAATTTCTTCGAAACTACTTGAGATGTCTCTAAAATTTATACTGTCTGTAGTTAGTAATAAGCTTCATATTATATATTTTTTCAGATTTTTTGCTCGATTACAAATATTGAAACACAAGAAGTATATTTTTAGGTGGGTTTTTCTATTAACCCCTGCAGTGACACCTACCAAAAATTTTTTATATAGGTAGTCTTCCATTAGCTAGATTATATCAAAATTACGTCTTGAATTGGTGGAACATATAGAAAAAAAACTATATTACTCATCATAGTATATTTAAATATGTATCTAGGTCCCACAGCAACCTACAGTTCTATTGCCATTTGCACAGTCGCACATGTATCTTTCAATGCCCTTATAGGTGTTCAGATTTGGTTTATTCTCAATATAGTACTGATAAGTTTTGCTATTTTTATGTCTTGATCGGACCTTCACCCTTACATAATATTTTTAGAATCCTTTAAGTATTCAAGTTTTACACCTTCATCTGTCATTATTTCTACAAGATAGCATACTGCTTGCGACAATTGGTATGTACCTGTAAATAATACCCATTTTCAGTTAGTTCCGGAAAATCCTCCGATTAAAGAACTTATATCTAGATACATAACAGGCTATCTTTTCACTATATACCTTGTTTGCTCCTAACATAGTCACATTATATGTCCATTAAAATGGATAGATAAACATCACATCCCATAGGCAACAGTGGCGTTGTGTGTGTAGAAAATGTGTAGAATGGTAAATATTTTCATTAAAATGAATTATTGCAATTCCTGCATTACCGGCTCTTTATACAACGTTATGTAGGCATACGATATTACAGTAAGGTAAATATGTATTGAAAGGATATTAAAATTTAATTGGTATTCACGTTATAACTGTATATTGAACTTCATCATGTTACGACTATGGAATGATCGATTTTCTTCTTTTCTAAACTGCTTTCTGCAAACGGCACAGCACTTTGCACTAAATATATTGTCACTAAACTGTGTAAATATGAATAGAGAATATTATTTAGGTATTAAGCAAATCACAACTTAAAATAAAAAGACTTCTTCACCACATTTTGATCGAAAAAGACTTATTAACATTAATGGCGGATACTGTCAAAAGTGCCAAACTGAGATTATAATAATCGAACTGAACCGATCCTGATGGAATCGGTTGCGAATAGATCGACTAGCCAATCAAGAACTTTGGGGAAGAAGTGCCTTAGATTGTAACTATCTCAGCAACATATAAATCAGTACAATTATGTATCTAGATATAAGTTCTTTAATCGGAGGGAAAATCCAATACGCTTGTAGAAGATAATGAGCAAAAGGTTTTTTGCGCCGATGTAATTTTTGAGTTTCAACTTTCAACTAATTCTTACATTGTGTTAGGCTGAGCTTGCCGCTCCTTCATAGAAGAAATTATTGTATCAGCTAAATCCGGATCAGAATTTAATCGTTTACCAAAAGTATTAATAAAAACCCAGCTAATCGACATAATGATCATACCACAGGCAAAATCTTGTTGTCTAGAACTTTGTGCAATAGCGCCATGTACAGCTTCGACGGTCCATAGTACTTTAATTACCAATCTTGACGCGTTGGCTTCTGCGCTCTATTACCCATACAAGCTAGCATAAGAACATGGTATTGTTGAAGCACCAAATATTCAGCCACGTCACGGAAACCACGATCAACAATACAGAACTCATCTGATTGCAGAAGCGATTTTAATCCGTTTGGTTCGTCTAACAGAGTTTTCTTATCCGGATTTAGGTGATTCAATAATTTCTTATATGAAGGAACGGCAAGCTCAGCCGAACACAAGCTTATTGGATTTTCCGGAACTAACTGAAAATGACTTCACAGTATTATTTACAGGTACATGCCAATTGTCGCAAACAGTATGCTATCTTGCAGAAATAATGACAACTGAAGGTGTAAAACTTGAATACTTATACTTAAGGGATTCTGAAAATATTATAAAGGTGAAGATCCAATCAAGACATACTTGCAGAAATAATGACAACTGAAGGTGTAAAACTTGAATACTTATACTTAAGGGATTCTGAAAATATTGTAACGTGTTTCCACCCTTAGGAAACCACCCTCGCAAATTCCGTGGGTTCCAAAAATTATAACAAGAGACGTCCACTAACACACTTTATTAAATATTTACTGGATACTTCACAATACTATTATTAATTTAAATACACTTTACTGACTAAAATCACAATGTTTATTACTTTGTTTATCATTAAACTCTTAACCTCACTTTCTATATTTTCTGAACTTTCTGAACTTCTCGCCGAGAATGCGTCTTTTATACCTAAAAATGACAGATCTCGATTTTTCTGTGAGGACGCCACCATTCTCTAGATCATTCCAGATGTCACCAGAACTAACTTCTTCTGGTAGGTTTCTCGAGTAGGTGCAAATACACTACTTTTTAGTAACCAACATAACCTTAAATTTTAAGGGGTTGCAACATATTACACTGCCCCCTCCTTAAGCCTGAACGTCCCGGTCAGGCAATTCAGCCTCTTTCACATACTTCGCCAGTCTATCCAAGTGTACGATCTTCATCTTGGACTTTTTGTTTCGTTGAATACGATAGACGACATCATTAATTCGGGTAATAACAGTATAAGGTCCTTCCCAAGGAGGTTGAAGTTTCGGTGACTTCCCTTTCTTCCGCTGTGGGTTGTACAGCCAAACCAGATCCCCCATCTTGAATCCCCCTGTACTGGCATTCTGATCATAACGAGCCTTCAAGCGGTTACTAGTTCTGTTCATCTGCTCTCGATCATTCTTTGGCTGTTCTCGACTTCCATTTCTGTAGTTGCTCATGGAAAATGGTTCCCCACGGGCAGCACAATTCTTACACTTGCGACACCAGGCCTCCACATCCTGGCGACTATTAACCCAATAGAATTGTTCCCGTGCTCTACTCAATGTCTTGTTTATGCCGAAGTGTCTGCTGGACGTTTTATTATGTGCTTCCTGGAGTACTTCTGGTACACGACACCTGGGAATCACTAGACGCATGGCAACCTGCTTCCCATCTGGGCTTTCCCATGCTCTCCTTAAAAGCCCGTCTACGACTGTAAGTGAATCCCATTGTGACCATAAAGCCTTCAGCCCCACTTTTGTGTCGGAAACATCCTTCCATGCTGGACGCGTTCCCTCTTCTTTTGCTCTCAACATGGGTCCGATTTCTACATCGCGCAATTGCTCTTGCCTCAGAGTTTTCTTTGTCCAACTGTCTGGAAGATCGACCTTGACAATGTTGACTTCAACCATGTTCGGCAATTTTCCCACCTGAGGGTAGCGCTTGCAATCTTCCTTGTCTGGTTTTCTGGATAATGCAGGAGTTTTGACTGCCTGCGTTGTCAACAGCCTGGTTTTCTCACATTGGTCGTTCACTTTTGACAAAATAAATTGTTCGTTCCCAATCCTTAACATTCGCTTTCCTACGTCAACAATAAATCCATACTGTTCCATAATGTCCAGTCCCAAAATGAAGTCATCCGTAATGTCAGCCACGATGACCCTGTGGTCGAACCTCAAATGCCCAATCTGCAAACCCAGGTCTACTTCTCCATGAACCGTAGCCCTGTCCCCCGTAGCTGTCCGGACGATCACTTCTTCATTTTGCCTCTTGGTAATCTTTATGCCCGATATAAATCCTGGCCGTACTATTGATGACGTAGTACCTGTGTCGATGGTAAACAAACATTTTCTTCCGTTCACATATCCATGCAACAACAGACTGCTTGCGATTCTTCGAAGCTGGGAAATCTTTATTTCTTTGGGGTCACTGCATTCCCTAGCCAGAACAACCCCCTTGGTACTGTTTTCCTGCTTCTTTTCAAGATTCACAGCATTTACTCGACTCTCCGAATTCTGCTGTCGACAGTCTCGCTTCATGTGTCCTACCTTGCCGCAGTTGTAACATTTAATACCTCCACTCGGCTTTCCTTTATTTTGTTGTTTTCTCTGCTCCCTAAGATCATCCACTTTGTTCAATAATTTGGTAAACATTTTCTGCATCTCCGTCAACATAGGGTTCTGGTTCATTTCTGGTTGCGATTCTTCGAGAGTCACAGCTCGCACTCTCCTTGGAGTATCTCTGTAGGCGGCTTCTACTTCAAGTGCACGCACCAAAGCTTCGCTACTACTTTGGTGTCTCGTCAGCCTCAAAACTCGCCTGACCTCTTCGTCCCTTATACCATCTAAAAAGGCCCCCACGGCTAATTGTTCCTGGAATTCTTTAGGTGCACTTGGATACGCCAGGTGCGCCAGTCTCTCTATCGCAGCTTCAAATTCTTGTAAACTTTCCCCAGCTTTTTGCATCCGGGATTTCAGCTGAGCCTGGTATAATTGGGCAAGGTGTTGATCGCCATACCTCAAGTCCAACGCAGCTTCCAAGACTTTGAAGTCCCTTTGTTTCTCCACTGGGATAGTCTGAAGTAATTCTGAGGCCTGGCCCCTCAACGCCAGAACTAATGCCATAGCCTTTTCCTCGTTATCCCAGTTATTCGCCGATGCTGCTGCCTCGAATTGTCTCTTGTACGTTGTCCATGAGCTTTGGCCGTCAAAGGAGGGAGGTTTTAATCGAGGACCCGATGATGTTACTAGCTGGCCTCCTTTCTCTCTTAATTGTCGTTTAAGTCGCTCCACTTCTCCTTCGAACTCGCTCATTTTTCCTCTGATGTCACTCACTTCCTCTTTTACATGACTGACTTCCGTCTTGACTTCAGAAACTTCAGACTTTACGCTACCCATATCATCTTTGATTTCTTTCTTTAGTTCCTCAGTAGTGGAAATGATAGCGTCCTGTTGTATTTTCATTTGTTCATTCAGAATTTTCCTTAATTCTTCCTGGCGTTTTTCTTGTTCTTCTTTCTCCTCTTGCTGTCGTATCTTCAGGTCTTCCATAATTTCTCTCAATTCGGCTTTTTCTTCTTGGCGTCTTGTTTCTTCATCCTCTTTTTCTTTCTGACGTCTTGTTTCTTCATCCTCTTTTTCTTTCTGACGTCTTGTTTCTTCATCCTCTTTTTCTTTCTGACGTCTTGTTTCTTCATCCTCTTTTTCTTTCTGACGTCTTATTTCCTGATCTTCCATCATTTTCTTTAATTCGTTCCTTTCTTCTTTGTCTTCCTGCCGTTGCTGCGCAATCATTTTTTGGAATTGTTCGAATAAGTCCTGTATTTGTTTATCGGATGCCATACTTCTAGTTTTTATAGGCATAAGATTATGTTAAAATAAAATAAATTTAACTGTCACGTCAATATCGGTAATGGAACTTTCCAGACAAATCTCGAAATAGCACGAAAAAGTCTTATTCAGAGTCTTTTGTCACTATCCAGTTTAGAGAATTTACTAATCTCCACTAATGTCCAAATAGAAAAGTTCTAGTAATTTCCACGCACTAACACAAAAAAATTAGTCTTTTTCAGTGTCTCTATCACTACTCAGTTTAAAGGGTTTAATACTTAACACTATTTTTCTGTCCACAAATAACCCTTGAACAATGTCCAGTAAATTAGTCCTGTGTTAGCACTAAACCGCGAGAATACTTCTCGAACACTCCAGCACAACTTCAAAGCTCCTCTTGTCATAAAATTCCGCTTTCTGACACCAATTGTAACGTGTTTCCACCCTTAGGAAACCACCCTCGCAAATTCCGTGGGTTCCAAAAATTATAACAAGAGACGTCCACTAACACACTTTATTAAATATTTACTGGACACTTCACAATACTATTATTAATTTAAATACACTTTACTGACTAAAATCACAATGTTTATTACTTTGTTTATCATTAAACTCTTAACCTCACTTTCTATATTTTCTGAACTTTCTGAACTTCTCGCCGAGAATGCGTCTTTTATACCTAAAAATGACAGATCTCGATTTTTCTGTGATGACGCCACCATTCTCTAGATCATTCCAGATGTCACCAGAACTAACTTCTTCTGGTAGGTTTCTCGAGTAGGTGCAAATACACTACTTTTTAGTAACCAACATAACCTTAAATTTTAAGGGGTTGCAACATATTACAATATTATAAAGGTGAAGATCCAATCAAGACATAAAAATAGCAAAACTTATCAGTGCTATATTGAGTATAAACCAAATCTGAACACCTATAAGGGCATTGAAAGATACATGTTCGACTGTGCAAATGGCAATAGAAGGTTGCTGTGCGCACGTAGCTGCAATTATTTTTTATTTATCCCACGGTCGCTATACACAAAAAATTATGAAGCCAGCCGAAATACTTACCATATCTGACAAAACAGGCGTAACTACCACTATTGAGGAAGATAGTGACGATGATTAAGATTTGATTACAAATTACTACTTTTTTTCTTTTTAGATATAAATATTTAATTAAATATGTATGAGTAATATAGTTTTTTTTTCTATGAGTTCCACCAATTCAAGACTCTTGTAATTTTGATATATGTATATAGCTAATGGAAGACTACCTATATAAAATGTTTCTGTAGGTGTCACTGCTGGGGTTTTTAAAAAAACCTAAAAATATACTTCTTGTATTTCAATATTTGTAATTGAGCAAAAAATCTGAAAAAAATACATAATATGAAGCTTATTACTTACTACTAACAGTATAAATTTTAAACTAAATAGGGTATTCCTAAGAATTATTAAAAAATTTAAAAAGGAACAAATTTTCAAAAAATTTTCAAATATATCCAGTATGGCTGCCATACATTAATTATCAATCATAAATGTGCGATTCAGTCCTCCGTTAATTTTGAACATAACCTTAAGTAGGTCATATTAATATTTCTTTTTCTTATCTGCTAATAATATAGTAAATACCTAACACCAAGAACTTTAAAACAAGAATATTAAATCTAACCTAACCTAAGGAAAGAGTTTTTCGCCAGGAACTTTAAACCTAGGTAACTTAGTGCAAAAATTTTTCGTCATTATTTAAATCTTTAATTTTTCTGTTTAATTTGTGTTATTTAAATAATATTAATACTCCAATGGAGTTGATAATTTTTTGAATTGTTGATTATCCTACATACATTTAAATCATATTATTAGCAGATAAAGAAAAGAAATATTAATATGACCTACTTAAGGTTATGTTAAAAATTAATGGAGGACTGAATCGTATATTTATGATTTATAATTAATGTATGGCAGCCATTGGATATATTTGAAAATTTCTGAAAATTTGTTCCTTTTTTAATTTTTTAATAATTCTTAGGAATAGCCTATTTGGTTTAATGCATTTAATTTATTTTTTAAGTTAGTTTTATAATTTTATAGCCGCCATATTGGATCCGCCATCTTGAATTTCTTCCCGGAACTTAAAACAAAAATATTTCATTTTTCATCATTTTTTAGCATCTTATAGCCGCCATTGATTCAGCCATCTTGCAGGTTGGTTTATGGCAATTTGGATATCAGATTCGTAATCAGCGACCTTAAAAACCCCCTGAGTAATAAGATTTATGTAAATTGGATAAGAAAAAAGTTTTTATTTGAAAGTTTTATTAAGATTTAAATATAAAATGGCCATTTTGGCGAAGCTCAATAATTTTGGTTAGCATAATTCAAAAATCGACTCTCTCACGTTTTTTAGAAATTAAATAACGAGTATTTAAAAAAAAAATTATCCCAATCGGTTGCGAAACAACTACTCTAGATAATTTTGAACGAAAAAATCACGATTCGTGCCACTGTGCGCTGGGGCACTTTTCAATGGCTTATACGGAAAGACCCTTTCTAAAGTTTTTAATGGTCTCAATGATACGATTATTTGTATCAATAGTTAAGTGTAACATTTCATGAAACTGTTCTAAGGCAGTTCATACCAAAACGACCCACAATGCATAATATTGTACTCTACGAACACTGCGCCTACATTTTTTGCATCTGTCACACAGAAGACATATTAATAGACAATATTTTATTTTTCAGAGAACCATTTCCAATCCCACTTCTGATATAACCACTAATCTACTTACTAATAAATGCATAATACAAACCTTTATAGTTACTGTTACCCTCGGTATAACTGATACCATGTCATTGCAAAATAAACCCTGTACGTTTGCTAATTTTTCAAGTCAAGACAGCGTCACAATGCTAACAAAGCCTACTTATATCCCCCTTTCAACGTCACAACATCAAACGGATTATAAAATCTCGACCGCTTTTTCAACGGGGCATCGATTTTCGTATTAATTTTCCATTAACCCTCTGCAGGCTACTTTCCAGTCGCCATGCACATAAAAGGTTATTTTTATTATTATTTTCCATTATACATTCCACAAAACAATTCGGAATCACGAGCGTAGCTCTTAAAGACAGAGTTCGGTACGGGCAGCGATGCGTTTAATGATCACCCCGTATGTCTTTCATCAATCAAATTTTCCGAAGCTTCCCACAAACAAAGGCGCATAGCACAAAGCAAGAAAACCCCAGCCGACTAGCGTAAAAAATCACCGACAAAAAATGCCAACGATGCTGCTACGAGTCTTTCTGATAGCAACGGAGTATTGCAATGATTTATGGCTTTGGCCTTAAGTCAATTATTATCCATTAGAGGTGCACTATCAGAATGGACAAAAACGAGTTGATTAACCCGGAACTTATACGGCTGGTGAATTAATACTGTATTTGTTTTTTTTTCAATCGAAGATCGATTTATTTAATAATGATAATAATAATAATAAAGTATTTATTGGGGAAGCATGTGCAGACAATACATCCAATCGCAAAGGCGAAATCTAATCACAGCTATTCAACTTAACTTTAGAGTTGTAATAGTCTGTAGAAAAAAAACAGGAGGTACTCTTGAATAATCCTGCAAGGGATGTTTTACGGCCGCACAGTGGTGCTTTTATTGAAATCAGGCGTCAAAATCGGTAACCTAGCCAATTTTCGATAAAAATTTACGAAACTTGGTAGAGTTAAGTATTTGGATATGCTATTTCTTTTTACTTCCACATCCAGTGGAAGTATAGTAACGACAAAAAAATTTTAAAAAATTTTTATTGTTCAAATAGGCTTAGAATGTCATGAAACGTCGAGATTTTAAGTTTGAGCGAAAAAAAATTTCTGTCTCTGTCGGTCTGTCGGTCTGTAACTTTTTTTTGTGCGCACGTTTACTCTGGAACCGTTTAAGATATTGACTTGAAATTTGGTACACGTATGTATTTTAACGTGATCTGGAACTAGATTATATTTTCATCTTGTTGTGGGTAAATTGGGGTAAATTTGGGGTAAATAGGTAAATTAAGCAGGTAAGAGTCCAGAAAATTGGTATTTAGTATATTAAAGAGAAGCTAAGGTCTCAAAAGAATTTTTGGCATTAGCCACCCCCTTTACCACCCCCACCCCATTATTAAAGGGGATGAAAAAAAATTGTGATTTAGTGTGTGTGTACAAGAACCAGAAAACTCAAAATATTTTTTTACTTCATCCACTCCCACTACCACCCCCTAGCACCACCCCCACCCCACTACGGATGTGGGGTATCGTTTTATAGGTTTTTGGGGTAGAGGATTTCAAATATTATATTATTAAAGTTCCATAAGCAATTATTTCCACATACAAAATTTTTTCGTTGTGAGTGACTTGGATAGAAAATCTGGATGTGGAAGTAGTGATTCCTTGAGCAGCGGTTTTTAATATGGCGCTTCAAAATTTAGGTCAGAAGAAGTAAAAAAGATGAAAAATTCAATAAAACAGCCCAGCCACAAAAAAAGTCCTGATCCTGGAACTTAACCCGAGTAGTCCAATGTATTTTTCGACGCTGAATTCAGAAAAGCCCAAACACCCTCAAAATTTTGAGCTGGAGCGAAAAATCACCCTTAGAATGGGGTTTTAGAGGTTGCTGATTTCAAATTTTAACATGCCAGAAGCCAAAAATTTATTCTTACTGTGAGAATCGACTAAAATGGGGGATAAAAGAGGTGAAAAATGAAAATTTGACAAAATATGTAATTTTCATTCCAAAAGTATATTTCTAGGGGTTTTTGAGGTTGCTGATTTCAAATTTCAGCATACCAAAAGCCTATGTTGCTGATTTCAAATTTCAACATACCAGAAGCCAAAAATGTGAGAATCGAGTAAAAGAGGGGTTGAAAGTGGTGAAAAATAAAAATTTGACAATATACGTAATTTTTATTCCAAAAGTATATTTCTAGGGGTTTTTGAGGTTGCTGATTTCAAATTTAAGCGTACTAAAACCCTAGAATTTATTCTTAGGTTGAAAATAGAGTAAATTAGTGGTTGAAATGGGTTTAGAAATAAGAAGTTGAAAAAATACATAATTTAGATTCTGAAATTGTATTTTTAGGGGTTTTGAACTTGTTGAGCTCAAGTTCGAATCCGATCTCAGAAAAACCCATGTGCCCTCAAAATGTTGAGCCTTTAGCGAATAAACAACCCTAAAACAGGGTCCATGATTTGTGGTAACAATAAATATATGCAAAAAGTAGTTAACAAGCTAAAAACTACATTTTGATATGCTTTTTATCTCTGTTTCAGCAGAGGATCGTAGGATGACTCAGTACATTTTGATATGTTTTATTTTTCTTTTTTTTTTCTTTTTGCATTGACTAAAGTAAAGGCTAACTACATTTTGAAACACAGAAAAGGTATCGGTTATATTGTGGTCATGCATCTTTGTAAATAACTCGTTTATATTTAATTTTTCGAAAAAACTCTATTTCAGATTTTTTGTCCAAAAAGGTCCGTGCCTTATACCGGTTATAGAGATTCATCGACGGAATACTTAATTTTCGATTTTTATTAGGAAACTGTTCGGTGTTTGTAGAATTTATCAAAAAAATCAAGTTTTTCAGGATTTGTAGATTCGCTTTTGTTTTGTCAAATGTCTCACAAACGTCACCTAATAGACTTAATCGAGCCCTACAATCGCCCTTTTTGAAAATCAAAATTGGACCTTCGGTTCGGGAGTTATTAATTTCTTCGGAAATTCATACTCGGCCTTGGAAAAAATACTTGGGTTCAACGGATTTGAGCTGCCAGCAATAGGCTTCATTTGTGGCCGTGTACCTTCGATCCTACCAAGTCTCAACGAAATCCATCAATATCCTGGACAGTTATCGTGCTTCCTAGCTCGATTTCGAGAAAACCAGTTTTTTGCAAGAAAATTCAATTTCCATTTGTTTTCGATATAGTCTCTGGTATACTTATCTGTAGATCGTTGCCAGCGGCACAATTTTTTTTTTAAGTAGCTTGATCCGACTGCCCGTTACCGAGTTATTCAATTTTTCCCGAAAAACTTGAAACGTCTATATTGGGTACTTCCGGTTTCCGAACGGAGCCGAGCTTCCAGCGTTAAGGTTCTCTAAAGGCCTCCCATTAACCACCCAAGTTTCATCGAAATCCGAGAACGGATTAGGGGGGCTGAGCGTGACAGACCGACAGACCGACAGACCGACAGACAGACCGACCGACTGACCGATGGACGGAATTTTCTAAATTCGCTCTCGAGTCGATAGATATGACGTTCATTTCGATCCGACGTTTTTTTCGGGTTTCGATGGTCCACCGGAAAAATGCAAAACCTATACTACATTTTTTTCAAAATGTAGTAACAAGCTAAATACTACATTTTGACATGCTTTTTATCCCCGTTGGGCTGATTTAGTACCTTTTTTTTTCTTTTTGCATTGACTAAAGTAAAGGCTAACTACATTTTGAAATACAGAAAGGGCATCGGTTATATTGTGGTCATGCATCTTTGTAAATAACTCGTTTATTTTTAATTTTTCGAAAAACTCTATTTCAGATTTTTTGTTCGAAAAGGTCCGTGCCTTATACCGGTTATAGATATTGATCGACGGAATACTTAATTTTCGATTTTCATTAGGAAACTGTCGGGTATTTGTAGAATCTATTAAAAAAATTAAGTTTTCCAGGATTTGTAGATTCGCTTTTGTTTTGTCAAATTTCTCACAAACGTCACCTAATAGACTTAATCGAACACTACAATCGCCATTTTTGAAAATCAAAATCTGACCTTCGGTTCGGGAGTTATCAATATCTTTGGAAAATCATACTCGGCCTTGGAAAAAATACTTGCGGTCAACGGATTCGGGCCGCCAGCAATAGGCTTCATTTGTGACCGTGTATCTTCGATCCCACCAAATCTCATCGAAATCGATCGATATCCTGGACAGTTATCGTGCTTCCTAGCCCGATTTCAAGAAAACCAGTTTTTCGCAAAAAAATTCAATTTCCATTTATTTTTCGACATTGTCTCCGGTATACTTATCTGTAGATCGTTGCCAGCGGCACCATCTCTTTTTTGAAACATCTCGATCCGACTGCCCGTTACCGAGTTATTCAATTTTTCCCGAAAAACTTGAAACCTCTATATCGGGTACTTCCGGTTTCCGAACGGAGCCGAGCTTCCAGCGTTAAGGTTTTCTAAAGGCCTCCTATTAACCACCCAAGTTTCATCGAAATCCGAAAACGGATTAGGGGGGGCTGAGCGTGACAGACAGACAGACCGACAGACCGACAGACCTACAGACCGACAGACCTACAGACCTACAAACCGACAGACCTACAGACCGACAGACCGACTGACCGACGGACGGAATTTTCTAAATTCGCTCTCGAGTCGATAGATAC
This sequence comes from Rutpela maculata, assembly GCA_936432065.2. Classification (NCBI taxonomy): domain Eukaryota; kingdom Metazoa; phylum Arthropoda; class Insecta; order Coleoptera; family Cerambycidae; genus Rutpela; species Rutpela maculata. The sequence continues at coordinate 76,097,719 of OW386293.2, read as the reverse complement.
GACTTTCGTTTCGATCCGACGTTTTTTTCGGATTTCGATAGTCCACTGGAAAAATGCAAAACCTATACTACATTTTTTTCAAAATGTAGTAACAAGCTAAAAACTATATTTTGATATGCTTTTTATCTGTGTTGGGCTGATTCAGTACCTTTTTTTTCTTTTTGCATTGACTAAAGTAAAGGCTAACTACATTTTGAAATACAGAAAGGGCATCGGTTATATTGTGGTCATGCATCTTTGTAAATAACTCGTTTATTTTTAATTTTTCGAAAAACTCTATTTCAGATGTGAAGGTCCGTGCCTTATACCGGTTATAGAGTTGATCGACGGAATACTTAATTTTCGATTTTTATTAGGAAACTGTTGGGTATTTGGAGAAACTATAAAAAAAAATGAAGTTTTCCAGGATTTGTAGATTAGCTTTTATTTTGTCAAATTTCTCACAAACGTCACCTAACAGACTTAATCGAACCCTACAATCGCCATTTTTGAAAATCAAAATCGGACCTTCGGTTCGGGAGTTATCAACTTCTTGGGAAAATCATACTCGGCCTTGGAAAAAATACTTGCGGTCAACGGATTCGGGCCGCCAGCAATAGGTTTCATTTGTGGCCGTGACCCTTCGATCCCACCAAGTCCCATCGAAATCGATCAATATCCTGGACAGTTATCGTGCTTCCTAGCCCGATTTCGAGAAAACCAGTTTTTCGCAAAAAAATTCAATTTCCATTTATTTTTCGACATTGTCTCCGGTATACTTATCTGTAGATCGTTGCCAGCGGCACCATCTCTTTTTTGAAATATCTCGATCCTACTGCCCGTTCCAGAGTTATTCAATTTTTCCCGAAAAACTTGAAACGTCTATATCGGGTACTTCCGGTTTCCGAACGGAGCCGAGCTTCCAGCGTTAAGGTTTTCTAAAGGCCTCCTATTAACCACCCAAGTTTCATCGAAATCCGAAAACGGATTAGGGGGGGCTGAGCGCGACAGAACGACAGATAGACCGACAGACAGACCGACAGACAGACCGACAGACAGACCGACAGACAGACCGACAGACAGACCGACAGACAGACCGACAGACAGACCGACAGACAGACCGACAGACAGACCGACAGACAGACCGACAGACAGACCGACCGACAGACAGACCGACTGACCGACGGACGGAATTTTCTAAATTCGCTCTCGAGTCGATAGATATGACTTTCGTTTCGATCCGACGTTTTTTTCGGGTTTCAATGGTCCACCGGAAAAATGCAAAACCTATACTACATTTTTTACATTTTTTTCAAAATGTAGTAACAAGCGCAAACGTATTGTATTTAAATATAGATTTTTGGCATATGTCAAAGGATTTTCTATTCTGAGGTAGTTAAGCAATCCCTAGCTAGAGAAAAACCACCCTAATATAAAAATAAAGTTCATGATGGGGGTTAAAGTCACTTTAGTTTCTATTCAAAAATTTATAAATCAAAAACTTCCACATTTTCCATATTTTAATGGTAATCATGTATATTATTTTTATATAAAGGTAGTTTTACTGATAAAAGGAGTAAACTTTAAGACACTCTAGTTCTACATAATTCCAAAGTTTCAAATCTTCATTTTTTAGTGTTTATATTCTATGATGATATGATGGTGTATATTCTTTGCAAGAACAGAGGTATTTTTTAGCCGAATCTAAGAGTAGTTGTTAAAATGAAAATAACACTACAAAATTAATAATATTAAACATTTAGACAGTACATTCATGCAAGCGAATTAAACAATAACTTAATTTTGTATTAATTAATTAAAGTTGTTAATTAATTAGAATGAGTTTCACTGAACTTTTGAATATTTCAAATAAAATAATTTGATAATGTTAAAAGTTTCTAAATGAAAGTAACGTCATAAAAAGCACCTACTTTAAAGTGTAAAGTACTTTTCATGTACATTGTTTTCATTAAAATTTTCAATAATTTTTATTTATTATACTGATCTATTTTGTAAAAAAAACCATAACATTTTCCTTTATTTAACACTAACCTATTAATACTCTTAAAAGATTTGCCTCATAAAAAAAAAACGTGACGGACGGACACACTGTCATTTTGGAATTTATTCAGAATTCGATGACTACCACAAAGATGACTATTTTTTCTCTACGAGAGATATTTGTCAGGTGAGGTACGGTACCGGTTTTAGAGGCGAGACATCGATTGGCGAAGATAAGGCACGCCGCCGAACGAGTCCGGCACTTAGGTGGGCGACCGGATCTCATCTCGCCGTCCTGGTTAAGTGGTGGAGTAGCATAGCTAAACTTCGCCAGGATGTTAAAATAAATAAGGCAATTAAAATTAAAAAAGAAAAAAAATACGATTTTAGAACAGTGCCTGGCAAATACAATATACTCTTCATTTCTGTAAAGAGTATACTAATTATTTAGCGCCTCGAAGACGATCAGACAAATAACATAAACCAAAATTAATTCAGTAACTTCTTAAAGTAACCAGTTTACTAATTAAAACTTTTTTAGCTCAGGCATATAAACTCGACACTAACATCAGGTTATGAAAAAAGTTTAACTAAGTTTGGTAAAATCGTTAAATTGTAATAACCTTATTAAGCCATCTAAACTTCCACTAAAAGTACCCTGCAACTACTATTCCCGTTAAATAGCGTATTTGAGTCCCCAACCCCGCTTACCTACTTACTTTGCGATTACATGAAGACGTGTTTTCGAGATGAAAAGAACATCTGTATTAGTAATAAACATCTACAGGTGCCTTGTACCGACAATCTAGAATCGTAAATTTTAAAGTTTCCTAAAGATTGTGATTTATGCTATCTGCGGTGCAGACAGGATGTTCGGAAAGATTTACCGATTTTATATGCGAAGGTTGCTTGGAATATACATGAAGCTTCTTTTAATTAAGGAGTCCACAGCCCTTCCGAAAACTTTTGGAATTCTGAAATGGTAATGGGTAGGCATTTAGAACTATTCTCTGGGTATGCTACGCTGAAGTTAAAGTGCGGTAGTTCAGTATACGAAAGAAAAGGCAAATTCAAATTATGTTAAAAATAAATAAATATTAAATACAGATCTATCGTATAAGTGACGATTATAAACAAAATATTCAAGTATGAGTTATCATACTAAAGTTTTTCAGTTTCTTAATGGGAAGCGAATGGTAAAAAAAATTAAACCTGTTCGATATTTTCGCTTTCTTACTCTACAAACAAGGTGTTCGAAAAATGTATCAGAAACCTTTAGGTAATGATAGTTTTTGCAAAATTTTGAAAAGAAGTTCGTATAGATGTGTTTGCAAATGCTTCCCAAGGGATCTAGAACCCTTCGCGCTACAGCAATGAGATTCCGTACGTCATTTAGTATCAATAAGGGTTATTATTCTGCGGCCAAAACTAAAATCAACCAGGTGCGTAAGGAAGGTCTCCTTTATAATTCAAGGAAGATCTCCTTTATAATTCAATTCTTTTTTTGTTTCATTTCTTTCTTTCAATTTTGTGAGACCATACACCAACTAGACCAACTGAGTAATGCATGGATTACAAAATGTCTACTAGGAGTTGATTGATAGATGTAATGGTATATGATGATGCCAAACAGCTTAATATAGATCTGCCTTTTTAGGGTAAGATACACTTGGGCAACTTTCCATGGTATTTGTAGAAATGGGCAGATTAAACAAAAATTTAAGGGGTTGATTAATTGATTGATTTACCAGCATGCGGTAGGCATTGCTGCCACTCCCAGGGTTATACAGCTGGGCCTGCTACGTCCACGCTGGGTTGGATTAGGGTCATGCTTGTTGCCAGCAGCGAGAGCTACATGGCGCATGGTAAAGGAATATGGTATGGGAGGTGTACGTATTTGTGAGATGCGTTACCTCATTGTGTCGTGAGGGAGCGTTTAAGCTCCTTTTTTGTGTTTTTGGTTCCAGACTTCTGTCTCTTCTGAGTCTTCTTGTGGAATATGTTGCCGCGTTGTGTCGTGGTATGGAGTGCTTATGCTCCTCTTTTTGTGTTTCCGATGCTGGGTTGGATTTGGGTCATGCCACTTGTCAGCAGCGAGAGCCACATGACGGATGGTATAGGAGTGAGGGGTGGGTAGGTGTTTAAACTGTGTTGCCGCATTGTGTTTGTGATATTTAATGTTTATACTCCTATTTTTTATGTTTCTGCTTCTACAGATTTTCTTCTTCTGCTTCTGAGTCTTCTGATTCCTCCGTTTCTGGTTCTGGTAGAGTATGTATCTGTAGGTATTTGTGAAATCTTCTTCTTCTTCTTCTTTGTGATTCCTTGGTTTCTGGTTCTGGTAGAGTGTCACTGCGATTTCTTTGTGGAATTCATTTTTTCTCCTCGATTTTCTTTCCCAGTATGTTTGGTCCTTTCCCAGTTTGTTCATGATCCTCTCGGTTATTGTTTTTCACGTGTAACCTGGTCTCCCTATTTTTAGTGTAGAATTTAATATAGAATTTTTCACTTAACAACGACCGTAATTTTGACCTGAAAAACCTCACTTCATAGTTTACCTAAGAAAATATGACAATACTTTAAGAGTAATGCATTTGATTATTACGACTGTTGTGCTAATATGTACCACTCTATTAGAATTTTTTCCCTTAGCAACGGTCTTTGTCGCCCTTTTTTTCACTTCTTTGCACTGCGAGATTTAATCACCCATATTAATTAAATATTAGCTATATCACTTAATTGTTGTTGTGTTAGTATGATGAAAAAATATAGCATTGCGGTCTACACATTATTATCATGGCCATACTTTAATAATTTACTGCCCACCGCAAATTCATGGTGACAGCGGTCGACACTTTCAAGGGCTTGGATGTATAAATACTTCTCAGACTATCCTCCAAGAAAGCTGTTTGAATCAGATTTTCAACACTATATTATAACACCCACAATGCAAAGAAACATGCAATACCACAAAACACACTCCTGTTAAAACAGACACAAACAAAAAGTCAAAGATCAACAACACTTATCTGTGATACTTCTCTTATCTTCCCTTCCCTTTTTGACTGGTTCTATTACGAAATTACGAATTATGTACGAAAGCAATCACTACTCACAAAATCGCCAATCGCACGTCCCGAGGTATGTATTACCCTTCAAACATCCATCAGTCACCTGACAACTCAAAATTATATATTTTACACCCTGTATCCAGCCCAAGTGATGGCACATAAACAGGGCTGGTAAATGACGGGTTGTTATGTTTTCTCCTTCTAACTGATGGCTTAGTGCTCCATATAGACAGTTCCCGTCGCTGTCAATTTTTTGTACGAGTAGCTGATGTGTCTTCGTTGCTACGTTATTATTTCTTGCTTACTTTTTGCTTGTTACTATTACGGTCCTAAACTTTTTAATAAACTTCCTTAGTCTTACCAGAGCCGTACTAAAAGTATAAACAGTCACTATGTTTTTATAGCATGCATGGAATTTTTTAAATTTTAATGGCGCTGAAACCAAGGTAATGGGCACCAATATAATCCAACTTTTTATTATATTTTTTAATTAATTTAATTTGATACGTGTACTGTTACCCTGATGGTACGCTTCTGGCTAGGCTCACATGTAAATTTGCTAAAAAGAATTGTTTATTGACTTGTTTTTAAGTTATTATTTGACCTGGGATTGTTTATGAAATTTTTTAGTACATAAATCGTAAATAGTTTAAGCGGTAAAAATTGGGGCTTTATTTGTGTTGTCTTCGAGTACTTGGCTGTGATTTATTGCTTCCTCGTTGTTCAGTCGTTCGAGTGCTCAGTCTTTGTCAACCTGTTTTCACTTTTCACTGAGAGATTTAATCACCCGTATTAATTAAATATTAGCTATATCACTTAATTGTTGTTATGGTAATATGCACCACTCCACGAGCGTAATTTTCACCTATTTTGACCAGCTTATGACCGGGTTTTTATTCGATTTACTGCGACCGTTTCTAATGCGCGTCTATTCACTGTAAGTGCTCTAGGCGAACCTAAACAAAAATTTAAGTGGTAATTTAAATACTGATACAATCTTTCACTACAAAACTCGTAACAGAGTTGATATTAGAGGTAAGCCCTTTTGCTGTTAGTACTAATAAATAATGAAACAGATGAAAACACTTTTCTTTGTTTTTTATTACTAATTTATTATAACTAAACATTTTGACAAATTAGCGTCATTCTGAAATGGTTGATTTACAAATATTGAATGATGTTGGGGTTTTACAGTATCTTAATTGATTTTTCCTTGATCTTTTTGCGTACTCGCTCTGTTAGAGTACACGACACTCTTATTCTATTCTGAAAAAGAAATACATTTAAAAATCAAGTAATTAAAAAAGGCATTCGTGAAAGGAATCAAAGGAACTAAACAACAACACGTACGCCGCTACGAATAACATGAGCGGCAGCTGAAGTTTGCGTTTCACGTAGTGCAGTATTTCTTTAAAACATTGTGGTAAAAGTAGTTTCGAGTTGATTATATTCCCATTGGGAAAACGTTTACACACTTTGTGTTCACAACTGTATAGTAGAACGGGAAATTGGGATGAGCATCGAATAACATTTATTTTTTCGGGCAACTTTAGTTTGGGTTGAGATAAATTTAGTTTTGTGACTGAATTGCTATGTAACATATTTTGTATTTCCAGTAGCAAATTAAAATTGTTAATTAGTGGAATTTATAGGTATGCTTAGTAATAATAGAATACAATACGTAAAAAATTGCAATAGTGCCTTATCATGTGGGAATATTTATTTAAATATTTTATTCGGATGTATCGCACAATCTATGATATTTAATTTTGAGTCAATTGTGTGGCGATCAATATAAATATGACTAATGAATGTTGATATATTCTTTAATTTTTGGGGTCAGTGCACTATTTTACACTGGACAATTTTTGAAAGAAAAATTGAACCACCTTCAAAAAGGTCGCTAAAAATTATGAAATAAAATTTATAAAATTTCATTATCGCCCAGTTAATTGAACTTTATCTATTACCTAATATCGATATATAAGTCTGTTAAAAATACGTTTGAATTCGTTGTTTGTTCACTTTTACAACGACCTTAATATCGATATTAGGTAATCAGGAAATTTGGACAGTAATTTAGAGGAAGAAGCCTATTGTTTTTGAACAAAATAGATCAGTAAATAAAAAAGTTATTAATCATTTAAAATAAAATAAAAATGTCTTTAATTTTCATCGCTTCTACTTAAATAGAAATCTTGCACAATGTTATTTCCTCTAATTATCTTTTGTTTAAATATTTTAGTAAGATACATTTCATAATAATACGTATATCTGTCTAATCGTTGAAATATGAAATTCGAAAAATATATATGACACATTCAGATCTTGCAGTAATGTATGATGGATAAGTGGTTAAAGTTTTCCATTACAATCAAATGGTCATGTGTTCGAAACCCAGCGAGGTTGGATTGTGGTTCTTTTTTTTATTTTTTTTTATATGATTTTTTTTTCTTCATTAAAGTTGGTATCACCAAACTTAGGATGTCCAAAAACCAACATTATTTACATGAAAACTGCGAAGAGTATTCTATAGAATGTGCAACAATTATATGAAAAATCCAACAACCGGCGAAAAGTATGTTTATTCTAGTAAAAATAAAAGAATGTAATAGTGTATAAGGGTTTTTTGCTCATAGTTATACATGCAGATTTAGATAAAAACCTGTTCAAAATAACAGAGCCATACAAAAAAAGTGGTCTGGCCTGCGGACTAGACCAGTGTATCCGTATGTATTTGGACCCGCTGAAACCGAATCCGAAGTCAGAATTGTCAGATTACTTATTTCACCCCCAACCCCCAAGAAACACCCCCCAAAAAAGTGGTTTCTCCTGCGGACCATACGAGTATATCCTTATGTATTTTGACCCTCTGAAACCGAATCCGAAGTTCTAATTGTCAGATTACTTATTTTTTCACCCCCAACCCCCAAAAAACACCCACCCCAAAAATGGTCTGTCCGTAGGACCATACCAATGGCAATGTATCTTTAAAAAAAGAAATATCTGACAATTCTGACTTCGGATTCGGTTTCAGAGGGTCCATATACATAAAGATACACAGATACACTTTTTTTTTGCGTGAAAGAGTTTCTATGAACTTCTGTAGCTTCTGATTTCCTGGTACATGTGGTACGAGTCTGCAGCGTAAACACCACACCAAGACCCTCGCTCTCCGTTTAAAATTGGCGCCAATGTTTGGTCATATCTGTATAGTATATATATGTAATTCTTATTTTTATATTATATTTACAATAAGTTTTTTTCATTTTCTGTTGCTCTGAGGCTATTAGTCATGAATTTGGTTATTAATAATTAGTCATGACTAAAAATTTAGTCGACTAATACAATTTCTGATTCAGCGACTAAGACTAATTTATGATAGATGATTAATGATTAAATTAGTCACGATTAAATTAGTCATGACTAATTTAGTCGGTCAACTTTAATCATGATCATGACTAAAAATTTAGTCGATTAATGCCCATCTCTGGCCAAGACCTTGTACTAATTTACAGAACTTTCCGAGTTGAACCCAATTCTTGACGATGATTAAAACATTTACATATTTAAACTGTCATAATTCAATTTTTTCAATCGAAACACCTTTTATATTTTTATTTAAAATGTTTCGGCAATTAATTACCTACATGTTGATACCTCATAGTGACTACTTTTTTCGACGATTTCAGGAGAACCGAAACTATTATATATTCACTATTTTTCTTTAGTTCTTTCTTTATTGCACTTCGTAATATTTTGTGTTCAACAACTTGTTGATGTTGATACTCCACTACGCAGTAATTTATCATTTTGCAAAAATTCAGAAAGGTGAAGTCTTTTTACAGAAATAACTGTTTCCGAATATCCGAAATGAGATGAGATATTCCACAGATGGTACAATAAAGTAAAGTTTGATAACATGTCTGAAAGTACAGGCACTATCCTGCTATACATGGCAAAAATTACGGTGTTTCATGATTTTTTTTTAAACTCAATTATAAATGCACACTTAAACAAAATTAATTCGTTGCATAATTTTGCGCAGTAGTGTACATACCAGTCAGTTTCTTTTGTTTCATGATCAAGGCCGTGGAAAGAAAATACGGGCCCAGTGGGGAATTTTTTTTTTGAAAATTGATGAGCGGAGGGAGAAATCCCAAAAATTTTTTTTATGAGCGGGGGCATAAATCAAGAAAGATTTTGATGAATTTTGAAGAAAAAATCTTTTTTTGGTGAGCGGGGGGAGGAGAAATCGAGATCTTTTTTATGAGCGGGGTGTAGAAATCCAAAAAAAAAATTATAACACAGATTTTCAACATTTCCAAACCGGGACCTCTCAAAACAAGCCCAGGCCCGGGGGTAATCACCCCCGCACCCTCCTCTCGACAGGCCTCCTCTTCATGATGTCCAGTTATTCGACTATGGGTACGTATATGAATTTTGAATAGCAAGGAGTTTTTATTTTTGAATATTTTTCCCCCAATATTAGAAAATTGACCACTGTGCGACGGTGAAAGAGTGACTCCAAAAATGGGCCAAAAATCGATCATTATCTAGCCCTCAAATTTTGTTTCAAACTAAGTGCTAAATTATTGTTAATAATGAGAACATCCTGAATACAAAATTTCAAGATGAGCATATGTTTGGTTTTTGAGATATGAGGGATTGAAGTTGTTATATGCGTGATGCTATCAAAAAATACACAGCCCCACAAAAAATGAATACTCATCAGCTATGGCAGAGCAATCAAGATATTCTTAGAATTGTTTGACGCAGAATTCAAAAACATCCCCTATATAAGGATCGAAATAGGAAAAAATGATGCTATTGAGTTATAGAGCTCCCATGAACAGAAATATAATTAAGTCTCTTGGCTGAATACATGAACGAAGGTGTTGACTAGGGCTCACACAAAGAAATCGAGACACGGCCTTAAGGGGGTGAACACTACCCCAATATAATATCAAACTGCACAAAAGCTTCAATAACTGGTGAAAAAGCTCGAACTCTCTAGCTTTATTAATAGGAATGAACCATAAATCTGTTACGACCTAGTATACGAACACAATCCATTACAGGGTAAAAAACTCATCTTGAATTATGAACTTGAGTCAGGGAAAAAGTAGTAAATGTACCGGATATCGCATTTTGAATGCAGTAGGTATGAATGTGGGACGATAACTAGAATTTTTGTAACTATTTTATGACACACCGAGGGGTAAGAGAACGGGACGAAAACTTATTGGTGGGTCTTCACCCCCTGACCCCCGTCGGGATCATTTGGGGGATGAAAAGGAATCAAGAGGCCTTGATATAAGAGAAAAGCACACTTGGAAACCGCTACATCAGTACTTTTTTTTATGTAATGCAGCGATTACGAGATTCCTCCAATATTCATCCCCATAAAATCTACTTAAGAGTTAAAAACGGATCTCTAGACTATGGCGTTACCTTTATGTCAGAATTTTTTTTGCTACAATATAATGATTGTAAAATTGCTCAGATTTTCACCCTATAACACCTGTGAATTTCTCTAGAGCGATGAGAAAGAATCACGAGGCCCTGACATCCCTAAAAAGCACTCTTGAAAATCCTTGCTACAGGATTTTTGCTAATGTGATATAGCGATTGCAATCTCTCTGATATTCACCCCCTCGCACCCCCACCTTCTTATAAAATTCGCTTGAAGTTTGGAAACAGACCATTAGGACATTATTTTATTATCCTTGTGACAGAATTTACTTTAATGTAATATTCTCACAGCGAGATCGCTTATATTAGTTAGGTATTATATACAGTAAGTTTTCAACCAGTTTTCTCACCTCTTCATTATAGGTGTGTAAAAAAACTATTGTGGGAATATTGGTTATCGTTCCAGATCCAGACACACTGCAATCAGAATGCAATATCTGGTACATTCACTATCTTTTCACTGACTCAAGTTCATAATTCAAGATAAAAAGGGTAGTTTTGCTGTGATGGGTTGTTTTCGTGAACTGAGTCATAACAGATTTATGGTTCATTCCCATTAATAAAGCTTAGAGGGTTCAAGCTGTTTCGCCAGTTATTGGAGCTTTTACGCAGTTTTGTATAATATTGGAGTAGCTTTCACCCTCTTAAGGGTGTGTCTCAATTACTTTGTGTAAGCCCTAGTCAATACCTTCGTTGATGCATTCAGCCAATGTAAACCACATTTACACTATATTTCAGTTCATGGAAGCTCTATAACTCAATAGCATAATTTTTCCCTATTTTCATCCTTATATAGGGGATGTTCTTGGCCCTTCTGAATTAATCAATGGATATACGGATTCGTCGATATTAGATATGAATTCAGTGTCGAAAAATACTAAGAATATCTTAATTGCTCTGCCATAGCTGATGAGTATTAATTTTTTGTGGGGCTGTGTATCACAACTTCAATCCCTCATAACTCAAAAACCAAAGATATGCTCATCTTGAAATTTTTTATTCGGGATGTTCTCATCATTAAAAATAGTTTCAAACTAAGTGTTTGAAACAAAATTCGAGGGCTAGAGGATGGGCGATTTTTTGGGCCACTCTTTTACTTTATAATTTTTAGCGACCTTTTTGAAGACTGTTCAATTCTTGTCAAAAATTTCTTTATTTAGTTTCTACACAGTCAAAGAAAATATCCATCGTTTTGAATTTTTAAGCTTTTATATCTGGCTCGTTATCAGATTAGCCTATAATCTGGAGTTTTTGGTTATTTGTTTAAGAAGAATATAAAATATTTTTCTCATTTGTTGTCGACTTACTTCGACCAGTCCTGTATATTTGGCTTTCATTTAAAACAGATGCACCAGAAATTATTAATAAATTATTCTTTTTATGATTTTTAGTTCATTATTATTTGACTAACCGTTTTAATTGATGCTTTATTTTTATGTATGTCTTCTTAAACTTTATCTAAGAATAGAACAATAAAATTGAATCTATATAAGTAAATTATTGGATCCTAATTTCTTTTATTACGTGTAACTATTACTTACTCTCAAATTTCCACTGCGCAAAAATATTGAAATATTATTAATTGCAAATATTTAGGCAATTTAAAACAACCCCACGAGGTATGCGGGCATACATTATTTATAGAATTATTAACTTCGTTCCAAAGCCATGTTAAAGTTGAGTTTATAATAAATTACTTTTTTGAGCATATTAAAAATTCCTAATATTTGCAAATTAATTTGTTGGAAGTTTTCTCCAGTAAAGGGAATAAAATATTAACTTTTTCGAGGTTACAAAGTATTTTAGCGTTCCTCACTTCTAAATGAAATGATTAATGCAGGGAAATTAAAACTGTATATCGGAGTTTTAGCTAGATGGGCAACTATGTTAATTAAATTCTTGTTTCTTTTGATGTCTGTTGTACTTTGAATAGTTCTAACTACGGTTACTGGTTTATTTAAGAATAATAAATGTACGAAAGGAGAAACGAATGTTTCTAAGTATCACTGACTCTTTATAATAAATTTAGTTGATTATTGCAAGAACTTTCACAGACGTCGGAATTTATATTTCCTTTGTGTTTACGTTTTAATACCAAGAAAAATTGCGTCGAGAAATAAAAAAAATGTTAATCAATAACCACGTGATATTTACAAAAATGAAAACTATTCTTTTAATTCTTTATTTTCCTGTTGCTGCTACTAAAATCTATCACCCATCACCACTAACTGAATAACGATCTAGCCCACTGCTACTGTCTCGATAACACATAAAACATGCCACTAAACATCCCTACCCTAGCCAGGATTCGAACCCGAATCCCCGTGGTCTCAAGCCTAACGCGTAAAGATTCGGTAAACCATCAACTTTCGTTTTAAAATTTCCTAATTTTTATTATTTTATTTTATATTTTTGAATAGGTATATATTCTATTTAGTTGTTTATAATAATAATAATTTTTTTTGTAATCTTCTCCCCCGCTCATCGATTTTAATTTTCGAGGAAAAACATTTTTGTTATTTTCAGCATGCGGCTGTGTTATTAATGTAACTAGACATTAATTGTTAGTTGGCCAATTGGAGTCTTTTATTTTATATTATGGTTAACTTATCTAACTGGACATTAATAAACTAGTCCCGACTTATATAGATAGGTACGTATCCAATCCTCCCCAACTGAGCATATGAATAATTCAGTGTTTCATTCGACGTATGACCTGGTGTGACATCGTGTTGGAAATATAATCCTTGAAATTGTCTTACAGCATATTGTTTTCAAAGGTCTCTATTTTATGTTGAAGAAGATTAATATAAGTTTCGATATTCAAATTACCGCGACAAAAATGAATTTGGTATTCAATTAAACCAAATCCAAATCGTCATTGGCGATTAATTGTACTGGTTACATATGGAATATTCTGGTTATTGTGCCGATTAAAAATTCCAGCACTTCTTATATGGGCCTCGTCTGTCCATACGAGTATAATAATTTCAAAACCCGGCACTTCGTTGTACTGATAGAAACACCACTGGCAAAAATCGAGACGCAATGCAACATTTATGTTTTTGATATTCCTAAATCCTCTATTTCGCGGGATGGTATATTAGGATTATTTTCTTACAGTTTATAAATTAATATTTTCTACAGCTTCTCCACCTGCTTTTTTATATTTTTGATCCACGTTTTACAAATGATTCTGGCGTGTCTTTCCACGGTATCTAAAAAAATAGTTTGAGCGGCACTTTGGCACAAAATATTACACAATGTGTCTACAATTTACATAGGTAAAAAATAACGCTCAGTAGCTAAATTTGAATCTCTCCGCGTTCTATAAAACACTTAACCATATCATACTTGTCATCATGAGTAAATTGAACCATGTTTAACAAGATCACAATCGACCCACATAAATGTTAACAACTAATTTTTATCTGTAAAACGGATTCTCAAATGAAAAAAATGTATTCTTCAATTTTTGTTCAGAATATTGTACTAGTTTGAATTGATTTTATAACAAAATAAGTATTTATTTAATAAATCAAAAATTCTAATTCGTGCATACCTACCATTTTTCTGACAAATAATCTTTAATAAAGATCTAAGTAAGCCATGAAAACAAAAGTTATTACAAGTGTCAATTTAATTATATAATTTTTTGCGCTTCTATGTAACCACCATCATTCCGAATACATTGCTCAATCCTTTTTCTTATATGGCGTATAACTTTTCTAATCTCAGGCGGAGTGATTTCAACAAATCCCTATTTAATTCTGATCACTAACTCTTCTTGGCTACGTGGTCTGTTCTTATACACTATATTTTTTAAACGATCCTATAAATAAAAATCAAGCGTCAGGTCTGAGACCTAGAGGGAAACTCCTGCATCTGACATTTAGACCATTTATCTGGAAAATTGTCGTCTAGCCAACGCCTTACAACGTTATGATGGTTGAATTTTATTTTGCAACTTTGCATACGCTTCCCGATTCAATCTCGGAATGAAAAAAGACTCAATAATCTGGTCATTCCATGAACCACACCAAACGTTAACTTTTGACACATTGCCTTTTAGTACTGATAAACCAGTGGGGATTTTCGTCAGCCCAAAAACGGTAATTCTGGGACGATACTATCCCATTTGTGGTAAATGTTGCCTCATCAGTAAATATGACATTTTCAGAAAATTTATGTAGTTTAATTCTTAACTTAATTCACCCTGGGCCCAAAAACAGAAATCTTCTATCTGTATCACCATCTTCTAGAGTATGTAAAAATTTGGCTTGAATGCTCTTTTTCTACGTTTTTTCAAGCAACGCTAAACCATTTCTTTAGTAATATTTAGATTTAATGCTACTTGGATTTTCTCTAAAATATTGTAAAATGCGTTCTTTGTTTTCAGTTTGCCGATTTTGTAAATTATAATTCTTTGGTCTTAACTTAAATACATTTCCTGTATAGTTAAAAGTCTAATAAAGCCCACCCTAGACGATCAATATAATTGCACAATGTTTGCACAATAGCAAAATATTGCGCAATATTATTGATCGTGTAGGATCAATAATATTGCGCAATATTATTGATCGTGTAGGATCAATAATATTGCGCAATATTATTGATCGTGTAGGATCTGTATTGATGAAAATATTGAGGATTGCGTAAAACTTGAGAAAGTTGAATATTTATTGCCCAATATTAAATATTATTTTTTCGAGGTAAGTGAAATAGATAAGAATTGATGGAGCCGGGGGATGGGGGTGGTGGCCAATTAGAGAACCGTTTTAACTAATAATTGCACACAGTTATTGAGTAAACACTGAATTGGTGTAGGGCAAACTAGTAGTTCAATAATAATTGCGCAATTTATATTGCCCAATTTATATTGCCCAATTTATATTGCGCAAATATTGTGCAATTATATTGATCGTCTAGGGTGGGCTTTAGACGATCAATATAATTGCACAATGTTTGCGCAATGGTAAATATTGCGCAATATTATTGATCGTGTAGGATCTATATTGATGAAAATATCGAGGTTTGTGTAAAGTTTGAGCAAGTTGAATATTTATTGCCCAATATTAAATATTGCGCAACTTATTGCGACGTCTAGGGTAGGTATGGTGCAATACTTACTCAATTTAACAGTGAAAATGGAGACGACAACACCTCCGATTGCAACATTTCAAAGGGAACCGTTTTAACTGACAATTGCACACCGTTATTGAGTAAACATTGAATTGGTGTAGGGTAAACCAGTAGTTCAATAAAAATTGCGCAATTTATATTGGCCCAATTTATATTGCACAAATGTATTGATCGTCTAGGGGGGCCTTTATTGATGGTTGCTACCAATTTATGACGAATGGGAGACTGACGGGCAAGATGCCGTAAATTAAATTCAACAGCAAATGATCTGGCATTATCTCCGACTAAACGAATCAACTCCACTTTATCTGGCATTGTTAAACGCCGAACCATATGTATTACACAAAAATTTACACTTCACTTATTATCTAACATTAAACCAGTATTGACATAAATTTTTAACTCATTAACTTATTTACGTTCAACAATAAATTGACACTTGCAATAACTCTTGTTTTCATGGCTTACTTAGGTCTTTATTGAAGACAAATGGTAGGTATGTACGTATAAGAATTTCAATAATTATATTGTTGTAAAACCAATTCAAACTAGTATAATACATTATTCTGAACAAAAAATGAAGAATACTTTTTTTTTCATTTGAAAATTCATTTTACAGATAAAAAAATATTTTTGGTTGAAAAAATCGTTTTTCTGATAGCCCCTTTTTGCGGGGGGGGGGGGAGAAGGGGAAATCCATCATGGACACTCAGCTCCCTGGATCTATCACGCTGGGTAGTGCTGGACTCTAACCAAGCTAAAATCCCTCCGGAAAAGTGGCCCTCTCTCTGTCTTCAGTATTTCTTCATATCCTGGAACCGCTCTCGCTTATCGTCAGAATATCAAGTCAATCTTAGTGTTAGGTGTTCGAAATAATCTGCCTCCGCAGAGATGTCCTCTTATTACTACTTCATTGAAACGATTACAGGTTCAAGTTTCTTTCGTCTACTTCTTTGATTTTCATAACTGATGTTATCATGCCCCCCAAGAGTTGCCAGTTTTCCTCTGATTCTAGCATCCTCGACACCATGTCATTGGGTGTAACTGGGCCGCCTAACCTATTTATGACTCGTCGCCTTTCTTCTCTCCACCTGCTACACCGGAACACAGTATGCTCCGCGTCGTCTATCTCCCCGCAGTACATGTATTCTCGATCTTCAATCTTCCCGATGTCGTAGACGTACTCTGCAAAGCATCCGTGCCCTGTTAGGGCCTGAGTAAGGTACAACCCAACCTCCCCGTGTCTGGAATGAGTTTCCTTGTCCATCTTCCCTTACCCGAGATTTTCCATCTCTTCTGCCACCTCTGATAGAGTCTATCGTTGGCCTCCTTCCTGCCACTTCCCTCTTCTGATAGCCCTTATCTCAAACTTTTGAACCCACTACGATGTAATCTTGTACAAAGAAGTTTCTAAAAGTGCTGATTAAGAGTATCTTACCAGTTTTTTCTAAAGAAAATTGCTAATACTTTTTTTTACCCCCTTTTTCCATCTTAGAATCGGACGCCTCTGACTAAAATCAAATGTGGTTATGCCTAAAGACTCATTGACTCATTTTATAGGTATATATTCACCACCACCTAGGACGAGAAGCGTGTGTCCCTGTTTTTTCTCCTTTGCTGATCTTCAATATTTGTTTTTTCATTGTTGACATAGGTTAATTGGAATAAATGGTTTTTAGGCTAGCGGTTGGCTGTATGGATAGTGGCCACCACCAAAATTTCCAAATGTTTGGATATCGGATGAGCGAGTTATGAGGGTGTCTCCATGAAAATTGAAACACACAGTATACGAGGATATTATTATTGTCATTATTACATATAAATCGTTTCCACGTTTCCTCCAATGCTGACAATATCTTAAATCTCAACTTTGTCCTTGATATTAACTCTGGCCTACTATTCTAGTTGATTGTAGTTGTTTGTTTATCCGTCTTTGGAAACAGCATGTATTACCAATATCAGTAAAACTATTTAACCGTGTCCCAATTTTAAACAGAACTTGTCGTAAAATGAATTTCCTTAGAACGTAAAACGGGATCAACTCATAACCGAGCATACGGTAGACATATTGAACGTGATTTTATGCCATATTTTTATATTGCGCTGCATACGAACGAAGTGCATTTGTTTTATCGAGGCAAAAGAACGAAACAATTCAGCGGTCTTTCAAGAGCACTAGAGACGAACCACAAGATTTCAAAGGCAAATAATATTGTGCATTCAGCTACAATTCGCCCGGGGCACTGTAATAGCATTCTTAAGATTTTCGCGTGTAAGTACTTTTGAAGAGAAATATGAATAACTGCTATATTATATTATGGTGTATATTATTTTTGAGATTGTAGTTTTGGCTTAGGTAAGATATTGGCGCTGCAAATGTTTAATTATCACAATAATATATTGTAATGCTGGTGTGGAAAAGATATTATAAAAATATGAGCGAGATATTTGCAGCGCAAGCGAGAGCGAATGCTGCAATGGTACGAATATTATAATGAGGCATTGTAATGAAGCTATTTTTCGTATTATTAAAATTTCCATTTTGATTGCCTTCGGTACATCCTGTGTTAAAACATAAGGTATAAGTCGCTTAAATGCAAAAGCAAGCAGTTTTGGAAGATATTGAACCAGACACGAAACTACGGTGGAGCCAGGGTGGGCCATGGCCCACCCAAAAATTACCTTGGCCCACCCTTGCGCCCGACCTGACAAATTAAAAATTTTATTGTAAACTGAGTTTTTCTGAGTACTTAAGTAGGTAAGATTGTGTAATAGTTATGTACTTTACTAGATGCGAAAGTTTAATTTTACGTGTGACATGATTTTTTAATGGTCGAGGCGAAGCCGAGACCTTTCAAGAAACACCTGAACACCTAAAGGGGCTTTCGCATCGTGTAATTATTATATTTTTTCTACTACTGAAAGATATGGGATTTAATAATTTAAAACTAATTATTTCATGAAATTATTTGACGTTTTTAATACATTTTAGAATTTAGGAGGCTGTCTGTGAAAATTGTTTCCATGCCAACGGAACATTTACTCTATGTCATCGAGGTTTATGTTATAGTTATTTATGTACCAAGGATCGTAAGTGCACTTTTTTGGTCGAGAATACAGTTTGCAATCCGAAGCTCGTGGGGCCGAGGTGTGCAAGTATTCGAGACCAAAAAATCGCACTGTGCGATGCATATTATATTTTTCGTCATACCCAGAGAAAAACTAGTGGAAAACTATAATTATTTGAGTAAGATTTCATGTTTGCTGAGCAAAAAGTAAAGGTAGCGATGCTTCGAATATCCATTGCAACCGTCAATAAAATAAATTTACGATGCGGCTTCTATTCAAATGACAGGTACTGCCAATTCTCAAATTGTCCGCCAAATATATTTGCCAGTTTTCCAGTCCGACTCGTGGAAATCGTCTTTTTCATACCGAGGAGGAACGCCGCGTTTACAAAAATTTTCGCAGAGGAAAAAAGTGATAGACTAGACTCAATTATGCCGTACAAGAAGTTATACGAGGATATGTATAAATTGCATTTATGTACGCGGGCACCTAGACTATAAGGCTTGTCTGGATTTACTTCAAAAAAAGTTAAAACTTTTAATAGTACAATAACTAGAGGTTTTAACTTCGGAATAATGTCATATTGAACGGATTTCGTTCATTTTTGGCAGTATAATAGTAAATACTTCACAGAAAAGTTTCTATATTGTGCGGGGGCTTGCTAATTTATAGGGGGTGGATGCCACCCCCTCTCAGGAGGTGGCACTTAAAAAATATGTATATTTATTGGAACTGAAATAGAATCAAATTTTAAGAAGAAAAGGTCCTATGCAATTTTTGACATAAATTGATAGTTTTTAAGTTATAACGACTTCAAAATTGCGATTTTAGCTTAAAAAAAAAGGTATTTCCAAACGGCGTTCGTCAAGTATTTCGAAGAGTATTACTTTATCGAAAAAATGTTACAGACCAATTACAGAAAGTACAAACTGTGAATTAATTATGTTTTTTGTTTATTGATGTAGGATTAATAATTTCGGAGATATTTAAGTTTATATCCAAGTGTTTCGAAATTACCTTTAAAGTATAAAATGCATTTTTTTCTAAAGCAAGTGCTTTAAATAAGCAAAAAAAATTGAGTATCTAGGTAATGCTATATCTTAACGAAAAACTGTATTTGAGATAATTTTTTTAAATAACTGGCTAATTAGAGTAACAAAATGGCGACCATTTTATATAAAAAAATATAAATACGCATATTTTTTGGTCATAACTTCTTTATTTCTTATGCTACAGGAACGAGTAAAAAATAATTTGGAAGCGCAATTTATTGTCTTTAATTTCATTTCTTAGCATGCGTGACGTAGGTGTCACAATTTCAGAGATATTTAACATTTAAACTGCACTTTTCGTCTTATAAACGTTCAGACGCCATTTGTAAACTTTCATATATCCGAAACTATTAAATCTATACAATTAAATAAACAAGCGAAATTCATTATCAGTTTATGAGCTTTATTTTTGGTCTCTACCCATTTTTCAATAGAATTAATATTTATTGAGATATTTGGAAAAGGAAAAAAAAATACGTTTTATCGAAAATACCTTTATAATTTAAACTGTATTTTTTTCTAAAGCAAGTGCTGTATACGAACCAAAAAAATTGAGCATCTACGTCATGCTATATATTAATGAGAAACAGTGTTTGAAATTCCTTTTTTTTTAATTGCTGGCTAATTACAGTAACAAAATGGCGACGTTATTAAAAAAAATGTGCAGACGCACATTGCTTCGGTCATAACTTCTTTGTTTTTTATGCTACAGAAACAAATAAAAAAACAGTTGAAAGCTTAATCAACAACCTATTATTCTACCTATTAGCATCCTTGACGTAGGTGTCACAGTTTCTGAGATATTTAACTCTCACTCTAAATAATTATCTTATGAACACTTGGATGCCAAATGTAAACTTAAATATCTCCGAAATTATTAATCCTACATCAATAAACAATATTGTAATGTGTTACAACCCTAGTATGATGTATTTGCACCTACTCGAAAAAGAACCTACCAGAAGATTCCAAAGTGACAACTGGAATTATCTAGAGAATGGTGGCGTCATCACAGAAAAATCGAGATCTGTCATTTTTAAGTATAAAAGACCGACCGCATTCTCGGCGAGTAGTTGAGAAAGTTCAAAAAGTATAGAAAGTGAGGTTAAGACTTCAAGGATAAACAAAGTGATAAACATTGTGATTTTAGTCAGTAAAGTGTATTTAAATTAATAATAGTATTGTGAAGTATCCAGTAAATATTTAATAAAGTGTGTTAGTGGACATCTCTTGTTATAATTTTTGGAACCCACGGAATTTGCGAGGGTGGTTTCCTAAGGGTGGAAACACGTGACAAATTGGTGTCAGAAAGCGGAATTTTATGACAAGAGGAGCTCTGAAGTTGTGCTGGAGTGTTCGAGAAGTATTCTCGAGGTTTAGTGCTAACACGGAGGACTCATTTACTGGACATTTGTTCGAGGGTTATTTTCGAACAGGAAAATAGTGTTAAGTGCATTTTTGAGACATTGTAGAACATTTTATTAGGACATTAGTGTGATAATTAAATCCTTTGAACTGAGAAGTGATAGAGACACTGAAAAAGACTCATTTAGTGCGTGAAAATTTCTAGAACTTTTCTATTTGGACATTAGTGGAGATTATTAAATTCTCTGAACTGGATAGTGACAAAAGACTCTGGATAAGACTTTTTCGTGCTATTTCGAGATTTGTCTAGAACGTTCCATTACCGATATTGACGTGACAGTTAAATTTATTTTATTTTAATTTCATCGTATGCCCGTAACAACAAGAAGTATGGCAGCCGATAAACAAATACAGGACTTATTCGAACAATTCCAAACAATGATGGCGCAGCAACGGCAGGAAGACAAAGAAGAAAGGAACGAATTAAAGAAAATGATGGAAGATCAGGAAACAAGACGTCAGAAAGAAAAAGAGGATGAAGAAAGAAGACGTCAGAAAGAAAAAGAGGATGAAGAAACAAGACGTCAGAAAGAAAAAGAGGATGAAGAAACAAGACGTCAGAAAGAAAAAGAGGAACAAGAAAGACGACGTCAAGAGGAGAAAGAGGAACAAGAAAGACGACATCAAGAGGAAAAAGAGGAACAAGAAAGACGCCAAGAAGAATTAAGGAAAATTCTGAATGAACAAATGAAAATGCAGCAGGACGCGATCATTTCTGCCAACGAAGAATTAAAGAGTCAAGTCAAAGAAGAGATAAACAAGGTAGAAGAAAAAGTAGGTGAAGTCCAGACAGAAGTCAGTCAAGTAAAAGGAGAAGTAACTGAAGTTAAAGAGAAAGTAAACAAGTTCGAAGAAGAAGTCAAAGGAGAAATAGACCGGCTTAAACGACAGTTGAGAGATAGAGGAAGCCAGCAGGTGGTATCATCAGGACAGCGACTAAAACCTCCTTCTTTTGATGGCCAAAGTTCCTGGACGACGTACAAGAGGCAGTTTGAGGCGGCAGCGTGTGCGAACAACTGGGATAATGAGGAAAAGGCCATGGCATTAGTTCTGGCGTTAAGGGGCCAGGCCTCAGAGTTACTCCAAACCATCCCAGTTGAGAAACAAAGGGACTTCAAAGTCTTGGAAGCTGCATTAGACTTGAGGTATGGCGATCAACACCTTGCCCAATTATACCAGACTCAGCTGAAATCCCGGATGCAAAAAGCTGGGGAAAGTTTACAAGAATTTGAAGCTGCGATAGAGAGACTGGCACACCTGGCGTATCCGAGTGCACCTAAAGAATTCCAGGAACAATTAGCCGTGGGGGCCTTTTTAGATGGTATAAGGGACGAAGAGGTCAGGCGAGTTCTGAGGCTGACGAGACACCAAAGTAGTAGCGAAGCTTTGGTGCGTGCACTCGAAGTAGAAGCCGCTTACAGGGATACTCCAAGGTCGAGAGTGAGAGCTGTGACTCTCGAAGAATCGCAACCAGAAATGAACCAGAACCCCTTGCTGACTGAGATGCAGAAAATATTCACCAAATTATGCGAAAAATTGGATGGCCTCGGAAAGCAGGAAAAACAACAAAATAAAGGAAAGCCGAGCGGAGGTATTAAATGTTTCAACTGCGGCAAGGTGGGACATATGAAACGAGACTGTCGACAGCAGAACTCGGAGAGTCGAGTAAATGCTGTGAATGTTGAAGAGAAGCAGGAAAACTAAAGATAGCCAGCACCAAGGGGGCTGTGCTGGCTAGGGAATGCGGTGCCCCCAGAGAAGTAAAGATTTCCCAGCTCCAAAGAATTCCAAGTAGTCTGTTGTTGCAAGGATATGTGAATGGAAGAAAATGCGTGTTTACTATTGACACCGGTGCTACGTCATCAATAGTGCGGCCAGGGTTTATATCAGGCTTGCAGATTGACAAGAAGCAAAATGGAGTAATCATTCGGACAGCCACGGGGGACAGGGCTGCGGTCCATGGAGAGGTCAACTTGGAACTACAGGTTGGACGGTTGAGGTTCAATTACAAGGTCATTGTGGCTGACATTATGGATGATTTCATTTTGGGTCTGGACATCATGGGAGAGCGGGGATTTATTGTTGACGTAGGGGAGCGAGTCTTAAAAATTGGAAATGAGGAATTTATTCTGGCAACCGCAGACGACCAATTCCATAAAGCAAGGTTGTTAACAACACAAACAATCAAGATTCCTGCTCATTCAGAACAAATGATTGATGTTGCCTTAGAAGGAAATCCTGGAGGGTACCGTGTTGGCCTAGTTGAAGATGACGAATCGATTAAGTCCCTATCCAATATTATTGTGGCGAGAACTTTAACCCGGACTAAAGACAAAATCCCAATTAGAGTTGTTAATTTAAATTCCCACTCGGTGACAATTAAGGAAGGCAAACCGATTGGCTCCTATGAACCGGTCACATGGGTAGCGAGGTGCGAGGAACAAACAGAGGGAAGTTCGTCTACGAAAATAGACCAGGAAGTTTTGACCTTGCTGAGTACCCAGTTGGAGCATTTATCTGAGGATGAGCGAAGGGAGGCAATCAAGTTCCTGGAAAAGGAAAGTTCAGTATTTGCCAAGAATACAGAGGCCCTTACAAAAACAGACATAGTCCAGCATCGGATAAACACTGGCGACTCACCCGCTATTCGACAGCCACCTAGGAGGCTTCCATTAACGAAACAAGAGGATGCCTCGGCAATGATAGACAAGATGCTACAAGATGGTGTCATTGAGGAGTCGACGAGTCCCTGGTCATCGCCAGTAGTTTTGGTTGCCAAGAAGGACGGAACGTTAAGATTTTGTGTCGATTATAGAAAATTAAACGATGTCACGAAGAAAGACAGTTACGCATTACCACGAATTGATGACACATTAAGCACGTTGGCAGGCTCACGATGGTTTTCTACGTTAGACCTTAGGAGTGGATACTGGCAAGTGGGGCTTCATCCGGATGATAAGGAAAAGACAGCGTTTTCAGCAGGCAGTGGTCTTTATCAATTTACCGTGATGCCTTTTGGACTTTGCAATGCGCCAGCTACCTTTGAAAGATTGATGGAATTCGTACTGCGAGGGCTAATCTGGAGGACGTGCCTGGTTTACCTTGACGACGTGCTTGTTATGGGACAGGACTTTACAGAACATTTGAAAAATCTTCAAGAAGTATTTGGGCGAGTCAGGAATGCCCATCTGAAGTTGAACCCGAAGAAGTGCCTGCTATTCCAGAAAGAAGTCAAATTTCTTGGTCACGTGGTGTCTTCGGATGGAATACAAACAGACCCCGACAAAATTTCTGCTGTACGAGATTGGCCAAGACCATCTAACGTTCATGAAGTACGGAGCTTCCTTGGCCTCTGCACTTATTATAGGCGCTTTGTGGAAGGGTTTGCCGAAATTGCGAAGCCATTACACCGGCTGACAGAAGAGAAAGTGCAGTACCAATGGACACCGGAATGTGAAACGGCATGGAGAAAATTGAAGGCAGCTCTATGCACTGGTCCTGTGCTAGCGTACCCACAACGGGAAGGACTTTTTATTTTAGACACGGATGCCAGCAATTCTTCGGTCGGGTGTGTACTGTCCCAAATCCAGAATGGGCAGGAAAGAGTGATCGAATATTTCAGCAAGGTGCTGTCCAAACCGGAAAGAAATTATTGTGTAACCCGGAAAGAGTTACTGGCCATCGTTAAATCAGTGGACCATTTTCATAAATATCTTTATGGACGACATTTCAAGATTCGGACCGATCATGCTGCATTAAAATGGCTGTTGCAGTTGAAAACCCCTGAAGGTCAACTGGCTCGTTGGATAGAACGGCTGCAACAGTATGATTTCAAAATCGAACATCGACCTGGAAGATCTCATAAGAACGCAGACGCTTTATCTAGAAGACCGTGCAAGGAAGATTGTAAGCACTGCCGCCATGTTGAGAAATTGCAGGGTACGGTGGCCGTCAACACAATTAAAATGGAGGTACCGGATGATTGGACAACCGAAGCCTTGAGACAGGAACAACTGAATGACACAGAAATTGGGGCTATATTGAGAGCAAAGGAGAAAGGAATTCGACCAGCGTGGAAGGATGTTTCAGATAAGGCAGTTGGATTGAAGGCTTTGTGGGCCCAATGGGATTCACTTAAAGTCATGAACGGGCTGCTAAAGAGAGCTTGGGAAAGCCCGGATGGCAGGGAAGTTGTTATGCGTCTAGTGATTCCCAGGTGTCGAGTACCGAAAGTACTTCAGGAAGTGCATAATGGAGCATCCGGTGTTAATAAGACCCTGAATAAAGTACGAGAACGATTTTATTGGGTAAATAGTCGTCAAGATGTGGAAGCCTGGTGTCGCAATTGCAAAATTTGTGCAGCCAGTAAGGGACCACAGACTAGAAGCAATATAACGTCGGAGCTCCTTTCGAGAGGATCGCGATCGATATAGCCGGCCCATTCCCAGTAACCAAGGATGGGAACAAGTACATACTGGTTGCCATGGACTATTTTAGTAAGTGGCCAGAGGCCTATGCAATTCCAAACCAAGAAGCAGTCACTGTCGCCAAAGTCTTGGTAGATAATTTGATATGTCGGTTTGGTGTACCCCTGGAGCTGCACTCAGATCAAGGGAGGAACTTTGAGTCAAGGGTGTTTCAGCAAATCTGCAAGTTATTGGGGATACACAAAACACGGACAACAGCCCTTCACCCGCAATCAGATGGAATGGTGGAACGACATAACAAGACCATGAAAGAACATCTCTCTAAAGTGGTTCATAAGAATCAACGTGATTGGGATCTCCACATACCGTTCTTCCTCATGGCATACAGAGCTGCTATCCACGAGTCTACGAAACAAACACCAGCCCGTGTAGTATTTGGACATGAGATCAGACTGCCGTGTGATTTGATTTTCGGAACACCAGGCGGAAAACAGCTTCCTGTGAACAGCTATGTGGATGAAATGAGTGAACGGCTAAGAAATGTTCATGAGCTGGTTAGAGACCAAATCACCATAGCCAGTGACCGAATGAAGGCTCGATACGACCGTAAGGGTAGTTCAGAAGGGTTCAAGGCAGGAGATCTGGTTTGGCTGTACAACCCACAGCGAAAGAAAGGGAAGTCACCGAAACTTCAACCTCCTTGGGAAGGACCTTATACTGTTATTACCCGAATAAATGATGTCGTTTATCGGATTCAACGAAACAAAAAGTCCAAGATGAAGATCGTACACTTGGATAGACTGGCGAAGTATGTGAAAGAGGCTGAATTGCCTGACCGGGACGTTCAGGCTTAAGGAGGGGGCAGTGTAATGTGTTACAACCCTAGTATGATGTATTTGCACCTACTCGAAAAAGAACCTACCAGAAGATTCCAAAGTGACAACTGGAATTATCTAGAGAATGGTGGCGTCATCACAGAAAAATCGAGATCTGTCATTTTTAAGTATAAAAGACCGACCGCATTCTCGGCGAGTAGTTGAGAAAGTTCAAAAAGTATAGAAAGTGAGGTTAAGACTTCAAGGATAAACAAAGTGATAAACATTGTGATTTTAGTCAGTAAAGTGTATTTAAATTAATAATAGTATTGTGAAGTATCCAGTAAATATTTAATAAAGTGTGTTAGTGGACATCTCTTGTTATAATTTTTGGAACCCACGGAATTTGCGAGGGTGGTTTCCTAAGGGTGGAAACACGTTACAATATATAATTAATTCCCAGTTTGTACTTTCTGTATTTGGTCTGTAACATTTTTTCGATAAAGTAATACTTTTCGAGATACTTGACGAAATCCGTTTGGAAATACCTTTTTTTTAAGCTACAATCGCAATTTTTAAGTCGTTATATAATAACTTAAAAACTATCAATTTATGTTGCGTGGAACCTTTTCTTTTTAAAATTTGATTCTACTTCAGCTCCAATAAATATATATTTTTTTAAGTGCCACACCCTGAGAGGGAGTAGCATCCACCCCCTATAAATTAGCAAGCCCCCGCACGATGTAGAAACTTTTCTGTGAAACATTTACTATTATACTGCCAAAAATGAACGAAATCCGTTTAACATGACATTATTCCGAAGTTTTGCATATTTTTTACCTCAAGGTACTGTACTATAATTTAATATTTGTTAGATAAAAATTTTCCCAAATTTACTTTATTTCCCCAAGGACGTTATGAAAAATAACGACCCGTTGCCAGTGGCAACAAGTATTTGATACATAAAGCGTCACTTACGATAGACAAAACAATGGAGTTAGAGTATACTTATGAGGGAGATATGACGAAAAACATTTTAATTTCTGGTGGTTTCAAACTAAAATAAACAAATATGTTTGGTGGCAATGAGAATGGGATACAAGAAGCAGACAATATTGCTTGTGCCTCGCTTTACTCCAAGAAATCCAAACTTATGAAGCGTTAAAATTTAGGTATTATTTTTCTGTCCGGGCCACGAAAGTTCTACTTTCGTAGCTAGCAATGCCTTAGCAACCAGGTAACTCGAATGTTTACTTTCGTTATCGCGCGTATTGCTAGGATTGCCAAAGGTCATTTATATAGACGGTAGTAGAAAAAGTTATTTTTTCTGAAATCGATCGGCATGTCTACATTTTCGGCGCGATTTCAGATCGAAAAATGCACAATTCCAGTGTTTTAGTCCGTTGCTAAGAAACTATCAGAAAACAGACCGGAAAAGATCCGTTGCCAAGCAACGATCACAAAACTGTACGGTTTTTTATGTATATTTTAGACAGTAAATAAATACACGCAGACAAACCAACTCACATTAAAATTGCATTTATTAGTAAGCAGTTAGATTGTAATGAAGAAATGTTATGTATTAATGCAAATTCCTTAATTTATAATACTATTGATTGTGATTTCAGAAAAAATAGTATGTGTATTTCGGTGTGAAAGCATATTCCCGGACTTCGATGCTTGTTGTCCTCGGCCAACAATTTGCATCGTCGTCCGGGAATGTATTGTTTTCACACCTAAATACACAATATACTATTTCTACGATTGTGCTGAAAGTCAAATTTTCTAACTTTAAAATGACTAGAATATATCACTGTGCTGCACGCGCCGTGCGGCAAAGAATTTGCCACACGCCTTGATTACATCTTCACACACCGGAATAAAATAGTGTGTTTACCTTAAAGAATTTTATATTACTGGTAATAACAATTAAATTCTATAAATGTACATGAATTACACATGAATTGCAATTACAAAGTCAAATTTTCTAACTTCAGAATGACTGCGGAAAATGTCACTTTAAATAAAATCTGTCAAGCAGCAAATTTAAAATTTTGGAAAGACTTTAAAGAAGGGAAATAACTTTACAACCGTAGAAAAAATAGTATGTAACACACATGTGGCAAGCTTCATTGCAAAACTCGTATGATAGGAACACTCGCTGCGCTCGTGTTCCTACTTTCATACATCGTCTTGCAATGAAGCCCTTGCCACACTTGTATTACAATCTACTATTGTAACCGTATCCCCTGGCTCATGTAGTGCAGTTACCTAACTATCCCCCATTTTATATATTTTATGTTTTGTCAAACTCCTCTATACATTTCCTTTAACATATAAGCAATACAAAATCAGACTGCAACCAACAGCTATTCACCGGACTTTTCACATTCAGATTATGTTGATTACGAGAATTAAAGTATTTCAGTCCCAATAGTCTGTGCTGCTATATCTGCAAAACTACCTAACGGATAAGAATCATATTTGGTGGATAGTTGACGGTGTTGCAAACGAAAAAATTAAATATATTTCTAGTCAAGAATATACAAGGTCGACACCTAAAAAATTAACACAGCTTTACAAAAAAAAAAAAAAAATGTCCGACGAATGGGATTCCATTACTGTACCCTAAAGGTTTTTGACGTGCTGAACATGATGCCGTAGTCCGTTTTACGCCATCACGTCAGGATTTCAAGAAAGTGCTAAAAATACCTTTTTTTTTTTTCGTTCATGAACAAATTAATTCCCTCAATATTTTGGCCTGAATTTTGTTACTCGGGGGTTTTTGGGGTCGCTGATCCCGAATCTGAAGTCAGAATTTGATAATTTCTAAATCCACGATGGCGGTTGCTAAAATCCAGAAATTCATCAAAATTTGAAGATTGTGGATCAAAACTTATTACTCAGGGGTTTTTGGGGTCGCTGATTAGGATGCTGATATCCAAATTTATCCATTATCAAATCCAAGATGGCGGATTCAATATGGCGGATGCTAAAATCCAGAAATTTATCAAATGTTGAAGATTATAGCTCAAAAATTGTTACTCGGGGGTTTTTGGGTCGCTGATCATAAATGTGAAATCAGAATTTGAAAATTTCTAAATCCAAAATGGAGGATCCAATATGGCGGAGCCTTCTGAGGCCTACATTTTTTATTACAGTATATATTATATCAAACTTTTTACTGTGGGTTTTTTTGAGTCGCTGATCACGAATCACCCCATCGGGGTGCTTTATTTTGGTGAGTCCCCTTGCCTCTCACCATTGCGATCTGGGTGCTTTATTTTGGTGAATACCCTTGAACCCCGATCGCGATGGTGAGAGGCAAGGGGATTCACCAAAACAAAGCACCCCGATGGTGAGAGGCAAGGGGACTCACGAAAACAAAGCACCCAGATGGTGAGAGGCAAGGGGACTAACCAAAATGAAGCACCCCGATGGTGAGAGGCAAGATCTTGAATTTGAAAATTCTCAAATTCTAACTTCCGGTTCGTGATCAGCGACCCAAAAATACCCACAGTAAAAAGTTTGATATAATAAATACTGTAATAAAAAATGTAGGCCTCAGCCATATTGGATCCGCCATTTTGGATTTAGAAATTTTCAAACTCTGACTTCAGATTCGTGATCAACGACCCCAAGAACCCCCGAGTAACAATTTTTGGGCCATAATCTTCAACATTTAATACATTTCTGGATTGGATAATGGATAAATTTGGATATCAGCATCGTAATCAGCGACCCCAAAAACCCCCGAGTAAAAAATTTTGGTCCACAATCTTCAAATTTTGATGAATTTTTGGAATTTAGCATCCGCCATCGTGGATTTAGGAATGATCAAATTCTGACTTCAGATTCGCAATCAGCCCAAAAACCCCCGAGTAAGAAAATTCAGGCCAAAATAGTGAGTGAATTAATTTGTTCATGAACGAAGGCGAAAAAGGTATTTTTAACACTTTTAGGTTAAGTTTCCTCGAAATCCTGACGTGATGGCGCAAACCGGACTACGGCGTCGTGTTCAGCACGTCAAAAACCCTCGGGGTACGGTAATGGAATCCCGGTGGCCGGACATTTTTTTCTTTTGTAAACCTGTGAATTAATGAACATGTGACGGACAAATATATTTTATTATAAAGTTAACACAATTATCAAGGAAGAAACCTGCCACATGTTTAGCGAAAAATACGATCACCTAAAAAATAATTAAGAAACTATAATAGAAATAATATTTGGAATGTAGTTGACACTATTACTGAGGAGAAAATCTAATATACCTTTAGCGAAAAGAGTGGAGACCGAGGAGAAAAAAATATCTGTACGTTAATACCTCTTTGCATAGTAATACCCAATAATACCTGGGTATTTTGTGAAAATACCTAATAATACCTAATAATACCCAGTAACAGCTAATAATACAACGGTGTTAAATTTCATAGTAATACCTGGGTATTTCTTAGTAGTATCCAGTAATACCAATTAATTCCCACTAATAAAT
The DNA here is from genome assembly GCA_936432065.2 of Rutpela maculata. Taxonomy (NCBI): domain Eukaryota; kingdom Metazoa; phylum Arthropoda; class Insecta; order Coleoptera; family Cerambycidae; genus Rutpela; species Rutpela maculata. The sequence continues at coordinate 76,066,768 of OW386293.2, read as the reverse complement.
AGATATTACTGAAAGGATAATACCTAGTAATACCTTTGAAATACCCAGTAATACCTAGTAATACCCGGAAGCTGTACACCAACATACCCCAGCGATTTACCTTCCGATTAAAGAACTTATACCTAGATACATTGGAACGGTTTGTTGTCGGGTAGCTGGTTCGGAGATTAATCAGGGTCCAGATTAGTTAATAAGACAGCCCAATAAAAATATAGACAATTTATTTACTTCTTCAAACAGGCAGTGTTACATAACATACAGGTACAGGTTATATTTCCGTATCTTTTACGGTTCTTACCACAACATTTTCTATTATCTGAGAGAGAGAGAGAGAGTGTGTGTAACGATTGCGATGCGTTTGTTGTTGCTACTGGAGTGGCATCGGGCGTCGGGTGAATATCGTCGACTCAAGAAGTTTCCCAGTTCAACACGCTGTAGGAGGTCTCCAGGTCAGGCTCATTCGCTCTGGTTTTGGCGGCGAAACGGCGTCGGGGAATGACTAACGACTCGAGGGGTCCCAGCTCAACACGCTGCAGGATTCCCAGGGTCAGATTGCATTCGTTCCGTCGTGTTTGCGTCGGGAGATGTACAAAACTGTGATATGTCCAGCTCAGCACGCTGTAGACAGATTGTCAAAGTTGTTCACACTGATTAATTGATTTGTGGCCGGCTTTTATATCCGAGAATCCTCGCTTACTGGTGACGTAGAACTGCGTATAGTTTAGTGTCGTGTGCAAATCCATGCCTCTAGACGGGAGCTGATTTGCGTGCCATGTGCATATTGGTGTCGTGTGTAAATCCGAAAACTTTAGTAATGGAGCAGGAATTTAAAGAATGCTTCATTACAACATAACAGCTATCTCTTCACTATATACCTTGTATGCTCCTAGCATCGTCACATTATATGTCCATTAAAAAGGATAAATAAACATAACATCCCATAAGCAACAGTGACGGGTTTGTGTAGAAAGGTAAATATTTTCATTAAAATGAATTATTGCAATTCCTGCATTACCGGCTCTTTATACACCGTGATGTAGGCATGCAATATTACAGTAAAATAATGCTTGATATATTTCAAATTTAATTAGCCTAAACTTTGAAATATATCTATTGTTAAAAATCTGTAAAATGTCTCAATATTCATAAAAATTACATTTCTCTATTCTTTCTAAAAGTTGTCTGGGTGGGAGTTACATATTTAAAATAATAAATAGCTGCTTTTTGAAGGATATTAAAGGACATATGTATTGAAAGGGTATTAAAATTTAATTGCTATTCACCTTATTACAACTGTAAACTGAACCCCATCATGCTACGACTATGAAGTTTACCCAGTGGCGCAGCTAGAAAATTCATCTGGGGGGGGGGGGGGTGCAATAGAATCGGCCTCCCCAGAGGATGAGTAGTAGATTCCTCTACTAGATAATATTGGCATTAATTACAAAATATTTATTTCAAGGGATAATTTGGATACTGCTTTGTACATATATATAATGCTTCTTTATTTTTTGGCTCATGGAAGACGGCTTGGGGGGGGGGGGTGGCTGCGCCCATGAGTTTACCTACTATGAAATGATCGATTTTCTTCTTTTCTAAACTACTTTCTGCAAACGGCACAGCACTTCACCATTTTGCACTAAATATATTGTCACTAAACTGTGTAAATATGACTTCTTCACAACTTTTTGATCGGAGAACACGAAAAGCATTTATTAACATTAATGGCCGACACGTCAAACTGAGATTATGATAATCGAACTGAACCGATCGTGTCCGAAACGCATTATGTATCTAGATATAAGTTCTTTAATCGGAGGATTTACCCCTTGAAAAGTAATTAACGAAAAAACTGGCAGTAATATTTTTCATGTCGTTAATACAACTGCCAGGGAAATAAACCTGCCATATTTTAATGGAAAATATGGTTGTCATGCAAAAAATAATTAATTAAAAATTATGGTGGGAATAATATTTGGAATTCATTTGATACTATTACCAAGGAGGAAACCTGATATACTCGAAGAAGCATATTTGATACAGGATGGTGGTCCAACAGAACGAATAAATAATTAATAAAGCAGAGAGGGAAGTTTTGTGTAATTATTTTTACAGATTTTTGATGTACCTGAAGTTTCGAACGTTCACTTGAACGAATTTTATATGAAATTTCCAATTAATCGACAATTTTTCTGGTAATATTTGCTGGGCAGCGATAGTATTGTTGCCAGCAAATATTACCAGAAAAATGGTACACCTAAGTCGATTTGTAGTTTTTATTATTTTTTTCTTTTCATGAAATTCGTTCAAGTGAACGTTCGAAACTTCAGGTACATGATTTTTGAGGGTTTGTGATTATATATTTGTCGTGTGTCGTACAATTTTACGTAACCACCTGTATTTTATATCTTACCTTACGTCCTGTTTGGGCTATTAACTTTTAGATATTATAGCTTTAGCACTTTTGGAGCACTATTTAATTGCTTCTATGCTCATTATTTGATTTTATCTGCAATTGGAAAATAAGGGTTATTATTACTATTGCAATCATTAATAACTGACTTTTTCAAAATAATATACCAGAATTTAAAAATCCTATTCCAAAGAAAAATTTAAAATAGAAAACGGGACTAATATTGTTGTCCCCTAGTATATGAATTTTAAAATATATTTTTGGACTATATATTTTGTCGTACTCTAACCGGCGACCTCTTTTTAGATCCAATTTAAAACGAGAATGAAAAGATATATGAAACGTCCTTGTCATGTTCCACTTTGTTTTATTTTTTACGATATTCGTCTGTTACGTTTTATAGTTCAAAGCTTTAAGTCTGAAACATATGTAGGTATTAAATTGTGCGAGATGAGTTTTCCCGATTCCCCACTTTAAAAGTTCTCTCTTTGTTGCAGGAAATATTAAGACTCTGGCTGTCCTGGACATTGAAACTAAAAGTCATTATTGGATTACCGTTTTTGCTCAAGATCATGGCGTCGTTCCGTTGTTTTCAAGTGTCGAGGTAAGTTTAATTTTATTACACACATAAACTCATTTCAAAAGAGCGGACAATTGTGGAAGCGTCTCCATTTTACCTCCCGTTTGTTCATCTTTTTGTATTTTCTATTGGGTTTATGCTCTACTATTAATTCAACATTACAATGGGATAACACAAACAATGGAATGAAAAACTCTTTGTTCGAGAAACCATTTTCATAACTTATTTAAAAAATTATGTACAGTAAAACCGATGAAGTGTAATATGATTTACAGTGATTTTATGCCTGGGCTTTTTTAGAACAATTTTATATCGATTCTTAGTCCCAATGATTGATGATAAAATTACAGTGCGGTAAGTGAACGATTTGACCACAATAGTCGGATAGACATGTGTAGACATCCGTTCGCTATTTGTTTAATGAATTGAGAAACCAAATGAAATATATGTCGTTATTATAGCTGCTTGTTAGTTTGCTAATTATTAGTACTAACTGTACCTTTGATATCCTCTTATTAATTTGGAGATTACAATTTCAACGTTCGTGAGTTAATTTTCACACGTTTCGTACTCATAATAAACCCATTCCGGTACTCAGTACCACATTGAAATTCATAAATTAAAAACAGAAGTCCGTGCAAAATCTTGGTAAAATGTATTCAAATTGTCTAAATGTTAGTTGTGGCGTTGTGGCGTAAATGTTCTAGTAATATACTGCATAATTGTATGATTTTGTAGATTTCACACATATTGTTTCAGAAGAAAATATATGTGGCAGAGAATCACTATAATAAAAATAGAAAAAGTATTATGATATTCAATGTTTTGAAATGAAACTCAATCATAAAATGATAACAAAATGTATTATGAAAACATTGGTAGAGCACAGAACAATCCCCGGGCATGGGAGAAATAATTTATATCGTTTTCCAATGCAATAAGTACATAAACGGCATGTTTATATACATGCACAATAAAATCATAATAAGTTAATGGGCAAGAACAGTATTGGCCGGCCTACCACCAAAGAATATGTATTTACCTTACTCGTTTACTAAGTAAGCAAATCAAAATTAATCATGCTTAACAACAATCAGCACATCATTTAACAATTAATTACGTAATAGACAGATCTAGTGTGTAATGGGCAAAGGTCTTGCGAAGAAACACTAAAACTCTTTATTTTCGCTTCAAAAATGACGAAAATTATGTTGATAACGAAGCACCACACTAATATTTAATATGTCAATTCTTAGGCAGCTCCAATCGAATTTATGATGCAACAGATGAACGACCAGATGATTTTATAATCAAAAGGGTACTTACAAATGGATGTCCTTGTAAAACGAGGCACTACATAGCTTATATGCTAAGTACAAATTTATCAATCGTTATAGGAAGCTAATAGGTAACTTTTGTTACAACAAACACTAACATTGAACACAAACTTTTAGTTAAATTCTTAAATAGCCAATATGTGTTATCCAGTGCTGATCTCGTACGGGAATCATGTCCCACAGTGGCCGTTCTCCCTTTTTTTTTTAGAGCTCGGGAGGGGGCCAACAGGATTGAAGAAGAAATTAGGCCACTAACCAATAGCTATTAGTTTTTTAAATATCCCGCCTTAGAAAGAGGAAGTCGTTGAGTCTCGAAGCCTTTAAGTAAAAATATTATCATACATAATATTCAAAGGTAAATACTCAAAGAATTTGCAAACAGGAGCGGCTTTAGGTAGTTTTAGTACCCGCAAATGTAAAATACTGTAAAAAATATATAAAATAGTACAAATCAGTAAAAATGAACAACAATACAATAGAACATCAAAATTGAACCGTTACAACGAGCCACATTAATACTACAATTATAACTTGACAAATCAATATCAGGTGCTGGTGTCGAATGTTGCATTATTAACCTCCCCACAATAAAATTGTGGGAGGTTACTACATTTAGTACAAAATCGAAAATTGAGATAACATCAAATCTTTACGTTTTGAGGTCCCAGGAAGCCAAAAAAGTTGTTTTTGAAAAATGTCTGTGTGTATGTGTGTGTGTGTGTGTGTGTGTATGTATGTATGTTAGCACGATAGCGGCGAAGCTACTAAAAGGATTTGGATGAAACTTTGCATGAGGGTTTCTTTAGTGCTCCAGAAGATTTGAAAAGGTTTTGGTTGAGATCGGATTATGTTTAGTGCCGTTTTGGCACAACAAGTTATTTATTTTACGATTACTTACAATTTGTAATTAAACCATTCAAAAGCTGTAAAAATTCCGATTTCAACGATATATCACACTTGCACTTTTTCGATTTGGTTTCCGTGAAAAAAATTAAAAAACAAAATAACATGCTTCTTGTGTAAGATAAATTTTATAGTCTAACCTAACGTTCGATAGAGATGTCGGAGAACGTATACCACAAAATAATACAGGGCTGTACCCCTTACTCTCTGCAAATTTGCAGCCGCAAAGGCTTTTTTCAGAGTTCTATTGACGGAATCGGAACTGTACTGATCTGACGAGAGTGAAATTCTACATCTCAACGCGACATTCCGAACGACTAATTATCTACGGTTAATTAGGTATTAACGCGCAAAGACTGTCTATCTCTTTTTTTGCGGCGGATCGAGATGGAAGATAGACACTCTTCTAACACAAATTCGCGATCGAGAAACGTCAAACGAAAAATTGCAAAAATGTCACTTTTGATTCGTTCGTGCCGAGCTGAATTTTCGAATTTCGACATGCAATTTACGATGCGGATCAACTACAAGTCTTTCTCTTTCCATCGCTACATAGTACGGCCGTCGCGGTATCGTATTTTTTAAAATACGAGTAAATTTAGATGTCGTGTTTTCGACCAAAATTTACCCTCGGATGCCGCAACTCTGAAAACGGTTTTTCATCTGTAACTCGGAAACTGTGAGAGATAGCTCAAAAATAAAAACTCTACATAATATCAGGAACGTTTTGCCGCACTCGAAATATTAATGGGACTTTTCGTTTGGGTCCGGCGGGCCTTTCAAGATGACGGTGTCATGCACTTTTTTCATTAAATCGTTCGTAACTTCTAAACGGCGACTCCTACGGCAAATACTTTGACCTAACGAAATTGTAGAGAATTGAATTACCTAAAAGTTTTTTTTTTGGATTTTTATGCTGCTCCAAAAATTACCGAGATACGGTCGGCCAAAGTGGAGACTTTTTTGAAATTCGTCTAAAATCTCGAAGTTTTTCTCTTTAAACCTCCATAACTCTTAAACGGCGGTCCCTAGGCCAAAATACTTCGCCCTAACGAATATGTAGAGAATTTAATGCTACAAAAAAATATTATTTATTTTTTGACATAAGACAAAAAATAAGGACGTTAGGAACGAAACAAGTGGAAATTTACATGTTCCAAGGAAACGTGTTTTTTTCTCTTCTCTTGCGAATATCTAGATAAATATTGATTTTGGCAAAAAAATAGTAGGGATCTATTAGAAAGACAATAAAATGATGATGAATTTGCTTTGTCAAAAAATGTCTGTAGGATTAATGGTTTCGCTGCTTTCAACACAAAATTTCGATTTTCCCATATGCCCAAATTATATTTGATACTATCTCCGCCAAGTGAAATTTATAGTTTTTTGTCCTCTCAAAACAGTGCAACGTACAGGGTGATATTCTAATAATGACAGAGGTGTTCAGTGATTTCGGCTGATAACTCGGGAACGGTTAAAGATATCGAACTGAAATTTGAAACGTAGGTATAAATATTGTAGACGGGCAAATTACGAGTGAATTAATAATACACCTACGTCACATGACGTCACAAAAATGAAAAATTTTTACAACAGACGAACTGGTACAGATATCGACTTAACGGTTGGAGTTATTGAATTGAAATTTGAAACATAGGTGGAAATATTGTAAATGGACGGAACAAAAGTGAATTAACAATACACCTACATCTACATGACGTCACAAATAAGACAAATTCTTACAACAGACGAACTGATACAGATATTGACTTAACGATTGGAAACATCCAATTAAAATTTGAAATGTGGACATTGTGGACAGACGGAATACAAGTGAATTAATAATACACCTACGTCCACATGACGTCACAAATAAGAAAAATTCTTAGAAACTGGTGCAGATATCGACTTAACTATTGGAAACATTCAATTAAAGTTTGAAACGTAGGTGGAAATATTGTGGATGGATGGAATACGAGTGAATTAAAAATACACTGATGACGTCATAAAAACATAAAATTCCTATAACAGGCGAACTGATGATATCAAAAAAATATTTCTACAAGACGTCACGAATTTTTTTTTTAATTTCCAAGAAATATCAAATTTTCGGAGGTGTCACTGTTCAGAAAAATGTCAAATTTTTTAAAAATGTAAAATTTTCAGGAAAACGTCAAATTTTCGGAGAAATGTCACTTTTCAGAAAAAATGTCAAATTTTCAAAAAAATGTTAAATTCTCAGGGAAATGTCACTTTTCAGAAATATGTTAAATTTTCGGGAAAATGTCAGTTTTCAAAAAAATGTTAAATTTTCGAAGAAATGTCACCTTTCAGAAAAATGTCAAATGTTTGAAAATTGTCAAATTTTCGGAGTAATGTCACTTCAGAAAAATGTCAAATTTTCGAAAAAATGTCAAATTTTCGGAGAAATGTCACTTCAAAAAAATGTCAAATTTTCGAAGAAATGTTACCTTTCAGAAAAATGTCAAATGTTTGAAAATTGTCAAATTTTCGGAGTAGCCACTTAAGAAAAATGTCAAATTTTCGAAAAAATGTCAAATTTTCGGAGAAATGTCACTTTTCAGAAAAATGTCAAATTTTCGGAAAAATGTTAAATTTTCAGGGAAATGTCACTTTTCAGGGAAATGTCACTTTTCAGAAATATGTCAAATTTTCGGGAAAATGTCAGTTTTCAGAAAAATGTCAAATTTTCGAAAAAACGTCAAATTTTCGAAGAAATGTCACCTTTCAGAAAAATGTCAAATGTTTGAAAATTGTCAAATTTTCGGAGTAATGTCACTTCAGAAAAATGTCAAATTTTCGGAGAAATGTCACTTTTCAAAAAATGTCAAACATTCAGGAAAATGTCAAATTTTCGGAAAAATGTCACTTTTCAGAAATATGTCAAATTTTCGGGAAAATGTCAGTTTTCAGAAAAATGTCAAATTTTCGAAAAAACGTCAAATTTTCGAAGAAATGTCACCTTTCAGAAAAATGTCAAATGTTTGAAAATTGTCAAATTTTCGTAGTAGTCACTTAAGAAAAATGTCAAATTTTCGAAAAAATGTCAAATTTTCGGAGAAATGTCACTTTTCAGAAAAATGTCAAAAATTCAGGAAAATGTCAAATTTTCGGAAAAATGTTACTTTTCAGAAAAATGTCAAATTTTATTAAATGGACTCAAAGGAAAATTCCTACTACGGGTCCATCCGTGGTATAAGTTCTCTGCTAGTGTGTTGAAGCGGGCAGGCTGTATGCTTATTTTTGACGTGTCAAGTGCATCGAGAGATTGCAAGTTTTTTCGACGTTTATAAAGCCCACGGATGGTGTGAGAGGCCATCCTGAACCGCTTACAAGCCCTACAAGTGTAAGCAACCTCACCGGAACGCTTTCGGTGAGTTTTTTCCAATAAAACTTTAAAAGTGACAGTGACATTATATTTAAAAAACTATTTCCGCTACTTTCGGCATCCTGCCGGAAATTCTTCCGGCAACATAACCTAAAAATAGTACTACATAACCTAAAAACAATTTAAGGCATTGTACCAACATAAACATTTTTCAAAAACCAAATTCCCCAGAAAAACATTGGAAGCAAAAATTTGACAGCTATCACTTCCCCGACCGATTTAGTGAAAAATCGGTCGAGGCCAAAAGATAAAACAAAATATACCAACTCAAACTTAATGATCCACCATGAACACTACCCTGGCTACATCTGGCAGGGAAGCTGTCCACCAAGAGTTATATGTTTTTTTCCAAAGATGGCCATCCCTGCCATCCATCCCATTACCAACGAACAGGTTTTTTCGTTTAGTTGTTTCCCGTATCAACAATCAAAATTATTAAGTGCTCTTGCCTACGAATGTTTTTATAGTATTGTGTTTATTACTTCCACATCCAGTGGAAGTACAGTAACGACAAAAAAATGTTTAAAAATTTTTATTGTTCAAATAGGCTTAGAATGTCATGAAACGTCGAGATTTTAAGTTTGAGCGAAAAAAAAATTTCTGTCTGTCGGTCTGTAACTTTTTTTGTGCGCACGTTTACTCTGGAACCGTTTAAGATATTGGCTTGAAATTTGGTACACGTATGTATTTCAACGTGATCTGGAACTAGATTATATTTTCATCTTGTTCCATAGAAGGGTTGGGGGTAAATTGGGGTAAATTTGGGGTAAATAGGTAAATTAAGCAGGTAAGAGTCCAGAAAATTGGTATTTAGTATATTAAAGAGAAGCTAAGGTCTCAAAAAAATTTTTGGCATTAGCCACCCCCATTACCACCCCCTCCCCATTATTAACGAGGATGAAAAAAAATTGTGATTTAGTGTATGTGTACAAGAACCAGAAACCTCAAAATATTTTTTTAGTTCATCCACCCCCACTACCACCCCTTAGCACCACCCCCACCCCACTACCGATGTGGGGTATCGTTTTATAGGTTTTTGGGGTAGAGGATTTCAAATATTATATTATTAAAGTTCCATAAGCAATTATTTCCACATACAAAATTTTTTCGTTGTGAGTGACTTGGATAGAAAATCTGGATGTGGAAGTAGTGATTCCTTGGGCAGCGGTTTTTTTATATTAATTTTAAGTCCATGTGGACACATTAAAATTTTAACCTAGTTTTTAAGCCTGCCTACAGAAGACAGGAGCTACTTTTCTATTTTTCTCCAAGCCAAACCGGACCTACCCCGTCCAGCCTCACACTCGCCACGCAAAACTTTTTTTTTGTGATTTAATATGAAAAAAATATTTCAACTTAATAAACATAATTAAGTGAGATCATTCATATTGTTTAGTGCTCTTTTCGGCTTCAAAGATTCACCGGGTGGGGAGGTTCCAGCCGCTTCCAGTAGCTGCCGATTTTTTTTATTATTAATTTGCATACTTCTGTTTTGTACATTTTGCAGAAGTGGAATACAATTTTCACCAAGAATTGTTGCAACATTGTTACATTTCCAATCTCCATGGCGTTTGATAGTTAAAAGCTCTGCTCCGGAATCTACTAACAAGAAGGCAGAAAAGCTCCTAATCCAATAGTGAGTATGTTCCTTCGTATTAGCAAATTTCGCAAAAGGGACGTTAATTTTTGGAAGATTTCCAAATATGTGAAGTCAACTCGTCGTTTCGCACATTTGTTTTTTCTATGCAAGACAAAAAAGCGACATTAATTGGTTTAGATGCATTGCAGCGTATTTCCGAGAAAGTTGCACCTTATTCACTACTTTTATATTTCCAGATGTAACAAATTACCGTGCAATTTTAGTTTTCTTATATTGGATATAACAAATCGAAAAACCTGGTCTCCATCTTTTACATTTTCTAAACGGGAATCACGCATGTGTTTTAACGGATTTCCGGACATATTGTTCTGCATGGACTCGTTAAAACCGTATCCGGTCATTTTTTCGAATTCATTTTTCCGCCCTTTTTTCCACCAAATTTCGAATTACATTTTTCCGCATTCATTTTTTCCGACATTCATTTTTCCGACGGGATAACTTCCGAATGTAAATACATAGATTTAAATACGTAGATTATAATTTAGAATTTAAATTACAATGTACAATTTTTATCAAATCGAAATGTTATGCGCTTTAAATCTCAAATATTCCAATTCTCTCCTTTCATCCCTATACTCCTGGTAAGTCTCAGTCATTCTTTTCTTCTGTCTTGCAAGTCTTTCCATTTTTTCTTCGGCGCTGCTTTTACTTTGCGGCCTAAGCAAAGTTCTGTCATCATAATCTCCGTATATGTCTGCTCTTTTTGAATTTCTATGATAGCAGAATACAAGTTGGGGTGGTATTTTCCGACGACAATTCGGAATCTATTATGCCACCCTTCACTTAGGTTATTCGTTTTGTGAGAACTATTTAGTGCAGCTTCATACACATTCCAAATAGTAGGGGGATAGCGAGGAGCTATGGTCCTTCTTCGGCCTCGAGCTGGCTTGCCAATTACATACGTTTCACCAAAATATCCTATACTTTTCTCTTAATGGAAGTTGACTGATTACATCTATAACAGACGTTCAACTTTACAAATTAAAATTATTGCATTTAAAATATTTTTACCTTCGGAAACTTGAGAAAGTTCTGTCTGTAGTAGTCGTGCAGGAGGCTGTTCGGGAATCAAAACCGTAGATTATATTTTGATCTTATTCCGTTGAAGGGTTGGGGATAAATTGAGGTAAATGGGGAGTAAATAGGTAAATCAAATTTCCATAAAATTGGTATTTAGTATATGTAAGGTCTCAAAAAAATGTTTTGGCATTAGCCGCGCTCATTACCACCCCTCCCCATTATTAAAGGGGGTGAAGAAAAAATTGTGATTTAGTGTGTATACAAAAACCAAAGGCCTCAACTTTTTTATTTCATCCACCCTCTATTTTTAAATAATTTATTGTGGATTTTCGAGAAATTCGTAAAATCAACTAAACTAACTAGTTACCGATTTAGTTGGGCTTCAGTTCAGCACTGAAAATCCCGAAAACAGATATCATAAATCCACATATCAAGTTTATATTCAAGTTTATAAAGTTTCCTTAGTCATTTTATGTTCGAAATTTAACCGCCAACTTTATCGTCGCCCTAAGAAAACCGAAGTTCTGCTTTATATTTACTATCGACAATGCAAGATTTTGTTAATTCAATTTGATAAATTGCAGTGATATGCGCGGTTTTACTTTACGTATCTGTACTTTCCAGAAAAATAAAGCCAATCGAATACTCATGAATCTTTAGTCAATACCTCCTGCCACGTAGGTGAAATGTATAAATATCTCTTTGAGGAAGTCACAACTAGTTGAAGTCAGCGAGCACTCCAAAGTAGGAATCAAGTTTCAAGGGGGCTGTTCAATGTTTCATCCATAAAAATCCATAAGATTGGCGGTGACATAACTTGTGAGCTAAGTTTTCGATACATTCAGCAATAAAAGCAAAATGCAAATTGAGAAAAGTATACAAGGGTTTAAAACTAAATATCTTTGATTTCTGCTTACACAAGTATTGAAATATATTGTTTTGGGTATTTAGCAGATAACTCTCCAATAAACCATTCATTCTTTCCATATACTATTGATTCAAGTCTGATCATCCACGAGATATCTTAACCATTAATTCTATATACTGGTGATTTAAGTCTGATCATGCCAGCATAGTAAGAAGAAGTCTGCCTTACATGACTTTTTATCAATATCTCTAGCCCTACTTAGAGAACACTTCATCAAAAATAAACATTGCTTACATCTCAAAGCTAAGAATTATTAAAAAGCATAATGAAAAGAGTATAAAATTTCAGTCGCCGCATGCATGTCTTAAATAAAACATTTCCTTCTATCGTCGCGTAGTCTGATTCTAACCATCTAAAAATTGATCAACTTTTTTCATTCTCTTTTGAACTCTTGGATGGTAGATACATACAAAATTACTATTAATATTTCGTGTCAGTTTTTTGCATGAAAGTAATTTTTCTTTATTATCTTGTAATAGTAATTCTGTTTCCAATGGATTATGTACCACCCTGAAGAGTTCAGAAGAGAATGAAAAAAGTTGATAAATTTTTAGGTGGTTAGAATCAATCGCAAGTATTTTATACTCTTTCTCATTGTGCTTTTTAATAACTCTTGGCTTTCAAATGTAACAAATGCTTATTTTATGATGGAGTGTCCTCAAGGTAGGGCTAGAGATGCTTGATAGGATGTTTCGTAAGGGAGATTTCTTGTTACTAGATCATCAGTATACAGAAAGAATTGTTATTTTATTGTTTTTCATATTGAATGTTAGATATTAAGTGTATCAGAGCTGGATACGGATACAAATAGAAAGTATTCGAATACTGGATACCGGATACAGGATATAGATATTTTTATGATAAAAATGTATTTCAATACTTGAAAACGAATATATACTGTTTTCCGGATACCGGATACGGATACATCAGCATCAGTCAAATAAAAATTATGTATTTCGTAAATAGAAAATAAACAACATTTTACAGTTGAAATATCATTTATTTAGCAAAAGATATAAGAAATATAGTAATAGAAAAGAAAACACGATACACAATGCACAACTAAACACATTGATTTTGATTTTACACTGTTTGATTGGCATTGTACAGTACAGTTTAAGTTCACCTTCACACCACGAAAATCACGGAGTATCGGGTCGGTTCACACACGGCACTGGCACTCCAAGGGCAAGCTCCAACCATGTCTTTGCGTTTCAAAATTTTAACGTGGTTGCGTTTGTTGTTGCCTACCAAAACATCCCCCCCGCGGACAAAAATTTTTTTCTCATCAACAGAAAATATTCTATCACTCTATTGTATATACTTATTACTTAGGCCCGCATTAGGCTATAAAAGTTCTTTGACAAAGATCATATATAAAGGATATTTTTTATGAGAAATGTGTAATATTTTATAAAATATGGTCAGGTATTTCATAAAATTTGCTCTATTACACTATCACATTTCTCATAAAATATCTTTTATAAAAGATCTTTGTCAAAGAAGTTTTATAGTCTAATGTGGCCCTTAGCAAATTTGGAATGAATATATACCGAGGTGGAAAATACTTCTTTCAGCCGAGGGCTAAAATAGCCAAACGAGGCGCGTAGTGCTAAGGTCTTCTATGGCGCCAAGCTAAAATGAGCTTTCTACCGAGGTATGCATACATAATTTTTTTGATATTTATCATTATCAAGCTGGTAATCACAGGTTGGAAAGTAAGTATTTTCCACCCTTGGATGAAAAGTAATGACTTTCCACCTTGGTTAGCAATGACGTATTTTCAAATTCAGAAATGGGCTTATTACTAATTGTTGGTGAATAATTAAGTCTAACGGATGTTATCGTTATACTTACAATACTTACATGCGGACATTCTTTTATTCGATATTTGATTTCAGCATATCTTGAAACAGATTTCGGAGAAAAAAATTGTTTCTACGACGACTTTTAGAAATGTTTGTCCGGTTATAATACACCTGCTTGTATAAGTATAATGGTAAATAAAAGTATATCCAAAAAAACATGAAATAAACACATGAATTCAACAAAAAACTCCATTCATTGTACACATGAAACAAACGTCTTTATAATAAGTTGCGTAACCAATTTCCACTACTGGGTTTTTACTTTTTGTATTTTTCCAGTTTTGTTTACTGATCCGAACTTTTCCAAAAAGTATATTTTGTCAGCCTCTTCCTAAGCTCAATCGGAGCCACGTGAACTATTTTTGGAAGTCCACCTAGTCAAATATTCTATTGAAAAAATATTCGAATTATTCGAACATAAAATAACTAACTATAAAATTAACTATAACAAATAATCTTACATATATAATATATTCAACACAATAGCGTAAGTAATACCCTATGTACATCACGTGTTTACCTAGGTCTATGGCAAAATAGCGTCATGGACGCGCTGCTTCATATTCAGTGAAGAAATTATGAATGAAGACTTCAATTAAATAATGCGTAAAATATTAGACTATGCCTCTTGTTATCATATCAGTAATATTCTTGATACTGCATATTATGTAGGTAAAATGCCTTCAGCCAATTTAATTAGAGAGAATTGCATTTATTTATTTCTGTGAAATGTTAATCCTCCTCTGTTTTTTCCGTTGCAACTTTTACAGTACTATGCTGAACACGTTTCGTTATGCATAGAATATAAATTGCACTAACTTTATAAATACTTGTCTTTCGCAAAAATTTGCTTTGGTGTTGACACTTTGTTTGCCACCAAAATGATGGCGTCTTCACCCATACTTACTGCGAGACTCTATCATTCTTTCCTAGTGTAAGCATCGCAGCGACCTCTTTTTGGTGACATTTTCTTTGTTATATAATGAATGCTATCAGTGTCCGGCTTCAGGTTTCGATGTTCGAATGATGCAAAGTTTCACGAGACAAGATGTAATAATAAAAATAAGGCATTTTTGGGTGATTTTCGCAATTTTTTACCCTAACTTTAAACGACGTCAATGAAACTCGTTTTCTTCGTAAAATAGTAAAGAAAAAGACTATTTTATTGTTTTTACATTATAATGAAAGTTTTCAAGCTATAGCGCGAAAAGTAAAAATATACCTTTTTGTTTCTATGTTCCTCTATGAATTCGTTTATGTCAAAATCGGTGCACTTTTTAGACGCCAAAATAGACTAAAAACAGTAAAAACTAGGGGTTCGGAAACATGTTCTATTTGAATCAATTTTTTTCGTCTGGGGTTTGGCATATTGACTAGAAAAATTCTAGTATGTAGAAGACAGTCTAGGACGAAATCGTGTCGATTTTCTTTAATCTTTTTTCTTTGTAATTAATTTTTCTGGGATGTGACAAAAATTTAGTACCCTGTATCTACCAACTAAGTAAACTAAGCTCGTCCTTATAAATTTAATCAATTTTGGGTAATATATTACCAGTAAAGTGAGTTTCTTCAACTTTACGTGAATTGTGTTTAAGCTACAATTTTAGGGTTGTCGTAATACGCTCGTTGAACTTTACGACCTTCTTAACTTCACAGATGTTATCAAGATTTATTGTACTTCTGCCTATTGTTTAGATAAATTACATCTCTAAAAGTATATTTCGTATGGCTGTAGGTTGTATTGAAACGAGTGGTTTTTACTACAGAAGAAGTCTTATGCCTTGTCCTTATCGTATTTTTTCCATTTTCCAATATTAATTTGACTGCTAAAACGATTGCACTGCTTTTAAATAAGTTTTTATGTAAGTGGTGGATGCGCCGGTCACACTGTACCTTGTAATATCTTGCAATTGTAAGGGCCTCACATCGGTACTGTGAGATATTGTGAAATTAATACATTCACCATTTGCCAGCAAATGTTGTTTAAAAAGCTGATAAAGAACGTAATCTAAAAAGTCTTTCTATATTTTTTTCACTTACGTTTAATAATGAAACCATTTTTGTTTGCTTTTTCTCTACACTTCAGGTCACATCGATATATTTGAAAAATATTTGAAAAATTTTTAAAAAAATAAATATCTTGTATTTCTGCTTACATCATTGTTATAAAATATTATTTTGGGTATTCAGCAGATAACTTTCAAAGAAATCATTCGTTCCTTTCATATATTATTGATCTAAATCTGATCAAGCTAGAATATCAACGAGTAGTCCTCTTACAAACAAACTTGTCAATTTCTTTATACATTTACTATGTCTAACATTCAATATGAAAAACAAGAAAATAACCATTCTTTCTATATATTGAAGATCTAAGTCTGATCATTCCAATATATTGTCAGAAATCCACCCTTAAGAGGAAATCTTTCAAGCATCTCTAGCCCTACCTAGAGGATACTCCATTCAATACGATAAACAAGAAAATAACCATTCTTTCTATATATTGAAGATCTAAGTCTGATATGCCAATATATTATCAGAAATCCACCCTTGCGAGGAAATCTTTCAAGCATCTCTAGCCCTACCTAGAGGATACTACATCACAAACAAACTTAGATCTTCAATATATAGAAAGAATGGTTATTTTCTTGTTTTTCATATTGAATGTTAGACATAGTAAATGTATAAAGAAATTGACAAGTTTGTTTGTAAGAGGACTACTCGTTGATATTCTAGCTTGATCAGATTTAGATCAATAATATATGAAAGGAACGAATGATTTCTTTGAAAGTTATCTGCTGAATACCCAAAATAATTTATATTTGATATTTGAAAAATATTTGAAAAATATTTGAAAAATATTTGAAAAATATTAACCCTTTTTTTTAAATTTCCCTCTAGGGTGTTGAAACCTTCAGTGTCACGCTGCCTCATATCGTTCTATTAGTCTTATTTTTGCAAAGCCCCCTGTACATAATAGACCAACGAAAATCTGTTCACGTACATTAGATTTAATAATAAAATGGCGTCAAAGATTTATCTGGTTTTTATGTGTATTTTATATAATAAACAAAACAGAGCCGCTTTTGAGGATTTGTTAGTTCATTTCTACTTTGGTACTACGATATTTGATAAACCGTAGAATGTTTTGATTAAATTTTTATTTATGTTGTTATCTGGAGTTGAATTCATGAAATCTACTGCGGTATCGATTAAAATTTTATTGTATAGCGGTTAATAATTTACTGATTATTATTCTCATTAGTAATAAATGGAATTTGAATTGTCACGCTTGATTTCATTATAATTTTGCACTTTAATCAAATAATTTCCATAAAATAATAATAACACAAATGCTCTTTACATAAATGACATAACAGGGTGATGTGAACTTACCGCTTTAACCCCATTTCTCGGAAGTAACGAAATTAAATTAGAATAAAATTTAGGAGCAAAATTATATATTTAACCTGAAAATATCGATCGTCATGGCAACAGCTACAATTTTTCCCAGTGACACTTTGTTTTATTTTTGTTAAACTAGTTTGATTTCGATACTTCAATTAAATCTGATGTTACAACTTACTAGAGGGTGTTTGGTACATCGGTAGAAATTTTTAATTATGTGATAGTGGGAATCAATAAGAACCTATATTTCCATTTATATCATTACGCAAAGTATTATGGTTTTGAGATATTGTTTTTTTTTAGATGTTTTTGTTTTTTATTTAAATATTTGTTTCTAATCTTCAATGGGTACTTCCTCAAAACAATACAAAAACGAGAAATGGAATTATAATAAATTTAATATAAATTAAATCTGTCTATCTGACTCCTTTAACATTTTAAAATCTAAATTTAGAAATAGATTGTTAGAGCTGTGGTGGGAGTTCTGTCATTCCAGTCCTACTAGATATACGCATATTCATCCTGACCTCCCATCTAAGTTTTGGCACGAAAATTATGAATATCCAGGAAAATATATCACAACAATAATACGTTTCAAATTTGGACATGCCTGTTATCCAGCACATTTACATAAAATAAATGTTCCGCCTTCAGAGAATTGTGATATTTGTAATGTTAAAGGTGACCTGGATCATATTTTCTTCCAGTGTTCTAAATATAAAGCAGCAAGTGACAGACTACATAACAATCTTATTGATTATAATATTCAGGCTCCTTTTAATATACTTTCTCTCCTCAGCCTCCATAATAAGCAAATATTTGATTGTATCATCGGTTTTTTGGAAGAAACGAATATTTTATTATGAATTTTGTGAGTGAATGTTTAAGTAGGTTAGCTTCGTATCCTCTGTTGTTTTTCCTCTGTTGCATCCCTTAATTTATAGTGGTCCTCTAATTTTGTTTGTGTTTAAAAAAAAAATAAATGTCCTGATAGACCCCAGGACGAGAAGCGTGTGTCCCTGTTTTTTCTCCTTTGTTGATCTTCAATATTTATTTTTTCATTGTCGACATAGGTTAATTGGAATAAATGGTTTTTTTTAGGGTAGCGGTTGGCTGTATGTCTAGTGGCCAGATGCCAAAATATATATATATATATATATATATATATACAAATTACAATGTTCGGGAGCGTTTCTATAAAACTAAGTACAGCACTAAGCACAGCAGTGGGGCATGTCTATTATGATGTTTAGAATTAATGAAACAAAGAAAGAGTAGAGAACAATTTAATCTTTTTGATGTTCAAACTGCGAACCACCGTTTCTAAGATATCCTCGTGCTTTTCTTCTCACTTCGTTGGTGGTGACGCCTAATGTCATTTCTTCTTTGCTTCTTCCACCTGCTTCATTAATTCTCCTGATGAGGTAGTCAGTCATTTCAACCTCGTGAACAAATTCTTGTATTCCTTCCCAGACGTGAAAGTCGAGGGGTGTCAAGTCTGGGGACCTTTATATATACAGTGTGTCCACGGATGGACTTAACTATACTTATAAAAATGGTTATTTTCAATTTTTCGAAAAAAACTTATTCTTCATAATTTCTTTTGCTTGTTATATAAATACGACTAACGTTGAGAAAATTTTATTTTGTTGTACAGGGCTCGCAAAAATTATAAAAATTTGGATTTTCAAAATAAAAAATTTTTAAATCAAACTTTTTGAGGCATTGGGATTAAGGAGCTTAAAAGCAGTAACCACAAAGCCAAATAGTTTTTTTTCATGGGAGTTATTGTTACTAAGCTATTTGATATTAAAAATAGACAAAACAATTTTTTTTAAAATTAAATGTAAGAAAATAATTAATAAAGTATTTATTTAACTTAAGTATTTATACAGTAACGTCCTTACTCAACATGAAACCCTCACCGTCAACGCATTTCGAAAATTCGAAATGCGAAATTCGTTATAAGCATTGTGAAGAATATCTGGTGTCACTGTAGCAATGGCATCAGTGATTCTCTTTTTTAAAATCTCAATATTATCTTACATGTCAGTTGCATACACTTTTGGCTTAAGATACCCCCACAGAAAATAATCGATTGCGGTGAGGTCAGGAGACCGCGCTGGCCAGTTTATCTGTCCATGGAGCTCAATCCATTTTTCGGGGAAATGTTCATTTAGCCAATCGGTGACAATCATTGCACTATGCGCTGGGCAGCCGTCCTGTTGGAATATCATTTTCTTCTAAATTCCAAACTTACTTCATCCATTTGCGGCAAAAAGTATTCACTAAGAATTTCTAAATAATAATTTGCATTAAGCCTTCCTTCCAAGAAAAATGGACCAATTACTTTATTGAACGTTAACGCACACCATACGTTGACTTTCTTAAATTTTTGGCTGTTTGTATGACTCCTGAAGTGTAGATTTTCTTTTGCCCAAAAGCGACAATTTTGATTGGAGATTATCCCATTTATTGTAAATGTAGATTCGTCACTGAATATTATATGATGGCTTTCCATTATGCGTTCACCCATTAGTTCAAGAGAATTCAAGTCGATATGAATCATCACCTTCTTGAAGTTTATGGATAAAGGTTGGTTTGAATGCGTGAAATGTATTTGCGGACAGAATATTGTGTACGTGACGATACACCACCCACCTGACTCGCTCTTGCTCTCAAAGGAAGTCGGGGATTATTGCGAACTGATTCTAACACTAAAATTGTTGTAGCATCATTTTCATCATATCTTTTTTGTTTTTTTCACATCTTTAACATCACCATAAACATCGAATTTACGAACCATATTTCTTAAAGCATTTACAGAAACTTGTACACCTGGAAACTTCCTGTGGAAAACTTCTATCGCGTATTTATAGGACACTTCTCCAATACCATAACACTTGATCAAGTAAATGCGCTGCTCTAAGGTCAACATTTTTCTAAAGATATTAATTGACAAATGTTAACTAATAACAATGTCACCTAAGCATTATTTCACAGCGGCAATCTTGATTAATAATCACAAAATGAGATAGCGGTCCACTTCTATTAAAAGTTAATTCAATGAAGTAGGACCTGAGTTGAAAAACTATGAAACAACATTTACACCCAAACTTATTAATAATAGTTACAAACCACGTTTTATTACAAGTAATACATAGTCTTTAAAACATATTAATTGATAACAAGATATGGGGAAAAATCAATTTAATTTTTAATATCAAATAACTTAGTAACAATAACTCCCATGAAAAAAATTTATTTGGCTTTGCGATTACTGCTTTTAAGCTCCTTTATCCCAATGCCTCAAAAAGTTTGATTTTAAAACTTTTTATTTTGAATATCCAAATTTTTATAATTTTTGCGCGCCCTGTACAACAAAATCATCTTTTCTCAACGTGAATCGTATTTATATAACAAGCAAAAGAAATTATGAAGAATAAGTTTTTTTCAAAAAATTGAAAACGACCATTTTCATAAGTATAGTTAAGTCCATCCGTGGACACACTGTATATATATATATCTAAAAAGGCCAATATCTTAAAATCTGTGATACTATAATGATATAAATATAGTACAGCGGCAACCCAGAAAAAAACGGCTATTAGTGAAACAGTTTTGTAATTTAGTATACTGATTTCTGTCATTAAAACGACTATTTTTCCGAGCAGCGCCAAATCAAAATGGCTTCCGGTTTCAAGATGGCGGCCGATTTAGAAAATTTAAAAGAACGAGTTTTCTTTCTAAACTATTGATGTTCCAAAAAAAGTGGTTAAGAAAAATTGTTCCAAATTAAATTCTGAATAAAAAAGTTTAATGCAACTTTTACCTAATGCTAACAATAAAGGCGGTAGAGAGAAAAATATAAAAAAGTAACTTTTTTTAATAATTTAAAAGTTTACTAGTTTTTCAACTAAATAATTACTGTTACAGAAAAAATTGTTAAGAAAAATATTTTACATTAAAATTTGAATAAAAAAACTGTATGCAATATATTTTATTTACCTAACGCTAAAAATAAAGCCGCTACATGGAAAAATACTAGAAAATGATTTTATGTATATTTTACAATCTAAAGCAATAATTATAATGTTCTTGTTGAGTATTCCTTTACAAGAAACTGAAGACACATTATGTTACAGGGCCTAGGCCCACTTATAAAAGGGGGCCCCAAAGGCTGTTAAGAACGCAGGGTAGGGTAGTCACCCTGTGCCCTGAACAAAATTTTAATATTTTACGTGCAGTACCTCCTCTGCAATACACTAGTGAGGAGGGAGTCTCACACGGCCGACTAGTCAGGTCCTTGGGGGTGGCTTCGATAATTGGGGTGGTGTAAGTGGTCAGATATAAAAGACAACGTCGTTCTAATTAAACATTTAATAAAATATAAGGGTACGTAGTACAAAATATTTCACAATTAGGTATCACCGATAACTCAATACGCAGTACAAGTAGCACAATATACCCTAATAAGTGAACTAATCAGTGGGGCTCACACGCTTAACCTAATATACACAAAATAACTTACAAAATAATAAATCCTTGATACATGTACAAAAGGTCATATGCCAGTAGCGTGACAAAAAAACTACAAGTGACCCAAGGTACGGTAAAACATAAAATTACTTAAAATGATTGACATCCATTTGTAAAATAAGGCAAAACTATTCAATTAGTGAAGTAACGATACACAAAATATACCAAATATTACTGAAATCTAAAATGTTACTGAGATTTACGTTATGAGCAAAATATTACCAATATTCCTTGAAAATGTATTTTACTGTCCCGTGGACGTTGAGTTGATGTACCGGATCCCTCGTTAAGAGAATATGATTCCGCTTACCTTTGGTAGTGTCTGAATACCTTTTCCCGTCCTACCAGGGTAGCGTAGTTCAGGTGATAACAGCCGCAGGTGGTAGACCATCTACGAGGTAACGTGCCGAGATCACCAGTACCATACATACACAAGATGTCAGTCAATAATCCACCATCTAGACACCAAAATCTGGACTAGAAGTTGAAACCAGAGTCAGGCTGGAAGTCCCTCGTAAAGTGTAGAATGTGACAAAGCTCAAGTAGAATACGAGTAACAGATCCAAGTAAAACCATAAGGTATCAATCCAAATAGCCATAAACTAACAAATAGATCCCAATACTTGTAATATACTTAACAAGGAAACAACTAACAAACGAACAACAAACAAACAAACAAACAGTAAATAAAATAACCTAAATTACAAATCTATTTCAACTTTAAGTGAGTTTTCAGAGACGTACCTGAGATGTGAAGAGGTCCTTTGCCGTCAAAATGGCACTCCAAAATCTTGCATTCAGGCGACGCCACGTGCTTTGAAAATTGACTTTATCCGGAAATCCGTAGCTGCATTTTCCCCAAAACGATACTCAAAACCAAATGAAAATACAACTAATCTTGTGATGAATACTAAATCTCATAAATGGAGCAAAACTTACAATATTGCTAAAACTCGTATTCAGACGACTCAATCTTCAAGCAGCAAAAGGAAAAATGACCAAGAAAATGTCCTCTATCAAAATGTCAAGTTCTTGTCTTCCGTCTCAGTACGTAGAGAATTTCCACTCCATGGCGTACCCCACAACTAGAATAGATTTTCCTAACTTCGTTTATATCCACAAATATTATCATAATATACTCTGAAGGCCGTCCCCTCATAAATCTACCCACCAAAAGAAGGTTTAATCGACAATACTAGCCATTGTAGAAGCTTTAAAAGAGCGTTTTTGCAATGTACTCTCTTAATGAATATCTGAACGCACTCACCCGTACTTCCTGTAATAAAACGCATTCAGTGGCAAACGTGAACCAGGTAGTGCTATTATGCAACCAGTTATACTCTATTAATATCTACTGGCGAGAGACGGTATCAATAGGCTCAAATGCACAATAAAATTTGGGAAAATAACGAAAATTAGTACATAAATTTCTGGCCATTATTAAATGTGAAAATCGACCGTAACAAAAAATAAATTCATTAAAAGTAAGTAAAGATTTTTTTTAGTTAGACTTACATACCTTTTTTAGTTAGTTGCATTCTCCTTTACAATTTGTGCAAAGTAACTGCATTGCAAGCCGGCTTTTTTACCACCATATTTGGTTTCAATGCATCCTCTTTTGCAACTACATTGAATTAATTGTCTAAGGGCTTTAGATACCTCCGGAAGTGTTGACCATTTTGACATTTTCGGACAGACACCATCCCCATTTTTCAAGATAAGGCAAAATCAAATTTGATGTCAGAGACTATCCCCAAATGTGCCCACTTTGAAAGCTAGCCCGTAAAATGTGTTGCTCCAAAGTATGCTTTGAAGAGGGGATGTTACACGTTGTCCTGTTCTTGGAAGTAAACAGTTCCTTTCGCGCCTGATTTATTTCAGAGCAGGCAGAAGTATTACAGTACATTAAAACAACAAACCGTCAGGTTTAAAATTTTATCAGGAATATTTAGAAATGAACGTGAAAGCTTCTGTTACATCTGGATATGCCGTTCATATCTTCTAAGCAGTTACTTTTCCTTTTCCGGAAAAAAAGGAAACGATATCACATCCCGTTAGGAAGTGGAAACCTCGTAATGCATTACACTTGCTTTCTCCTAGTTTTTGTGCTATCTCATGCACCTTTAATATTCTAAAATATTTATTCGCCGCAAATTGTATGTTTAAACTCTTTAGCCCTTCTTTATACAAACATAAAAAAATGAAACCGCCAGTACGTCAGTGTCGACAGTTCTAATGCAAATGTCTTTCCAACCTTGTTGAACACAATCATTAATATGCAATATTAGTCTTAGGTATTAGGATCTGCTTCTTCTTGGTTGCAGGATTTTAGAGCAGTATTACAATAAATATTTTTTACTATTTCTTCGCCAACAGTCGACACAATTTCGACAGAACTAAAGTTATTAGATGTTGTTGTATCATTTGCCAATAAACAAAATAATTCAGTTTTATTTTCAGCGTTTTTCAGAAATTCTGTCCAGTTCTTTGGTAGCATATTGTTACTACGGACTTACTTTTTTATTCCGGCTCCTCTAGTTTCTATCGTATGACTTTTTAAACTGTCCTTACAGGACCGAAATTTAAGATATTATGCCTCCTAGTCTTTTAATTTATTCTAGAATTCGACCCTGATTGTTACCTCATGGTCAAAGTGTAGCAGGCATATTGCCGCATTATAAATTATAAAATATTGTTACTCAAGCGTGAATGTCCGCGGTGGATTTAAATACATTTCTTAAATTTACACCTTAAACAAACACAACGGTATGCAACCAGAGTTACGTCTAAACTGTACTCAAGATAGCTGGATGTTTTAACTTAACTTTAAGAGTGGAGAGGGTAAAGAGACAATACGATTTGAACGCGATGAAAGGTAAACCAGAACGATTAGTTTTCCGTTACTAGAAGTTTAGAATTTCGATTGCTCGCTAAACTTTTGAAAAGTGATGCATCTTCATTAAATTTCTCCTTTAAAGACTTCAACATCGAAAGGATTGATAGTCCCTCTTGAACATGAAGCAGGCCTAGTTATTTTCACCGGTTTAATCCGTAAGTAATTTATAAAGAAATAATTTTTTTTTTGTAACTTGGATTTGGCAGCGGCCATTTTTACAGCAAGTCACGCTCACACTTCATTTCTTTCCAGGGTTTTTAGTATTGGATGTAAACTTTTAATATTGGATGCAAGTTTTTATTATAAAAATGCAAATCTTCTAAATTTGGAAACAAGTTTAATCAATTTTGGGATGCACATTGTAGATATGCAATCTTCTTAACGTCATATTAAATTTTGGGCTGGAAACATTAATTTTTTTTATATCTTATCTTTCTTCTCTTCTACGTAATTTGAAGATAAAAATGTATCTATTAGTTTAGAACAACTTTTTACGGAGGACACGACGATAATATGGTATGATAGTTGGGATTTGTCCTTATGGAATTTCTGGAAGCGTTGAATATGGTACTGGGAACTTCCTAACTTAATCTCGGGCTCATCTATAAATCAACGATTACGTCAATGTGGATTGGATTTCACCATCATCATCCCTTACTTGGAGTCACTACCTTCATTCACAGAAAATTCCAGATAAGTGTCGCAAATAAAATTTTTTATCTAATGTTTTTTTATAAATACTTCATATTTTTATGCTTTAACATTTTTTTAGAGTTCTTTAAAGTATCATGTTGCAAATATTTAAAAAAAAAAAAAAAACTATTTCCATTTTCAATTTTATTCTTAACATGTTTCAACGAACAGTTAATATTTTCTATTTTTATTAAGGTATAAATTAACGGCGTAACGTCTGATTAAAATCAAATATATAAAAAGTTCTGTAAAGACTTTGTGATCACAATTTCTACGAAACGCTTAGGTATATTTATATAATAAATTTTGATCTTTAAACACCATATTGTCAGTTCATGTTTTAGACAATATTTTAAGTAATTTCTATATAACATATTATTGTCCATTCGATTTTTCCTTGTACATAACTTCGTTTAATATTAAGGCATCAGTTTAGTCGTTTTCTAATAAAAACACACCTAGTTTGATTGATTTATAATAAAATCAATTTTACAATTACATCGTCCACTTATTTCAGGTATTTTGATACAAACCAAACTATACAAACCAAACTATACAAACCAAACTATACAAACCAAACTTTACAAACAAAGTATTTAGATATGATCTACTGAATTAATTATTAAATCTTTAATAAAAAATTGAATATCTTTTAGTAATATTTAAAGGTACTAATTTAATTTTTACTTGTGCGAAATTTGAATTATTAATTTACACTTTTTTTTTACAACTAGTACTTTCTTTAAATTTTGATTAGTTTATCTTTCTTGTAATCAAACTTCAATTTTAGTGTAAATTACTAATATAGAAAGATTGGCGCCCCGCTTTCTAAGAAAACTATCTCTATATAAGTCAAATTAACATATCTTTAAGAAAAATTATTAAAACATCTATCATTTATTAATTTCTATCTACCACACGCGTAAAACGGTAAACTATTTGTAAAGTGTTTTCTTACCCATGACTCGTCTGCCGAGTCTCTGAGCTACTGGGGTAGTAACATTTTTTCTTTAAATAACATAAAGTGCAGTAAGAATCTCAAACACTTAATGAAAATTAAAAATTTATTGAACAGCGAAGAAATAATGGTAATTATTATGACGAGTATAGAACATTACTTTGCGTATTTTGTAAAATATTAGAAGAATAGTATATTGTGTATCTAGGTGTGAAAGCGATACATTCCCGGACGACGATGCAATTGTTGGCCGAGGCGCTAGCCGAGGCCAACAAGCATCGCAGTCTGGGAATGTGCTTTCACACCGAAGTACACATACTATTTTTTCTGAAATCACAATAAATACTATTTTGAACGTATAAAAATCAAAAAATATAAACATTTAAAAAAAAAAATTTCTGAAATTACAATCAATACTATTTTAAACGTATAAAAATCAAAAATATTAACATATTAAAATATATATAAAAAACCGTACGGGAATGTTACTTCCCGGCCTAGGCCGGGAAGTAACATTCCCGTACGGCTTTGTTGATCGTTGCTTGGCAACGGATCTTTTCCGGTCTGTTTTCTGATAGTTTCCTAGCAACGGACGAAAATACTGGAATTGTGCATTTTTCGCTCTAAAATCGCGCCGAAAATGTAGACATTCCCGATCGATTTCAGAAAAACTGACTTTGCGAAAGTTTAACCCATAGAGTCTTAATTTTTAGTTTTAGAAAAAAAGTTATAAGAACTTTCTTATTCAAAATTTAATGCGGAACAATTTCTCTTAATAACTTTTTTTCATAAAATCAAAAGTTTAGCTAGAAACGTCGATATTTTAAATTTTCTAAAACAGCCGCCATCTTAAAACCGGAAGCCATTTTGATTTGGCGCTGCTCGGAAAAATAGTCGTTTTAATGACAGAAATCAGTATACCAAATTACAAAACTGTTTCACTAAGGGTTTTTACTGAGTTTGCCGCCATACTAATATGGGTATACCGTGCGTGTAGCGGAGCGCTAGGCATAGGGAGTAAAATTACAACATCGCGCGTGCCAGCTGGCTGAAATGAAATAACAGGCTGGGATGCTACGCTCGACGGAGGAATTTACGGCAGCTGTGTTGTCATATCTATCGCGCTACGTGAATGTACATGCCTAATGGGAAATTACACGCACGGTATAGCTTCTAAAAGACCCTTCTATCCCCTTAAAATTTCCGAGACTAAACACTCTGTATAATTTGGATCGTAAATTATTGGCTAGGTCAACTCTATGTGCATAAGTTTTTTTATATAACCGTTACATTGCGTTCGTGTTTTGTATACAATGTTTTTCGTAATATTCTTGTCAAGTAAAATTTATGTTGTGTTCTGCACTCGCCACGGTACATTAACAGTGATAAACCAAGAATTACATGTTAAATCTCTCCTATACTCCTGAAATATTAGCTCTGATCTAAAGAAACGGCTGATACCTTTTTGCAAACATAATTCAAAAGTATCTGGACGAAGTAATAAAATCAACGATCTAGAACAGCGTTGTCTCGATAGTTTTATTTGCTAGCGTTGCTCACAGTTACACCGAGGATATCATTACTCTGATATACGCCATTGCATTGAAACACATTCCTCTATCTTTGGTGCGGTAAAATAAACCTTTGACCGTGCACGATTATTATTACGAATGTATTATTGAAAAATTCCGATAATTTAATAATATATATGAACTAGCAAGTATTTAGACAATCTTCTTGGTTTAGGGTGTTCGAAAAATATGTCATGAAACTTTTAGTTGATGATAGTTTTTACAAAAATATGAAAAAAGTTCCTATAGACATGCATTCGACAATGCTTACTAAGAGAGCTAGGGCCCTTAGAGTAGGTTTTTGTCAATATTTCAGGATAAGATTCGGTACGTCATTTAGTATCAATGATGGTTATTATCCTATGGCATTGGCCAAAACTAAATTTAACCAGAGGCATAGGGAAGGGGAAACACCCTCCTTTATAATTTAACTTTTTTTCTGTTTATTTTTTAAAATTTTGGTACAGGAATATGATTCCCTGATCAAATTTACATAAAATTAAAGACCGTAGGACCAACCGTTTTTTTATAAAAACTGGTTTCAAATAGTTCTGCGTTATGACCCGATTTTAATTAATCTATCTAAAACTATCATCACCTGAAATTTTCCGATGCATTTTCCAAGATTTCCGCCATTGGGAGTGTGAAAACTGCTTGGTATCCGGGTTGAACCACGTCTGAGATTGTTGAAGTCTTTCCTGTTTTGGAGCCGTTTTCAAGAGAAAAAAGGACGAAGGAAAAAACTGAAGAAGGAAAGTAAAAATGTAGGTATACAAAATTTTCCAGTTAAAAGTCCCTAGGGCATTATCACGAAAGGAATGATCTATACCAAGAAAAACTTTAAGTGCCTGTAGGTATAATTTTTTCTTTGCAGTGGACAGAGATGGCGCTGCGATGCAAAATTGTTACTCGACGACTGGAATCTTGAAAATTCTTGAAACATGATCCAGATGGTTAAGGAATAATTTATGAATAATTTTGGAAATAGAAAATTTTGTAAAAATTATCCGTTTTCTTCTCCATTACTGTAGTACAGGTAAATTTTGATAAACCCCTGTAACTTTTTTATTAATAATAATTCTGGAATGTCGTTTATTTGGAACTTTTTTTAGTGTAAGGAAAATGCTCTTAGGCGTTAATAAAAAAACATCTATAGTGCTTCCGGTTAAACCGGAACTAACACAATCCTGCTTAATCTATAGATATAATAAATCTGTAAAGTTGGCGTGACATTGAAAGTATTTGCAAAAAACTGATCTGGGAAGATGTAAGATGAGTAATATATTAAGAAAATTTTTGAAATTGTTGTTTTTTTGTCTGTTTGTTTAAACGCGCATCACGCAGAAACTACTGAGCCAATTTGAATAGGGTTTTCACAAGTAAATTTAGTTCTTATTTCCTCGAAATCGGCCTACTCTGAGCCAAGTTTTATGAAAATCGGTTTAGTAAAACCGGAGATACACCTTGATCTTTACAATAAGCAAGCGTATTTGCACTCCGTAAACTTTCATGATTAAACTTTAATATTCCAGAAAATTCGAGAGTATTCGGGAACATTCCAGAAAATTTTGGAACCTTCTGAAATATTTAGGAATATTCTGTAATATTCCAGAAAATTGGAGAGCCTTCTGAAATATTCTAGAATATTCTGTAATATTCCAGTAAATTCGAGAGCATTCTGGAATATTCCAGAATGTTCTGTAATATTTCGGAAAATTCGAGAGCATTCTGGAACATTTCAGGCAAATGGAGAGTTGAAAATGTTTTGAAATATTCCAGGGTTGTAGAGCAGAAAGTAAATTAAACTCTCTGGTTAGCAGTATCGATTTACCTGGAAAATTATAGTTTTCTCGAGCGACAGGAAATCTCCCGAACGAGATTCGTAGTGGGGATGTACATGTTCCCGGTGATTCTACCTCAAACGTCGTTTACAAAGAAGGTTTTTAGTTATTTTCAAAATTCCACGTGAACATAGTCGCGGGTACAACTAGTTTTACATATAAAAACTCCATATATTACTATTCAAAAATTGTTATGTTTTTCAAATCCATGTCTGTACATGCAGAGGAAAGATTCTACCTATAGTTATTTAAAGTAATTTTTGGTGATATTTATTATTTTTCGATGTGTTGGATTTTTTGGTGTACTTCCGCCTGGTAGGTTTGAGCTTCTAGAGGCTATCTAAACTACGTTTCGGTAGAATCACATCTGCCATCTTTAGGTCCTCGCTGATAGCTGTCTACGGCTACTTCTCGTTGCTCGAATTGAACCTGTTCACCTTTTGGAAAATATCTGATGCGCCATTTAAAAAAATGACGTTATTTTCTCTCACATAACATGTCTTTCTTTCCACCTTTCTTCATATTATCAGTTGTAGTAAGTGATACTCTTCCTTGATATATCCGAAATATGGAGGTTTTTATTTTTTTGCCGGTAAGTAAAACTTCTCTCCTTTTTCTCGTTAATAATGAGTTATATCCAAATGATTCTGAGTATACGCCAGTAGCACCAAGTTTTAAATATTTCAAGTTTTTTTATTTATGCCTCTGTTGGTGTCCAAATTTTGATGTTAAAGAGATCTTAGCAGACTTATAACATCGCAGAACGCATATTCTTAGTTGAGAATTGAGGTGCATGTTCCACAATACACGCTTTTAAAAGCCCTTCTAATCTTTTCAATGTGGAATGTAATATGACAGATTGTTATTATTAGAAACGCAAGCAGATCTGAAGATCTGCAGTACTCAGGCCTACCGTCCCATTGTATGTTTGCGACATTTAGGATACCCAGTGCTCTCCACGAGGGAGAGAAATCTTTTTCAGTCCTTTTCAGTCTTTTCAATCCTTTTAATTCCCCCGGCTGTAGAGACGTCTTCTTAAATACCTATACCTTGGCGCTTCTCTTGGTGTACAATGGCATAAAATATGAGTGATGCTTTCATCCTCCACTCCACACATCCGACAAGTAGGATCATCTGTCAACGGCATTGTATGCAGGTGCTTGTTCAGAGGACAGTGTCCTCTTATTAGGCCTACTATCCATCTCATTCGTTCTCTATCGAGCCCAACCAGTCACTTTATGGTAGAGTCATTCGAAGGCCCCTTTATATGGAGCCTCGACTGCCTTATTCCGGGGACCTGAGCACAATAGTTGTTAAACTGTGCCATAGCCAAATCTTGCAGCTCTGATTGAATCAGACTTCTTGGCAGACCAAGGCTGGCTTCGAGCCAGGGAAGGGAGTTTTTGCCCCTTCACCCGCCAAACGGTCTGCTCTTCGTTGTCCTCGACGCCGCTGTATCCGGACACCCATATAAGTTTAACAGAGTTGCGTTCACACAGCTCAGTCAGAATGTTTTGACAGTTCCACACCAGCTTCGAGGCCACCTTGTTTGGTGTAAGAGCCCTCAAAGCTGCCTGATTGTCACTACATATATAAATGTGGTTATTGACGGAAGTTTTCGCTTGCACATAGCAAAATGGCGCATATCTCAGTCAATTCATACACTAGGATACTTACCAAGTAATGCCGATATACGAACTTTTGGCGACCAGACAATAGCTACATAGCAAAACATAGGTCTTTTCACAGCAGTGTGTAATGTTTCTATATTTTTCCTTCAATTCAAAGGGCGATCAAACATGACCCCCAGGTACATAACTCTCTTGTTAATTGGAATCGTGTGCTCTTTAGCTCGGACATTTTTATATGCTTCACAATTTCTTTTTCTTGGAAAAAAACTCTAATTTCAGGGAGCTGACTAAGAGAATGTGTCATATGTACTAACTATCGACTGTCTTGAAAACTTTGTATAAGTTTCTATAACATACCCTCGATGTCTCCGTGTAATCTGTGTATAGCTTAGTGTGAAAAACCAGTCGCTAGCAGTGCTAGAGGTACATCTCAGGGGTGATTGTAGATTGTATTATATATTTTTATGAAATGAAATTCGGATTCAATACATTTTGTTTGATAATTTTTTTCTCCGAATATCTAATTATACGCAGTTAAAAAATAACGAAGAAAGTAAGTATATTTATTTTTAATGTGAAATGGTTAGAAGTTATGGCACATTTATTGAATTTCTTAAGCGGAAATAGAGAAGAAGGATGAAATATCGAATAAATTATTTTTATTGCCACTTCAGCAGAATACATTTCAGCGTGATTTATTCTTTAAGTTTCATAGGAATTTTTATATATTTTTTAACTAAACTCAGTGTGGCAGAGTCATTTTGAATTATTGATATTCACTAAACGCTTTTCAATATAATTTTATATAATATAGATATTTTAACAATATTTTTTGTAACCTCATTTATTTTCGTAGCTTGAAAATTAATTCAACAGAGCTTTATCATAGCTTTATGAGTTAATGCACAGTACTCAATCTTTTAAAGTCTGAGTCTCTGTGCATCAAATAAGGAAACGTCAGTTCATGCACAAACTGTAACTGTGATAAACTATTATTAAACTGCGAATAAAAACCCTGAAACACTAATCTATTAAAATAACAGTAATTTCCTGGTCTCTGAGATTTATTGCCATCCGTAGGACGATATGGGTTAAGCACCGTGACAATGAAATGTAAATAAAGCCAAGGGCTAAGATTTTAAATTGCAATCAACAATGGAATTATAAACAAACAATGTGGAGTTAAGTTTATGCATGCGCCGCAGGAGAAAAATTTCAAAATTATTACTTATCGTAAGTATGTAGTGTGGGCGAACTAGGGCCTTGGTCTCCAATTTCCATTTTATGCTGCAATTTAAACTGTAAACATCCTTGGGCGCATTTTCATCGGTTCTAGGAAGGTTATACTAGATGGCATATTAATTAAATATGATGGAGTCGCAAACTGTAGTTTAATAGATAGAAATTCTGTATATTGTTATCTGATATTCTAACTCTTAATGTGTGTAATTATCAATTTGAAACGGTTTATCTAACAATGATAGTTGCAGTTGGCTGCCAGCGAGTCTGCATCTAATTAATTGTACAAGTAAAATAGACTCTGTAATCAATCTAGGATGAATTGCATATTTTCAATCGAACATCCTTTGATATTAATTTTTTATGTATTTTTTGCATTCATTCCTGTCTACTAGAACTTTGTGTCTTATAACGAATGTGATTTCGTTATCTTTAAACCGTATTAAATGCACTCTAAAGCTTCAACATTAGGGTGCGGTTTATTTTGAAAATGCACATTTTATCGATTTTTGAGGTTTATTAATATGACAATGTTCTCTTATAATTTTGAGGAAAATAAATTATTTTATTAAGCCAGTAAAATTAACCTGTTTTGTAAAGAGTGGAAATAGTTCAGTAGTAGTAAGGTTTTTTTGCCGGACTGAGTCTGAAACGCGGTACTATTAAACATCTAAAAATACGCCCAAATTAGAGGCGAGATGAGTAAAAATGATTTTATGCCACTATCTCGAAAACCGATTTGAGCGAACAATGTCAAGAGAAAACAAATATAAAGTTTATTAGAATAGCTTTCAAGAGACTAACTTCGTTGAAAAAAAATTGACCGGGATAGAATTTTAAAAAATATACTTCTTTCAGTCCTTTTCGCAAGTTTTTCGTGATTTCCTTGAAAGGGTCTTACAAAGCTTATTAAATTCCCTGCATTTTTTTTGTTCTCTACGATCAAGATTATTTCAACGTCAGAACTTTCTGTTTAAGTATAATTACTTCCACATCCAGTGGAAGTATAGTAACGACAAAAAAATTTTTAAAAATTTTTAATGTTCAAATAGGCTTAAAATGTCACGAAACGTCAAGATCTTAAGTTTGAGCGAAAAAATAATTTCTGTCTGTCGGTCTGTAATTTTTTTTGTGCGCACGTTTACTCTGGAACTGTTTGAGATATTGACTTGAAATTTGGTACACATATGTACTTTAGCGAGATCTAGAACTAGATTATATTTTCATCTTGTTCCGTCGAAGGGTTGGGGGGTAAATTGGGGTAAATTTGGGGAAAATAGGTAAATCAAGCAGATAAGAGTCCATAAAATTAGTATTTAGTATATACAAGAGAAACTAAGGTCTCAAAAAAAATTTTGGCATTAGCCACCCCCATTACCACCCCCACCCCATTATTAAAGGGGATGAAAAAAATTTGTGATTTAGTGTGTGTACAAGAACCAGAAACCTCAAAATGTTTTTTACTTCATCCACCCCCCACTACCACCCCCTATCACCACCCCCACCCCGCTCCGATGTGGGGTATCGTTTTATGGGTTTTTGGGGTAGAGGATTTCAAATATTATGTTATTAAAGTTCCATAAACAATTATTTCCACATACAAAATTTTTTCGTTGTGAGTGACTTGGATAAAGAATCTAGATGTGGAAGTAATGATTCCTTGGGCAGCGGTTTTTTAAAGCTAGGGTCACTAACAATTTTAATTCTGTCTTTACAAAAAACGAACAACTCCGTTTTAGACTAATTAAGAGCTAATCCATGAGCATTAGACACTTCAGCAATTGTTTCCACATCAGAGTTAATTTTATCCTTTGCTAATAAAAAATCATTGAAACTAAAAGAAAAATATAATTGAGTGTCGTCCGGATAGTGATTGATTGATCAGTGATTTAGACAGGTTATATAAATATATTATTTTCTTTCTTTGCAGATAGGCCACTGCACTTTAAATATTATTTTCCTCCTCTTCATACTTAATTACTATTTTAGGGTAACCAACCACTCTATACATTTTCATTAAACTATATCCCATTTCTTTGTTGGCAATAGCGTCAATTAACTACCAAATATTATTTTCTTCAACAAATTGTTTTGCAAACAGGCAGACACCAGATCGATTGAGACAGACGAACAGACTAACTAATGGAATTGGAAGATCTTAATTTTCATAATCTACATATTCTAAAACCTGAAAATCCACGGTAATCTCGGTAAGCGAGTGAAGCACAAACCCTGATGAGCACTCCGTATAACGTATATGATTCACTTTCAGCAGGGAATGTTTTACCATGCTATTTTATATTAGTTCCAAAATTGAAATAAAAATTTTAAGTTAGCTCTTATAACAGAAGAAAATGATTTCGTAATTCGACAATTTCTCCTACATCCCTGAACCGATTCAAAAATTTTTTTGATAGGCTTTTGGAGACAACAGAATTGTACTGGTATTGAAAAGTCAAAAAAATATTTCTTGATTTTCGCACAAGTAAAAAAATGTCTTCTTTTTCTTTTTTTCTTTTTCGCTCTGTGTGGCGGATATGGCCCAATATAATAGGATGTGTTCTACCATGCCGTTTTACAACCGTGCCAAATTTGAAAGTAAAATTTTAAATCTAAAAGAAGTTATCGTGTTTACCAGAAACGGAATACACATAGACGTTTCAATCTAAAATGTAGAACAGGACATAATCTGTAAAATATTTTTTGTCGTAAAATGTAAAAAAAAAACCCTGCCTAGGGAATCACTACTTCCACATCCAGACTTCCTATCCAAGTCTCTTACAACGAAAATACTATATTTGCACTCACTGTGTGGAAATAATTGCTCATGGAACTTTAAAAATATAATATTTGAAATCGTGTACCCTAAAAACCAATATGATATGCCACATCGGTAGTGGCAATGGTGGGGTGAATGAAGTGAAAAAAAAATTGTTTTGCGTTAATATGCTTCCACTAGATACAGAAGTAATACGGAGAAAATGGCATGACAAAGATATAAAAAATCATTGTGTGCCGTGGACTACACGGTAGAAGTAAAGCTTCTACTTAAAGCATTTTCTTCTAGGAAACCTACTATGTATTCATATTACTCGAGGTAACCCACTGTGCATCCAATTTTCTCGAGGAAAGTCACTGCGCATAATTCTCGAGGAAATCCACTGCGCATTCATACTACTTGAAATATTCCACTGCGCGTACACATTACTCGAGGAAACCCACTGCGCACAGTATGGTAATCGAGAAAAGTCACAGCGCATCCATGCTACACGTGGTAACCTATTGCGCGTCCATTGTACTCGAGGAAAGCCACTACGCATCCAAAATACTCGAGGAAGCCTACTGCGCATCCATACTACTCGAGTCAACCTACTGCGCATCCGTTTACTCGAGGAAACCCACTGCCCATCCATACTATTTGAGGTAACTTACTGCGTATCCATGCTAATCAAGGTAATCTAGAGGTAGAGGGATGGTAGTGGGGGTGGATGAAGTAAAAAAAAAATTGAGGCCTTAGGTTCTTGTATACACGCTAAATTACAACTTTATTTTTTTCACATCCTTTATTATTATGGGTGGGGGTAGTAATGGGGGTGGCTAAGCCAAAAAATGTTTTGAGACTTTAACTTCTTTTATACAGGGTGGGGCAATAATGCGACGGACTTTGATATCTCGAGTTCTGCAATAAAAATTAAAAAAACATACAAGGAAACTAGATAAAGAAGTCTATAACCGGAAATTATTTTCGAATATACAGGGGCCAAGGCAAAATTACAGGATCAAGTGCCTTTCTTTTTTAAATTGAATGCTGTGAATATCGGTACATTTTCTGAAGCCTCTTTCTGGACTCTATTCATTCCTATATTGTTATTGACTATCTCCTAACCACTTGGATGTAATTAATTGTTTTGTTGAAATAATGCCATCTGCAGATGCATATTGAAAAAAATCACTAAAGTCACAATTATGGGCTTTAAGAAAAATTTATGTGAATACTAGTATATAGAATTAACGTTTTTGAATCATTTTTACTTCCTAAATATCTACAGGATGGCAAAAAATTCTTTTTCAATTAAGAACTTTTTAAATTGAATTATCTCATTTTTTTTTCAAATGGAACACCCTGTATATTTTTCAATGATGTGATGTGGAAATGAAAAACGAACATTTTTTGTAAGTACTTCCCTATGACTCATTTGCAACCATTTTCGTTTTATTGGACAATAAGTACTAAATTCAAGAATAAACCTAAAAAATAGAGGTTTCTTCAAATAATTCATTAGAAAAAATTATAAATGCTCCACATGTCCATTTTGATTGACACACATCTCTATGTGCTTTTGAAATGAGGTTTCTGCCGCACCTAATGATAGATCTAGAAGTAGTTATTATCCTGTCCTTCGTATTTTGTACTGTTGTTGGTGTGTCTTCATAGACAATTTCCTTCACGTAACCCCATAAAAAGAAATGCATTTTGGTAAGATCTGGGGATCGGGCCATTTAAAGGATCCATGTCTTCCCATTCATTGAAGTGGGTAGGTATTATTTAAGTGGTCTCTAACTGCATTTAAGTAATGTGGTGGGGCACCATCTAGCTGAAACCATATCCTATTTCAAATCCTTTCAGGAAGATTCACTAATAATTGTGGCAGACAGATTTCTAGGTACTGAGGTTTTATTGCTTGTCGCATAACGAAAACAGCAACAAAATTTACCTACTTCAAATGGAGTGGAAGAAATAGTCCCACTAAATGGCCTCATTTCAAAATTGCGTAAAGATGTGTCAACCAAAATGGGCAACATGTGGAGCACTTATAATTTTTTCTAATGAATTATTTGAAGAAAGCTCTATTACTTCCACGTCCAGTGGAAGTATAGTAACGACAAAAATTTTTTTAAAAATTTTTATTGTCCAAATAGGCTTAAAATGTCATGAAACGTCGAGATTTTAAGTTTGAGCGAAAAAAAAAAAATTCTGTCTGTCTGTCTGTCTGTCGGTCTGTCGGTCTGTCGGTCTGTCGGTCTGTCGGTCTGTCGGTCTGTCGGTCTGTCGGTCTGTCGGTCTGTCGGTCTGTCGGTCTGTCGGTCTGTCTGTCTGTCGGTCTGTCCGTCTGTCGGTCTGTCTGTCTGTCGGTCTGTCTGTCTGTAACTTTTTTTTGTGCGCACGTTTACTCTGGAACCGTTTAAGATATTGACTTGAAATTTGGTACACATATGTACTTTAACGAGATCTAGTACTAGATTATATTTTCATCTTGTTCCGTCGAAGGGGTGGGGGGGGGTAAATTGGGGTAAATTTGGGGTAAATGGGTAAATCAAGCAGGTAAGAGTCCATGAAATTGGTATTTAGTATATACAAGAGAAGCTGAGGTCTCAAAAAAATTTTTGGCATTAGCCACCCCCATTACCACCCCCACCTCCTTATTGAAGGGGATGAAAAAAAAAATGTGATTTAGTGAATGTACAGGAACCAGAAACCTCAACATATTTTTTTACTTCATCCACCCCCCACTACCACCCCCCCACTACCACCCCCCCACTACCACCCCCCCACTACCACCCCCCTATCACCACCCTCACCCCACTACCGATGTGGGGTATCGGTTTTTGGGGTAGAGGATTTCAAATATTATATTATTAAAGTTCCATAAACAATTATTTTCACATACAAAGTTTTTTCGTTGTGAGTGACTTGGATAGAGAATCTGGATGTGGAAGTAGTGATTCCTTGGGCAGCGGTTTTTTAAAGTTTATTCTTGAATTTTGTACTTATTGCTCAATAAAACGAAAATGGTTGTAATTAGCCATGGGGAAGTATTTACAAAAAATGTTCGTTCTTCATTCCCACCATCACTTCGTTGAAAAATATACAGGGTGTACATTTGAAAAAATTGAGAGAATTCAATTTAAAAAGTTCTGAATTGAAAAATAATTTTTTACCATCCTGTACATTTTTAGGAAGTAAAAATGATTCAAAAACATGAATTAGATGTCTTGTAACTAGTATTCACATACGTTTTTCTTAAAATCCATAATTGTGACTTTGGTGATTTTTTCAATAGGCATCTGCAGATGGAATTATTTCAACAAAAAAATTCATTACATCCAAGTCGTTGGGAAGAGGCTTCAAAAAATGTACCGATATACATAGCATTGCATTTTGAAAAGGCACTTGATCCTGTAATTTCGTCTTGGCTCGCCCTGTATATTCGAGAAAAATTTCCGGTTATAGACTTTTTTTATCTAATTTACTTGTATTTTTTTTTAATTTCTAGCTATCGTAGAACTCGGTATACTATTATATACTAAATACCAACTTTATGGATTCTTGTTTGTTTGATTTACCTATTTACCTATTTACCCCCCAACCCTTCAACGTAATAAGATGAAAATATAATCTAGTTCCAGAACTCGTTAAAATACATAAGTGCACCTTCAAGTAAAATTTAAAATCTAGACGTTTCATGACATTCTAAGCCTATTTGAACAATAAAAACTTTTAAAAAAATTTTGTCGTTACTGTACTTCCACTGGATGTGGAAGTAAAATAACTAACACGATTATTTTGCTTCCTTAGAAATTCTAAAACAAAAAAATTTGGACTATTTATAATTGAAATTGTTTTATTCAAACTTCATTAAAGTTTTATTTGGTGGCCATATTATTTATGTTTGAAATATTCTCTGGAAAATGGACATTTTTTATTGTTTATATAGAAACGGTCATCTACAGATGAATGTTGTGAACAAATCGCATATAATTCGCAACATTAGTACATCTTGACAAGTTAGTAATAAGAATAATTTATTAAAAAAATAGTGTTTTTCTAAAATCGATCGGCAATGTCTACATTTTCAGCGCGATTTCAGATCGAAAAATGCACAATTCCAGTATTTTAGTCCGTTGCTAAGAAACTATTACAAAATAGACCGGAAAAGATCCGTTGCCAAGCAACGATCAACAAAACCGTATGCGAATGTACTTTCCCGGCCTAGGCCGGAAAAGTGATATTCCCATACGGTTTTTTATGTATATTTTAGACAGTAAATAAATACACGCAGACAAACCAACTCACATTAAAATTGCATTTATTAGTAAGCAGTTAGATTGTAATGAAGAAATGTTACGCATTAATACAAATTCCTTAATTTATAATAATATTGATTGTGATTTCAGAAAAAATAGTATGTGTACTTCGGTGTGAAAGCACATTTCCGGACTTCGATGCTTATTGGCCTCGGCTAGCGCCAGGTGCGGCTTAAGGACCGGGCAACCCGGGTGGCCGCTCGGGGCGCCGGCTCAGAGGGGCGCCAAATTGTTTAATTTTTGTTTGTACCCTTTTTGTACCCTCTTTGGAAGAAAATATCAAATAATATCAGTATATATATCAGTTAAAGTGGTAATAATGCAGAACAGTCGAATAACATTAAAGCCGCTTAAATAATTCAAAAATGTAACACAAACATTCTTGTTTAGCTACGAGATAACTCACTACTCAGCTTAAGCTTCCCGCCCTATTATTGACTGAGACGGAGTCAATCATTAAAGATATTGAATAAACAAAGTGAAAGAACATGTTGCATCTACTTTCATTCAGAAAAAATTCAGAATACTCAGAAAATTGTTATATCAACATCAGCTGTTTGTATTTCATATCTTACTTAATTTACTGTTTGTAAATAAATAAAATAAATAACTGGCAATTTATTTTATATGAAATATTAAAACAATAACGAGGAACCTTCCATTAAGTAAACTTTATATCGGTGAACCTCTCATTATAATAGCATTCAGATGGTGTAGACAAAAAATTTTATATTACAAATTAATTACACAGATCTACAAAAAAAAGGCCTTATCCTAAGGTTCTCATCTAACTTTTCTGAAGTATTTTGAGGCACTGAAGCCAATTTTAAACAAAACAATTTCTTTCTGTCGGGACAGTTTCCTTATTAGTCCAGGAACGGCATCATCGAAATGGGGTGATAGTTACATTAAACGAGGTAGTAGATTTTTTTTATCTTGTATGTATTGTAAAGAGTATGTAGAATCCAAGTTTTAGACCTCCAAACCCTTAGCAAATTTTTGTGCGGACGAAAAAGCCACGAATTTTTGGCACTTTTTTCAGTTTCTGGCCTATAACTTAAAAACAATGCATCCAATCGAAAAGTCATCTATTATTATTATCAAATTAAAGATCATTAAATTTTGCTTCGGATGAGTACCTCATAGTTGAAATTTCATCAAGAGGATTGGGCGTATTTTTTTAATTTTATTATTTTTATTTATTTTTTTTTTTTTATTTTTTTTTAAGGTAATCTATGAACTTGAAGTTACAT
Source organism: Rutpela maculata (assembly GCA_936432065.2). Taxonomy (NCBI): domain Eukaryota; kingdom Metazoa; phylum Arthropoda; class Insecta; order Coleoptera; family Cerambycidae; genus Rutpela; species Rutpela maculata. Next base: position 76,025,535 of record OW386293.2, on the reverse strand, counting down.
ACTCTACAACTTTGGCGTAATTGACAGTCGAATAACAACAATTTTTACCAACTTGTAAAAAATTCACACTGGGTAACTTTTTAAACGTCTTCAGCTCTGAAACGGCTAATCTAACTGAAAAAATCCATAGAATGAAAAAAAAAATAAATAAAAAAAATAGGCCCATACCTCTTGATGAAATTTAATGCTCTTTAATTTTGATAACAGATGACTTTTCGATTTTATGCATTGTTTTTAACTGAAAAAAGTGCCAAAAATTCGTGGTTTTTTCGTCTGCACAAAAATTTGGCAAGGGTTTGGAGGTCTAAAACTTGGATTCTACATACTCTCTACAATACATACAAGATTAAAAAAATCTACTACCTTATTGTAACTATAAAGTACCCCGTTATTGAACTATATACCACCCAATTTGTTTTTGTGCAAAACTGGTTTCAGCATGTCAAAATACTTCAGAAAAGTTAGGTCAGAACCTTTGCGACAAAGCCTTTTTTGATATATTTTTAAAGGTGATAAAATGGGTGTTAGAGGGAACTGACATGATAGAAAAAAGTGATGTGTCCAAAATTGCCTTCAGCGTCTCAAAACACGTCTTTCAGGAAGGGGCGCCAAAAAGTGCTCCCGCCAGGGTGGAAAATTTACCTTGAGCCGCCCCTGGCTAGCGCCTCGGCCAACAATTTGCATCGTCGTCCTGGAATGTATTGCTTTCACACCTAAATACATAATATACGATTTTCGAGAACCGGTAGTTTTCAATATTTTTGATAGATGTAATTATCTATTTATTTGTGGACGTCGTCCCTTCCTCTCATCTTCGTAAGTAAGTAAAAGAGTCCAATTTATGCGTATCCGTAGGCATAACAAAGTTTCTTTGCCTTAGCCATCCAACTTGTCTTGCTATTTAAAATTCTTGACACCAGTAGTATTACATAAATTACTTCCATAAAGGTTTAATTATAACTGTAATACAAGGCTTTTAACTAGCTCAAAGTAATCTCATCTGCTGTCTTGTTTAGTACATAACACATTATCAGACTGACTCTAATTTTTTATCCGCAAAAGTTTGTTGTTTTATTGGAGTTTTCTACTGAAATGTTTCTGGAAGTGGAAAGGAGGTAAATTGTGCTTTTATATGGATATATTGTTGCCATTTCAACAAATTAATTGCTATTATTTTACTGTATTGCGTTAGTTAATTAACAGCTATTGAAATTAACTCAGTAGCAGTTATTTATTAGATTAGCAATAACTTCACTGTGTGTTGCCCAGGATCTCTATAAACTAGGTTGCCTGGTAATTTCTGATGATTACAAGCATAGATTGGAATACGCCATCTGTATGCTGAAATTAAAATACGTTAATAGGTTTAATGGAAGGAACATGGTGACCTTTATTAGTGTACATTTTTGAGTTCTTGAACCATCCTTTTACATAAAACTTATTTTTTTAATTTCTTACGTATGTAAATTAATAAATTACCGTTTACTGTCAAATATCTTATTTTAAAAACAAGCTTTGATCCTTTCGGACCGCTGCAAAACCCTTCATAATTAAGGAAATTAAAAAAAGTATAAATTAAAATAATTCGTTACGAAATCTTCTACAAAAAACATGTGAAGTATCTTTTTGTTAAAATTGAAGAAAAAAAACACTTAAAAGAAAATTTTGTGTCAAATTTCTATATTCTAATACCTATAAGGGTTATAACTTTTTAATTATTCAATTTACAACAAGTTTCTCAAGTAAAATTGTGGAGAATTCGACTCTAAACAAAAAACTAATTTTTTTGTAAGACGTACTATTACGGAGATATAGGGCAAAAACTGTTAGCACCCATTTTTTTCAAGATGACGGCCAAATGGGCCGTCCCCGAAAACTCAATATTAAACGTATACTCCCCGCCCCCCCCCCCCCATATACAATAAAAAAAACCTTGTCCTATACAAAATGCAAGGTTAAATGTATTATTTCAATTGACTAATCATACTTGAAACAAAATGTTATTTTCAGTCACATTTAATTCTCACAAATTACCATTAAGAAATTGATCCTTAATATAGGAACGCGTTATACATAGAGGGCCATTAAAAAGCAAACAGACAGGTTTTCGGGTATTGTTTTTAAAGCACTCAGGCAGGTCAACTTCATTTTCAAATTGGACATTTTTTGCAATATAACTCACCTACAAATCGCTCTATCTTTTCACGCTGTAACTGTAGATTGTAGATTGTTTAAGGGGTCGCTTGGCCCTGGGTTGGCCTTTCTTCACCTCGACCTAAAAGGTCTTTTGTGAATTACCCTGCATCTAGATGTTACCCAGGATTCCAAGACTTTTTGCAAAGCTTGCGATTTTCCTGGGGGCTAAATTCCCTATGTCTTAAGGCGTTAATTCCGCCTGTTCTAGGTACTTTAGCCTAATGCGGATTAACACCTTGCATTCACAAAGTATATGTTCCGCAGTTTCGGTTGCAGCTTCACAGTATCTGCATTTGTCATCTACTGCCATGCCCATGTTCTTGAGATGGTATCTCAAGGGGCAATGGCCAGTTAGAAGGCCTGTGATCAGCCTTAAATCAGACTTTTCCAGTTCGAGAAGCCTTGTGGCATTCTTTGTAGAATAGGTTATAAGCCTTTTTGCTTGTCTTTGTCCTGGAGTGTTCCTCCAGTAGGACTCTTTTTGTTCCTTTTCCCATTTTAGGACCTCCTCCGTTATGTGTCCCCTGGATAGGCCACAGAACGGTTCGGGTCCAAAAAACGGGGCTTCAGCCCCTATTCTTGCGAGGCTATCAGCTAATTCGTTGCCTTCTATCCCCTCATGCCCTGGCACCCACATCAAGGTAACCTTGTTGTTTTTTGCCAGTTGCTTCAGGGATTGTCTGCATTCCCAGGCAATTTTTGACTCAAAGGTATATGACCTGAGAGCCTTTAATGCTGCCTGACTATCTGAAAGTATATAGATCTTTGCCCTTCGAGTGCCTCTATTTAGGCATTCCTGGGCGCATAGATCTATAGCATAAATTTCTGCTTGGAAGATGGTTGGGGTGTTACCAAGGGCTTTAGATAGCCTGCATTTAGGCCCTGCTACGCCCACACCAACCCCCTTCATCCATCTTGGATCCGTCTGTGTACCAGATGTGTGACTCTTTCTCCAACCGCAATGCTCCGGCCCTGCCCGCTTGACGGCTTTCAATCAGCACATCAAACGGGCAGTCAAAGTCATATTTGATTGGCATTGAGCCAGTGGGTTTGGTCATAGATTCGAATTGGATTAACTCCAGAATCCTTAAGTGACCAACCAGGTCGCCTGGTCTGAATTTAAGTGCCTGATGCAGCCTTAAGGCACTAAGTGCTGCCTGCTTCCTCACATGCAAATGCAGAGGGAGTAAGTCCAGCATTGCCTCCATAGCTGCTGTGGGACACGAGCGCATTGCTCCTGTAGTCCCTAGACAGGCAAGGCGTTGCAATTTCTGCAACTTTCCTTGTGCTACTTTTTCTTCTGTTTTTGGCCACCATATGCATGTTGCGTAGGTAACCATAGGTCTCACAACCGATAGGTATGACCAATGTATCATTTTCGGCTTTAGACCCCAAGTCTTACCAAACAGCCTACGGCACGTCCAAATGGCCGTTGTTGCCTTGGTAAGTGTCCTTTCTAAATGTGAGTTCCAGGTGAGTTTTTGGTCCAGAATTACTCCTAGATACTTGACCTCACTGGAAAAGGTTAGTACTGTTCCATTCAACATAGGAGCTCTCAAGTTGAGTTTTCTCCTTTTGGTGAATGGAACAATAACTGTTTTGCTCGGATTGACACTAAGACCCTCTGACGAGCACCATTTGGATATTATGTTTAGGGCAATTTGCATGTGGTTTGAGATCATAACCTCATGCCTGCCCCTGACAGTAACGACCAGGTCATCAGCGTAGCCCTGAACGTTGAAGCCATAATTGCTCAGCTTATGGAGGAGATCGTCGACCACCATTGACCACAGCAAGGGCGATAAGACTCCACCTTGTGGACAGCCCCTAACTGCAGTTACGGTGGCCGACTCACCCCCCATATCTGTGGTAATTATTCTGCTTCTTAGCATGGATTGTATCCATTTGATTGTTGGGGATTGTATACCCCGTTTTTCCGCGGCTCTTTGTATGGATTCATAGGAGGTGTTATCAAAGGCACCCTCTATATCTATGAAAGCACACAGAGCCAGTTCCTTGGCAGTAAATGTCTTTTCGATGCCTTTAACCAGGCCATGTAGAGCATTTATTGTTGATTTGCCAGGTTGATAGGCAAATTGTTTCGAGTGAAGCGGTTTCACTGTAATGATTTCGCTTCTAATCTGTTGATCTAATATTTTCTCCATTGTCTTAAGGAGAAAAGAGGTTAAGCTGATGGGGCGATAAGATTCTGGCTCGTCTGGCGGACGTCTGTCTATCTTTGGGATGAACGCCACCTTAACTTCCCTCCAAGCTTGGGGAATATACCCAAGAGTGTAGCTTGCTATGAATATGCTTCTCAGGCATGGGATAAGTTCCTCAATTCCATGTTGAAGCAGGGCAGAAAAATACCGTCCCTGCCCGGTGATTTAAAGGGCTTGAAGGTCGATACCGCCCATTTAATTCTACTAGGGGTGAATATTTTTCCAGCTAGCCTTTTCCCTTCCCTGGTAGGACGATGTGCATCCTTTTCCAGGGAGGCCTGTGGAAGTTCACCTTCGATTACATGGGAGCCAGGGAAGTGAGTACCTAAAAGTACTCTTATGTTTTCCTGCTGACTCTCTGTTGACCATCGGGCTTTTTGAGTAGCCCTATTCCATTTGAGTGGTCTTTTGCAAGGACTTTTTGGAGACGGACTGCTGGGGCTAATTCATCTATCCCCTCGCAGAACCGTCTCCATGATCTTCTTTTAGACCTTCTCAATTCTTTGTTGTACTCCGTGAGGGCTTTTTTATAGTCCTCCCAGTTTCCAGACTTTTTGGTTCTATTGAAAGCTTTTCTGGTATCAGCCTTAAGGCGGCTGAGATCCCTATTCCACCAAGGCACGTCTCTTTGGACCGCCTTTTGTTTCACAGGGCAGCTATTTTCATAACACGAGGTCATGAGGTTTTGTAGTTGATATGAGGTTATATCTAAATCCTCTATTGTGACGATGGAGTGTGCGACACCTTCAACTTCCGACTTTAAGAGCTCTTTATAAACACTCCAGTCGGTCAGTCTAGGTATTCTACACTCCTCGATGTTTGTTACGGACGCCTCCAAGTCGAACCGAATGTGCCTATGGTCCGACATTGAGGGCTCATCTGTAACATGCCATGTCAGTTATAAATGGATCCGCCAGAGTTACGTCTAGAACCTCTTTTCTAACCGCATTTATAAAGGTGGGTTCATTACCTTTATTGATAATGTCGATATTATTTGCAGACAAATATTCAAAAAGGTACTCACCTCTAGTATTATTGTTTGTGCTGCCCCACATATGATGGTGTGCATTGGCGTCGCTACCGATGATGTAGTGTTTGTTTCTCCTCTTGCACCAGTTGATGAGGCTCTTAACTTCCTCTGGAGGTGGACTTCGGTCTTCACCTGGAAAGTAGGCCGAGGCCACTATGATCTGCCTTTTTCCTCTTTCCGTAGGCACATCCACCGCTGCTGCAACTAAGTCTCTTGTTATAAACTCTGAAAGGAGAACAAAATTAATGTTTTTATCGAACAGTAAAGCTGCTCTATTTTTAAAAATTTTTATTGTTCAAATAGGCTTAGAAAGTCACGAAACGTCGAGATTTTAAGTTTGAGCGAAAAAAATTTCTGTCTGTCGGTCTGTCTGTAACTTTTTTTGTGCGCACGTTTACTCTGGAACCGTTTGAGATATTGACTTGAAATTTGGTACACATATGTACTTTAACGAGATCTAGAACTAGATTATATTTTCATCTTGTTCCATCGAAGGGGTAAATTAGGGTAAATTTGGGGAAAATAGGTAAATCAATCAGGTAAGAGCCCATAAAATTGGTATTTAGTATATACAAGAGAAGGTGAGGTCTCAAAAAAAATGTTGGCATTAACTACCCCCATTACCACCCCCCACTCCATTATTAAAGGGGATGAAAAAAAATTGTGATTTAGGGTGTGTACAAGAACCAAAAACCTCAAAATGTTTTTTTACTTCATCCACCCCCACTACCACCCCCTATCACCACTCCCACCCCGCTACCAATGTGGGGTATCGTTTTATGGGTTTTTTGGGTAGAGGATTTCAAATATTATATTATTAAAGTTCCATAAATAATTATTTCCACATACAAAATTTTTTCGTTGTGAGTGATTTAGATAAAAAATCTGGATGTGGAAGTAGTGATTCCTTGGGCAGCGGTTTTTTTATATTCTATGAATTTAAGTTGCGAAAGCGCTCTTTATTTATTCAGATAAAAAAGTTGAGGTTGTTCAACTGTCAAATGTTAGAAAAAACTTATTAGTCAAATCAGCAAATTATATATTCAAACTGTATCACCAGTTTCCATATAATCAGGTTTTGTTCGAAACGAGTCCTTACATTTTGAAGCATTTATGGGGTTATTTGATGGCATTCTTCAACAATATGACGTGCATGTCTTCCGGAGACTCCGGTTTCATTGAATAGATTTTGCTTTTCAAGTGACTCCTCGGGAAAAATGGAATGAAGTTAAACTCGGAGATCTGCTTGGTCATTATCTAGCACCTCTCCGCCCAGTCCATCGGCCAAGAAACATCCTATCCAAAAACCCCCTAACAACCAGTGCATAATGTGGAGAAGAGTTGGAACATTAAATGGTCTTCATATTACCATCAAGAAAATTGGTTCCACCGTCTTCCCAATTTTTAAGCAGTTTAAGTGTGGACTTTGTAGATCAGCAGCGGTGCGGTGCGTACAGTCATAACTTCGCGATCAGAACCATCCTCACTCAATTATTGTGTACTAAATATATTTTGTGAGAATTTTCATAGTGTTTCAGGATTCGGCGAATAGTTGTTCTACTGATATTAGTAACAGCAGTCAATTTCATCGTGCTCAAAGTTGAATCTGCAGCAACTTATCCTAAAAGTGGAACTTCAACAGCTTCATTCCTTACCGGAAGTTCACGCTCGGGATCCTGTTTCTTATTAGCCACTGCTCTAGTTTCTCCGAACTTTCCACTAATAGTGGAGTAAACGAAGATTTTCACTTCGAAAAAATTTGTAACCAGGTAGACTTTGGTGAACAATATTCTTCAAGTATGCAGAATAACGTAGTGAAAAGTCTACCGCAAAAAAGTGTACGCGTCCTATTTTTATTTAACAATTTAAGTGCAAAAATACAGTTTTTTGCGAATAACTTTTTAAAATTTTATTTGTACGAATAGCGCATTCGAAAGAACGGGAAGTTTTACGAAAGAAACATATATGACATGTATTTTGCGCATTAAATTGGAGCGAGTAGAAATTTGTTAACTAAGGTCCCAAGTGACGCTGCGCCGACCGCCCGCTGACTCTGGATAGGCTTGCGGTAGCGCGCGCGCTATAACTTTTGATTGCAAAAAGCAAATGATATGAAACCAATTGGATATGAAAAAGTATCATTTCCTCGAAGTATTACATGTTTTTAAATAATTTTTTAAGTACTTTAATTATTACATATGTAGCATGGAAGCGGACCATTGCATGAGTTAACGATTATTTAGTAAAAATCATTGTAAAATGAATAAATTATTTAAGAAACAAAAAAAAATACTTGGATAGCACATTTAAAGGGATTATCTAAAATAAGTGTTCATCCAAAAAAATTTTAAAAATTTATTTTAGGAAATTCAGACCTTTAAACTTAGTATTTTTCCGAAAAAAGACGTTTTCCGCTGTTGACACCAAATTCAAATCGTCAATATCAAAGCTTAATATCGTGATATCGGCACTTTATAAGTGATCAATTTGAAGGTGAAGATGTGTACTAAAAGCCCCAATGATTTATTTTATGATACATACGCGTTTTTATATTAATTTTTTACGAATAAGTCGAACTATACGTATTAGAAGAAAAAAATTCGAAAATTTAACACTATTAAAAGTGTAATAACTTAAAAATAAATATTTTTATTTTTATTTGAATGCATAGAGGTGTTAGCTACGGTACTAATCTTGGAAAATATTTTTTGGTTTTATTTTTTTTGAACGTAATAACAATTAAAGAGTAAAAAAGGCGAAAAGTCGGTAAAAACACGATTTTTGGAAAATGCGAAGGTTTTAAATAAAAAAATTAAGTTTCCTACAACTAATAATTCTACTAAATATTACACATGCATAAATGGTGACTACTGTGTCGTGTTTAAGTTGATAAACAATAGTGTGAAATTAATGGATTTGATTAAATCAACATTTTTAAAAAAATTTCGTAAATTATTGAAAAATTCGAGAAGATATAAGAGCAACTACCAAATTCGAATCGAAATTTAATTTTTTTTAATTCATCAATGTATACGTAAAGGGCGATAACATATTCCTGACTACTACTAGCAAGTTTAGCTCTTAACTATTAGCATTTTATCGCCTCGTAAAATTAACGTGCACGTGGTGGTGTTCTTTATTTAATTTTGCTTCTTTATATCTCGTAAGTGGTGTTCACCAATTAGCAATATTAAAAAACTATTGTACACTTAACACACGTATTTATTTATAATAGAATAATTTTTGTTTCAGTGCTAATGTGTGTATGTCCTACATATATGTGTAAGGCTCAATGCAGTATTTTATAGTACATTGTATTTATTTATATTAAACATTTTACATTTATCTACACAATTTTTATGAATTTGACATCAGATTCGTCATCAGCATACCCGAAAAGCCGTAAAAACCCATTAATGCTCTTTTTACGGCGAATTTCACACACTTAATACTTTTCGGTCGGCCATTTTGTATCCGCCATTTTGAATTTTGCAAATCTTACATCAAATTCGTAATCAGCATGCCCAAAAACCCCTAGTACCTGATTTTAATGATTTCTCCTGGATTAATTTTCGAGATATTTCATTTAACAACTAATTTTGTAGTTTTTTGTTATTAATAAACAAATAGAGATTTATAAGTGCTCTAGAAACTAAGTAACCGATTTGTGCGAGGTAACCACTTCTAATTTGGTTTTTCTTCAAGCTGGCATCGGAGAGTACTTACAGTAAAAAATTAGCCAAAGTTAGTTGATCGGAACATAAAAATAATTGCAAAAATCTATAATTTTTTTATATCACGAATTTTGCCTATATTTCATCTTCAACTCGCGATATCTCGGAAAATAACGAATATTTTTAGATTAAATATCAGCACGACATTGTTCAAGTTGTTCGTTAAGATATTGAATTGGTCCGAACCCTTATTTATTTCACAAATGAAAATAGTGATTTTTCAAAAAATTTCTTTTGTCAAGCCTAATTTTTTTTTCAAACACAAAAATTGTGTGACGAACTTTTAATACGATAATTTTTGACAAACTTATATTAAAGTACAATATTTAAAGAAGTTTTCTGTTAAGTTTCACGTATTCATATTGTATATACAGGGTGTCCCGAAACTCCCGCCTTCCGCTTTAGGTGCTAATTCTCCATGCAAAAATAGTAAGAAAAGTTCCTATAAATATGTGTCCGGAAATGCTTCCTAAGGGAGCTACGGCCCTCTAAGGATGGCGTAAAAATAGGTGTTTTTACTAATTATCTCGGAAATGATTTGGGACAACTTTATGAAACTTGGTTACGTTTTTTTGATTATTAAAGGTTATTGTTTTACAGTATTAGCCAAAATTAATTTTATCCAGGGGCGGAGAAACGAGAGGTCGGTGTTCTTTGTTTCTACATATTAATTTTACATTTGACATTTTTTAGTACTTTAATCCCTGATTATGATTCCCTGGTTAATTCTGCATAAAAAAAGGCCTCTTTACAATTAGCCATATGGCAAGCCGTTTTCGAGTAAAAGCGGTCTAAACGAAATATTGCGTATTCGTTTGCTAAATGCGCATTATTTATTTTTTAAAGTAGGCGTAAAACAATAACTTTTATTAATCGAAAAAAGTTAACCAAGTTTCATAAAGTTGTCCCAAATCATTTCCGAGATAATTAGTACACCTATTTTTGTGCCATCCTTAGAGGGCCGTAGCTCCCTTAGGAAGCATTTCCGGACACATGTTTATAGGAACTTTTCTTACTATTTTTGCATGGAGAATTAGCACCTAAAGGGAAAGGCGGGAGTTTCGGGACACCCTGTATAAAAAGTTATCGCACTTTGAAATAGCGTCTCCGCGCGCAGCAGACATGTTGTTTACGCGCGGCATGATTCATTGTGGTGGTTGCCATAGTTCAGGCGTTTACTATCATATCAATGCAATGTTTTGTTACATATTCCCTTTTTACAGGTTACTGTAAAGTGGAAATAAGTAATACTAAATTAATTGTTGATAAATTGAAAAATACATAATACATTGGGTTGTTTTTAATATTTTTAATCTGAATCAACATCTATGGGCTGCAAAGAGCAATTTGATGTAGAGTTACAAATGGGACAGCATTTTATACCAGCAGCGTAGCACGAACAAAATTCTTTATCACAAGACGTTTTTTTTAAATCTGCAATTACAAATATACTTTTGAAGCCGCTCCAAACTTGTTGGTCCTTCAAAATATATTGGCAAAAGTTCTTCATTTTCAAATTTCCAGCCAAAATCAGTCAGATTAAGTGCTTAAAAAATGGGTATGTGAGCATTATACCATACGTGCACTTGCCAAAAACAGCGTTTCATGTGTTGAAGAAGAGCTGGGTACGATGGAGGTAATTTTTCAACGGAGAAGTTTTTTTTTTCGAGCTAAGATTACTCTCACGTCGTTAATGTTGTCTTGTTTACTTTTGAAGACATAAATTCCGATCACAAATTTTGTCCAAGCATTAACAATTTATTCTCAATTTGAGATATCTGGATTAAATGTTCTGTGCTCATTTTTTATTTATTTACTTGAATCTTTGTATTTATTTCAAAATAATGAGCGATTAAAAGAATAAATACATCTGTATCTGGGGACTTAACGATCACTATCATGTCCTGAGTGTCTAAGTATTGTTTAGAAATGTAGATCAGACGACAAATTATTCGAAAGTCAGCTTCAGCATGATTCGAAAATAAATCTGTAACAACCTCACGTTTAAGTGAATTAGTGATTTCTTTAGTAACAAGATGATTTTTGTATCCACCAGCCAAATATAATTTTTTATTAATAATTTTATCAGAAGTCTGAGGGATTTCAATATATTTTTCGATGTAGTCGCATAAAAATAGGTTCAAAGCATTTTTATTTGCATCTGTAGACATAACTTTATCCCAATCTGGTATAGGTCGACTAGTATTAATATCGTAAGTATTAGAATTTAGTTTATACCTTTTTATCTCTCTTGCGATTTATAATTCATACTAACGTCATAGCGATCGAAAATGACGTGAATCTCAGAAAAAGTTTCAAATAGTTTCCGAAAATACTTCAAAAAATATTGTCCAACATCTTCGAAACATTTCATATATTTCGTATTTAAATACTGTAAATCTGCCATAATATCTATTATTCTGTCATGTAGCCCAAGTAGCACAGAATTCTTTATGATATCTTTAAGAAGTTCTATTTACTGCCCGCGAGGATATCTTGTATTTATGTACTCTAGAAGTCCTTCCGAAATCAAAATGAGAAATCTTTATATGTGCTCAACTTTTATGCACTGGGGAAGTGTAAACTGGGAATTATATAGGAATTTCAACTTTTGTTATCCCACAGACATCTATTAGAATTTCTATAAGGGAATTACCATACAGCTCAATTTTCTAAGTATTATAGAAATCAAATAAAGTATTAAGAGGGAAATAGTATTATTATCCTTAACAGAATACTTGTAGACATCTTCTAGAAGTTCTAAAAGGGAATTACCATACAGCTCAATTTTCTATGTATTACAGAGATCAAATAAAGTATTAAAATGGAAATATTATTATTATCTCTAATAGAACACCTATAGAAATCGCAAGAAGAAATTCTTTTAATGCATAAAATTTGTTTGCTTACCATGTAGTTTGTTACAGAAATTATTCCTAGATGACGCCACGTACAAACCACTGACGATAATCAGTCATGCATTATCTTATACTCATGAATTTATAGAACATTAATAACATTACTGCAACGTTCAAATTCTCTCAGGGATTATCGATTTATTTGGATGAATCTTATAACGATCTCTAATCTTTGGTTTGGTTTGGGCCTGATGTCTCATACTGAGATTTTGATTAACCAACATTTCACCAGCTGCCGCAGGCAATTCTATAAGAAGTGTGTGTTGGTACATCTAATAGAAATCCTATAAAGATGGTTTCAGTACCGTTTATATTGGTAAGCGATAAAATGCCCGAAAGATTACTACAGGAATTAAATCTGTTTGCAGGATCGATGCGGTACATCTAACAGAAATCCTATAAAGATGTCCTCGGGACCATTTATATTGGCAAGCCATAAGATATCTTAAGGATTACTTTGGGAATTCTATAGGTATGCAAAAGGCTGCTCACAGGATTCTATACTAATAGCTTTTTTCGATTACCATGGGAAGTACTATTTAATACTGATTTGCTGACATTTGCCCATCTTAGGGAACTCTTACAGACCTCTAGAAGATATTTACTGATTCCTAAATTTTTATCCTCGGGATATCTTGAGGAATTAATTGTGCTACTTGGGAGTTCTGTCCAGCAAAATTCTGTAATCACAGATGTTACAATATTTTTTTCGATCGCATGTAACAAATCAGATTTTGATGATATTCGCCTATTACCATCCTCTTTAAATAGAGCAGAAGATATTTCGTTCAGTGGGACACTAAGAACTTTTTCAAGGCTTACATCAGCTCTTTGCTTGGATAGAATCAGAGCTCTTCGGTTCACTTTTTCTGTAGAAACATATTCTTTACTTGTGCTATTAACTGCTCTTTTTACAGAACTTTTTTTGATCATATCTGTAAAAGTTTTCAATTTCGATTTAATGTATCATAAAAATTTGCGGGTTTATTAGTTTTTTCTAATCGTTTGCAAACAAAATCTTGCTACTTCAAAGTGCGATAACTTTTTGTATATACAATATGAATACGTGAAACTTTACAGAAAACTTCTTTAAATATTGTACTTTAATATAAGTTTATCAAAAACTATCGTGTTAAAAATTCGTCACAAAACTTTTGTGTTTGAAAAATAAATTAGACTTGACGAAAGAAATTATTTGAAAAATCACTATATTCATCTGTGAAATAAATAAGGATTCTGACCAATTCAGTATCTTAAAGAATAATTTGAACAATGTCGTGCTGAAATTTCATCTAAAAATATTCATTATTTGCCGAGATATCGCGAATTGAAGATGAAATTCTACAAAATTCGTGATATAAAAAAATTATAGTGTTTTGCAATTATTTATATGTTCCGATCAACTAACTTTGGCTAATTTTTTACTGTAAGTACTCTTCAATGTCAACTTGAAGAAAAACCAGGTTAGAAGTGGTTACCTCAACCTAACCGGTTAATTGGTTAAAACGGGGGTGATCTGCACGCCTATTAGCGTACAATACCAACCGGTAGACTTTGGAATTAAACTTATTTAGAACACATTTAAAAAGTTTTTATAAATTTTTATGCAGTTACAAATTATTCCGAAACAATGCCTTTTTTGGCTACGTTTACTCCACTATAACTCAAAAACGTATTTTTTATTCACATGCTTATCTGGATGTTGTTCATTAAATAATGTTTCTGTACGGTTGCTGCACTCATTATCTTGTAAAAATAGGGTGATTATTTCGACACTTTCCGCAATTGTGAAAATTAATCTAAGCAGAATTCCGAACTATCACTGTGATTTTGGCTTAACGGAATACAAGATTATTGCTTTTAAGCTGATAACACTGTGAAAAAACTGCAAAAAATGATCGTTGGTAGAACATTTTTGTTTTGAATATGTTCTTCTATTAATTCATCAGAAATTAGGAAGTTTCCATTTTTCTCATTTTCTCGTAATAAATAGTCGTAAAAATTTAAAAAATATCTGTAATTTTTTTTTCAATTATTTCTATAAATAAAAAAGTTATCGTCCTTCAAAGTTTAAAATGCCGCGCTCATCTGGTCTAAGGCTGGATTACGTCACAGTACATAATTCCGTCAACAGCGAGCAGGCGCGGACACCTTTAGTTTCCGCACTTTTCTAAATTCACCGGTGGACGCACCAGGTGGACAAAATACGAAGCTGATTGGCTATCTGTTTCAAATTAGCCAATCAAATAATGTTATTGCTTACCGGTGCGATCCACCGGTGAATTTAGAAATCTGCCCTTTAGTTCATTCGGTGTTATTCTTACCAGACGAGAAATTTTAACCTCACTAAATGAACATGAGCAAGCGCACACTAAATAAAGGGAATATACGGCGCGTTGCCGGCACACAGCGGAAGAAATTATAATTCTAGGTGCCCCTTTTCATCTTTAATCTAAATGAATGTCAATTCACCATGGGTAAATTCTAAGAAGGATGGTATCCGGTATATAAAGCATATTTCAGGGAAACAAGGTGCGTATTAAGGGGGTAAAACAGGTAGCAGTTTTAGCAATTCACTAAGATACATTTAGTCGATCTTTGGTAGCTATAAACAAGCTAAAAACGTACTCTTCGCCTGTTCACTGAACTTTTTATATAATTGTTACACATTCTATAGGATACTCTTCGCAGTTTTTGGTAAATAGTGTTAGTTTTAGACATTTTTAATTTTATAGTACGAACTTAGTTAGTGAAACACTCAGTGTAAAATAAAGTAAAAATAAAAAAAAACATACCAAACCCCATTTGGGTTTCAAACCCGGGACCCTTGGATTCCGAGTCAAAAGCGTAAGAACTACACCACCACCTTACACGTAAAAAAATGTAAATTTTTACATTATAAGACACGAGCTAAAATCATATTTTCACGGTTGTATATTACATTATGAAATGTATATTTGTAAAATATATAAATATTTTATAATAATAATAATAATAATAATAATAATAATAATAATAGTACCTTTATTTTTCTTTCAGACAGTACAGACATGTATAGGAATCGTCACATTTTTGCATAAAATTATGCTACAAAAAATTCATCTAATGTATAAAAACAATTGTTTAATAAATATTGTCTTAATTTTAGTTTAAAACTATTTACATTTTTAGCCTGTTTGATGTCGTCAGATAAACAATTAAACAATTTGAGACCTAGACAGTTGGGTGCATTTATCGATATATTATATTTATAATAAGGAACATGAAATTCTTCTTTTTGTCTTGTGTTTCTAGCATGAAACTTTTTATTCGTGATAAATTTAGCCTTATTACTGTACACATATATGCACAACTCATAGATTAAAATACTAACAAGGGTTAAAACTTTATGATCTCTAAAAACATCTCTACAAGAACAGGTACTGGAAATCCCTGCCATATTTCTTAAAATTCTTTTCTGTACAATAAAAACATCCGCTGATAAGGTGGAGTTTCCCCAAAAAGCGACGCCTTAGTCTAAACACCTTAGTCTAAACCCTACTTGTGCATTAAATAAATTTAATAGTTGATCTTTTGATAGAATTGGTTTTAAACTTCTTATCAAATAAGAGATCGAATTCAATTTTGATATTAATTGCTCATAGTGTGCCTTCCAGTTGAGACACTCATCTAATGTTATTCCCAGGAATTTAACATTTTTACTATTTGAAAGACTGTTGTCATTAATTTTAATGTCTAGATCCAGGCAACTTTTTTGTCTGTTGTGAAATCTCATATGTTGAGTCTTATCAGCATTTAAAAATTGTTTATAAAAACAGTACCAGTTATAAAATTCATTTAAAGAAACGTTGCATTTATGCTCCAATGAATTATCAAATCTATCCGATATCAGCAGAGACTGGTCATCTGCATACATTATCAAGTCGGCCTCAGATGTCAAAGTATCAAGTTCGTTGGTATAAAGTAAAAACAGAATCGGCCCCAAAACTGAGCCCTGGGGGACTCCCAAATTATTCACCTTGTACCCCGAGCTGACACTTCCGGTATTTCCATCGGAGGAGTATGTTACAGATACATACAGTTGTCTATTGTTCAGGAAAGAGGCTATCCAATCCCAAGCCACACCACGAATACCATAAGCATACAGTTTTTTTAATAATTTGTCATGATCGACACAGTCAAATGCCCTGCTGAGATCACAAAATATCCCAACAGGGCATTCACCAGCCTCGATATAATCAATGAGCCTCTCAAAGAAAGCATACATAGCAGTATGTGTGGATTTGTTAGAACGAAAACCATGTTGATTTTCCGTCAAAATATTATTATTTTCACAAAAGTTCATAAGCCGATGTAAGAAAGCATATTCAAAAATTTTTGAGATACCCGACGGGACAGTTACAGGTCTATAATTTTCGACCATATTTGGATCGTGTTTCTTATATATAGGTACAACTTTACCTATTTTTAGGCTACTTGGAAATTTTCCAGATATAAATGAGAGGTTGACTAAAAAAGTAATAGGTTGTATGATTACGCAAATCATTTTCTTTAAAATAAAGGAGGGAATCTCGTCAGGTCCGGCTGAACGTTTATTCTTTAATTTTAATTTTAATAAATTAGTTAGCTCTTCTTCTACAAAGGGTTCCAGAAAGATCGATCGGTGGAAATAAGGTACATTTTTAATAGGAGCATTATTTGGCGGTATATTATTGACAATTTCTAACGGTGCTTTTATGAAATACCTACTCACTAAATATGGAGGCTTATAAATGTTGGTTGAGTGTAAGAGCAGCTCTAGAGAGCTGAACTCCGCCATTGTAAAAACACAAATAAAGACATTATTTATTTATTTATTTTATTTATTTAAAGTGAAATATCATTCCAGCAGATTTCTATTCAATTATAAAAACATTAAAAAAAAAAAAAATTTCAAATTTAAATCATTAATAACCTTTTTTTTTACCGATCGATTTTCTTCAAAAACAATATAGTTCTTCCTCTAGCTAACATTAACTTATTCTCCAAATTTCAATACAATCGGATTTTTCTTTCTCGAATTATCGTGCTTACAAGAAACGCGACGGACGAACGGACAGACGGACAGACGGACATTTTGAAAGTTGTTCAGAATTCGTTCACTAGCATAATGATATGAAAATTTTTTGTCTGTGAGCGATATTTACGGTTTTAGAAATGTGCTGATCAAATGCAATATACTCTTCGTTTTCATATTTACGAAGAGTATAATAACGGTTCGTCTTGTGCGTAGTATAAAGTGATATTAAGTGTGTGTTATGAAGAGATCAAGTAGAGATTTGTTTCTTATTTTACAATCAGTTTGTTTTTAAAAACATATTAGTTCTCTTTTAAAACTATTTTGTATAATATGTTTTTAAAGTTAGGAAAATGAACACTCTCAATTTGACAAAGCATATATTTTTTGGAAACAATTTGCACTAAATTTCTTAATGATTGTCTTTCAGAGCATTTATCTAGCTATTAAACCATATAAAATTTGTTGCCATGATCTACCATAACTTCCTTTTATTTCTAGATGTTTCCGAGGGAAGCACATTACGACAAGAGGTGTTCTATGTATGGCATAATGAAGCTAACATAGAAAACGCAATACATACTTTATATTCATATATTATTGGTAAACTTGAGTTACAAAAGTATACTTTGTACAAAGCATGGATTTCGTTTTCTCTGTTAGCTTCACTATGCCATACATAGAATCTTGTCGCAATATGCTTCCCTCGGAAACATCTAGAAATAAAAGGAAATTATGGTAGATTATGGCAATAAATTTTATATGGTTTAGTAGCTAGATAAATGCTCTGAAAAACAATCATTGAGAAATTTAGTGCGAATTGTTTCCAAAAAATATATGCTTCGTCAGATTGAGAGTTTTCATTTTGCTTACTTTAAAAACATATTATACAAAATAGTTTTAAAAGAGAATAGTGCGTTTTTAAAAACAAACTGATTGTAAAATAAACCTCTACTTAATCTCTCCATAACACACACACTTAATATCGCTTTGTGCTAAATACAAGACGAACTGTTATTTAGAGCTACCAAAGGTCGACTAAATATATCTTGGTGATTTGCTAAGACTGCTGCCTGTTTTACCACCTTAATACGCACCTAGAAGGAGTTTCCCTGAAAAATGCTTAATATACCGGATACTATGGCCTTCTTAGAATATACCTGTGGTTAATTGACATTAATTTAGATTAATGATGAAAAGGGGTTTTGAGCGCCTAGAATTATAATTTCTACCACTGTGCGGCATGGCGATTTCAGCGAGTTGTGTACTGTGACGTCACAGGTGGATCACGGGTGGACTTCAGTCGAGCGCGAAGTATTCAAATAAGAAATTAAATAAGTTCGTGAGTTTTTAAGATATCGAGATGATTTTTTTTTATTTTGCTAGTTAACTGAAAGACTAAATGAAGTTTAATGTACATAATATTTCTAAAATAGGAAACTTCCTAATTCCCGGAATAGTATATTGTGTATTTAGGTGTGAAAGCAGTACATTCCCGGACGACGATGCAAATTGTTGGCCGAGGCGCTAGCCGAGGCCAACAAGCATCGAAGTCCGGGAATGTGCTTTCACACCGAAGTACACATACTATTTTTTCTGAAATCGCAATCAATATTATTATAAATTAAGGAATTTGTATTAATGCATAACATTTCTACATCACAATCTCACTGTTTACTAATAAATGCAATTTTAATGTGAGTTGGTTTGTCTGGGTGTATTTATTTATTGTCTAAAATATACATAAAAAACCGTACGGGAATGTTATTTTCCCGGCCTAGGCCGGGAAAGTAACATTCCCGTACGGTTTTGTTGATCGTTGCTTGGCAACGGATCTTTTCCGGTCTGCTTTCTGGTAGTTTCTTAGCAACGGACTGAAATACTGGAATTGTGCATTTTTCGATCTGATATCGCGCCGAAAATGTAGACATTGCCGATCGATTTTAGAAAAAAAATATTATTTGATCTTTTTTTACGTGAATAAAAAAAGAGCGCTTTTGCAACTTGAATTTTGAATATCTTGAAAATGAATCAATAGAATTCGAAAATTTTTATTCTGTGGTGTTGGGGTGGGGGACAATCTGCCCTATCCTGTCCCTGGGATAAAGCGATATTCAAGTGAGTTTTATTCCAAAACATGTTCCCCTCTAAAATGAAGTTGACATATCTCTGAGTGTTTTTAATAAAATCAATTTGAACTATCCGAAAACGCGCCTGTCTCGTTTTTAATAACCCACCCTGTATATTATGTGCATTATATGCATTTATTCGATGCTATTACAATAACCCATATGAACATTTGACGTTCATGTAAAGTGAACTTGCAAAACTTCAGAATGGCAACGTAGATAAACCTATTTTACATTTCACAGGTGATTTGCTTCTACACTGCAGTTGTTTCGTTAGCTTTTCCGTCTCCCCAGTCCTTATTGCACTTCCGTAGAGATACCGCATAACACCAAAGTTCCCAAGAGAGCGAGCCGCGCGTGCATATAAAGTATGAAGTTTTCATTTTGTCACATTATAATGATATGTTGTAAGCATGAAATATTCTTGACATTAACACACGTAGAATGGGAGCATATCTATAAAAACTCATTCTTCGTTTGAAAAATGCATAAGTTGTTTATAAAAGTGGAGAATTGTAGCGTTTAGGGTCACATTTATATTCCCACGGGTGTTGGAAGATATTATTTTTATGTTGAATTTTTATATGAATTTATATAAAATTTATGACAATTGTATAGAACTGTGGCTTTCTTACTTGTAATCGAGAGGGGTGGAAATATTGGATGGAAATAGTTGAATTTTGTAAAGGGTACGCAAAGAAAGTGTCATGTACTTAAAAACCAGACCACTATATACCTTTATATATTTTGATGCACTGAATCCGAAACTTTTTCTAACCTGAAAAAATAGTTAAAAATGCAGCAAAAATCTGTTTTTTATATTTTTATCTGACCTGCTCATAAAAGTTATTAAAAGCAACTAATTTTTATGTAGTTTTTTGCGTCGATTCCAAATTTCAGATGAAAATAACTCTACCAGGTCAGGGTTTTTTTGTTCTCAAGAAATGGCCCAAAAATAAGTTATTGCAAATCGTGAGTAGTACAGTAACTAGAGGTTTAAAAAAATATGATTACTTGCATTTGAAGTTGAAACACGCTAGTTGTTTCGCTTAGGTCATTTATAAATAAACAGGTCGATATTTCTTCTTGAAATTTAGACTGGTTGTTCTCCAATGCTTCTATTTTTGTCTCTGCTAGTTGAAAACAATCCAAAACTACAATTTTTAAAATTACATCGAATAAAGCGGCCTTGAGAACATAACGCACATTTTTAAACTTTTTACAACTTTTTAAATTATTGTCGCGAAAAGGGAAAACCAACCTAAACTGAACAACTATCCTAATGTATAATATGTATACAACTTTATAAAACTTTTAATACTACTGATACAACAACAAAAAAAAAGGGGCCAATCGTAACTATCTGACAGCTAACACCAGGTCTGCAAAATCATAATATAGCATGTAGACGTATTTGACGACTTCCGTGTCTCGAACATAATCGCTGTAGATCCGACCTTCTGGCCTCTGTACGCTCATCTTATTCTTTAATGGGCTCATTTAGCATTTTTTCTTTTATTTATATTTCGAAAGTACACCTAGTAGTTAGTAAAAGTGCAAAATATTAGTTGTTTTTTTTTCAACTCCTCCCTCAAAATAAATAATGAAAATATAGTTTCATACGGCACGTACTACGGATTTGTCAATTTCGTTCATATCTTTTAAGAGATAGACCAGGAAAAGAAAAAAAACGTAAGAGAATGCAATTGCGTAAATCTTTAGAATGTTAGAGTGCGTGCAAATATAAATTAACTTTTGAATGCACATAAATGTTAAAAATAAATGCGGATATCACTTGCACTTATAATTTGCAATACCTGCGCCATTTCTTGAGAAAAAACCGCTGCCTAAGGAATCACTACTTCCACATCCAGATTTCATGTCCAAGTCTTTTGCGACGAAAAAAACTTTCATATTATATTTGCACTCCACTACGTGTTGATAATTGTTCATAGAACTTAAATAATTTGATATTTTGAAATCGTCTACCTCAAAAATCTACCCACATGAGTAATGGGGGTGGTAGATGTAAATAAAAATTTTGACGCTTTGGCTCTTATACCCACACTAAATCACAACTTTTTTTACCCCCTTTATGAGGTAAGGGGGTGACAGTGGAGGTGATAATAGAGGTGGCGGATGTTAATTTTTTTTTTTAAACCTTGGCTTCTCGTACATATACTAAGTCCTAATTTTATGAACTTTTGCTTGCTTGCTTTACCCGTTTACCCCCCAACTCTTCAATTGGGTAAGATCAAAATACGACATAGGTCCAGATCTCGTTATAATACATACATGTACCAAATTTCAAGTCAATGTCTTAAAGCGTTCCGTGCGCACAAAAAAGTTACAGATAGACCAACAGATAGAATTTTTTTTCGATCAAACTTGAAATCTCGACGTTTTATGACATTCTAAGCCTATTTGAACATTTTTTTGACGTTACTATACTTCCATTTCACGATGTGGAATTGTGGAAGTAAATGCCGTTACCTGATAGAGTTCTATCTGGAATTTGAAATAAACCTATGAAAATACAACAAAGCGGATTTTTCATAGATTTTTAGCAATACCTTCAGGTTAGAAAAAACCGTGATATAAAGAAGCAATTCTAACATCACATTTGAATTCAGCGCATCAAAATACATAAGAGTCCTTGCAGCAGTTTCTCGACAATCACCCGACTGAATTTTTTTTTTTTTTAATTTCCAATTAGTTGGCTTTGAGCTACGCCCATCCAGCCACGAAGATTGATTATTGTATCCTATCTAACACAAGACCAAAAAACGAATAACAAAGGATAATAGACAAGGACACACACTTCACGCCAAGGTGTCGTTCATGGTGACGCTTTTTTCTAAACAAAACAAGGTAGGCAACGGTAAATGGGTTAACCCACAAAGGATGTCCATATAAGGAGACAACATAAGCTAAATTACCTGATCAAATTTTACGTTCAGTATGTTTTAGAAAATTATAAAACATTATTCTTAAACGATCATTCCTGACTATAAGGAAGCAAAGTGATGTGCTACATTGTGGTAACGGAATATTGTTTTTGATTAGTTCTTGCATTAATAAGATGTCCATGAAGTTCGCGTCGTGGGGATATTCGACGGAAAAAAAAAAGAATTTAAATTTGTATAAAATGCAATCCGTGGCTCACCAAAAAGCATAATTTGTTGGTCCGGCACCCCTTCGAGGCTCGGACGACGCCTCCAGGGGGTGAAATATAAAAATCCATTTGTTTAAACAAACGGGCATTTAGACGGATTACTTTTTAAACGGAATCGATTTTATTCCATTCTCTTAGACCCCACTTTTTTCTCCCTGACTCGTCCCTCGGAAGATACCCCCAGTGCCGATTTAATGAGGTGAAAACCGAGAAAATCGATGTATTTCCTTATATTCCAACAGACGGGCGCTTAGACGGGTTAATTTTCAAATGGAATCGATTCGATTCCATTCTCTTAACCCCCGCCATTATTTTCACCCTGACTCGTCCCTCGGAAGACACCCCCCAGTGCCGATTTAAGGGGGTGAAAACGAGAAAATCGCTGTATTACCTTATATTCGAACAAACGGGCGCTTAGACGGGTTACTTTTCGAATGGAATCGATTCCATTCCATTCTCTTAACCTCCCGCCAATATTTTCACCCTGACTCGTCCCTCGGAAGACACACCCAAGCCGATTTAAGAGGGTTAAAACCGAGAAAATCGCTGTATTCCCTTATATTCGAACAAACATGCGCTTAGACGGGTTACTTTTCGAATGGAATCGATTCCATTCCATTCTCTTAACCCCCGCCACTATTTTCACCCTGACTCGCCCCTCGGAAGACACCCCCATTGCTGATTTAAGGGGGTGAAAACCAAGAAAATGTTCTATGTCAACAAACGGGCACTTAGACGGGTTACTTTTCGAATGGAATCGATTCTATTCCATTCTCTTAACCCCTGCTCCTATTCCCACCCTGACTCGCCCTCGGAAGACACTCTCACTACCGATTTAAGGGGGTTAAAACTGAGAAAATCGCTGTATTCTCTTATATTCGAATAAACGGGCGCTTAGACGGGTTACTTTCCGAATAGAATCGATTCCATTCGAAAAGTAACCCGTCTAAGCGCCCGTTTGTTGACATAGAACATTTTCTTGGTTTTCAGCCCCTTAAATCAGCAATGGGGGGTGTCTTCCGAGGGACGAGTCAAGGTGAAAGTAGTGGCGGGTCTTAAGAGAATGGAATGGAATAGATTCTATTCGAAAAGTAACCCGTCTAAGCGCCCGTTTGTTCGAATAGATAGGAAAACAGCGATTTTTTCCGTTTTCACCCCCTTAAATCGGCATTGGGGGTGTCTTCCGAGGGTCGAGTCGGGGTGAAAATAATGGCGGGGGGTTAAGAGAATGGAATGGAATCGATTCCATTTGAAAAGTAACCCGCCTAAGCGCCCGTTTGTTCGAATTTATCGATTTTCACCCCCTTAAATCGGCATTGGGGGTGTCTTCCAAGGGACGAGTCAGGGTGAAAATAGGAGCAGGGGTTAAAATAATGGAATAGAATCGATTCCATTTGAAAAGTAACCCGTCTAAGCGCCCGTTTGTTCGAATATAAGGGAATACAGCGATTTTCTCGGTTTTAACCCCCCTTAAATCGGCATTGGGTGTGTCTTCCGAGGGACGAGTCAGGGTAAAAATAATGGCGGGGAGTTAAGAGAATGGAATCGAATCGATTCCATTCGAAAAGTAACCCGTCTAAGCGCCCGTTTGTTCGAATATAAGGGAATACAGCGATTTTCTCAGTTTTCACCCCCTTAAATCGGCACTGGGGGTGTCTCCCGAGGGACGAGTCAGGGTGAAAATAATGGCGGGGGGTTAAGAGAATGGAATGGAATCGATTCCATTCGAAAAGTAACCCGTCTTAAGTGCCCGTTTTTTTCGAATATAACGGAATACAGCGATTTTCTCGGTTTTCACCTTTTTAAATTGGCACTGGGGGTGTCTTCCGAGGAACGAGTCAGGGTGAAAGAAGTGGAGGGGGCCTAAGAGAATGGGATAAAATCGATTCCATTTAAAAAGTAACCCGTCTAAACGCCCGTTTGTTTAAACAAATGGATTTTTATATTTCTCCCCAAGGGGGTGTCGTCCGAGCCTCCAAGGGGTGCCGGGCCAACAAATTATGCTTTTTCGTGAGCCAAGGATTGCATTTCATACAAATTTAAATTCTTTTTTTTTTCGTCGAATATCCCCACGACGCGAACTTCATGAACATTTAATAAGGTGGTTGCACGTGAATTATGATGGCACTGAAAGTTCCAGTGATTGATGTCATCCAAGTCTCCATTGCAATCACAAGAGGGTGTTCCCGATAATTTCATTTTAAATAAATGAGAGTTGACAGCTCCATGCCCAAATATATATGTGACATATTTGATGTTCATATTTCTATTTGGATGAATTCTGTTAGCCAAAGGGGCACTAGGTAATTTGTCGTTAATTTTACAATATATATAGTTGTTGTTATTACAAACTTTATTCAGCTCCTTTTCACATAGTTGTTTCATATTTGTTTGACTGGTATTATGTCAGAGTCAGGGTAAATTATCGATAGGATTTCCGTCAATACTTGAGGACTTGGCTAATTTGTCTGCTATAATATTCCCTCTTATATCAGAGTGTCCTTTAGCCCAAATAAATATAATATTTTTATTGAGATCTTTTAACCTGGCTTGCTTTTCCATAATTTCTACAATAATTGAATTTGAATATATGTGATTTGGAGGATTAGAAATAGCGGTCAAAACTGAGATCGAGTCTGTCATAATTAAAAAGTGTACGAAATTATTGTAGTTACACATAGCCCAATCTAAGGATCTGCTTATTCAGATAGATTCAGCAGTATATATAGAGCACATATTATTTAATCTATACTTAAACGAGTCTTGAGTGTTTTGAATGTAGAAAAAATGTTATAGTCAATATCAAGTTCAATTTAAAAATTTCGAATAGGAATAAGAATATAATTATAGCTGGAATTTTTATCAGCCCTAAAGTAATTCCCGAAGATTTACATAATAACACGATAAATCTCAAAATCTATCTGGACTGTAGGGTCATATGCTCTTCCGAGCCTGCTCGTGGAATGCTAATCTTATTAAAATTTACGGCCGACTTGTTCCAATTTGACTAATTGGGCTATTTAGACACGTGCGCTGGTCACGCTCTTCTCAATAGCTTCTCTGCAAAATTTCAATCCACGTACAGAGAAACTGCGATAAATTATTGTGATTTGTAAGATTTTCTAATGAAAAGTTACTGAATGAATTATTTTCAATGAACAAATGAAAAAATACATCTTAAACAAATATTTTACCCTGAAGCTCTAAAGTGAAATCTTAAATACTGGTATATGTAAATATACAAACGATAATATTATTGCACCAAAATAGTGACAGTTTCTTATTCCTTACTTCTAACATCCCACCACATGGTTTTTCTTAAAAAAGTGTTTTTATTTTGTCTTGAAATTAAAAATTACTGTATATAATACCACGAGTAGTCACAAATGTTATTGAGTTTGATTTTGAAAACCACGATGGCGTCAGCACGAACATTTTTAACAGTAAAATAGTAATTATAATTTCATTATTACTTCAGACCTACTTTTCGTTCTCATTGTCATGTTATTTTTAAAATTCTCGCTCTCGTGTAGATAAAAATGGCTGACACCCTGTGTATACAAGACCAAACGTAAACGCAGAAGGTTCATAATCAATCTAATTATTTTGAGTCGTCTATATTTTGACTATTATAGGTGTACAGACGTATTAGTCAATCATCCTAAGTTAGCAAAGTAGCTGTGCAGAAAGAGAAGAAATATCGTCACTGTTGGACACAGACAAACAAGCTTCTTAAGCTAGCTAGCTAGCTTAAGGAGCTTAATAATCTTGTTTGTCTCAGTGACGATATTTTTTCTCTCTCTGCGTGACTACTTGCCAACTTAGGATGGTTGACTAGTATATGACTAGACTGCATAAAGTGGACAAGAAAGTTGAAAAGGAGACTCGCTGTATCCATTTTACACACAAAAATGTATATAGTTATGTGATGCTCTACGGTTGTGCTAAAGCAATAGCCTCTACCGCGATACAACTAAAATTCTGTGAGCGTGAACTTTCTATTACATCCCTGATACACAGAAAAATGAGTCTTACGATCTACTAGATTAGAAAATTGTATTGACAATATTTTTGTAAATTTTGTAGGTGTAACTAATTATTCTACAAATGTTTTTGAACCAAAGTTATCAGATCATAAAGCTTTAGAGATCAGCATAGATATTGGTGAAACACATGTTCAGAATACTGCGAGCTACTGCAGACCAATAACGCAAAAGGGGTTAAATATTATGTATCACCAATTAGAAAATCAAAATTGGGATTTTATTGATGTGGAAGTCAACTGTGATGATAAATGTAGCAAATTTATAAAAATCTTAGTGAACTGTATGGATCAGTCCTTCCCCATAGTGAAAAAAGTAAAGCACCCTGATAAGAAAATATCGTGATTTAATGATAAATTAAGAGATATGAGAGAAATTACATCTACTGATTGACTTGTACAAAATATACCATGCTCCAAACTTACAATTACAAATTAAAGCTTATCGTAAAAAATATTGCGATGCAATAAATAAATCAAAATAGGAAGCAAATAACAATTGTATTAAACCCTGGGAAAACTATAAAGTCGATGTGGGATATTGCGGATGACAATATTGACAATAGACAGATAAATAAAAAACACTCAATACATGATGAAGTTAATTTAAATGCAGATGACTTTAACAAGTTTTCGACGAGATCTACCTGTTCCTACCACATTACCCATAGAATACTTGAGAAATTCTAATATCATGGTAAATAATTTGACATTTAATTTTAGACCAGTAAGCGTTGAGGATGTAAGTGAAGCTAAGGAGAATGTCAAGCCAAAAAATAGTAAAGACTGTTATGATCTAAACATTAAATTAATCAAATTTTTTTAAAATATCCTAATTGTTCCCTTAGTTAAAGATGGAATATATCCAAGTCGCTTTAAAGTATCCAAAGTAAACCCGATTTCTTTAATACCAGTAGGTTGGAAATATTTAGAATATCTTTTAAAAAATTAAATGACTGATTTCTTCATTCAAAATATCAATCCCATCAATTTGGTTGTCATCAAGGCAAATCGACCACCTATGCTTTAAATAACTTGGTAGAAAACATAGTCGAGGGTTTGAATCAGGGAATTTTGTTGGGGCAGCATTTTGTGACTTGAGTAAGGCCTTCGACTGTGTTTCTCATAAGACGTTAATTGTAAGCTACTATATTATGTTTTCTCACACGATAGTATTTGTCTAATAAATAGTTACCTTACTGACCGATTTCAAAAAACTTTTTATAATAACGAGTATTCTAAACTTGATAAGATCGATCACGGTGTACCACAGGGTTCACTACTCGGTCCAATTCTGTTCATTAATTTATATCAATAATCTACCAACAGCTGGGCTGGGTAGTAACTTCGTGTTTTTCGCTGATGACACAACTATAATAGATGTCGAGAAATCACTCGAAACTTTTGGGCAGAATATGGAAACCTCTCAAACCCGAGCCTCTCACTGGTTTGCAGCAAATTCATTAAAATTAAATGAAGATAAAACCGAAAAAATAATATTTACCTCAAGACAACAGGAAATTAATAACCCAAATAAAGTAAAGTTCCTAGGAATTAAGTTAGATCCAACCTTAAAATGGAATGAACGTGTTGATTACACATGCAGTAAATTAGCTAAAAACTTTTACCTTCTAAAAAACTTAACTCAGACAACTTCAAATGAAATATTATGACCTATCACACCCTTTTTAAACGGAATACTCATATGAGGTCACTCCACTCACTGTGCAAGAGTTTTTAACATGCAAAGAAAAGCAGTCAGAATCTTACTGAACGTAAATTATAGAGACGATGTAAAAGCTCATTTTATTAACCTTGGTTTCTTAACTGTTCCGAGTTTATATATTTTTAATTGTCTACTTTATATAAAAAAACATTGATAAATATGTAAATATTTTTAATATCCACACTCACAATACACGCAATAATACTAATTTATTTATTGAATATCTTAGATTAAAGAAATCAAGACATGCCACAGATTACTACAGACCTCTTTTCTATAATAAATTACCTATTCAAATTAGAGCAGTACCTTTAAATCAATTTAAAATAAAAATAAAAAATGTCTTATTTCCAAAGCATTCTACAGTTTAGATGAATTTTAAAATTATGATCTCTAAACTTTATCATCCTATTCATTGTTTGTGTGCTACGTATAATGTTTGTTCATATATTTAGTATATAGTACCTTTATCTTTTAAATCTGTACTCTTTTAAATGACTTATGTAATGATTTTTTTTAATCAAAGCATCAATAAATTCTATTCTATTCTATTCTATTCTATTCTATTCTATTCTATTCTATTCTATTCTATTCTATTCTTCTCTTCGCGGAAGTCCGCGTCTGCCTTCCATCTGCGGTGTATCCTTATGTACCTATGGTTTTGACGAATTTCTGTTTAACCAGTTCTATCAATTAATCAATCAATTGAACTTTATTTTAAATTAAAGAATACAGAACAGTTTCTTCCTCAAGCACACGCTCCGGTGTCAACCAGATATCCATGTTACGAGGTGCCACACCGTGGCAATTGAAAGGCCAATTTAGATTAAAAACAGTTAAAAAAGTAAGCTCCGAGCTCCTTCCCCAGTTACACTATGCCGCATAATTTTCTTTTAAAAATTAAAAAAAAAAAAATTGCACCTCATTCAAAAAAGGTTAGATCATCAGTGGTCAATATTTACTTATTTTATTCGAATTGACAAAAAAAAAACAATCCAAGCCCTCGCAAGTCTAGCAAAAGGGGTGGTTTTTCCGGTTAGAGGTAGTGGGGTGAAGGGTAGGTCGGAAAATATTGTCACCATGACTATATTTTCGGACTTTAAATGCCACTGGCGGCCGATCTATTGAATTTTGAGCATTTTGCCCATGACAACTTTTGTTCAGTATAACCAGGAGAGGTTATTCCCAAAATTTCAAAAATTCTGACTGAACGGCCTTTTCCTATACTTTTGTGTGAGGTCCTTTAATTGATTGATTTACCAGCGTGCGGTAGGCATTACTGCCACTCCCAAGTTATACAGCTGGGCCTGCTACGTCCACGCTGGGTTGGACTAAGGTCATGCTTGTTGCCAGCAGCGAGAGCCACATGGCGCATGGTAAAGGAATGTGGGATGGGAGGTGTAGGTATTTGTGAGATGCGTTACCGCATTATGTCGTGAGGGAGCGTTTAAGCCCCCTTTTTTTGGATTTTTGGTTCTGGGCTTCTGCCTATTCTGGGTCTTCTTGTGAGATATGTTGCCGCGTTGTGTCGCTGCTATCTGTGCTCCTATTTTTGTACTTCTGTTTCTACAGGTCTTCTTCTTCTTCTTCTTCTGAGGCTTCTGATTCCTCCGTTTCTGATTCTGGTAGAGTATATATCGCTCCGATTTCTTTATGAAATTCATTCTTTCCTCGCTTTTCTTTCCCAGTATGTTTGGTCCTTTCCCAGTTTGTTCATGATCCTCTCGATTGTTGTTTTCCGCGTGTAACATGGTCTCCCCTTTTTAAGTTTGCTGCTGTTCAGTGTTAGTGCTTTCTTCAGTAGGTGTGTTGGTTCCCTTCTTTGGACGTGTCCCCAGTACTTCATTGCGTACATTTCTATCCTTTTTGTGATTCCCACGTGTAACCTGGTCTCCCTGTTTTTAGTGTAGAATTTAATGTAGAACTTTTGACTTATCAACGAGCGTAATTTTGACCTGAAAACCTCATTTGATAATTTACTTAAGAAAAATATGTAATCAGATTCACAACACTATATTGTAACACCCACAACGTCAAAAAATATGCAATACCACAAAACACACTCCTATTAAACTAGACACCAACAAAAGTCAGGATCAGCAACACTTCTCTGTGATACCTCTCCTCCCCTCCATTCCCCTCTCCTTTTGATCCGCTCTAGCGCACCAAACCAAAAACATTGCACCTAGCTCTGGATCATATACAAAACCAATAACCACTCACAAAATCGTCAATCGCACGTCCCGAGGTATGCATCAACACTCATTCCTCACCTAACTCAAAACTGTATCCTTCGCACTCTGTATCCAGACCAAGTGATGGCACACAAAAAGGAATGTGTTTTCTATGTTTTCTCCTTCCAACGATGGCCCAGCGCTCCACACAGACAATTCCCGTCGCCGTCGATCCCTCGCACCAGTAGCCAATGTGTCCTCGCTCCCGCGCTTCGTAGTAGATACATCATTCTTGTGCTTTCCGGAGAGCTACTACCTCCCGTTTACCCCCTGCTTGTCACTATTATGGTCCTAACCTTTTAAAACTTTTTAATAAACTTTCTCAGTCCCACCCTAACCGCACCAGAAGCATAAACAATTTGTATGTTTCCATAGCATGGATAAGGCTTTCCAAATTCCAATGGCACCGAAACCAAGCCAATGGCCTCCAATTCCATCCAAATTCCCATTATATTCTTAAATTGCTTCAATTCCACATGGTGCACTGTCACCCTGATGGGGCACGCCCCTGGCCAGACTCATATGTAAATTTGCTAGAAAGGATTGTTTATTGACTTATTTTTAAGTTACATTTGACAATGAGCGTAATTTCGACCTGAAAACCCTCACTTGATATTTTACCTAAGAGAATATTATGACCATATACGTTTGATTATTACGGGTTCAGTTTATATTAAATTCGCCTGAGTATTTTTAATAATTATGAAAAAAGATTATTTGAAGGGTAACAAAAAAAATTTATATGACCATACTTTACAGACAGATCAAATTCATTTGAATATTTCTATAATGGTTAAAAAAAAATAATTTACAGGTTTACAGAGGGATATCATGCCATGCTTTAATTTATTGCCATAAACTTGTCGACAATGTCGACTCTTCAAGAGTGATGGGCCTAAACAGTCCAATTGTATATAAATATACTTGTCTGGGAAGGTACTTAAAAATGAAAAAGGAGGTACTTATCCTGCTTTTGCCTGTCTTGGGTTGTTTGTTTAATTACGCTCTTTTCGTTTCTTAATACACAGCATTGGTCACAAAACTGTATTAGTTGTTTTCAAATATTAATTCTATTTCAACTTTGTTCTTTTGATATTAGGTATCAATTTGCGCGTAAATTCTTGGGCTATAATTTACCTAATTTTTATCAAATTTGACGGAGTTTCTCATGGCAATTTTGCGTTTATAGTGGGAGTGTTTCAGGCACCCAGCCGTCCGCTTCGAAGGCACAACCGACTATCTTTTGTGTGAGGTCCTTTAATGATACTAAATTATCACTGGCGATTTCGCCGAATTCTCCACTAAAAAAACTTATTTCCCATTTTTGCTCACCTTATACTAGACGTAACTTGAAATTAATATGGGACCACCAACGAGTCAAACCTTACAATTTGATAAACGTACGAGTCGAATTGAGAACCTGAGAATTTAAATTTTATGACTTTAAATAATAATTAGAAAAAAAGGACAGGAAAGGGTTAGGTTGGAAATTTTGTAAATATGGATAACTTACTTACTTAAGTTGCCGAAAAATGGGCACCTGATATGGTAATTTGTGTATCCTAAATGGTGCATTATGCTTTATGATAGCTGGCTGCCACCAAGTTTGAATTGATAAAACTTCTCAGACTTGATGTAGTCCGCTAGTGGTGCTCTATGTGTGCAGCGCTCATAGAGATCTCTGAGGACTTCGACTGGCGCTGCATCGCTGCATGTGTGATGGCTGGTTTCACTACAACGGTGTGAATTAATTTTTTGTCCGTTTGTTAAGTTTGCTGCTCTTAGCCAGATGGACTGTCTGTACAAGATCGTGAATGTATTTGGATAATGTCAGTCTTTTGTCAAAGTGAACTCCCCAAGTACTTCACGCACTCCTTAGTTGGAATTTAATTATCCCTGATCGAAGTAAGTGTAATAATTTTATTTATAGTGAACCTGTGCGAGAAGAAGACCATTCTCCACATTCACTCGAATTTTTCACTTGCTATAATACGCCATGTTACGAACCAGAGTTTTCTGGTATCGCTTTTTCTTTACTTGTTCTTTTTTTTTGGGTTTGCATTATATGACATATGTTATTGTTGGTCAATATATCCCAATCAAAAACAGAAGAGAACCAGCAAAGATGCGATTTCTCTAAACGCCTTTGATTGAATTAACATTACAATAATCCGACAACAGTATATACTTAACAAACAAATCAAAAATATATGGGTTTATTTAGTTGTTATTTGAATAGCTGTAAAAAATTTGATTGCGTCAAATGTTTGGGGCTGAAAGATGATCTTGATTCATCCAAAAAAGTTTTAAATCTTACCTATAATTTCTCGACACGTTCCCAAAAGTTAAAAGCGTAATAACCTTCTATATCCCGTGTATGAAACAATTGCTTCGGATACGAATTACTTATATTAAACCTGAACTTCCTGAGATGATCAGCCCTCTATCTGGAAATCCCTATTTTACTTTTATCAAATTCCAATGTCGCTTCGCAAAGCGAAATTTATAGTTTTAACTGAATCCTCGTTTTGCTCGGTTATTCATTGTCGTTTGATAAGGAGTCTTCTCCCATCCCATTCTTTTATAAAATTCTTTTCTTCAGATGTCTATCGGTCTGAAAAGTATTTTCGATTCTTACACGTAGCCATGAGAATTAATTATTTAGTAGAAAGCAATGTTTTACCCTCTATTGATTAAAAACTTATTGGTTCCGATAGTGGAGTTTCATTACGTGGAGAATTGAATTCGTAACGGTATTTCTTTTGTAATTAAAGGTAATTTTTTATCGGATCTTGGAATGAGACATTACCTTTCCAGTAGCTTCCTTCCATTCGGGATTAAAGGATGGGTAACTTAAAAAACATTACAATTGCCTTCCTATTTTCAAAAATTCACCTCCACCTTATCATTTTTTTAATCCAAAAAGTTTACATTATTATAATAATTAGTGATATATTCGTTAAAATATTTTATCTACATCGTCTTATCCACATCATTCTCATAGATGTTTTATGACATATCTTATATCGCACATCAAAAAAAATCTATAAATTTGTATTAGGATGGCCCATCTCTGTAGGCGTGAACTTTTTTTTTAAATTTCTTCTTCTCACTCCCCGAAAATGTTATTAGGAATATTAGGAATAATTTATGTCAAAATTTCGTCTGAATCAGTGAACGGGAACCCGTACGCAAGCAGGGAAAAAGGCAGATAACTACTAAGTCCTTTACCTGTTTCCTGGGAATATTTTACTGGTTTAAATATTTTAACCATAAAATTTATTATAGTGCATATTTTGATGGCTGCAGCAGAAGCACTAAGACATGACACTATATCTTTGTCTAAAGACAACTTTCGGAGAATCTAACACCAGCAATACATTGGGATGGAAAATGTTTATCTTCTCTGACCGGAATGGAAAATATTAATAAAATTGCTGCCTTAGTTTCCATTGGAAATATTGAGCAACTACTTGGAGTACCCGCTTTGCTGAATTCAACAAGGAAAGGACAGATTGCAACAGTTTATGAGGTGCTTTGGTAAGGTAAGGTAGTAGGCCTTGTGTTGTAACACCACTGCATCCAATATTGGTTATTGGTTAATGGGGCAGCCATAATATTTCAACACATGTTAGAAAGAGATATTCTTTTGGCCTGAAATAGACCAAAATAAAGTAAAAACTGGATTGCAGGTAGAAAAAATTAATCACATTTTACAGCCAGTTAAAGCGGAAATTTAGAATTTCGTAGATGCATCTTTAAAACTGCACCCCGTGATGATTATAAAGAATTTTTAATATGCTTTCTAAACTTTTTATTGAAGAACAACCCACTAACATGGCGTTTTATCGTACAGGCGCCTTTCATCATGCACATTGGATGTCCAAGGCAATTTACTGTCTAAAATTATTCTCTTTTCAAGATCAATTTAAACTACTCACCAAAAAGAAACAGTTATTGAAGATATATATGCCTTTTTATTGTACAGCTTTTTATAAAGGCTTAGTTTAAAGCGGCATATGCTTACCATTTCATGATTTACAGTTTTGTATCATTCATTATAAGAATATTTTAAGTCGCAAGTAATAAAATAGTGAACTATTTGTGGTACCTAAATCCAAATGGTTGGTTTACCTTTCTTTGATGATGATATTTAGGTTATCATCGAGAGAGTTGAATAAAAATAATATCACATGAAGAAGGTATTAAACGGCATGATTCATGACAGTAACGACATTAAAAACAAGGAAGTTCATGATTTCATATGTGAGAACAGCTAACAGTTTTTTGAAAAATTTAATTTGCCCACAGAATTCTTAGAAAATGAAACTTGACGTGAAAATGAGTCTGTTTTAATATTATAACTTAAAGTTGTAGATGATGCAGCTGAAAGAGGTATCATACAAGCTTATTGGTGACTACAATAATGTTTTAACAAAAAAATGAACACCAAAAATAAATTTTACTGCAAGTTGTAAAGGACTGTAAATAACGTTTCCCAAATGTCAAAAAAGGAACGCTGTCACAGGATCACGGTATATTAATACACCCTGCACAGGATTTAGAATAATGTAAAAATAGTATATTAAGGGCCAGTTGTATAAAGCGTGGTAATACTTTAATCAAAGTTGAACCACTGTTTACAGCCAAAAGTCTGTTGTATAAAAGAAAATCAAAGATTTAAACCGGGTTCGGTAGTAAAATAATTGATCCCTGGAATTCGATGGTTTAAACCACGGTCAAACGCCGTTCAGTAATCTAACCTCACAATTGATTGTTTGATATTGCGTTGTCAAAATAATTAAAAAAAATAGAACTTATAACTGATGATGAAGACTTTTTAGAATTAGTTGAATTAGTGGAAGCTGAACTGCATAGAAATCCAGTATTTAATTGCTTATAAAAATTACAACTTTAACAGTTTAACTCAACTTACCTTTGTTAAATCAAGTTATCTCTCAATTTTTATTTTTATACTGGTCAGTTAACCAATCGCTGATTTTGGTTTATACAACGCTTTTGCTTTGATCAACAGTCAGATCTTGAACTACAGATTAACTGAACGAAGTGCTCTTTTATACAACTGGCCCTTAGTATCCCCTACCGGGTACGTTTACCGGTCGACGGCAATATTTAATTTTGCCGGACTGTACAACTCTTAACGTTCGCGATGCTTATACTGTTTTTTGCACGATCTTATTAAATTACACTTCAATTCAAATACATAATTTTTCGTCATACCTCCCTCGTAAGTATACTCTAATTCCATTGTTTTGTCGATAATAAATGGCGCTTTATGTACCAAATACTTATTCCCATTGGCAACGGGTCGCTATTTTTCATAACGTCCCTAGGGAAATAAAGTAAATTTGGGAGAATTTTCTCTTTCGTATAACAAATTAAATTAAATGTTTTAACTTTTTTGGAAGTAAATCCAGACAAGCCTTACTTGCTATTTCTTCTATATTATCCGAGATTATTTTCAAAAATGTTTAGAGCTATTCAGGCGCGCAGCCAGGGGGGGCACCCCCCAAGCCGTCTTCCATGAATCAAAAAATAAAGAAGCATAATCTCTATCAGTATAAAGCAGAATTCAAATTATCCCTTGAAATAAATATCTTGTAATTAATGCCAATATTATCTAGTAGAGGAATCTATATGTCGTAGTCATTTGATGAAATCCGTCATTTCATGAAAAGCCTAGACAGTACATGAACTGCCGGCATATCATGTAAATTCTTGAGGTTACACAATCTGCCTAGGCATTTCGTGAAACGCCGTGGTTGTCTCGGCACATGATGTTTAAAGTCATTCTACACGATCACGGTGTGAAATTTTCATTTCTTTCAAAAATAATTTTAAAGTTTTTAATTTCATTTTTCAACCTATTTTTGAATTATTTAATTTTTTAGTGTTAAATAGGAATAAAACTAGACATATCACATATTGTCGTATTCGAAATAAAATTGTCTATCTACTGTTGTGGATGGCCCATACACGTTCCATTAAAAAAAATTGACTTTCTTCTCAAAAACCAACACTTTAAATTTATTGGCCCACAATACACTTAATATTAACTTACTACTAAGAATTATCATTTGTGTGGATGAAAGAGTGGGGATAGATAAATTTTACCCCAGTCACAGCCTTCTGGGTTGAAAAATTAAATTAAAAATTTTAAAATTATTTTTGAAAAAAATGAAAATTTCGCAACGCGATCAGATAGAATTTGGTCCGTAGATTCCAAAAATACCAAAATATACAGGGTGTTCCATTTAAAAAATCAAATTTGATGTTATTTCTGTCGAAACCGGAAGTCGGTCATTTTGACTACACCTGTCACTAAATTAGAAAATAGGTCTTATACGCATCTTTCAAATTTCAAAACAGTTGGTTCATAGACAAAGGAGATATAAGCCTGGGCCGGTTCTCGTGGCCACCTAGTATATGGTATACAATCACCGTAGAATATAATCGGATCTTATCTAACATATTATCTGACTATAGTCACATATTAACTGACTATATAGCTGCTTATTATCTGACTATAGTCGATTATTATTTAACTATAGTTAGTTATTATCTGACTATAGTCAATTAAAAAAAAAATCTATGTGGCCCTACAACGCCTTCGCAGATAATAGACCGACATTAAATAAGAAATTTAAAAAATTCGAAGATTGGGATTTTTTCAATATAGTAACTACCATTCATAACTTCCTCAGAACTTTTAATTCATACATGTTACACCTTCACAAATAACATTCTGAAGAAATCATCATGGTAGACAAGTTACGTAAGTTTTATAAAAATTATATACTACTATTTGAAGAAAATAATACAAAAAATATAACATCTGTAGTGCATATTGAAAAAGTACATACTTAAATAATATAAAAAAACAGCAATGGTTTTTAATTCAATTTCGTTTTCGATTTATTTATACATGTAGGAAGCTTCTTATAGAATTAATAAATATATTTCTCTTTTTAATAACTCTCTCACTTAGACCCGAACCATTAAAAGTTTTATATAATATTTTCGGCTTTTCCTTGGAATTCCGTTTTGATATATGATCCGAAATATGTGCTGACAGTTGAATAGAAACTTTTTGATTCATGAGACGTGGTAATTTCCAATTTAAGAAACATTTCTGTTTACTCTAAAGGAATAACAAATTGCTGATATCCGTTGAAAAATAATAAATAAAAAAAAAGTATAGAAATAAAATAAATTTTGCCAGTAACATTTGTGTCAAAAAAACTCTCATTTTAGCATAACGAATCTATATATTTATTTACTATAACCGTACTTTCGAATATACATAACAAAGTTGAATCTAATGTTCTGGCAATTCTGTTAAAAAATTGCTGCATATTTCTACAGTGTACTCTAAAGCGTTGATATAATCTCTAAAAATTATCCAGTCTCTTATCCTCGATTCGGAAAGGTTGTTTTTTGAACGATATTGCTCTGGAACTATATTCCTAGAAATATCCACTGGTACATCTAGATTGATCTCCCGAATAGCCATATAAATCTCACAGAGTACCAGTTTGAGGTAATTTATGGTGTCTTTGAATTTATTATACTCTTCGTCCTCAAAAACTAGCTCCATGCCAGCCGCAATTTTTTGAAAGCTAGTGTAAATTCGTGGTAAGCGCACTACCAATGTTGCTTGTTTTAGTTTTTCTGGGGATACCTTATTTCCTAGCGTTTTTGGAATATCATCTTTTGTAGGCAGCCAGCTCAGAATTTTGTCTCTAAATAATTCCTCAATTTGGCCATAGTCCATCTGAAGTATAGTATTTGCGAATTCTATTTTTATTTCATTAGCTTTATTCAAGGCGATCTTAGTTTGGTTAATAATGAGGCTTGCTAGTTCTCGTAAGTTTACCTCTTTCGGGTCAAACACAGTTTCGCGAATCTTTTCTTCTTGAATGTCGCAGGGATTGATCCAAAACGGTTTGTCCATTTCATTTTCAATTTTGTACACGTTCGATTTTGAAGTTTTCTTAATTTTTAATGTAATTCTGACAGTGACGTGATAACGCAGTTCCATCAGACATTTACGGTGAAAAATGATTTACCCAATTTTGTAAGTTTTTTGTAGTCTGTCTATATTTGCTGATATTTGTCGTAAGTACAATAATATAATGACCGTTTTCTTTTCACGATTATTGAGCCCCGGGGTTTGAAAACCTGAACAGCTCTTGAAAAGAACAGTCAAAAACAGATACTAATCAACCGGTGCGTAAACTTAACCTATTTCTTTGTGTTATTGTCAGAGACTTAGAGAGTAGTCTCAGTCTTTGTTATTGTTTTGTACATAAACAGAAAATTGCAAACTGCTTACTCCCGTTATTTTGTTACACTGATTACTATAAGCAAGATTAATTAATGAGTAAGGATGAATCTAGAATGCGATTTAGTATTAAAGGTAATTAGGCATTTAAAATTACATTAAATTTTGTACAGATTTGGTATAGTGTGCTTTACTTAGCAGAGTTTATTGCAAGAGTCTAACGAAATCTCAGTACTAGCTCTGAGATATAGTCTTCCTTACTAACAGTTAATTGATATTTAATTTAATATCACTATCTGGATCTGTTATACCCATCATTGTATTATTCTCCATTATTGCAATGAATACTTTGATCATCAGAATTATTAAGAATTAACAATAATATACATAACCACAAAATATTTCAGCTGCTTCAAGCCGTATTACAAATGCTGGTTCTTGAGGGGAAAGGGGCAGGTAGCATTTGCGGTCTTGAAGCATCGAGCTCTCAATGAATCGAACATGTATTATTACAACCTAGGGCGACTCTGGACTGAAAAGAAAGCGGTCATTATGGCATTTTGTTAGAAATTTGCCATCGAAGTGGCGAAAAATGCAAATTGGCCAAAAACCGACCGATAGAAATGTCTGCCACTACAGTACAGTACTGCACAAAACAAACATTTTGCGCCAAATTTGGTTCGGTAACTAAAAATTTTTTTTCAATTTCCGGATACTGCGCGCTGACCGGAAGTTTCGTCTGCCAGCGTATTTGAGGTAAGTATGTGAAGTACATATACTAACTACCTATGCGGACAGATATCGATAGTCATTCGATAAAAAGAAAATGTTCCCTCACCCCCACCATACCAAAAATTTCCAGAGAGAAAAAACTTTTGTACTTATATGGTCTCTTCGATTACCGACTGACAGACGGTAACCTTTCATCGTCGAATTTGTACGCTATTTCCTAGACTAATGTGCGACGTTAGGATATTAATCTTCTAGTTAGGGATATGAATATATGTCGCCAATAGTTGGACACCGGAAATTGGACAGACCCAATTACATCATTTGACAGCTTGTTCTGATTAATCTAATAGCACGGGTTTACAAAAAAAAGGTCTTGTCCTAAGGTTCTGATCTAACTTTTGTGAAGTATTTAGACGCACTGAAGCCAATTTTGGACACAAACATTTTTTTATCGTGTCGGTTTCCCTCTAGTACTGTCGTGAGCAAAAAAAATAGGACAACTATTTTTTTCTAATGTTAATCTGTCTCTATTTGAATATGTAATGAGTAGCCGAAATAAAACAGTTAGCACTTTTATTTTATTTTTTATTGTAATGCTGTAGTTACTCTTATAGCAAATGATGGATAGTCAATGAGACAAGTTGCACTGCGTTATAACAAAAATTTGGTGTTTAACATTTTAAAAAAGTGGAGAATAAACGGCACAATAAGTATCCTGGATCAGGGGACAAAGGATATCCAACTTAATAAGAAAATAACTACTAATATTTCGTTATTGCACCATTTCTATTTATAACTTCTGTAATACTTCAGGCGTTTTAGACTTTTGCTGCCAAATTTGTGCCCTACGAAAATTCTTTTATTGTGTTTATTTGGGCATCTTGAATAGCACTTGGTAGTTACGCCACAATATACCTGGACCTCTATTCTGTAATTATGGGGAAAGTGAGCATCCATCATGCGAAGCGAGAGCTCCCATCACAGGCATCTCACCCGACCGTCCTAGACTGCATTCCGTAAGTGCAGTGAATAGGTGGTGAACGTGAAGTGATTTATCGAGAATAGCCGAATTTACAACCAATTAGGTTGGCGCAAAAGCATCAGCTGTTCAGTGGTGGGTTAATGATGCAAATGAAGAATGAAGAACTTGCCGTTCCCCTTCCAAATCCTCCTCGGCATCACGAAGATCTCGTAATACCTAGAATTTATTTATTGACGAAAAATTCCGTAATTGATAATATATATATTTAAAAAAATATGACTATAATAAACTAAAAGAGTAATTGTAATATTTGCTAAGAATTATATTATCATTACCTCGCTGGCGATGAGCAAATCCGCAATGTCCATTCTGATTCACAGATTTAACAACAATAATTTTTGGCCGACGCAAACTGTCATAAAAGTACGGTTAGGATCGCCGTTCTCCCGGGGAACTGACGGATTCCCTCACGATTTACCAGTAGAAGTAAGTTCACGCATTTTTCGCACGAGGTGATCACTCCCGTAGTTACAGAATAGACTTTTACTCATTTTCAAGTGAACTCCGCCCACTTCTCACGGGAACGTGCTTTCAAGCTTTTACAGAATAGAGGTCCTGGAGGAGTTCGTGAAAACCGCGTCGAAAGGTCGCGAAAACCGCGGATTCGCGATTAACTCAGTTTTTATGGCCCAATCGGGAACAACACCTATTATAAAAGTTGTACATCTGTAAACTATCGTGTCAGTTTCCCTCTACCACCCCATTTATCCCCTAAAAAGTGCATAAAAAAGTGTAATCTAACTTTTCTGTAGTATTTTGACGTGCTGAAGCCAATTATTTTGAACTCAAGGAAAATTTTCTATCATGTCAGTTTCCCTCCACCACCCCCTTCCATCCCCTAAGAAGAGAGAGAAGCTGACACGACTGAAAATTTTGTTGTGTCCAAAATCGACTTTAGTGCGTCAAAATACTTCAGAAAAGTTAGAGGAGAATTTTAAGACAAGACCTTTTCTTTTGTAGATGTGTGTA
This sequence comes from Rutpela maculata, assembly GCA_936432065.2. NCBI lineage: Eukaryota > Metazoa > Arthropoda > Insecta > Coleoptera > Cerambycidae > Rutpela > Rutpela maculata. The sequence goes on along the minus strand of OW386293.2, from coordinate 75,984,025 downwards.
ATTATTATTAGTGTTCCTTTCTCCGAAAATGCTGCTCGGAGTTGTTCAAGTGCTTCTAATTAAATATTCCTTTCACAATATCACTTAATGACTGAAGCTTCGATATTTTTGACAACAGACAAAATAAAAAAATAATATACACGACTGTCGTGAGGCCGGCCCTAACATACGCGGCCCCAGGTGGTGCAGTGCGTCAGCCACAACAATTAAAAACTCTCTGTTCTTGAACTAAATTCCTTCGCCGTGTTTCTCTCAACACGGCTACTTCACAGATTAAAACAAACCAGATGTTTCACTTATGACGTATCATGGTTTAGATAATAGTCCAAGATCCCTGAGCCGCCAGACCTACGTCATTTTAGCAAAGCTAATATTTTGACAACGAATAGTGTAATATCTAGTTAAGGACGTATGCGTATTTGCTAGCTTGAAAGCGGGGCGCTTTTGCTGAAAACAGGTACAAAAGGTACATAAAATTTTTTCTCATCTACGTTAAAGTATGATAGCTGATTTATTTGTCAAGTGACAGGCTAACGACATGGTGTAAGCGTCAACCTCCGAATATTAAGGTCCAAGGTTCGATCTCTGAGCGTTCTCAGCTTTTTTTTTTCAACAAATATTAACTTAAGGTGGCGATTACCAAGAAAGAGACAACCGATAGGGAAATATTTATTATTTTTGGCCATAACTTTTTTCTTATTACGTATATTTAAAAAAAAACTGAGAACGCTCAGGGATCGAACCTCGGACCTTAAGGCAAATACGCATACGTTCTTAACTAGATATTACACTATTCGTTGTCAAAATATTAGCTTTGCTAAAATGACGTAGGTCTGGCGGCTCTGGGATCTCACTCTATAATAAATCAACACCTGGACCTTTATTCTGTAAAAGCGTGAAAGCACATTCCCGTGAGAAGTGAGTTCACTTGAAAATGAATAAAAGTCTATTCTGTAACTACGGGAGTAGTGCGAAAAATGCGTGAACTTACTTCTACTGGTAAATCGTGAGGAAATCCATCAGCTCTCCGGGAGAACGGCGATCCTAACCGTACTTTTATGACAGTTTGCGTCGGCCAAAAATTATTGTTATTAAATCTGTGACTCAGAATAGACATTGCGGAGTTGCTCATCGCCAATGAGTTAACAATAATATAATTCTTAGCAAATATTACAATTTCTGTTTTATTTTATTATAGTCATATTTTTTTAAATATATGTTACAAATAACGAGGGTATATCCTTATGAAATTTTTGGTCAATAAATAAATTCTAGATATTACGAGATCTTCGTGATGCCGAGGAAGATTTGGAAGGGGAACGGCAAGTTGTACTTCATAAGATTAACCCTTTTGCACCATTAACCGACCGAGCAAAGAACTTGCCCGTGATATAATCCTTTCATGCAACCCCCCATACGACGTTCAGGAATCACCATCGAGCATAAGTAAATACTATCACTAAGTTTCTCCAAAAGTGGACCCAATAAAATAACAACGGAACACTGAACAGCTGATGCTTTTGCGCCAACCTAATTGGTTGTAAATTCGGCTATTCTCGCTCAATCACTTCATGTTCACCACCTATTCACTGCATTTACGGAATGCAATCTGGGACGATCGGGTGAGATGCGTGTGATGGGTGCTCTCGCTTCGCACGATGAATGCTCACTCTCCCCATAATTACGGATAGAGGTCCAGGCAGATACCAGTTTGTGGAGTGATCTGCGCATTATACCAATCAGTCATAACCAGCGAATATAGAATCACAGGAGGGAGCTTATGATACGTAACAATAATTAAAAGTCACCTAATAAATACTCAAAAAACCACTTAAATGTATACCAATAACAACTCTAACCTTCAATACAATACACCACATTCCAAAATAATTAATATCACCGGTGTAGCTGATGACGACTTCCGTCTCTGAGATTTCAGTACTAAACACTCCCTCCTGTGACATACTCGCTGGTCTTAACTTCCATGTCAACCACAAGGTTCTTCTGTTTATGTCTTCCGCGCAGAATCCTGGAAGGTATTCGTCACATGACAAAAAATGAAACTGGTTACATAGGGAATACTATTAAGTGAAACATCTGGTTTGTTTTTGTCTGTGGCTACTTGCTGGGGCCCTATTCTCGGTGAATGACCTTTTTTTACTTATACTGATCACCAGGAGTGGTATTTGCGAGTACTTCATTAAAATGGTATTCTTGACGAGCCTTCGCTTGTTGAAACGTATACGTTAAAAAATGTGCAAGTGGACCACTATTTTTATTGGCACCACTATTTTTATTAAATCACAGAAAGTTGAAGTTTTAAAAACTGTCAGGAGTAAATCATAAAAAACTTCGTTAAGGATAGGATTTTGCAAAGTGAGAGGGAAATATGCGTTTCTTTTCGGTTTATTATAAATATTTAAAAAATACTAAATGGTATAATCTATTAAAATGGTTTCAGATACTTTCCGTTGCTCTAAGCTCTAAGAAATAAAACCATATACAGTTTTCATCATAAATTTTATATATAGTTAAATGCCAGGCTCTAATAATGAAATTAAGAACAGTTTTCATTGAAAAACAACAATAATCAAGTATAACAGAAATTTATAATAAAAAGATATACAGGGTGTTTCAGTTAACATTCCCACAGGCGATATTTCGGAAACTAAGAAATATATTTTTATTCTGTAAACGGTAATGGATTTCTATGGTTAATGCCTTCTTCAGGAAGTACAATTTACTATTATAACATTATCACCAGAGATGGCGCTGCAGTTTAAAAATATTTTTCGATCAAGGAAGGTTCGAAACATGCCATTCGATTAAGAATTAAATTTTAAACAAAATTGTTCTTATTCCAAAAAGTCAGATCTGCAATAGTTTTTGAGTTATTTTAATTTTATTGTCAATTTTTAAGTGTTATATATTTACTTCCACATTCAGTGGAAGTATAGTAGCGACAAAAACATTTTCAAAATTTTTATTGTTCAAATAGGCTTAGAGTGTCATGAAACGTCGAGATTTTAAGTTTAAGCGAAAAAAAAGCGTCTGTCTGTCTGTAATTTTTTTTGTGCGCACGTTTACTCTGGAACTGTTTAAGTTATTTACTTGAAATTTGGTACACATATGTACTTTAACGAGATCTAGAACTAGATTATATTTTCATCTTGTTCCGTCGAAGGGTTAGGGGTAAATTGGGGTAAATTTGGGGTAAATAAGTAAATCAAGCAAGTAAGAGTCCATAAAATTGGTATTTACAAGAGAAGCTAAGGTCTGAAAAAAAATTTTGGCATTAGCCACCCCTATTACCACCCCCCCCCCCATTATTAAAGGGGATAAAAAAAATGATTTAGTGTGTGTACAAAAACCAGAAACTTCAAAATATTTTTTTACTTCATCCACCCCCACTACCACCACCCTTATCATCAACCCCACCTCACTACCGATGTGGGGTATCATTTTATGGGTTTTTGGGGTATAGGATTTCAAATATTATACTATTAAAGTTCCATAAACAATTATTTGCTCATACAATTTTTTTTCGTTGTGAGTGACTTGGATAGAAAATCTGGATGTGGAATTGTGGAAGTAGTAATTCCTTGGGCAGCGGTTTTTTTTTTAATTGCTGGAAATTTTTTAATCTTGATTTTCGGATGTAGGTTCTTAGTAATTTTTTTGTCTGCTATAAGAGAATTATTTACTGGTGGGAAATTTTTTTAATAGCACTTCCGAAAATTACTTTAAATTGAGAAATTTAAATAGAAAAACAACAAACAAGGTATTTTATTTTTGAACAGTACATCTTGACAGCAATATTTAAAATAGATGCTCGAAATTACTTCCATCTGCTTGAATACACCTATCAAAGCGATGTAACAATTCCTCATTACATGTCCTTAATAATGTATGTCTATTAATTGCACCAGCGCAAGCGTAGATTTTATTGTACAAATCTGCCATATCTTCTATTGGCTCTTGACCTACTTTACTTTTCAAAGAACAAGAACAAGAAATAGTCCAGAGGGGTCAAGTCCGGAGTACGTGCGGGCCATCTAATCGGTCCTGAGGTGCCAATCCAGCACCTTGGAAATGCGTCATTCAAATAATTTACAACAATATTAGAGTTGTGGGGTGGGGCGCCATCTTGCTGAGCCCAAATTTCAGCTCTGTTGTGGGGAACATTTTCTAAAAATCTTAAATAACGCACACTAGTTATATTTTCGTGCTATAATATAACCATTTAAAAAAACCACACCATACATTTACACTGAACACAGTTTGGTTTCTTGTTCGAATCATCCATCTTGGGTTGTTTTCCGACCAATATCTACAGTTATGTTTTGTAATTGTGCCGTTACTGTGAAACTTATTTTCGTCACTCCATAGTACATTTTTAAGAAAATTACAATTTCCTTCATAAAGAACAGAAAACTCAGCAAGAAAGGTTAAGTGACGATCATAGTCCGTAGGCAGTAAATTATGTAATGAGTGTGGTTTATATGGAAAGTACTTATTTTCTTTTAAGATTTTTTGGCACGACCATAGTGATACATTGGTGGAGGCTCTTATTTGTCGCAATGATGAGAGGGGATCATTGTTAGCGGTTTGTAAAACTAAAGCCGTATTCTCCTGGGTTTTTGCTGTTCGTATTCTTTCACGTTTCAACTTTTTAAAACTACCATATTGTAATAAGTTGTTACACAAATTGGAAAAAGTCTTGCCACCTGGTTGTGGTCTGTTTGGAAATTGTAATTGATACATACGTTTGGCTACTTTTGCATTTTTATTGCATTTTCCGTAAATTAATAACATATTAACTTTGTCAACATTGGTGTGGGCCATATTTTGGACAAATTTTACAAACGTATTCTTAAAATGATACACGCAAACGAAAATTAAATTTCTGACAGTTATTAAATACAAATTGCAAATTATTCAAATATTTTAATTTAAATTTCCCAATTTAAAGTAATTTCTGGTAAAATCGGAAGTGGTATTAAAAGAAATTTCCCATCAGTAAATAATTCTCTTATAGCAGGCCAAAAGGTTACTAAGAACCTACATCCGAAAACCAAGATAAAAAGCAATTAGAAAAATATATATAACACTTAAAAATTAGACAATAAAATTAAAATAACTCAAAAACTACTGCAGATCTGACTTTTTGGAGTAAGAACAATTTTGTTTAAAATTTAATTCTTAATCGAATGGCGTGTTTCAAACCTTCCTTGATCGAAAAATATTTTTAAACTGCAGCGCCATCTCTGGTGATAATATTATAATAGTAAATTTTACTTCCTGAAGAAGGCATTAACCATAGAAATCCATTACCGTTTACAGAATAAAAATATATTTCTTAGTTTCCGAAATATCGGCTGTGGGAATGTTAACTGAAACCGTTGATTGAAGAGTCTATCTTCACTCACCGCTGAAACACACTGTATGGTTGTATTAGTTGGAACAATAGCAAGTATGTAAAACTGTTTTAAAGATTATACTATGTTCGGTGTTTTAAATATTTATAATAAATAGAAAATAAACGCATATTTCCCTCTACCTTTGCAAAATTCTATCCTTAACTGAAACATATCGAAGTGAGAAAAGCGATTGGTAATGTAGAAAGAGCCTCTGCTGAGGAGATAATTGCCCGTATTTTAGTATAATTATTGCAAATAGCATTTGATCGTATCATAATAGTGTACTAATTAGCTTCATATATAATATACAATTAGTTTTTCTGATCAAAGAATGTCATTTATTTGTTTTGTTGGTGAAGAAAAATATAACTTTAAAATAAACGTTGATTTCCATTCAAAAAGCATAAGAACCCAAACCTAAATGCCATATTTATACCTCTTCCGATGGTTCCTGTTTTTTGTTGTAAAAGTATCCTGGAGTACCTTCCACTGGTCCATATTCTAGAGGTATCACCATACTTAAAATTATTTTTTATTATTATTTGTAAAACGAATGATATAAAGCGCGGTATACACAGTGGTCTTCAAGCTGCACAAAGTTTGACCAAAAAAAATGCTAACCGGAAAATCCTAGCTGATCCCTTCGCGAAATATTCAACTTCTAATTACACAGCCCTACAAAAAAAAGTGGTCTGTCCGGTGGACCAGACCAGTGTATCCTTGTGTATTTTGACCCACTGAATCCGAATCCAAAGCCAGAATTTTCAAATTGGCTCGTTTTTCATCCCTTACCTCAAATAACGCCCCTAAATAAAAAAATGCTCTGTCCGGCGCGGCGGATCAAACCAATGTATCTCTATGTATTTTGACCTGCTGAATCCGAATTCGAAGAATTGTCGGATTGGCTCTGTTTTCATTTTTAACCTCAAGAAACACCAGTAAAAATCGGTTTTTCGCCTTTCACATTGTTATGGAGTTGTAGGGTTATGAGGTTACAATGATATGAGGTTATGGCGTTTAAGGTTATGAAATAAACATATTTAAAAAAATTTCTAACTACCCATTTGAGTGTGAAAGTCGAAAAACTAGATTTTTGAGGGTGTTTTTTTGAGGTTAGACATAAAAACCGAGCCAATCTGACAATTCTGAGTTCGGATTCGAATTCAGCGGGTCAAAATACATAAAGATACATTGGTCTGATCCGCCGGACGCATAATCGTATATTACAGACTGAAATAGGCGTTCGGGCCACCGACGTATCCTTACTTTACATCGGTAACATAAATTTTTTTTTTGTCAATTTTTATTAGGTCAAGGTCGTTTGGCGACAGTTATTGTTTGGGCATTTCTAGGAGGGCAAGGATCATTTTTTAATATATTGCAAAACGCCAAAAATATTCCTTGCCTTTCTCGAAAAAAAAAAAAAAATTTTGTTAAGGAGGATAAGTACGTCGATAACATACAAGTCATACTTCGGTGGCCTATTTCAGTCTGTAACATACGATTATGCCCGCCGGACAGAGCACTTTTTTTATTTAAGGGTGTTTCTTGGAGTTAGGGATAAAAAACAAGCCAATCTGAAAATTCTGACTTCGGATTCAGATTCAGCGGGTCAAAATACATAAGGATACACTGGTCTGGTCCACCGGATAGACTATTTTTTTTTGTGGGGCTGTAATTACACAACCTCAATTGAATATCTCGCGAAGGGGATCAGCTAGGATTTTCCGGTTTGCATTTGTTTACCATACCGATGCTGAAAACATTCTGTGAAACCCGTTTTTGGATCCATTTTGGTCAAACTTACTGCAGCTTGAAGACTACTGTGTATAATATTCGATTTGAAAACGCGTATACGTGGACACTTGTATCGGTCAAGAATATCAGAACGATCGAAATTGTTAATTTACGTAATTAAGTGAGTTATATTATGAAATACTTTGTAGCAAGATATTTAAAACAGATTACCTGTTGAAACAATAAAATATTCATCTAGCCTCGAATAGCCTATGAATTGATAATACGCGAGGAAGTGTTCTAAAAGTGAGCGACAGGGTCGGGAGCATAAAAAGCCTGTTCGTTCGAGTGATAAAATTTTACTACCGGCTGAATTTTAACTATGCAAAGCACTACAAACTTTGATAATTATTAAGCCTTCTATAGTTAAACGAATTCCGTGGGGACAGGGTGGCGCACCTCGGAATGCCTTTTAACCACCACACACATCAACCCACACCTTACGTGTCAACCATTCGTGACTTTATAGACCTGGAGCTGATGACATATACATAGGGTATAATTTCTTATCGCCAAGAACCCTAATAACTTCACCGCAGTGTCTGTAAAAATGAAGGAAACGCAAGTGCCATACTTTTCTCGCTGGTGCGATATGTTAAAAAAATTATTTTTTGAAAATGTCAAAAAATGTACATTTTTCTATTATATCTTACTGGATAATTTCTATTTGTATCGACAGTTTTCATTAAAAAAACCTATGATATTTGTTGGCCTCGGCTAGCGCCTCGGCCAACAATTTGCATCGTCGCGTCGTCCGGGAATGTATTGCTTTCACACCTAAATATACAATATACTATTGCCGATCTCTAATTTTACTTTCCAGTCTAGCCCGGGAAAACGTTAATTTCTGGCGGATAATTCCTCCAGAAAGGGTGTACTTTCTGGTCGGCCGAAAAAAAAAGTATTTTGACGCGCTGAAGCCAATTTTGGACACAAAAAATTTTTCTATAGAGTCAGTTTTCCTCTACTACCCCTTTTTATCTCCTAATTTTCCACAATTGGCTTCAGCGTGTCAAAATACTTAGAAAAGTTGGATCAGAACCTTCTTTTTTTAGGGGATAAAGGAGTGGTAAAGAAAAACTGACACGATAGAAAAAAATTGTTTGTGCAAAATTGGCTTCAGCGCGTCAAAATACTTCAGAAAAGTTAGAGGAGAACCTTAGGACAAGACCTTCTTTTGTAAACCTGTGTTATTTTAAATTTTAAGAAAAACTTTTCACATAAAATTCTCATTAAAATTCATATAACGTGAAATAAGAAATAAAATTTATTGCCCACGTAGCACATTAATGCTGCATTTTACTTTTTACAAATATTATTTTCATAAAGCTTCCATAAAAGAAAAATAACAAAAATGATACATGATTATATTTGGACACTGACAAAATGCAAGTCTATATTGAAACTAATAAAATCGTGCCGCGATTTGTTAATCGCTTGGGTACGTTTATAAAACATTATAAATTCTGTTCTATCATATTGATTTCAAATTTTATTTTCCTGTTACTAATTAACAGAAAAACGTTGATGCCAGACGGTGGTAGGCTATCATACCTAAGAACTTTAAAACCGTACGATTTTCAACCCCTTTAACACCTCTTCCGCCAACCCGGGCAATATGGCAATCATATACTCTAATATTTTCCAAATGTAAATTATATGTAAACTCAATTTTAACCGGTAGGTTGTCTGCTGAAAGCAGCACACTTTGCGCGAGTATGGCTGGTCCTTCCACCCACTCAAACGATATGACACATTTTTGAGTATTTTATCATTTAAATAGGCAGTATACTAAAAGTCAGCCGGTAGACTATTATTTTGTTCACTCAAAAGTATACCAGTTTAGCTTAGTATCGCAACCTTTCCCACCCGCGGAAATAGTATGACACCAATTTTCCATTAGGTTTTATTTTTATTATTACTGTCGATATACATAAAAATTATCCGATACACTACGCGAGCCCACCTTGGGGACACTGTTTTTCATAAAGATTAAAGTCTAAGGAACAATTTTAGACATGTCCCCCCCCAAAAAAACTGTCTGTACTTTCAAAATGGCGTCCATGTTTATAAAAAAAAATTGCAAATATTGTTTTTGTCATTTACTACAAAAACTAAAAAAGATGGAGAAAAACTTTCTGCACAAAAAACAAAGTGCATAAAATTTTCTCTACAATTTTGTTCCTATACAATATTTCGATAGGAGTTACCATTTTCCAGATAAATGAAATAAAATATAAAATTCAATATAAAAGTAACACCTCATTCGCTTTCAGATTCACTATCGCTGTCTCCCGATACATCGAATATTTCTTCCAAGTCTTCTTCCTCTATTGCTTTATTTATGATTATGATATCGTTATCATTCTTACTTTCGTTTATTATGATTTGTAGTATTTGTAGTATTTTATCTGCTGAACACCAAAGAGGTTGCTCATTTTCTTGCCATCCATAATCATTCCAAGGCTTTCAAATATTGTGAATACCTTCATCGGCTAATCGCCAAATACCCGTTTGGTAAACACTCCTTTTAATATGCTCGATAAGACAAGCTCTTGATGGTGGAATCGAAGAAAAATCAACTTTAGTGTCAATTGATAAAGACAAATCTTTGTCACCACATTTCTGTCTAATGGCAATTAGGCGCAGCTCGTCCACGCTAGCGCATTTCTTTGATTCATAAATGGCACATGTGAACTCCTCTAACGATACGACTAATTTATCATCGCCATGTGGCTCTCGCTGCTGGCAACAAGCATAACCTTAGTCCAACCCAACGTGGACGTAGCAGGCCCAGCTGTATAACTTGGGAATGGCAGCAATGCCTACCGCACGCTGGTAAATCAATCAATCAATCAATATTCCAGCTGCTCCCCAAATCTTGAAATGTTCGGATATATTTGGTACATTTGGGAGAAAGTAACATTTTTAGAGGTTTTATCTTTCCTCTTCCCTAAAAGGCGCTGACTGAGTCGCATCCGGTAAATGAATGGAAGGCCCAGTAATGCCGAACATTTTTGAGGTCCGTACTCTTCTGCTAATGCGGATATGTTAATAAACCTTCTTTTATTGCCAAATCCTGTATCAAAGAGTAATTTACAGTTAATTTTATTGGAATGAGCCAGCAGAATCCATAAGATGCTACTCTGCCCTCCTAACTTAGAGAGCAGTATCTCCACCTTTACTAGTTTTAAGATAACGTCGTTTTTAGTTTATTTAGCTGGGCCACCACAAAAAACTTAATGATAATCTTTGAAATTTGTTCTAAGTATTTCAATATAATTGTTTTAAATTTGTATCACAATACCAATGCCAATATTTAGAAATGTAAATAGAAATTGGCGGTTACTGCTTTTTAGTCTAGTGTATTATTTAGATTAAAGAGGAACATGCAACTATGACTTGCAGTATGTGCATATATTAGGATTTACTGCTTTTTAGTGTAGACTAGAAAAGCTTAATTTGATAATGCCGCAATATTTTATAAGAAATGTTCGTAAAAATGAAGGCAAAATAAAACGGAATATTACTAAAAAAATTACATTTCTTGGAACATAACTAAAAAAAGTACAAACAGTACTTCCTATTACAATTTTTATTAATCATTGTATTCAAATCTAAGATCCACTGCATCGTCATTCACGGGAATCTTCTTTTTTCCTTCCGGATACACATTCATGCCACAGGCAAGGAAAAGGTTTAGTAGGTTGTTTTTTACCTACCGGTACAAAACTCTCGTTGAACCATTATTTTTCAGGGCGTTTCTCGGGAAGTTAAATTTGAAATGTTTAACGTCTTGCCATTGGAAAGATTGTCTGAAGGTGTCAAAACATGTTTTTACATGTTTTCAGAATCCCAAAGAAAATTTTTTCAGAAAAATTGACTGAAATTTTCAGTCGTGGCGGCAAAAATCAATTCCCGGAATTTTTTCTTTATCGGCTTAGTTAACCTAAGTTTTCAGTTTTTCTCTAAATTGTTAGTTACTCAAATATTCAAGATCAAGACTTTGGTAGCCTAAAAGATATTTATACAACGTTTCTGACTTTTATTTGCAAACTTAACTTACCTATTAATTATTGATACCTAATCGGTATTCTGCCGTGCTAAGCAAGAAGGTCGTAACTGACATTTTCATGAAAACTAAGTTATTGACATTTATCGCATCTACAGCCACCCAAGTAACTTCTGGTATATTTTCAAGGTCATATCTTCATAATAAACGATACAAATTCAATTTAAAATTTGTCATATCTGCAAAGTATACTGATTTTACTAAGCGAAATTGTCCTATCTGATATTACCAAGCATAAATGTCATATCTATATGGTAGATATGACAAATTAGCTTGGCAATACAAAATAAAAATGTACAGTTATGTGGGATTGTTTACATCTGACGATTCAGTGTGGTCCTGAAAAAAGTGTATTTTATCTTAATTAATGAACTCATTAACGACTGACTCTTTAATAAATAACATTCTTTTAACTTAATCAGAGCAATTTTTGTTGTAATATTTTTCAGAAATCTACTTTTTTATTCACTTACGACTTTTATTTATTGTATTTTCTCAATTTTTTTTCTTAAAAAATGTTGTATCTGCATTTTTTTGAAAAACGTTTAATATTTCATATAGAAACTTAAACAATAAAAATTGTTCTAATAAAAAAAGCTTTCACTCAAAAAATTAAGAATTTCCCATTGAAAATGTGGATGGCATTGTAAATAATCGAAAAATGCGATTATCTCAAAAGCAACAAAATGTCAGTTACGACCTTCTTGCTCAGCAGGGCAGTATTATAGAGTTAGTTTAGGGAAAAACAGAAACAAAACAAAATAAATTCACAACTCGTAATTGGTTAACGTGTCAAGCCATAGTATTATGTCCAACATAATTACAGAGACATTAAAAAAAATTAAAGTACTTATCCTTCTTTTTAAGAGCTACAAGTTCTTAAACTAAACATACATTTTTACTTGTCTAAACACGAACAGCTTATATGTGCAATTAAAGTGATTTTACCTGCGTCAACACTTTTGAACATGGGGATTTTAATTACAATACCAACTATTACTAGTCTTAAATGCAGCATCTCCAATAAAAATTGGAGTTACTGCATTTTAGTTAAGCACAGGGCTCATACTGCATTTTAGTTTGGAGTATGGCCTGAAAAGTGGAGATACTGCAAACTCTATAGCTCATTTGTATTAAAGCTATAGTCAATACTGCTTTCTGACGTAGTCAAAGAGCTGTAAAAATGTCCGAAACATATTAAAAACACAGCAACTCCAAATTGACAAAATCTGGAGATACTGCTTTTTAGGTTAGGACGGCAGTATCAACACTTTCAACCCTAATCTGTTCATAACCTATTGTTTCAGCGTATTTGCAATACAACACAACGCTTGAGTCAGTTATAAGCAACGAGGCGATAAAATAACACGGGGTGACTTAAACTAATATTTGTAACTTCAAATTGGCAATCATTGCCGCTGCACCGCGCCATACTAAAAATTTGATCCCATATTGGATAACGCATAATTTGCAGACATTTATCTCGAAAACGGTAAATATTGTATAGGAACAAAATTGTAGAAAATTTTATGCACGTTATTTTTTGTGAAAAAAGTTTTTGTCCAAGTTTTTGTGTTAAATGACAAAAACAACATTGGCAACAGGTCTTTTTAACATATGGTCGTCATTTTAAAAGTACAGCCAGTTTTTTTGGGAACATGTCTAATATTGTTCCTTAGGCTTGAATCTTTATGAGCACGTACAGCTAAGGTGGGCTCCCCGACTCATAATACAAAAATGTAAAATTTTTTGATATTTAAAAAAGCATAAAGCCCACAAGAAAAGTATGGCACTTGCATTTCCTTCTTTTTATGGACGATGTGATGAAATCATTAGAGTTCCGAGTCGTAGGAAATCATACCCTAAAATACGTCATCAGCTCCAGGTCCATTATTCCCGGATAGTCTCCACCGGATCCCTGTAACACAAACTGTATCCCCCTTGCCCGTCCAGCTCCCTCTTTATTACACCCTTATCTCTGTGTGTAAGGCAAAAGTCACATGCTTCATTAACATGTGATGATATAAATTGCGGGTTTAGCCTGAATTTATTAAGTCAGCGGTTTGGAATTATGTTAGATAATAATTCAGGGCCCTTATTTGTACCTCAGGGCTATTAAATATTTATATTTATATACGGTAATTAATTACATTGGCGTGTGGTTAACTTGGGCTTATGCATTACTTTCCACGTGAGATTTACTTTGGAACAGCTCATTTGTGTTTTAATAATTATGCCAATTTTCTAAATAAATTAGTTAATGTAATTTCGTTTGATAAAAGTTTAAAGGTATAAAGTCTACAAATAATTTCACGTTTGAAGATATATACCTAGAGCATATCCCAAGTTCTAAAAGCTCTTTATTCTGACATTACAGTAAAGAACGTTTTTAAAAAGTAGTGCAATAGGTAACCAAGTAGAATTAGATTTTAGCAGCCGAAGAATTAGTTGAGAAAACTTCTCTTTACCAAAAATGTAGTATATTATGTGAATGTCAAGAAAATCTCTAGCACTACCCCTTTGTGCTAACCTCTCCCTCCACGTTTTCTTTTTAGGGCGGAAAACCCTATTTTCTAATAACTCATTTCCTTTCAAGGATATCAAAAAAAAAATCAAGAAAGCAAAAATGCTCCTCTAGAAATGGTCTACAAGAATGTACCTTTCTGAAGTTTTTAAGCTTCTCTTTTTGTGTTTTTGCTTCTAAATTTTTTCTTCTCCGAAGTTTTCTGTTTCCTTGGTTTCTGATTCCGGATGCACATGTATCCTTGCAATTTCGTCTTGTCCCTTTCCTATGATCCTCTCAGTTGTTGTTCCACGACTAGCATGATCTCCCTATTTTTAGTTTAGCATTAGCTCTCTCTTCAATAGATGTATTGGGTCTCTTCTTTGAACATGTTTCCAATCGTTCATTTCGTACATTGCAATCCCATTTTTTTTATCGTTTTACCTCCCATTAATGTTGACGTTTTCTGACGTGTCTTTCATTCATTCGTTGTTTATTTTATCGATTCCAGGTGCATTACTTCCAACCCTAACCATTGTTTTTACCAGCTGATCCTTGGTGATCATTGTCTAAGGAACAGTGGTCCGTTTAGTGTATTAATTCCGTTGTCTTTCTATAGCCCAGGGCAGCAAATTTTTTGAAAAATACCAAAGGCACATAAAAACAAAAAATTATTATTATTAGTATGTACTATCAGAACATTTTTAAAAGATCTGAGAACGTGTTTTTTATTTTAACTAGATTGGAGTTCCTTATTGTAGTCAACAGTACAGGGTGGTTGCGCGAACGTTAGAACCTCATTTAACTTCGTTATTTTTGGAGTTAGGTGAAAAGTTTAAAAATAAAAGTTATGAGAAATCACATGTATTTTCCAAAAATCATTTCAGAAAAACAATTAAAAGTCGAATTTCGGAGATATGAGCTTTACCTTGTTTTTTTTTAACACCCAATATATTTTTACATCATTTGAAAGGCGATGTTCGCGCGACCACCCTGTACTTGGAATTTTCTCAATATCTGTATAGAACTTAAGTAAGTAGGAGTTGTTTTGGTGATTGCGGATAAGCCTATCTGGCCTAGCCACTTGGCATATGTCTAAATGAATAACATTTTAAATGCATACCAAAGTTTATTTCAAATTTTATTTTGTTCTCGTTCTCATATGATAAAATAAACAATATTATATATCGATCTGATTTTTAATTTATGTTACTAGTACTAATGATTTTGTGCTTTGTGCTATTGACAAACCTATGGGGAGAAAGCGTAAAAGGGAGTGAGCGAGGAGGGAATTGACCCTGTAAAAGGGGAGGTGAGGTGTAGAGGGAGTATCATTTTTTACTGCTGAGGCAAGGAGCAGAGAGTGGGAAGGGGGTGGGAGGTCGGTAAGTGTCCGATAGCCCCTAGGCGGCAGAATTATAAATCCGCCACTGTGTGCATTACCTCCTTCTACCATTTCTTGGTCCAGAGTTGCAGTGATATGTATCTGCTCGTGTAGATATTATTTTTGCTTCTAAAGGTTCGGTTTCATCGGTGTCCCATTGGAGGGTTTCTACATGCTTACATTCTTCTTTTAGTCGTTCGTTTATATTCCGTATCCATTCATGTTTTTATGCGGCTTTCATCTTTTTTAACTGTTCATATTTCTTCTTTTTGTTGAACCTATAGGTGACTTTTTCTTTTTTAACATTCTCTTGCCGCAGTTTTTGTTTTTGAGATTATTGTTGTCCAGTTTCTCTCCTGTTAGTAGTTTTTCCATTCCCTCGAGGACTTTTTTCTGGAATTCTTGACGTGTATTGTTTGATGTTTTGCAAGTTTCCATCCGTAAGAAACTAATAATTTGGTATTAAACATTTTAAATAGTTATTAGCAAAAAAATTCCCATGTTTGCATTATAGTACAGTAACTAGAGGTTTTAACTTCGGAATAATGTCATATTGAACGAATTTCGTTCATTTTTGGCAGTATAATAGTAAATGCTTCACAGAAAAGTTTCTATATTGTGCGGAGGCTTGCTAATTTATATATGTTAGATCACTGTTTGCGTGATTGACTTTTTAAAAACTTTTTATTTAGTTACATGAGGAATCAACGTTGATTCCTGAATAAAAGATACAATTTATGTATGATACATTTAATATGAAGTGAGTATGATAACTGGCGGTACAAATGCTCGTTAGTCTTATTTATAAGTTTTCAAATGATGTGTCAGCCAAAGTTGAACAAAGGAAATGCAAGCTAGCTAATCAGCATAATATTGTGAGAAGTTAAAATGAAACTTAATATCTAGATAAGCAATTCAAAGGAAGCTGTTATCTAATACTGTAATATGATGCTATCTGTAACGTCGCTTTATATCTTGATGATATAGCGTATAATTTTATATAACAACTTCCCCCTTAATAAAAAAGTTGATGTTATGCAGCAACTTTTGAAAATTGTTAGAACGTTAAATGAATATAATGCAAAATAATTTGAAACAATGTTGAATGAATACAAAGCAAAATAATAAAATACATAAAAGTTAAAATTGATAGATGATAATAATAATAAGCGAGTAGTAGATTACATAAATGTAATAAGAATAAAATACAATGGTCTAAATTAATAGACAAGGGTAAAACTCCACATATGAAAGTCTATGTTAACTCGATGTCCTCTTCTTCTTGAGGTTTAATACCGGGTCGCTTTCTTGGAGGGATCAGTCTAGGAAATTTGGTAAAAACTCTGCTTCGCTCTGAAGGAGGTGAAGGAGGGTTGTCCGTTGAGGGTTGGATTCGCAATGCTCCACATCTTCTTCTTCTGCATTTACAGGTTATGTAAAGTAGAACTAATAGAATGATGAGAGTGATTATGAAATATGTGAACCAAGATATGTGTTTGGTCACAAAAGGTTCGTTTATGAGGTCATCCAGGTCTTTGGAATATTGGTCCAATTTGTTTTTAGCAATATCTAGGTCTTCTACGTCGAGATTGTTTAATTTGAGAGGTTTTAATTTTGGAGTTTTGATTTTGTCGGGCATGTGATTACAGCATTCAAAAGGAATTTGGATAGGATGTGAATTGTCCTTAATTTCGGAAAAGTCTTTAGCACTGGCTTGTATTCGGGTGATGCCTGCATAGGCGTAACATCCTGGTTGTAGTTTGATGATGGAATTTTTGTTGATTAGCTCTGTTGTGGATTCTCTCTTTGGACAGTTGATGGTAATGTGAAGTGGTTCGGAATTAATTATTAGCCATGAGTTGTCGTCAAGTTCTTGAACATTGTACCCTTGGCTGATGATGAAGGAGGTCTGGCAGTTTTCTGGGAGTCTAGCTAGTGGTTTGAGGATTCTGGCTTCGCATATGGCATTTTGATCGATGGGATAAGCGTATAGATTTGAGCATAGTTTGGTTCCAAAATAAAGAGGTTTGCATTCTTTCAAATTTTGTATAGGTATGTACATTAAAGAATCATCGTCTCTCGCGATAAACTTTTGTGAAATAGATAAAATGTGATGTAGACCAGTTCTGTTATCAAGTATCGGGATAGGATATAGGCGATAGGTGTTATAATTTTGGGGTTCAACAAGTGGTATTGTTAAAACAAATACTAAGTTAGAATCCATTTGAAACGCTTGTAATTCAATAATATCCAAATACTTAGCAACTGCCGATAATTTAATGGGGAGAGGCAAATTGTTCCTTCGTAAGCTCTGTGAAACTTCTTGTAGTGCTGTCACTAAGTGATTAGGAGTTATGATTGACGTGTGAATGATTCCTAGTCTGGCAAATGTTATTGAATTTAGAATGTCGTTTAAATTATCTTCGATATACAAATAGCTCGCCATTAGTTGTTCGGAAATGTATAAGAATTTTAGTTTTATATGAGCAGCCTCAATAGCTTGAGTCATGGTTTGAATTGTGCGTTCGATTTCATCGAGATCTTTGTTAAACGTTTCCTCGTCAATTTGTAATTTTTGTATAGTCGAGTTGAAGTTTTTAATAACAGAAGTCGTAACTGAAATTTGATTTTTGATTAAGTTTTCCAGTTGATGTTCGTCGTTATTTAGTTTATTTATACAATTAGTATAGTACTGGCCATCTTCAGCATCTAGGTTTCCAGTTATGGATTTGAATATTGTACTGATACCGTTAAGTATTCCTCGTTTATATCTTTTTGTATCTGAAAAGATTTCGTCAAATTTCATTTTTATAGAGTTGGATATTTGTGTTAAAAGATTAAAGTCTGTTTTAATTTCACTCGTAAAAATAATTGACTTATGATCACCATTATGGAGAGTGTACAAGATTCTGTCTAAGATATTTTGATTTTCGTCAAAAGCTAGTTTGAGGGATGAAATGTTTTTATGCACTAGTAGAGTCCATTTGTCATTTGTCACCACGATGTCCGTGTCTTGGTGGTAGTATACACCAACAGTATTATTGATCGGGGTAATTTTGTATTGACAGAGTGCTGATCCGAACAGCAGGAGAAACCTGAAAATAAATTTAATTTTCAGTATATGGTTTCATTCTATCAACATTTACTTTGGTTTCGTTTCGAGGTTTAATAAGGTAGCAGAATTTTGAAAAATTTCTTTTATTTTAAAAGGACCGTTAAATTTGTTTTGCAATTTGTTTTTGATTTGTGATTCTTTTACGTAAACTAAGTCACCTATTTTGCACTCAGATCGTTTTTGGGGAACATTTCTGTCGAAACGAACTTTTGCTTTCTCTTTTTGAGATTGTGTTCGACTACGGGCTATTTTATAGTAGTGGGATATTCTGTTGTTTAAATCTCTAACGTATTTGGTTATTAACTCTTTTTGGTTATATAAAGTTTCGGGTGGTCTGTTAGACGTATGACCAAAGATAAGTTCATATGGGGTGAAACCGTGTGTTTTATTTTCTGAATTGTTATAGCATATTACTGCGTATGGTAAAATTGTGAAAGGATGTTCGTTCGGATTTTCAGTTTTATGAATTCTTATCATTTCAGCTAGAGTAGCATGAAATCTTTCTAT
Organism: Rutpela maculata; assembly: GCA_936432065.2. NCBI lineage: Eukaryota > Metazoa > Arthropoda > Insecta > Coleoptera > Cerambycidae > Rutpela > Rutpela maculata. The sequence goes on along the minus strand of OW386293.2, from coordinate 75,965,227 downwards.
GGATCCGTTCGATTGGGGATGTCCTACGCTTGAATAAGTTAATTTTATGTCATAGAGGGTGCAGAGATCTTTGAGCAAGCGGTTGTCAAATTCGCCGCCGTAATCGCAATGGATTCTTAGCGGGGTACCGTAATGTTGAAAGTATAACAACAAGGTATTTACGACGGATTTTGCGGATTTGTCCGGGACTGCATAGGCTTGTGTAAATTTCGTTAACTCGTCGCGAATAGTTAAAGCGTAATTTCGAGTTGGGAATTCAAATAAATCGATATTAATTCTTTCGAATGGTGTTCTTGGGGTTTCTGTGACTACTAAAGGGTTGTTAAGGTTTTTCCGGCATACTTTAGTCTTTTGGCAAGTTTCGCAATTTTTTATAAAATTTTCAACGTCTTTAGTTAGACCTTGCCAAGTGTATTTTTCTCTAATTCTTCGAATCGTTTCATTTATTCCACGGTGTAGATTATTTTTACCAAAATGATTTTGCTCCAATATAATTGGAATTTCATCTTCGTCGGCAGTTCTGATGATATCTTGACAAATTACTACCTTCAAGTCTTTTTCTGCAAAAATGAATGATAGGATTTCAAGAATTGGGAGGTCTAAGTTATTTTCGACGAAGTATGTCTTAGAGAGATCTAGGACATCTTGATTTTTAAATAATACCGAAAATAGATGTTCAATTACAGATTCGATATCAAAAGGTAGAGGGATGATAAAATATTTCCTATGTCTGACCGTTTTGCTTGATACAATATTGATTTTATCGTTATGAAATTCGGGATTTTCTTCGAATATGTCCTCGATAATTTTATGATGGAGGTCTTGTAAGTTATTTTGTTGGAAGAAAGTTATAATATCTTTGTGTTCTCGGTATAAGAGTTGTTTGTTTGATGCTTTGATTTTTGAATAGTCTATTAAAGATGTTGTTTTATATAAGTTGGCGAAAGTTTCAAATTCTTGAGAAATTTGTTCGTTAGTAATTTCGTTATTATCGTCTGGGTTTTCGTCGTCGTCTGACTCTTCGTCATTCGCGGCTAGAACCTTTGAATAGAATTTGGAACATTCGGAAAAATTATTAATTTTGATTCTGGAAAGTGCGTCCGCGTTCTTATTGATTTTGCCTGGTTTATAAATTATTTCGTAGTCGTACTCTTCTAATTTGAGTCGCCAACGAGCAAGTCTACTTCCTGGGTCTTTTATAGAGAATAGCCAGGTGAGTGGTCTGTGGTCGGTTACAAGCTTGAACTTTCTACCGTACAGATAGGGTCTAAAGTGCTTTACACTCCATACTATCGATAAAAGCTCGCGTTCAATCGTTGAATATTTAGTTTCTGCACTGCACAAGGTTCTAGAAGCATAGGCAATGGGTAAATCTTTGCCAATAGGCCCCTGGCTCAGCACCGAGCCGACGGCAAATGCGCTCGCATCAGTGGTTAGAATGAAAGGTTCATCAAAGTTGGGGTAGATTAATATCGGAGTTGTCGTTAATGTTTGTTTCAAATTTTGAAAAGAATTTATACAATCATTGTTGAAGAGAAATGGTACGTCTTTTTGTAGTAGTTTTGTTAAGGGCTTGGTTATCTTGGAGAAATTAGGAATAAAGCGCCTATAATATCCGGCTAAGCCTAGAAATGATTTAATTTCTTTTGGATTTTTCGGTTGAGGAAAATTTAAAATAGCGTCAACTTTCGAAGGGTTTGGTTTTACGCCGTCTTTTGTAATTAGGTGTCCTAAATAAGCGACTTCCTTGCGGAGAAACTCGCATTTGTCTGGTTGAATTTTGAGGTTGGCTTTTTGAAGGCGTTTAAAGACTTCAGTTAGATGGGAAATATGTTCGTGAATTGTAGGAGAGTAAATAATGATATCGTCCATGTAGACGAGACATCGTTCATTTTGAATACCTAACAGGATGTTATCCATAACTCTTTGAAAAGTTGATGGAGCGTTTTTGAGTCCAAATGGCATTCGCACGAATTCATAATGACCGTTCTCAACTGTGAAAGCAGTCTTTTGAATATCTGCGGGATTAATTTCGATTTGGTGAAAATCAGAAGCCAAGTCTAAAGTTGTGAAATATTGGCATTTGCCAAGTTGGTCTAAAAGATCGGAAATGTTGGGCAGAGGATATTTGTCGCCGATTGTAACCTCGTTGAGTTTGCGGTAGTCGACTACAACGCGCCATTTCTGTTTACCAGAAGCGTCCAGTTTTTTTGGGAACTACCCAGACAGGAGAGGACCAAGGTGAGATTGAGGGTTGAATAATACCTTGACTTAACATTTTCGATACTTGGGACTTAACTTCTTCTTTATGGACCTGAGGATATCGATACGATTTAGTGAATATCGGTCGGGAATTTTCGGTGTCAATAGGGTGTTTGATTTCATTAGTAAAGGTCAAATTGTCTCCTTCTAAATAGAATATATCTTGAAAGTCTAAACAAAGCTGCGTTACTATTTCGGCCTCTTCTTCGTTTAGATGATCCAAGCGCAATTCGTTCTTGATTTCGAAGGATCTGTCCGTCATTAGTTGTTGGTCAGAGTTTTGCGCGTTTAAGTTAAAAATTGACTTGAATTTTTGTACTGGTTCTAGGTTAAGATTTGAAAAGTTTATGGTTTTTGGAATAGCGTTTGCGTTTATTATTGAAGTTAAAAATTCTCCATTGTGATCGATTTTGACAATTGCATTTGGTAAGCGTACTTTCTCGTTTTCCTGGGCTAACAGTATAGCCTCGGTATTTCGCAGGTTACATTTTAGTTTACAGATTTTTTCCATGCGAGGTTCGATAGAAATTAAATTTTTGATGTTGCCTAAATTTAAATTTTGGTTTTTGATGTTAGAGTTACTGGTGGTTGTACAGGTAAATTTACTGTAGTTTCTTCCGTGACTTTAAATAGTGGTACGGTTTTAAAATTTGTGACTAGTTGTTTATTTTTAAAGTCTACTTGGCATTCGTAATGTTCTAAAAAATCTGCGCCTAATAATCCGTCAAAATCTATATCTAGATTATAGATATAAACTTTGTGTGACTCATCTGAAAAGGGGATGAGAACAGATTCGTTGATATAAATTTTTTGATCGGTAATACCCTTTATAATTACGTTTTCAGGAGATCTACGTCTATAATTTTCAGCTGTTTTAGGTTTAAAAATTGATATGCCTGCACCTGTGTCAATTAAGATTTTAAATTTACCAGTTGCGTCTTTCATATAATAGAGATTTTTTGAGTTTACGGTTAGTAAGGTATGCGGGGGTGTATTTAAAAGAACTTCTGTTCTGGGAAGTTCAGGGACGGGTCGAAACTGTCGTTGAGATTCATAGTTTGTATTTGAGTTTCTAGTTCCATAATTGGTTCGAATTGGTCTGTTTGTTGTGTTGGAGTATCCGTGGGGTACTCCGGGTCTAAACGAAAATCCTGAGGATTAGCAGTATAATCCTCGTACTGTTCGTATTGAGAATTAGCTGTATAATTCTCTTGTAAATTTTGGTTAGTTTCAAAGTTATAACGTTCGTAAGTATCCTCTGCAGTTTGGTAATCAGAAGAATAGTCACTGTATTGATTAAAATCGCATTGGTTTTCATAAGGTTCGTAATTTAGATGATGCGTTTTTTGTTGATTAAAACGGTTGAAGTTTGGGTTTGGTTGAATAGCAGAGGGTCTTTGCTGATTGAAATTCGGGTTCGGTCTTATGGCTGAGGGCCTGTTCTGTTGTGGTTGACTAGATTGATTAGGTTGAGGGAATGTCCTCTGATTAAATTGATTGGTTTGAGAAAAATTTTGAAAATTTGGGTTTCCTTGATAATTTGGTCTCTGGAAGTTTGATGGCGATGACGATAGACTGTTGCTCTTGTCTTGTACGACATTCGTTTATGACGTGTCCATTTCTTTTACAAAATGAGCAGAATTTCTGTTGAAAATTAGAGGTTGGTCGTTTGGGTTGTAAATTGGGATTTTTGACCGGACTATTTTTCGGAAATTTTTGTTGTTCAAAATAGGAGAGTTGCAGTTCTCTCCGAATTCTGCTAACAGCTTTTAGTATGGTTGGAGGGTTACTGGCACGTATGATGCGGCCTAAGTTTGGTTCTAAGCCCGTTAACAAATTATTAAGCGTCATGGTTTCTATAAGATCTGATTGTGCAGTTCTTTGCGTTCCCGTGAGATTTTGTTTTTGCACTGCGGCGTGCATCTTCGCGTTGTGCGTTTGTAGACGCGATACAAATGTTAATGCGGATTCGCCTGGCAATTGGTGAATGCGCTGCAGGTCCTGAATCAGGGCCGTTAGATCTCTGGAGTACCCAAAATGAGTTTCCAAGAGTGCTTTGATTTCTGGCCAGGTGCCAGGGTTGCGTGAATTAATTAATTCGGCAGCTTTGCCTTTTAACTTATTTTTGATGTGGATTGTTAGTAAAATTTTCTGGTCATGGATTGCCATACTTTGTGCACACTGACATGAGTTTAAAAATGTTTGTAAATTAATGGCGTTGCCATCAAATTCCGGTATCAATGAAAATACTTCAGAGAGCTTGTAAGGCTCAATTTGCTCTGGTTGTTGTTGTTGTAGTTGTTGTAGTAGTTGTTGTTGTTGTTGTTCGGCTGGTGCCGGTACAATTGGTTGAGCTGTCTCTGGTTGAGCTCTGTCTGGCATTTTGCTTTGTATTTAAATTATTTGGATTGCAAAAAGAAATTGGTTGCGTATCAGCAGTATGATACGAACTTAAATTAAATTAGCTTGTTACGTTGCGTGTGCAAATGGATTGTATATTAGCTGTATAATACACAATGTTTCGTATTAGCAGTATAATACGAAAATAAATAAACTTAAAATTAAATAAACTTGTTTCGTTGCGTTTGTAAAGGAATGGATTTCACTTTGACAATAGAACTGTTCACTTAAATAGGTTATGAATAAAGTAAGCGAGACGATTCTTAAAATGACTTACGTGAATATTTTCTTCATCTGGTTAGTAGGTTCTTCTAATTAAAGGATTGGGATCCACCACCACGGCTAAGAAGTTCTCCTTGTTCTAATGGTTCTTTTCCAATGGTTAGGCACCTTTTGCAGATGGACTCCTTGTTCCGCTGGATACGTTTACCACTAGTTAGGCTCCCGAACACGCGATGTTAGTTAGATCCGTACGACTGCGCCATTTGTTAGATCACTGTTTGCGTGATTGACTTTTTAAAAACTTTTTATTTAGTTACATGAGGAATCAACGTTGATTCCTGAATAAAAGATACAATTTATGTATGATACATTTAATATGAAGTGAGTATGATAACTGGCGGTACAAATGCTCGTTAGTCTTATTTATAAGTTTTCAAATGATGTGTCAGTCAAAGTTGAACAAAGGAAATGCAAGCTAGCTAATCAGCATAATATTGTGAGAAGTTAAAATGAAACTTAATATCTAGATAAGCAATTCAAAGGAAGCTGTTATCTAATACTGTAATATGATGCTATCACGCAACCCCTCTCAGGGGGTGGCACTTAAAAAATATGTATATTTATTGGAGCTGAAATAGAATCAAATTTTAAGAAGAAAAGGTTATATGCAATTTTTCATATAAACTGATAGTTTTTAAGTTATAACGACTTCAAAATTACGATTTTAGCTTAAAAAAAAGTATTTCCAAACGGCTTTCATCAAGAATCTCGAAAAGTATTACTTTATCGAAAAAACGTTACAGACCAATTACAGAAAGTACAAACTGGGAATTAATTATATTTTTATTATATTTGGTATCCAAGTGTTTCGAAATTACCTTTAAAGTTTAAAATGCATTATTTTCTAAAGCAAGTGCTTTAAATGAGCAAAAAAATTTGAGCATCTAGGTAATGCTACATCTTAACGAAAAACTGTATTTGACATAATTTTTTTAAATTACTGGCTAATTAGAGTAACAAAATGGCGATATAAATACGCACGTTTTTCCGTCATAACATCTTTATTTCTTCCGCTACAGGAACGAGTAAAAAATAATTTGAACGCGCAATTAATTGTCTTTAATTTCATTTCTTAGAATGCGTGTCGTAGGTGTCACAATTTTTGAGATATTTAACATTTACACTGCATTTTTCCTCTTATAAACGTTCGAACGCCATATGTAAACTTTCATATCTATGTAAATAAATAAACAAGCGAAATTCATTATCAGTTTATGGGCTTTATTTTTCAATAAAACTAATATTTATTGAGATATTTGGAAAAGGAAAAAAAAATACGTTTTATCTAAAATACCTTTATAGTTTAAACTGTATTTTTTTCTAAAGCAAGCGCTGTATACAAACCAAAAAATTTGAGCATCTACGTCATGCTATAGATTAATGAGAAACAGTGTTTGAAATTCCTTTCTTTAATTACTGGCTAATTACAGTAACAATATGGCGACGTTATTAAAAAAATGGGTAGACGCACATTGCTTCGGTCATAACTTCTTTGTTTTTTATGCTACAGAAACAAATAAAAAAACAGTTGAGAGCTTAATTAATAACCTATTATTCTACCTATTAGCATCCTTGACGTAGGTGCCACAGTTTCTGTTTCTGAGATATTTAACTCTCACTCTAAATAATTATCTTATGAGCACTTGGATGCCAAATGTAAACTTAAATATCTCCGAAATTATTAATCCTACATCAATAAACAAAAAATATAATTAATTGCCAGTTTGTACTTTCTGTAATTGGTCTGTAACATTTTTTCGATAAAGTAATACTTTTCGAGATACTTGACGAAAGACGTTTGGAAAAACCTTTTTTTTTAAGCTAAAATCGCAATTTTGTCGTTATGACTTAAAAACTATCAATTTATGTGAAAAATTGCATAGAATCTTTTCTTCTTAAAATTTGATTCTACTTCAGCTCCAATAAATATATATATTTTTAAGTGCCACCCCCTTAGAGGGGGTAGCATCCACCCCCTATAAATTAGCAAGCCCCCGCACAATATAGAAAATTTTCTGTGAAGCATTTACTATTATACTGCCAAAAATGAACGAAATCCGCTCAATATGACATTATTCCGAAGTTTTGCATATTTTTTACCCCTAGGTACTGTACTATTATAAATGCAATTTTTCATAGTCATTAAAAGAACTATTATAAGTGAACAATAATTGGATGGGTAGTTTGTTTAAAAAATTTAATTAAATAATTCGGATTACTTATTTATAAAGTATTAAATAAAAACTCAAAAAGAATTTGGTACAAATATAAAAAATGTTTCTTAAATATTATAATGCAATAACTGTATTAAAGTATAATAACGTTATTCCTCTTCATCAGGACGGACCATATTTATCGCTTTCGGTCATCAGAGTTATGTGATTTTTCAGATTCATCTACGCCTTGAGATTCTTCAAGTAATTCTTTTATTTGGTTAACAATTGTTGATACCTCATATTCGTCAATTTGCAATTCCTCAGATTCAGTGAAGTATGCACAATGGGCTTAATTTCTTTTCGTTATTTTTTTAAGGTATTCAATAGAATTCGATCATCTAGATCAGCTGTTAAAATTATTGCAACTTCATAAGTATATAGATATTCAATGGTAAAGATTGGGTTTCAGTATAAAGCGCTTCGCCGACTCGTGACGTCATTTTGCATAAACAAAAATTGAAAAAGCGCATTGTCTCTGTCATAACTTCTTTGTTTTTTATGCTATAGAAATAGAAAAAAAAAACACTTGAAAGCCTATTTAGTTGTCTTTCATTTTTGTTCTTACCGCTTTTGGCGTAAGTGCCATAGTTCCTGAGATAAACTTTATACTAAATACATCGTCTTATAGACGTTCGGACGCCACCTTTATACTTCCAGATCTCCGAAACCATTAACTCTACAGAAATTATAAAAAAACAAAATTCATCCTTAATTTCTTATTTGTCTCTTCTCTAGCATGTTTTCGGTCAATGTACTACTTTTCGAGTTATTTGATGAATATTGTTTTGAAAATACCTTCTTTTTAAGCTAAAATCCCTAGTTTTCCAGTCGTTATAACTAAAAGGCTATCAATTTTTATGAAAAGTTGCGTAGAACCTTTTCTTCTTAAAATTTTATTTTATTTCACTTCCAATGTTTTCAAATATTAAATCTCGACTGTCGCCTGATCAGCATCTACAAAGTGACGTCACGCGAAGCTCCGCGCTATCCACCTTTGGTAGTTTATACATTTACAAATAAAAACCTAAAAATTTGGGAATTGCCTTAAAAAGTGTTCTACTTTCGATTTGTAAAATAAAAAAAATGCTGAACGGGCCTATTGTTGTAATCTCTTCCACTACAAATCGAACATATAATCAAGCTCTTGAGGTCTGACTTTTAGCAACCATAGTTTAGCCCATAACCTTTTTGGTATTTACAAGCTATTAGATTTATTTAATTTAATTTAGTATTTCATCAAAAACTGCACTATCCCCTAATATAAGGGACACAAAGCATCTGTATGTGTCACCTTGTTCAGAAGGCAAATCTCTATGATTTAATTTGGTGATATACTAGCATAGAATGCAATTTAGCTCCTGCTTTAGTAGCATGAAGCTTCGCAAGATCAAATTTTACATTTAATAGTTAAATATAATAAGCAAATAAAATTTACTTAACCTGTCAATTTGCCTTAATTACTATTCAAAAAAAGTATTAATTATAAAAAAATTGTGGTACATTCTGGTAAATAATACCGTAGAACATTTTTGCTCTCTTAACTTTTTTCGATAAAATTGAAAGGAATCGGATTATTCAAGAAAACGAGATTCTCCGAGCCCTAAACGAGAAAGTGGAGGAGTTGGTCCAGAGGATAGCTCTATGTTTTTTAAAATTTAAATTTACACATCATATACTACAGTTCTCAACAGAGAAACCTTCTCCGATGATTCTTCGTTACTTTTTTGATTTCTGGGTCTAATTCTACTAGGCTAAAGTGCTATTGAAGCCATTTTGGTTGATTTGTCCCACATGAAGCTAAAAGATTAAGAATTATTTACTTCCGAAATCTAAAAAGTTACAGTTGTCAGCTTTGCCAGAATGGATAAAATACAATATAATACATACAATATTACCTACATAAATAAATGCAATAAAATTGCATTGGCCACAAAAGAACAGGAATTAGATCTTAATTCAACAGCTAACTTGTTAAAAAATGTATGCTGAGAGACGTAGAGAGTCGTTATTCCTTAGATTTTACTTGTATAGATCACTCTGTCTCACAGTTTGATTCCTAGCTTTAATGAAAAGGATAGACTCTAAAATAAAACTGCAAGGTAAATGCATAATTCCGAATTGTGTAAGCAAAAGTCTGTAATGTTATGCAATAATTCAGTCTGCTTGTTTTTGCAAGAAAAATATCCTCAGCATGACATGATCCTCTTCAGTAACGGATTGAGTAGAACATGATGCTGTGGAGCAAGGCAAAATACGTCATTTTCTTATAGATTGTGGATACTATATTATTTAACTGTCTCAAAACATACATTGATGTGGCCAACTTACCAGCCGAGAGATCTACGTGAGGTAATCAGTTTAGTGAACTATCAAAAATATACCTATACTTTAATGGGCGAAACTTTATCAGAAGCCACGTTAGAAATATAATAATTTATTGTTTGATTTTTCTCAAAACAAAACAAAGTTTTGCACTACCCAACAGACTACTATTCCTACACGTATTTTGGGACACCTAACCCGAATTCGGGGTCAGAAATTGACATAACGTCAGAAAACAGGTAAAAACAGCCAAAACTGAAGTCAAAAATAAATCAAAATCCTAAAGGAGCTGACCGCTTTACCTACACATATTTTGGGACGCTGATATCGAATCCGAGGTCAGCATCACGTCAGGATTTTGACAGAATCTCAAAAAACATGTAAAAACCAGTCAAAACTGAAGTTCAAAATATATTAAAAGCTCATTTAAAAACGACGAGGTTCTCAATTCGACCCGTATGTATTTTTACTTCCACATCCAGTGGAAGTATAGTAACGACAAAAAAATGTTTAAAAATTTTTATTGTTCAAATAGGCTTAGAATGTCACGAAACGTCGAGATTTTAAATTTGAGCGAAAAAAAAAATTCTGTCTGTCGGTCTGTCTGTCTGTCGGTCTGTCTGTCTGTCGGTCTGTCTGTAACTTTTTTGTGCGCACGTTTACTCTGGAACCGTTTGAGATATTGACTTGAAATTTGGTACACATATGTAGTTTAACGAGATCTAGAACTAGATTATATTTTCATCTTGTTCCGTCGTAGGGTTGGGGGTAAATTATGGTAAATTTGGGGTAAATAGGTAAATCAAGCAGGTAAGAGTCTATAAAATTGGTATTTAGTATATACAAGAGAAGTTAAGGTCTCAAAAAAAATTTTGGCATTAGCCACCCCCATTACCACCCCCACCCCATTATTAAAGGGGATGAAAAAAAATTGTGATTTAGTGTGTGTACAAGAACCAGAAACCTCAAAATATTTTTTTACTTCATCCACCCACACTACCACCCCCACCCCGCTACCGATGTGGGGTATCGTTTTATGGGTTTTTGGGGTAGAGGATTTCAAATATTATATTATTAAAGTTCCATGAACAATTATTTCCACATACAAAATTTTTTCGTTGTGAGTGACTTGGATAAAAAATCTGGATGTGGAAGTAGTGATTCCTTGGGCAGCGGTTTTTTTTCAATCTTCAACTCAGGTTATAGTGGAGTTAAAATAAAATTTGAATGGAATTCTCTGGCCACAGCAATTTTATTGTTTTAATTTGTTGTAGGTATAATAACAAGTGCTATGAGCAATTTCTCAGGTCATAGTAATCCGATCGCAAAAATAAAAATACCGAATTGTTCGCTATAAAATTATGAATAAGACTAGGCATATGAAGAAACTTCTTGATAATTTGTAATTTTGTAAAAAAATAAAAACCACCAAAAATTGCCTTTTTTAACAGTTTAAGAAATATTATGTAATAATCCGTCAATTTTAACGAAAGTTGGTGGAACCATGCCCTTTATTGAACTCCGTGCCAAATGTTAGAGCAAAATATTTATTCAAACGGCTAAAAATCAACAATAATTTCGAAATTTCCATCGCATTTTGGACTCGTAGTAGGACAATTTTTCTTTTAAAGTGTAGGTTTTTACATGTACTTTACGGTGGCGTTTGCAAAGAAAAAAAAATTAAATTTAAACCAATTTTTTGGAATTTAATTGTAATTATGGATATTGCACGTATAAACAATTTCAAATAACCAAACCAAAAATGATAAGCGAATTTTGAAAGTATATGAAATAATCAACGTTAAAAAAAAAGAATGATGTTTTACTTGCATTTGAATCCGTGATACAGTAGTTTTTGCGTTTTAGTTGATTATAAATTACTACGGGAGCCCACCCTAAGTGCCCGTGCACCCCCCCCCCCCCCCCATCCTTTAGGACAATGTTTTTCATAAAGATTAAAGCCTAAGGAACAATTTAAGACATGCCCTAAAAAAAAAAATTGGCTGTACTTTCAAAATGGCGTCCGTAAAAAAAAATTGCAAATATCGTTTTTGTCATTTAACACAAAAACTAAAAAAGATGGAGAAAAACTTTCTGTACAAAAAATAAAGTGCATAAAATTTTCTACAATTTTGTTCCTATACAATATTTGCATTGGAGTTATCATTTTCCAGATAAATGATTCAGCTCTTAAGATAAAATATAAGATTCAGTATAAAACGTAACACTACGGAAGCCCACCCTAACTGTCCGTGCACCCCCCCCGATCCTTGGGGACAATGTTTTTCATAAAGATTAAAGCCTAAGGAACAATTTAAGACATGTCCTAAAAAAAAAAGCTGGCTGTACTTTCAAAATGGCGTCCGTTTAAAAAAAATGCAAATATTGTTTTTGTCATTTAACCCAAAAACTAAAAAAGATGGAGAAAAACTTACTGCACAAAGAATAAAGTGCATGAAATTTTTTACAATTTTGTTCCTATACAATATTTGGATAGGAGTTACCGTTTTCCAGATACCACTGTTACCGTTTTCAAGATAAATGTCTGCAAATTATAATAATATTATTATTATTATTAATTTTTTTCAGTTTATTTTATTTAATTTTTATGTTAATAATATAAAGTTATATTATACGCCTTACAATAATTGTCACAGTTATTTCTTTTAAGTGATTTACCGATATATGAATTTCCATGTTTTCTTAATTTTGGACTCATTTATCTGGAAAATGGTAACTCCTATCAAAATATTGTATAGGTACAAAATTGTAGAAAATTTTATGCACGTTGTTTTTTGTGAAGAAAGTTTTTGTCCATCTTTTTTAGTTTTTGTGTTAAATGACAAAAACAACATTGGTAACAGTTTTTTTTTAACATATGGCCGCCATTTTGAAAGTACAGCCAGTTTTTTTTTTTAGAATATGTCTTAAATTGTTCCTTAGGCTTCAATCTTTATGAAAAACATTGTCCCCAAGGATCGGGCGGGGGGTGCACGTACAGCTAGGGAGGGCTCCCGACTAAATAAACATATTGATATTTTTTCTTGAAATTTGCGCATATTGTACCAAAATGCTTATATTTCTCTCTCTGCTAGTTGAAAATTATCCACAACTATTTTTTTTTAAATTACATCGCATAAAGAACCCGCCCGTTCAAAAAAAAAATATCTGCCCACTCTTTGAATATTGTAACTAGGCAACTAACTTAATTAATGATATACATCACTCCATTTTCATCATATCGAGTCTTTTTTTTAACATTTTCAGTTTTTTTTCGTGTATTCTGATTCTTGTATTTAACAAAATATAATTTGTTTTTATTCATCAAAAATTCAACAATTTTTTTATACTCTTCGCAAAAACGAAGAGTATATCGCATTTGATCGGCACATTTTCTAAAACCGGAAATATCGCTCGTAGAGAAAAAAATTTCATATCATTGTGTTAGTGAACGAATTAAAAAACATAAAACACATAAACACACCACATATACCAAATCCAAAACCAAGGTTGTCCGGAAGGGGGTTACACATTTGGAAAAACGCGGACATACATCCATATCCACCAGTGTTGTCAGTACTGGCGCTGGGGCTCGAACCCAGAACGCGATAGACAGTCGGTCAGCATATTCGCCACTCAATACGTCTTAATCGACTGAGCTACCGTGCCGGTATTTTGAACAACTTTCAAAATGTCCGTCCGTCTGTCTGTCTGTCCGTATGTCCGTCCGTCACGTTTCTTGTAAGCACGATAACTTAAGAGAGAAAAGTCCGATTGTATTGAAATTTGGAAAGTAAATTAGTGTTAGCTAGAGGAAGAACCCTATTGTTTTTGAAGAAAATCAATCGGTAAATAAGAAAGTTATTAATCATTTAATTTAAAGAAATATTTTTCTTAATTTTTGTCGCTTGTACTTAAATAGAAATTATGCGAAATGTTATCTCTATAATATATATTTTTTATTTATGCATTTTACTAATATATATTTTATAATAATAAGTCTAATGCATTTTTGTAGTGATCTCTGATGATCCAGTGGCTAAAGTTTTGCTTTACAATAAAGATTCAGTGTTCGAATCCTAGTCAGGTTGGATGTTTTTTTTTCAATTTTTTTTCATATTTTTTTCACGTTTTTTCAAGTTGGTATCACAAAATTTAGGATGTCCAAAAACTAACATTATTTACAAAAAAACTGCGAAGAGTATTCTATAGAATGTGTAACAATTATATAAAAAGTCCAGTAAATTGGCGAAGAGTACCTGCGTTTTTAGCTTGTTCTTTTATAATGTTTTCTGCTTTTGTCACATCCGATTTTCTGTTTCTTTTTAAAATGTTTGTGTTTTATGTTTATTTTCAATTTTTAATGTATTGTAACGTAAAATAATTTGTTTAGCCGTTATTTAATTAAAATGCATTGGAAATTTTAATCTAGGTAGATTATTTCTAAGTTTAATAAAATAATTCAAGACAATATTGATTATTTGCGATGTGTTATCTGAAGTACGAAATAGTGTTTGTAATTGAGCTACTTGTTTTTCTTCACATAATAAATATTGCATAAATAGCTCATAAAACATATATATTTGCTTCATGTTAATATTAAGTAAATTAGATTAGTGACTTATCTGACTTCGGCCATACGTCTTATTAAAATTTGTATACTTATATATTTATATTATAATTTATTATTGTTCAAAATTAGTATTGATATTGTTACAAATATTCACCCCTTGGGAATAGGCAGCAAAAAATACACGTTGTACGTTGTGCCATCTGTGAGACAGTAGAAACAGTAGAAACGTTCTGGAACATTAGAGAAAAGAGACTTCTAGATAACGCCGCGCCGTTTCTAGAATAATTCAGGAAGCAATGGCTTGGGGTATATAAGGCCGTATTCTCGGCGGGAAGAGGATGTTTTGGAATTGACAAGTGAGGTTAAAACTATAAAGTGAATACAAAGTGATAAACATTGTTAAAGGTAATTTTTAGTCAGTAAGGTGTATTTAAGTTAATAATAGTATTGTGAAGTATCCAGTAAATTATTTAATAAAGTGTGTTAGTGGTTATCTCTTGTTATAATTTTTTTGGAACCCACGGAATTTGAAAGGGTGGTTTCCTAGGAGTGGAAACACGTGACAATATTATCTTGTATAGCAACCTGTAAATGATCTATGTATGTTGATTTATCGGTGAATAAAAAAAATAGGTATACCAATTAAAAGTAATCACGTTCATTTTATAAATGGAATATATTTTAAATATCATTTATGTAAATTTTGTCTTCAATTTTCTTTATATTCAAATATTCAGTTTCGTCCCACAAAATAAATATTTTGAAACTAAAATTTCCAATGCATTTTAATTAAATAACGGCTAAAAATTGAAAATAAACACAAACCACAAATATTTTAAAAAGAAACAGAAAATCAGATATGCACAAAATGCACAAACAAAAGCCGAAAACATTATAAAAAAACCGCTGCCCAAGGAATCACTACTTCCACATCCAGATTTTTTATCTAAGTCACTCACAACGAAAAAATTTTGTATGTGGAAATAATTGTTTATAGAACTTTAATAATATAATATTTGAAATCCTCTACCCCAAAAACCCATAAAGCGATACCCCACATCGGTAGCGGGGTGGGGGTAGTGATAGGGGGTGGTAGTGGGGGTGGACGAAGTAAAAAACATTTTGAGGTTTCTAGTTCTTGTACACACCCTAAATCACAATTTTTTTTCATCCCCTTTAATAATGGGGTAGGGGTGGTAATGGGGGTGACTAATGCCAAAATTTTTTTTGAGACCTCAGCTTCTCTTGTATATACTAAATACCAATTTTATGGGCTCTTACCTGCTTGATTTACCTATTTTCCCCAAATTTACCCCAATTTACCCCCCAACCCTTCGACAGAACAAGATGAAAATATAATCTATTTCTAGATCTCATTAAAGTACATATATGTACCAAATTTCAAGTCAATATCTCAAACGGTTCCAGAGTAAACGTGCGCACAAAAAAGTTACAGGCAGACCGACAGAATTTTTTTTCGCTCAAACTTAAAATCTCGACGTTTCGTGACTTTCTAAGCCTATTTGAACAATAAAAAATTTAAAAAAATTTTTTGTCGTTACTATACTTCCACTGGACGTGGAAGTAAAAATAAAGATTGTTGAATTCTTGATGAATAAAAACTTAACAAACCATATTTTTTTAAATATAAGAATCAGAATATACGAAAAAAGACTAAAAATGTTAAAAAAGAGACTCGTTATGATGAAAATGAAATGATGTTTACCATTAAGTTAGTTGCCTAGTTACTATATTCAAGGAGTGGGGAGATAATTTTTTTTTCGAACGTGCGTTATGTCCCCAAGGGTGCTTTATGCGATGTAATTTTAAAAAAATTAGTTGTGGATAATTTTTAAATAGCAGAGAGAGAAATATAAGCATTTTGGTACAATATGCGCAAATTTCAAGAAAAAATATCAATGTGTTTATTTATAATCGACTAAGGGCCAGTTTTATAGGTACAGATTAAACCTAAGTTTAACTAGAAGATTCTGTTGAGGCCCGAAATAAAAGTAAATAACGTATTTAGCAAAGTGTATATTAAGCACATTCATCAAACATTCAAATGCAAGTAGAACATCATTTTTTTAAAACGTTGATTATTTCATATACTTTCAAAATTCGCTTATCGTTTTTGGTTTTACAAAAAAATCATGTAGTTATTTGAAAGTGTTTAAACGTGCAATATCCACAATTACAATTAAATTGCAAACACCACTGTAAAAGTACATGTAAAACCTACACTTTAAAAGAAAGATTATCCTACTCCGAGTCGATGCACTTAAACAAAATGCGATGGAAATTTCGAAATTATTGTTGATTTTTAGCCGTTTGAACAAATATTTTGCGCTAAAATTTGGCACGGAGGTTTAGTTCAGTAGAGGACATGGTTTCACTAACTTTCGTTAAAATTAATGGATTATTACATCATATTTCTTAAACAGTTAAAAAAGGCAATTTTTGGTGGTTTTTATTTTTTACAAATTTACAAATTATCAAGAAGTTTCTTCAACGCCTAGTCTTATTCATAATCTTATAGCGAACAGTTTGGTATTTTTATTTTTGCGATCGGATTACTATGACCTGAGATAATAGGAAAAATAGCAGAAAATTTCTGTGTTCAAAAATAAATTGTTAAATTCTAAATTCTACAAGAAGTAATGGACGAATTTCACAAAAAATTGCTCAGAGCACTTGTTATTTATACCTACAACAAATTAAAATAATAAAATTGCTGTAGCCAGAGAATTCCTTATTCACCTATTTTGATCATTAATTTGACTCCACTATTAAGCTTTTTACATTTGGGAATTGTTTATGTCGTCTTTTTTTAAAAAAATTATCATTATCTGTTGATTAACTAGAAAAGTTGTTTTCTGATATTTAAAACAGTGTTGATCTGAGCTGGTATATTTTTTAATATTTTAATTTTCGTTGATAAAAATTTTTAATTTGGTGCCTTCTGATATAAATGACTCTCAGAAGAATCATTAGTATATAAAAATTTATTTAATTTGATTTAACTATAAAATTAATTGATTCCAGATAAAGATCCTAAATTAGTGTTCCAAAAGGGTTATTAAATAGGGTTCCGGCCTACCCAAAGTGTAAAAAGGGCTGAAGAGCTAATAATAAAGCTCGACAAACAGCGTAAACCACCCCGCAAACAATATAAAACTCAAAATGATTTATGTGGGCCAAAGCTACTGTTAACCTTCCACCTTCACCTTAGAAATGTATGAGCTTTACGTAAAAGTTATGAGGGCGGTGTTTAACAAGCTGTTTTTTTACTTGTCCGCCTCTAGCTGACCTGTTAATATTAATAAAATTTTTGTCGATGAACACAGGACGAAGTCGAAAAAGGCTAATGTAGAGTACAGACATAATAATTCATAAAATAATAATAATAATAAAATAAATAAAATGAAATAAATGAAATAAATGAAATAAATGAAATAAATGAAATAAATGAAATAAATGAAATAAATGAAATAAATGAAATAAATGAAATAAATGAAATAAATGAAATAAATGAAATAAATGAAATAAATGAAATAAATGAAATAAATGAAATAAATGAAATAAATGAAATAAATGAAATAAATGAAATGAATGAAATGAATGAAATAAATTAATAAAATAAAACTAAATAGCAGGTACCATCAGATGATGGTCTTGAAACAGCCTGTTGACAGTAAATGTAGAATGTGTAGCCTTGCAGAAGAACATGACGGTCACTTGGTGATGGGATGTACTACGCTCGCACCATCAGAGTACACTCACAGACACAACAAGGTGACCAGATATCTCCACTGGGTCATGTGCAAACACTTCGATATACTAGTACAGCCAAAATATTATGAATATACCCCCGAGAAGGTTGTCAATACCAACGAGGTCACAATTATGTGGGATTTGCCCATTCTAACTGACAGAGAAATTCACACGAATCGACCAGACATCGTCGTACATAATAAAAAAGAGAAATCCTGTTTGCTGATTGATGTATCCATCCCGAATAACACCAGCGTGATGCTCAAGGAAACGGGGAAGTTGAGCAAGTACAAAGATCTCCAAATAGAAGTTAGCACAATGCACAGTGGTTCAGAGAGCGGATTTAGCTTATCAAAAGTGCTCGACTCATGTCGCGCCGGATGATGTCATTAACCACCATAGATAGGCCTTTCGAAGACGATAGACTGTCGTACACAAGTACAAGTATTTGCTTGTATTCGATACATAAGTAGTGGATGAATACAAACATAACTAGTTATACTCACCAATTTTCAACTCGTACCAGTCACTTGTTTTTGACTGCTGTTGTTACATGTGTTTAAAGAGAAAAGTGAAAACTGTTTATTATGGACCCTACTAGTCACGGTATGTACTAGTATACTGTATATTATTTATCGAAATCATTATCGTTTTTCTCGGCTGTTGGACAATAATTAATCGGAAATAAAAATAATAAAAATGAAAAGTTTGACAAAGCTTATATTTTGTGGAACTTATGGAACCTTCTAATTTCCTATGCATATTAATCCACAGTCCTTAGATTTCAAAAGCTATCTAATAAGATGCTCTACTTTTTACAACTCTTCCTGTTATTTTCATTTTAGTTGGTGCCAGCAACAGAGCCCGACGAGAGTTGTTTGAAGTTTGGCATGCAGAAACGCAACACAGTGAAAAAATATTTGCTGTATATCGATATGTAATTACTAAATTACACTTAGTGGATACTAAAGGAAATGTTGGAGAAAAATTACTTGAGAAATCGGGTAACATCTGCAAACTGCTTGTAAGAAGATGGAAGCAATGCCACGCCAACGTTAACTATTTTAAAATACTGATACTGCAAAATTATACATAGAAAAGTATTATGTGCCAATCACTTTACATAAAGTACTGATCCATAAGAAGATTGTTTAAGGAGGCTCAAGAATCCCGCCATAAAGATGCGAACAGATTCAGAGAACATAGTACTCGGAAGGAATCTCGAATTAACACCATGAAAGATATAATACACATGTTATTGGTAACAAGCGATCCATTGATCAATTTTTTCAGAACATTGCCGAAAAAACTTAAAGGATCAATTTCCCAGGAAGTTTTTAATTTGCTCGAAATTGATAAGTTTCAAAGTACATATGTGCTTTGATTAAGGCATAATACTACACATGAGACAAAAAAGAAAATAGGTACATACGATTATAATTTTAGTTTATTATTCGTAAAAAAAACCTAATTGTATAACAAACGTTTTCTCTTGTAGGTAAACAAATTTCATTACTAATTAATATTTTTACAATTAATTTTTTTTTTTATTTATTTGCTTTCATCATGATTAGAAAATATTATTTAGGTAGCTAATTTCATAATAAATAAAAAAGTGTGTAAGTTGTGATTTGCTTAACACTTAAATAATATTTTCTAATTAATGCTATTGGATACTTTTCCCGTTTTATTGTATATTAGATATTAATTACAATTATTATGAATCCATGTTTATTTTTTAGTAGAAAAATGTTGTTCATTAATTTTAATTGCTTATAATAACAGTGGCCGTTTATTTGGAATCATAACGAATATTTTTGATAAGCTAAATCCGCTCTCTGAACCACTGTGCAATGTGGAATTCAAAGACCACAGTTGTGCCAGTAATTGAAGGAATTGTCAAGAGGGGCCATGACCCGAGTTTACAACTGCCTGGTCAACCGAACGCACAAGAAATGTAGAAGATCGCACTATTGGGAACAGCGCATATTTTAAGTAAAATCCTGTACTAGGTGTCTGAGATTCCTTGTGGGGTCACAATAATAATAATAAATAGAAGGCTAATAATCTGAGAGGAAAGTTCAAACGGGAAAGTTATAGGTATTTAAAAAATCTATAAAATGAGCCCCCGAACGGTAAGATAGCTTTATTAGGTTAGGAGTAAATTCAAAAAAATGAGAAAGAGAGTTAAACAAAAGCATGTAAACATCACCTTCTTAGCCACTTATTGTGTACAGCACTGTCAAGACCTATACTTGAACTTGTTCATTTTAAATCTAAAAAATTTAGATCTGTTGTTCGAATACCAATTGATAGAAATAAACAAAAGTGGGATGATTATAAAGAAGCGTTCGTCTGATATGTCACTCGAATCCACCTAGTAGGTCACACGAGGCTGAAATATTTAATTTAATTTAATGGTTAATGGTCTATACTTTAATTCTGATGGTAAAGTTTGCCCAGGATAGACCAATAGACGGAATGAAAGACAATTTTTTAAATAGTCGGCATGTAACCAGAATTTATTGGCATCCTTAGGACTATTTATATGCGTATTTCCTTATCCAAATATATTTAAAAAAGTATATAACACATTCATATAGACAAACAAATACAACATAAACTTAATGTATTGGTAAGTCTGAACTGCAATGTATTATGAGGCTGTACTCCCGTGAAAATAATTATTATCAATGAGTAGTCAGTAGTTTTTTAATATGAGCGCTGTTTAATGTTGTTTGCAGTCCTTTCCACGTGAAACTGCTTCTCGATTTGATCCGTCGCCGTCGTCACAGAGTCAATATTAATTTCCCGACAAAGAAATATCGAATATAATTGTCGAACTCTATACAAATATACCTACTAACCTTTATGAGCCTCGAGTTTTTGCTCGAGTAACCGTTCGTTTTATTCAGATTGCTTTCGAATTCATTATAACGTTACTTGCAAAGGGAACTTTAAAGATACAGGGAATGGGAAGATGAATGTTTAACCGACCTATGTAAAACACCTTTAATTCTCATTTTCGGGGTAGAATCGGATGATTACAAAAGTTCTGAGTTCTGAGCCACCGTATCGAGGCAAACGTGCTATAACTGGGTTTCTTAAAAAATACTAAATTACTCAGTAATAATTTTCTCACATACAGGGCGTTTCTTAGTGACGTGCTAATATGTCAGAGTGTGATTCCTTAGGTCATTTTATGAAGAGAAGTTCACATGAACATAGAGAGTGACCCATTTAAAAGCGGAACCCTCTCTAAAATTTTTATTTACTGTGCGATTTGAATCAAATTTTACTCAGGTATAGAACAAGTTATATATGTATGACCAGAAAAACATTCTCCTCCTACAAATGCAAAGCCACCTGCGGTACCAAAATATGCGGAAAAAATCAAAAAATCATATTAGGCAATTTTTTATCGGAAAATTTGGTAATGAAACTTGAAAAAAAAATCGAAGAAAAAATAAAACGATGAGACGGTTTTGAACACAAACAACTTACTTTATGTCAACAAATATTGTAAAAACGTCATTTATTCCAGGATAGCTAGATTTATGTGTTCAAAAAGTATATTGCCAAATGAAGCAATTTGAATTTAATTGTTTTAATCAAGAACGCCTCACGGAAAAACGTACGAGACCGTTTTCATGTAGAATTGACCAGGCTAATCAGAAAAAATATCCACATGGAAAAATGTCAATAGCGTACCACTTTTTTGGTAAAAAATATCAGAGGACATGTGTACAGGGACGCCACTGGTGGAGCGATAAAATAACTTTTCTAACTAAAATATGTGGTTGTATATCCTATACCAAAATTGAAAATAATATCTAAAGTATTTTCTGAGATATTAAAAAATAACGATTTAAAAAAAAGTAGCAAAAAAATTGAAGCCGTTGCGGACATACGTTCATATGAATTTTTCTACGTACAATGACACCCTGAAATATTAGCAGGTCATTAAGGAACACCCTGTATGATTGCTCATATAAAATTTTTCTTGACATATTACTGACAACCACCTGGCCAAGTTTGTCTCTACTATGTGAGTTTAATACATTTTAATGTAAATTTTTTTAGAAATATTTCCAAGAGGACAGGTAGGTAGAGCTGTGTGTATTTATGTGTTTAATACAGTTTTCAAAAGTACAACAAAATATAAGTTTCATAATAAAAATCATATACATATTCCAATAAAATATGAAATTCCTAGTAGGATAGGTAACAAAATTAAAAAATTCAAGTCTAAATGTATTGAGAAGTTTTGCATAACAAATCTTCTAAAATGTTCGAAAACCAACTATTTTTATTTACCTAAAATGAAATGAAATAAATATTAAGTAGATATAGTTTATAAATTTGTAATAATGTTATATTTATATACTTACGTAATAGCGATTTTAAAAATGTTCCCGACTGTTTTCCGTTAAATAAGTACTTATTTTTTAAACTTATTTTGGGACCAAAACAACTATTTTATGCCATCGATTTACTTTTATCAGAGGGACAAAAATTCGATCATTTTTAACATTGTTCTTTGGTAATGTGAATATCATGTAATAGCAATGACATGACAAGTGAGTGCGATATTCTTCTCTCACTCGTATCTTGTTTATAATTGTACCGTCTATCCTGAAAACATTACCCATTACTGATTTCTGAATAATTTTAATTCAACAAAAGACATTTGAGTTACAAAAAAATATAACAATTTTTTACCTACTTTTGGGTGACCTTATTATTATACAAAATATTTTTATAGACACCCTGTATTATTTTGTTTATAATACGGAACCCTCGGCGTCTTTTTACTTGAATGAAAATTATATTCATAATAGGTGATGTAAAAATAATTCT
This sequence comes from Rutpela maculata, assembly GCA_936432065.2. Lineage (NCBI taxonomy): Eukaryota > Metazoa > Arthropoda > Insecta > Coleoptera > Cerambycidae > Rutpela > Rutpela maculata. The sequence continues at coordinate 75,942,538 of OW386293.2, read as the reverse complement.
TTAACTTAATGGTTACCTATCGAGAGTGTAATTTAAATAAAAACAAATATAAATGTTTCATTAAAGTGATTAAATAAACCTAAAAAAGACTAATAAATATGTCTGTTAGCTATCATATAGCGCATTTCCTAAAGCGTATATTGGACAAACAAAAAAAACTTTTAAGACAAGGATTTCAGAGCATAAGAGAAGTTAAATCGGATAGGAAACTAGAGAATCGATATATCTGAATTATTTCACATAATATGATGAACTGTTCTTTGATAATAATATTTGTATTTTACATGTAGAAAGTTGTTAAAAATGAAAGAAATTTTGAACCTGATGGATTTTTCGAACAATTCTCAATTAAAGAATAAAATGATAAAAATATTCTGTGGAAAGGAAATCATTTTGATTATCCCATTCTGTTTATGGTACGTTATTAGTTCTCCGCTTGCCTTGCGTACGTGAAACGAGTGTGACTGAAATTCCCTGGCAATCACACCGTTGAGAAAAAAACGTGATTGTGAGATTTACCAAAGAATTTACCTAACGAGTTGATGTGAAAAGCTTTTATCACATCCCTAAGCCGAAGCAACTTTCATTATAGCGAGTACAATAGAGTTAGGAAGCCGGGTAAATGGTGAATCTTTTTATATTTCTAAATGTGCATATGGAAATATACAACCACATAGCTCACGGGTTTTACAATTTATTTAATATCAAGCTGAGAAGGTTAGTATAGAATGATTAGACAAATTTAGTCATTTAGATATAACTCATTAATCTTATCTTATACTAAAATCGAATGACAAAATAACAGAGCACATAATTTTATATTTAATAAATAAAATCATTAACGTGTGTTACGATTTATACTTTCACGAAATAGGAGCGGTTCTGTCTTCCTAATCCTTATAGTGATGATAACAAGCACGGATTTATGGGGGGGGGGGGGTTAACGTGGTAATTACCCCCCCCCTCCAAGATTCTGTAAACCACCAACTTTCGTTTTAAAATTTTATAATTTTATTTTATATTTTTGAATATATATTGTATTTACAGAGGCGTAACTATGGCAGGGCAAACCGAGGCAGTGCCCCAGGAGAATTTCTCCTCCCCCGCTCATCAAAAAAAATTTGGGACGAAAAAATTTTTTTTTCGGATTAACTACGGGAGCCCACCCTAAGTGTCCGTGCACCCCCCGATCCTTGGGGACATTGTTTTTCATAAAGATAGATTAAAGCCTAAGGAACAATTTAAGACATGTCCTAAAAAAAAAAAATTGGCTATACTTTCAAAATGGCGTCCCTTAAAAAAAAAGAAAATTTGCAAATATTGTTTTTGTCATTTAACACAAAAAATAAAAAAGATGGAGAAAAACTTTCTGCACAAAAAACAAAGTGCATAACATTTTCTACAATTTTGTTCCTATACAATATTTGGATAGGAGTTACCATTTTCCAGATACCATTGTTACCGTTTTCTGCAAATTATGATATTTTTTTTTTCAGTTTATTTTATTTTTTGTTATGTTAAAAATAATATAAAGTTATATTTTACGCCTTACAATAATAATTGTCATATTTATTTCCTTTAAGTGATTTACCGATATATGAATTTCCATGTTTTCTTAATTTCGGACTCATTTATCTGGAAAATGGTAACTCCCCTCAAAATATTGTATAGGAACAAAATTATAGAAAATTTTATGCACGTTGTTTTTTGTGAAAGAAGTTTTTGTCAAACCTTTTTATTTTTTGTGTTAAATGACAAAAACAACATTGACAACAGTTTTTTTTAACATATGGCCGCCATTTTGAAAGTACAGCCAGTTTTTTTTTTAGAACATGCCTTAAATTGTTCCTTAGGCTTTAATCTTTATGAAAAACATTGTCCCCAAGGATCGGGAGGGGGGTGCACGTACAGCTAGGGAGGGCTCCCCGACTAATTTTTCCCCCCCGCTCATCAAAAACATTTTTCGGATTAGGATTAGGTATTAAGGAAATAATATAATAGTTTTTTTTGCCCTGGGGCCCCATGACGTCTAGTTACGCCTCTGCTGTATTTAGTTGTGTTTTTTGTGATTTTCTCCCCCCGATCATCAATTTCAATTTTCAAGGAAAAACTTTTTGTTATTTTCAGCACGTGGCTGTGTTACCCCCCCCCCAAGCTCAAGGTCCAGATCCGCCCTTGTATGATAATAAAATATTAATATTTTATAAAACGTCTTGTATAAACTTTTAAAACATATGAAGTTATAAAAAGACTACATAAAACTAAATTAGAGCAATTTGTTTATGGCTTAAACAAGATATCAATTTACAGATCTATAAAACTCATAGAAATTATAAAATGTAATATTCTTCTCTAAAAATCTTCTCCCGTTTCAAGTCAGTCCAGATTAGGTAAATGCTCTTCGAAATATAAAAATACAATCTCCGGGTATTATCCAGAAGTCAAAATCATAACCAATAGTAACAGTTTAATCCAAAGTCCAAAAATGAAATTCACAAAATCATCCAAAGAGTAAGAACTGGTAGTATTCGTTCTTTTGTATTGTTTCTAAAGTGTCTAAATGAATTAAGTAGAACAAATTATTTTCTCAAAATTTATGAAAATAATAGATACTTCTGGATGATAGATAGTTGTATTAAAATTAAGAATAAAATCTGTTTTGTTTGTTGTTGTTATTGTTTGACTCTCACCCAAGAGTCCCGGGTTCGATTGCAGGCCGTGTCACAGGAATTTTTTTAGAAAAAGAAATTGATCCCAGTGTACTCGGATATTGGGTGTGTGTCCCTTGTTTCCAAATGTGTACCGCATCCCGCACAAGACTCTTCCAGAGCCTTTGGTGATAAAGGTGTCTTATTACCCGTAGTATTTATTACTATTTATTACTTTATTACCCGTAGTATTTATTACTGTTATTAATTAAACAATTAACAAAACTATTAATATCAGCAACTGTGTTAATGTGCATTTTGACAAAATACGTAAATTCTTTTTAGGCCGAGAAAATTCTTGAAAAGTATAACATTTTAAACGATACTCTTTTACTGTACCATATCTTCCTGGAGGCAGGGAAACCACCAGGGCGACAGTTCTCATACGGGTTTTTTCGTTTAGCTTTTTACCCGAGTTAGTAACCCAAATTTTGTAAGTGCTTTGCCAAGTGTTGTGTTATTTTTAACAGTGGCGAAACTCCAGGGGGGGGGGGGGGGGGGCAAGAGGTGCGGCGCACACGGGCCTCAGAACTTAGAGGGCCTCACAGGGCCTCTAGGAGCTATACATTGAGAAAATAATGTTTTTTATTTTATGTTAAATAAACTGAATTGTTTTATTGCAATGAAACTTATTTGTTTTATTAAGTTTAGGGGGGCAACCGGATAATTTTGCACACGGACCTCATCGACCCTAGTTACGCCACTGATTTTTTATTAGCTTTAAGTCTCTACGTAGGCATCAATTTTTAATATTATTATTAGTTTTTATATTTGTTTATAACAAACAGGAGAGCTAATCCCCTGCCTACAGTAATAAATAGAAATGAGGACTGTTAGATGGGGCAACTGGTCGTTTTTTTTCATTCTCCCTCCGTGGTATTCTATACCTGCTCCATAGTATTCGACCGGGCTACCCTGTTATCAAGTCGTTTTGGACGTTTCAATTATAGTTGAGTTTGTTCTGTGCTCTGTATTACAAGTTATTTCTTCAATTTTAATAATATTAGTGCTCCAATTTTGGTGATTTTTGTAGTTTGTTCAATTATTGCTTTATACAATTAATTTGCTTATTTTTACCTTAATAAATTTGCATTTTATGGTATTTATGCTGTTTTTGATGTCATACTCTTACCTCAAAAACTTATTTTTAAATATTAAAAAAATGTTTTATCAAATTAGCCGGGTCTCATAAAATTAATCTTATTGGTAAGCTGAATGTATAAGAGAAGTGTAATTTTTTTCTTTTTTTTTAAATTGTATTTTTTAAATGTAAACATTACAAAGCGGCAGTCTTGTGAAAAGCCGTTAAAAAGACATGCCTTAAAAAATTTAAGATAAAAATATTGATTACAAATTATTTTATAATGGTTTTAAGACGCCGGAGTTGCGCGCACCCACCGTTATGATTTAGATGAAAAGAAAAATGCGGAAAATTCGGTTTGTCAATATTCTGAATTTCATTCTTACATCTTTCTGAATGTAAATCATCAACCAGAATGACTCCTAATGGTTTTTCAAATGGATTGTTGCACTATGTTTCAAAAATCAAATAAATAAAGCAACACTCATGTACACTAACACTGAACAGCAGCAAACAAAAAATAGGGAGACCATGTTACACGTGGAAAACAACAATCGAGAGGATCATGAACAAACTAGGAAAGGACCAAACATACTGGGAAAGAAAAGCGAGGGGAAAAATGAATTCCACAAAGAAATCGGAGCGAAATATACTCTACCAGAATCAGAAACGGAGGAATCAGAAGGTTCAGAAGAAGAAGAAGATTTATAGAAGCAGAAAAACAAAAATAGGAGCACAGACAGCAGCGACACAACGCGGCAACATATATCACAAGAAAACCCAGAAGAGGCAGAAGTCCAGAACCAAAAATACAAAAAAAAAGGGAGCTTAAACGCTCCTTCACGACACAATGCGGTGACGCATCTCACAAATACCTACACCTCCCATCCCACATTCCTTTACCATGCGCCGTGTGGCACTCGCTGCTGGCAACAAGCATGACCCTAGTCCAACCCAGCGTGGACGTAGCAGGCTCAGCTGTATAATCCTTGGGGGTGGCAGAAATGCCTATCAGTCAATCAACACTCATGTAAATTGTTGCCTATACCTACGTGAATTTAATTTCGTTTTCACCTTATGAATAATTATGAGAAATATGTTAATATGTTTTAGTATTTAAAATAAAAATTGACAATTACGACATTTAGATTGTCTACGTAGTAAAAGGGCAGACTTAAGTGTAAAATTACTTAAAAATAAAATTCAGAATATAAAGGCGACAAATTAAAACTTGATTTTCATAAAAAAGCAATATAAGTTCCCAATATATACGCCTTGGATCTTGCCTTGAAAAATTAAATATAATTTTTCATTACACCTAAGTTCATTGAAATTTTAGAACACGAGGGACGTTATTAAAAGTTAATGCTAGGAGATTTTTAATAAAAAATTGAGAAACGAGAACGGTCCACCTTATTGGAGACTTTGATAAGAAATTTAATCATATTCAGAATGAAACTTTCCAGGTCCTAGATTCGATGTAACAGCAAATGTAATGAACTTGAAAAGCCGGCCTCCCTCATCTCCAGGTACAACAAAGGATGTAATTTCCTCGCCTAATTCAAGTTGGAAAAGTAACGAAAGACTAAACAAACTGCCGCACTGCATAGTGCTATATTTGCACTTTGTGGTCCGGTAAAACCAAGGGAAAGTTTCTTATTAGACCACCGAGGAAACAAACTTATATGAGGAAAGTTTGAATTTTAATTACGTTTTTGTCCACATATTATTTATTATACAGGGTTAAAACTCCCGGACCATCTTCTCCACAACTGAAACATATATTTGAATTCTGTAAAAGGTATCCGCTAGAATACGCAAATGAATTCAGTTTTGAGTAAAAACTGTCATTTTCTAAATTGAAGTATAGATAGCGTTGCGATGCAAAGAAATTGTTTGATCCCAGAAACCTTGATAGGAGGTACATGTGATGAGGAATTATATTCTTAGCAATTTTTATAATGCAAACAATTTTCGAAAACTATCTGGTTTTCCAGATATACTTAGTGTTTTTAAGTATAAAAATCGTCGTAACTTTTTTTAAATAAATAGACCGTAAGTCTGAAATCTACAAAATAATACAATTAACCAGTATTTTACTGGAAAATAACCTCTACACCTGTGACTTTTACGTCAAAGGATCAGTTAGAGGGTGGTTTTTGACAAATAATGAATAAGAACAAAAATATAAAAATGACGTATTTTGCTGACGTTTCAGAAAACGAATGTGTTTTCTTTCTCATCGCGTATTATAATGTTTGTGTGCTGTGTATATTAAATACACAGCTTTAAGAATATATTTGTTATATTCAGTATCCATAGATACTAACTGCTTACATAGAACTGTTGATGTATCTAGTTGTTTTATTTTAAACAATGTTGAATTTGTTAAGTTCTTCTTTGAACCGTTGTTCAGGTTTTTGTTGTACATGATTATTATTTTCTATATATGTGAAAGTTCTATCAACAAAAAAAAATGCGATTTTTGTTATTTAAAGAAATAATATTGAAACTCAAATATCTGGAAAGCCAGTGATTTTTTGAAAATTGTTCGTATTATAACAGTTGCTTAGAATGTTCTTGTTCCGTCGAAGGGTTGGGGGGTAAATTGGGGTAAATTTGGGGTAAATAGGTAAATCAAGCAGGTAAGAGTCCATGAAATTGGTATTTAGTATATACAAGAGAAGGTAAGGTCTCAAAAAAATTTTTGACATTAGCCACCCCCATTACCACCCCCACCTCCTTATTAAAGGGGATGAAAAAAAATTGTGATTTAGTGTATGTACAGAAACCAGAAACCTCAAAATATTTTTTTACTTCATCCACCCCCCACTACCACCCCCCTATCACCACCCCCACCCCACTACCGATGTTGGGTATCGTTTTATGGGTTTTTGGGGTAGAGGATTTCAAATATTATATTATTAAAGTTCCATAAACAATTATTTTCACATACAAAGTTTTTTCGTTGTGAGTGACTTGGATAGAGAATCTGGATGTGGAAGTAGTGATTCCTTGGGCAGCGGTTTTTTTATTTTATCGAAGGATAAGCTTCTAAACACTTCGGTTAAGGTAATTTTAGTTTAAATCTAAACTAAAAATTGACCGCTGAACTAGTTGACTTTTACGTGACGTAACAGCGGGAACTGCAGTAAGGGGAGGTATGCGTGAGAGCGTATCTCTATTTCTTAGTATCATAGTGCGAAGGAAGGTTTGGCGGAACTAAATGCATTTTTTCTTCAAGCGTATTAAAATGTTTAAATTATGTCACCAAAAACAGAAGTAGAAGTAGGACATTGTTTTACTGGTAACAAAATGTTAGTACCGAACGCCACCGTAGTGGACATTGTTTTACTAGTAACATAATGTTAGTTCCGAAAGCGCCACCGCAGTGGGTATTGTTTTACTAGTAACATAATGTTAATACCGAAAGCCACCGGTGGCGCGCTATCCACTAGCCACTTGTCATATTGTGTCAACATGTAAGACTGTAGTTTGAATATTTGTACATTTATGATAAATAAATGAATTTTTGCATTTTAATACGCTTGAAGAAAAAATAGTATATATTACACGGAGTAGAACGCCTTTTTTTGTGTTTCGCCCAGTTTGCGGCTTCGGCTTCGCCTCAGCCGCAAATCCTGGGCTCAACACAAAAAAAGAGTGCGTTCTACTTCTAGTAATATAATATACTATTTTCTTCAAGCGTATTAAAATGTTTAAATTATGTCACCAAAAACAGAAGTAGAAGTAGGACATTGTTTTACTAGTAACAAAATGTTAGTACCGAACGCCACCGTAGTGGACATCGTTTTACTAGTAACATAATGTTAGTTCCGCAAGCGCCACCGCAGTGGGTATTGTTTTACTAGTAACATAATGTTAATACCGAAAGCCACCGGTGGCGCGCTATCCACTAGCCACTTGTCATATTGTGTCAACATGTATGACTGTAGTTTGAATATTTGTACATTTATGATAAATAAATGAATTTTTGCATTTTAATACGCTTGAAGAAAAAATAGTATATATTACACGGAGTAGAACGCCTTTTTTTATGTTTCGCCAAATCCTGGGCTCAACACAAAAAAAGAGTGCGTTCTACTCCTAGTAATATAATATACTATTTCACTTAGTCCGCGTCATATCTCCAAAACGGTTAGGCGTACGAAAAAAATGTATAGCACCTTTAAGGTAGAGAATTTACAGATGTACAACTTTTATAACGGGTGTTGTTCCCGTTTGGGTCATAAAAACTGAGTTAATCGAGAATCCGCGGTTTCCGCGACCTTCCGACGCGATTTTCAAGAAAGCCTCCAGATGTATCTTGGCGTAACTACCACGTGTTATTCAAGACGTCCAAATAAACACAATAAAAAAAAATTTTCGTATGGCACGATTTTGGCAGCAAAAGTTTAAATCGCCCAGAGTATTGTGTGCTGTGTATAATAAATACACAGCTTTAAGAATATATTTGTTATATTCAGTATCCATAGATATAGTGTATTCCACAAATAATTCAGCGATATAAAGAAGCTCGCAAAAAAGCATAAAGGACGCCGACCGCTTCTAGTTACTATACCGCCCACCGCACAGTGGGCCAGAATCCGAAAAAGCTGGCCAAAAGTTGAAAAATGGAGTAATGGTTTTGAAAATTTTCACTTGGGGGTTTTTGAGGTCGCTGATTACGAATTTGGTAATAGTTTTTTCAAGAACAAAATGGCGGCTCCAATATGGCGACAAACGTTTAAGAAAAGTTAATCATTTCAATTGGAAATTGGTATTCGGGGGGTTTCGAGGTCGCTGATTACGAATTTGATAATAGTTTCTCCAAGAACAAAATGACGGCTCCAATATGGCGACAAACGTTTGAGAAAAGTAAGGCATTTTAATTGGAAATTGGTATTCGGGGGTTTTCGAAGCCGCTGAATACGAATTTGGTAATAGTTTTTTCAAAAGCAAAATAGCGGCTCCAATATGGCGACAAACATTTGAGAAAAGTCAATAATTTAATTGAAAATTTGTATTCGGGGGGTTTTCGAGGTCGCTGATTACGAATTTCAATTCAAATTTTAAAAAATAAATTAGCTAATTAATTTAAATTCAATTTTACATACTTTTAGGCATTTTATAAATTCCAACCAAAAATTAAATAATTTTTCAATAATTATTTTTGACATAACAAAATGCTTTAATTTTTTCAAAAATTGTTTATAACACATAAATATTATAAATTGTTACGTTTAAATGGAATTTTTATGCTAAAACAACATTATAAACCAAAGTTAACGCGTCGCTGTATTTTGCACCGTGTCAGAAAAACGATCACAAAAACAATAGTGGCTCCTAGAGGCAGCCAATTTATACATTTTTTTACATTTTAAAATTAAAATAGTAATTCGAAGCAGTTACCGAGCGAGGGCCCGTCGTCGTATCGTACGTATATTTACATTTTAAGACCTCGTACTTGACCAAATTATTACTCACTACTTCCAAACCGGGTTGAATCGGGTTCTAAATTTTGTACTATAATTTGAAAAAACTATAATAAATCGACCAGTAAAAGAATCATGCTTGGAACATGTTGCGCTTTTTTTGTAGCTCAAACAAAAGGTACCCGTTAATTTTTATTTCTTTATCTTTGTAGAACCTCGTTTAACACAATTTTATGACCGAATGTATCACATTTCACAAGCAATAAATGTATGCAAAGTAAAATACTTCCTTTATAGATTATCTTTCTAAAATTTTACTATGTTTTTGTTGAAATTACACAAATTACAGGAATATCGATTAGTACGTTCGAATGTGGCAAGCAACTATTCACAAGTGTACGCTAACAGAACGTTGTGTTTCTCAGGGTGTATCAGGTAAAAATGGGCAATAATACGGTTGGAATTTGCGGTACGTAATGAACTGACAATTTCTGACTACAAAAATATTACTTTGAATACAATTAAACCTCTTTCGAATTTTGGACTTTTGGCCAGCTTTTTCGGATTCTGGTCAACTGTGCGCCAGTCCGCTTTGACAACGTTACTCCACGTTGACCACACACATTTTATTCCAACCTATCATAATTCCGGTAGAGAAAATTTCAACCAATTATATTCAGTGGGAGTGGCCTACATTTTTGTTCGGAAATATATGACCATTTTTTGTGAAGATAATAAAGAAGCGAACACTTTTATGGCCTTTTATGTAAATAGACTGAAATTGATACACGTTTACGTTTTTTTGCGAGCTTTTTTATATCGCTGTATTATCGATGGTACAAACTATACTTACTGCTTACACAGAACACAGAACTGATGATATATCTAGTTGATAGTTTTATTTTAAACAATGTTCAGTTTGTTAAGTTCTTTAACAGTAAGTAACCAGGTTGTGCAAACATCTACGGAACAATTCGACACGCATTTATCTTCAGTCAATAATATTATAGCTGATTCTTTAATTTTCTTTTCTTGCTATCTGTCTCTTTTGTTCAAATTTTTGCCAACAAGAAACACAGAAAAATTAAGAAAATGCTGCAATCAACATTTAGACAATAATTAGAAGCTGGTTGTAGAGACGTAAAATAATAGTTAATTTCATTAGTGTTGAAAATTTGCAAAGTTTCTATTATATTGGACGTAACTTCAATCTTGATTTTTCAATTTACCTCAGCAACTAAGCCACAAAATCCTCCTCTACAGTCGAGATATAATAAAACGAGATGAACTTATAAAGCCTAATGAAAATAAAATAAAAGCTAAAAAATATCTTCAGGATAATTCACACCTTATTTGAGAGCGCCGAATAAAATAAAACGCCTTATCCTGGCTGCAGGAGATTCCTGATTTTTATTTATACTTGAATTCGCCCTCTGTTATTTTTTACGACTCCCATAAAACAAGATATAACCATATTTTTTGTTGCAGGTCTACATAGAAGTCCTTAATGAAAACGATAACGTCCCATTAAGTGAAGAAGCCGTTTACTATCCGAGCGTCTTCGAGGAGAGTCCTGCCGGCAGCACGGTCCTTCAAATAAGAGCAACGGACAGGGATAAGGACCCTAACCAGGAAATAACATACAAGATTACTTCTGGGAACCCGGAGGGATTCTTTGCTATCAACTCGACTACAGGTAGGGATTATTTATGGAATTTACCTAGGCGCGCTCGAGCTGATACGACCGAGTGGATTTTCCGATGCTGTAATCAGAATTTAGAAAAAAAGGTGGACTAGAAAATGTATAATACGGGATGTCTTTGAAGTAACGAGTTTCTTACTACGATTTATTATCTTACAATAATATAATTGAAAATTGTTGAAACGCTTGTTCGGTTGTTTTAAATTTATTTTAGTTTAATTTCAATTATATTATGACACATTGAGTGAGATCATATGAAAAATCAGAAATATAATATCAACCGTGTTCTTCAGAATTAAGTGCCTGAGTCATTTATTACTTCCACATCCAGTGGTATAGTAACGACAAAAAATTTTGTAAAAATTTTTATTGTTCAAATAGGCTTAAAATGTCATGAAACGTCGAGATTTTAAGTTTGAGCAAAAAAAAAATTTCTGTCGGTCTGTCTGTCTAACTTTTTTTGTGCGCAAGTTTACTCTGGAACCGTTTGAGATATTGACTTGAAATTTGGTACACATATGTACTTTAACGAGATCTAGAACTAGATTATATTTTCATTCCGTCGAAGGGTTGGGGGGTAAATTGGGGTAAATTTGGGGTAAATGGGTAAATCAAGCAGGTAAGAGTCCATAAAATTGATATTTAGTATATACAAGAAAAGCTAAGGTCTCAAAAAAATTTTTAGCATTAGCCACCCCCCATTACCAACCCCCACCCCCTTATTAAAGGGGATGAAAAAAAATTATGATTTAGTGTATGTACAAGAACCAGAAACCTCAAAACATTTTTTTACTTCAACCACCTCCACTACCACCCCCCTATCACAACCCCCATCCCACTACCGATGTGGGGTATCGTTTTATGGGTTTTTGGGGTAGAGGATTTCAAATACTATATTATTAAAGTTTCATAAACAATTATTTCCGCATACAAAGTTTTTTCGTTGTAAGTGACTTGGATAGAGAATTGGATGTGGGAGTAGTGATTCCTTGGGCAGCGGTTTTTTTAACCGGTTTAAAAAATCTAATAATTCTAGTTTAATCCAGGTATGAGACGGCGAAAACTTATGTGTTGAGTTCACTTCTAAGGATTCTTTTTATTAGTAGCGCATTCGCCAAATTTCAAAATTTCCGGCGAATAATCTATATAGTTAAAACGCGTTTTCTTTTCCTAGTTACCCAGTGGCCCCCATTTGATCGATTTTGATGATCTTTTTTTGTAAATTATATTTGCGCTTCGCCCTCTATGATCATCACTATGTAGTACGTCTACTTTCTGTTAAGATGTCACAAATTTAAAGAATTCGAATTTATCCACATCTACAGCGTCGTTCCCCCACTCCTGTGGATATTCATTCTGTTTATTTTGTGCTAAGAGTGGGTGTCACAAAACTATCAGTGTTACTAAATAGAAGTATTTTCGAAAATGATGAAGAGAAAACGCCTTTCAGACAGCACGTCATCTTTAGATTCCCTATCCTGTTTATCGACGGATGGTGGACCTGAGATGCCTTCTACAACGCATCAAGAAATTAGAAGGCGACAGTCGTCAACCCCAGAAAAAACGCAACGTTTCACCAAAGTTGCCTCCACCCAGACGCAAAATAATTTCATCATCTGACGATTCTGACGAGTCCGAGAAGGATATTCCAGGTTAGCGCTTTATTATCTTAAATGAATTTTAAGGCAATATAAAATTGGATGTTGGGATTAAACTAATGGCACTACCATAAAATAAAGTTATGGTACGACCACAGAAAGGTGTGTCGATATGCCGATAATGCAGACAACCCTTATAGTTCACTCGAGAGGTAAAGATAGCGTTCGATAGATGACGTAAAGCTATTATTATCGACTGCTATAAATTCCCAGATTACAGATTCCTTTACTCGGCATTAGAATGATATGCTATATAAGGTATGCTTACAGATCTCTATATCGACCACTCTAGAAGTAAGAGAACGATCGATAGATGGCAAAAAATTGCTATTATCGACAGCTATAAATGCCTGGACTACAGATTCCTGTACCCGCTACTATAATGACCATATTTACAGATCTCTATATCGGTCGCTGTACTGTTTCCGATCGTGCCGTGGAAAAAATGAAAAGCAATACATGTCGCCCACATTTAGTGTCATATATTCAATGAAATATATCTCGTCTGATGGATTACTTATTTTTTCAGTTGACATTCAACAGATGCAACAAAGTTTGGACGGAAATATTCTTAATCTCTTAGGAGAGGGAAAAGAGAGAGGGTAGTCGACTTCTGGAGAACCTCCCTCCAGCGAGTAACTGTTCAATATTATGTCCACCAAAATTGAACACGGAAGTAAAGGCCTCTGGTTCTGAACCGGCATTAAAAAGAGATACTCGATTGACAAATTCAAAGTCAAATTGCAGCAGGTCTGTCAAGTTTGGGGGAGTTGCTAAGCCTGCTACTTGAATAGGGACCTACTCTAGATATTCATCATCTGATCGAATTAGCTAGTGATGCAGGTAGACTATTTGCAGATGTACATCACACCGAGTCAGAATCTAGAAGAATATTAATTAGTTCTTCTCTGAATAAGAAATATAAGGAGACCCTAGCCGAAGCTCCTATTACTGGTTGGTTGTTTGGTGACAGCGGACAGTCAGGTGGACAAGCTACGCTCCTACAGATCTCCGCATCAGAAGAGAGGAGCCGACGGCAAATCCTCTTGGAGGAAAAAGCGCTATTAAATATTAACGTAAGTAGATAAGGGGTCGACATATCTACTTACGTTGAGGGGTCGACTTAAGAATTTTGTACAATCTTGGCAAGGCATAACGCATGATGCGCAGATATTTACTTGGATTCAGGAATACCGCATACCATTTTCTCGTAAACCTATTCAACTGTCGGAACCTCCAATAATAAGATGGTCAAAGCTAAATCTGGAAATATTAGGATTGCGATACAACACTTGGAGATGATTGGAGCCGTCTCTCGGTGCTCACCATGTGTTGGTCAATATATTTCGAATATTTTCCTGGTTCCGAAATCAGACGGAACAAATAGGCTAGTAATTAATTTAAAAAAAAATTAAATACATTCTTCCGCAACATTTCAAACTAGAGGATTGGAGAACGGCTGTTAAACTTCTTTCCATAGATTGCTATATGGAATTTCCCGACCTAAAAGAGGCCTATTATTTAATTCCGATTGCGAACTCGCATAAAAAGTACTTGAGATTTAAATTTGGTAATTTTCTATACGAGTACAACTGCCTTCCTTTCGGATTTTGCACTGCACCGTTTGTATTTACAAAACTCATGAAACCGATTCTTTCATATCTTAGATCCAGAGGCTTCCTCTGGGTAGTCGATCTCGACGATTTCCTGTTGATAGATAACAATTATCAAAGTTGCGAGCACAATATAATGGTGACGTCAAAATTATTAGAAACATTGAGAATTATTATGAATTACAAAAAAAGCCAAACGGCCCCTAACAACCTTTGTACTTTTTTAAGATTTAAATTTAACACAAAAACATTGACATTAGGTTCACCTCAAAAAAAAAACAAGAAAAAATTCGGGCTTTGGTGGGTAATTTTAAAATGAAAAATAGTTGTAAGATCAGGGAATTAGCACAGCTTCTGGGTCTCTTAACATCTGCTTGTCCTGCAGTGCCATACGGCTGGGCGCATACAAAGAGACTAGATAGAGCAAAGTATTTAGCACTACGAGATAATCCAAATAGCTACGACCGAATGATGAATCTAACCGTAGAACTTGCGAAAGATTTTTCTTGGTGGTATGAAAACATTAAGGGTGCAAAGGCACACATGACATGTAAAAATTACAAACTAACCATCTAAAGTGGTGGGAGATAGTATGTGGTGACGACACGGCTCACGGATTCTGGAATGTAAAGGAGCAACGTTCCCATATAAATATTCTAGAACTTACAGCCGCATTCTTTGGCTTAAAATGTTCTACTAAAAATTTACGTGATTGTCATATCTTGCTTAAAATAAAAAATACTACCGCTATCTCGTACATAAACCGTATGGGCGAAGTCCTATATAAAAAAATAAGCGAATTAACAAGGAAAATTTGGGCGTGCTGCGAGTCCCGAAACCTTTGATCTTCGGTTAATTTTGAAGCAGACAGGAAATCACGAAGATTAAAACCGGAAACTGAATGGCAATTGTCGAATTTTGCATTTAATAAGATTGCAAATATTTTTGGCCATCCTCAGATTGATCTGTTTGCAGATTGAACTAATACAAAATGTGATTTATTTGTTTCATGGCGAAGAGATCCAGACGCTATGTCAATCGACGCATTTACTATTTCATGGAAATATTACTATTTCTACGCATTCCCGCCTTTTGCAGTAATACCGCGGGTGCTTCGAAAGATAATTACGGATGAGGCTGAAGGAATAGTAGTATTTCCAAACTGGCCGTCACAACCGTGGTTCCCCGTTTTCACTTCTCTGCTCATCGGAGACCCAATTTATTTCGAGCCAAATATTAATTTATTATTGTCCTCCGACAGAGTCCACCACACCTTATGGAGGAGTCTTACCCTGGTGGCAGGGCGCTTATCAAAAAAGCATTCCAGCTAAAAGGCCTCTCCAATGTGTCAGTGGACATTATGGTTTCATCCGTCTCGCTGAACACCCTCAAGCAATGTAACTCCGAACTAAAGAAATGGTGGACATACTGTCAGGAGAGGAATTTGGATGTCTACCGTTATGACGTACCCATTATACTGGATTTATTTCTTCTGCCCATCTTGACGGAGGCGCATCTTATGGTACATTAAATGGTGCTAGATCTGCTCTGGCTCTGATAATTTCACCAGATTTAGGTTCTAATCCCATCGTAAAACGGTTCTATAAGGGCATATTACAGATAAAACCGCTAACACCAAAATACAAATGCACTTGGGACCCGAGTATTGTTTTAAAATATTTAACAACACTAAATAACGAAACAATCAATATTGCATGCCTAGGAAAAAAGTTGGCGATGCTAATAGCTTTAGGAACCGCACAGCGGGTTCAAACTCTTTTATTAATAGATGTAAGAAGTTTACTAAATGTGGAGGGCGGCATCGACATCAAGATACCTGACAATAAAAACATCTGGGAAAAACGTAAACCAACCAACTCTGTTTCTTCCTTATTTTTCTGAAAAACCCGAATTATGTGTAGCTAGTGCACTAAATAAATATATTGCTCGAACATTGAACCTTAGGCCGCCTGATTGTAACAAATTGTTGATCACACACAAGAAACCATATCGTCCTGCATCTTCCCAAACAATTAGTAAATGGTTTAAATGTGTCTTAGGGAAGAGTGGGTTAGACCCAAATATATTTACAGCTCACTCAACCAGACATGCGAGCACTTCGGCAGCCAAACGTTTGAGAGTGAGCCTAGGTGTTATCCGGAATACGGCGGGGTGGTCCGGTAACTCAAAGGTATTTGCCAGGTTTTATACTAGACCACTTATTCAAAGAGAATCGTTTGCCCAGGCGATCCTAACCTTATAGTTCAGATTTTGTTTTTATATCCATTAGGATTTAGTTACTTTCCAGTATTCATACAACTTTATATTCAAATGTTATGTTACGTTGTATGATTTTGTTTTATTTTATTATAGTAAATATATAAATAAATAAATAAATTTTTTGTCGCTGTGACTTTAAACATCTACTCTACATAGTGATGATCATAGAGGGCGAAGCGCAAATATAATAGAGTTTCTCAGAAAAAAAAAATTATTGCTTGAGTACTTAATTCACGTAAAAAAAATTATTTATGGTATATTTATTATCTTTTTAATTTTACTAATAGTGACAAAAAAAAAACTTAAAGTTTGAAAAATATTGAGTTTAAACAACCATAAATTGGCGCGATGTGACGTCAACGCCCTGAAATCCAATAAAAAGTCGGTTACATTGTTGCATAAGATAGCCGTGAAAAATATAATACATAGCCTCTATTTATTGACGGCACTTTTTAATTATTATGAGTTGTAATGGATTATCAAAATGCCTTAAAAGAGTTTGTTTTGTACCTTTGTGTAATAATACTAGTGAAAATGCTCCCTCAATATTATTTTTGACAGTATCACTTAATATTGAAAGACGAAAACAGTGGTTTTCTGCTGTAAAATCTAATACATCAAAATATAAATGAAGTTTTAGGTTAGTCATCTGTCATCTGATGTGTACCGTCAGTGCAGAAGCGGGTGAAGGTTAATCCCAAACTACAAAATATCAACGTCCGACGCTTTTACGAATAATTTGTGTGGCATTTTTTATCTGAATTCTGATTGGCCAATATTTATAAGTCCACTGCTTTAAACCAATCACAGTACAAGCAATAAAAGAGGAAATTCTGAGAATTTTAGAGGAAAGCTTCCTTTAACACAAAGTTATATCCATAATCTCATTGGTTTTCCGGGTAGATACGTCATTCTGGCGCGTAAAAATGCGTAATTCTTATTAGAAAAGTAAATTGTTGTTAATTAATAGAATGTTTTATTATATCATTTTCACGACATAAAATGTTAAAATAAAATTAGTGGGAAAACCCTATTGAAAGATCAAACGAACTTACCTAAGTGAAGTTCGATCTTAATTATATGAAGCGCTTCGCCCGAGATGATCAGTCCCTCCCAACCCTGTCCTTTCATGGCTCCCTGATCATCTTTATCACGAGAAAAAAGAAAAGTTCTTTAAAATGAATAAATATCCACAGGAGTGGGGGAACGACGCTGTAGATGTGGATAAATTCGAATTCTTTAAATTTGTGACATCTTAACAGAAAGTAGACGTACTACATAGTGATGATCATCTCGGGCGAAGCGCTTCATATAATTAAGAACTTCACTTAGGTAAGTTCGTTTGATCTTTCAATTAAAGCTTTCTACTCACAGATTTGTCACAACTTATTTTTTCTACGACTGCCTTCGAAAACGACAAGTAACACACAATAACCGTGACTCGAAACTGTCTTTTTTCACACGATTTGTGCAAAAATCCATAAAACAGTACTGTCATGTTCTTCACATAGTCCTGTCGAAAACAGAACTGACACCTTTTATTTGTATTTTTTGAAGCTAGCCTACCTGATACAAAAATTTTAAATGATAGTGACAAAAATTAAATCGAAGGCAGTTAACGTTTGGGAAAATATTTCTTTTTCCGTTATCAAAAAAGTGAAAGTTTTGATAACTGAAAAAGAAATATTTTCCGAAACGTTAACAGCATTCGATTTAATTTTTGTCATTATAGTACGGCAGCTCGTTATCAAGATTTTCGAGTTACTTTAGCGAAGATAATTCCAGCGTTTCTCATCAGTTCTGGGAGAGCTGAGAAGAAAAGTTCAGGGTGACGGAACTTTTTACCTGTCCTAAAGGGTTCAAATCGGGCTTTGAACGTGTAAAGAAAAACCGGTCATCTCGGTCTTCGCAGCGAGGCAGTTTCTTTTGTCTTCTTGTCGAGGAAAGTAAATATGATGATTAAAAATTGAGAACTGCCCTTTTGACCGAAATAATGGCAAAATAGCCACCGGTCAAAATTCTGGTCATCGCGGCGAGGCAGTTCTGCTCATTATCGAGTAGTTTCGATGTCTCTTGACCACAAGAAAATTCGAACGGAACTTTTTGCTAGTTCAGTTACGGGTGGGTACATTCGCATGTTGCTTTATTTTGAGGGCTGATCAAGTCATCGCGGCGAGGCAGTTCTCCACTTCAGGCTATTCCAAATATCATTAAGAAGACGAATAAAATAAGAACTGAAATTTTTTCCAGTTCACATTTGAGAAAAATGATTTCCGCCACGACAAAAAAAAGAAGCAAATTATAGTTGTTTGTAAGCACAGGCTCTCAAAGAATGTATTTAAATGGAATTTGAATTGAATTTCAAGGTTCTGTACATACAGTAATGATAAAAGGATTCAAATTGGGCCCCACTACGCCCACACTTACCCCTTCAGCTATCTGAGATCCCTCCATCCAGATAAATGACCCTTTATCCAACGTCAGAGCTTCGATCCTGCTTGTTTGATGACTTTCAATCAGCACATCAAATAGGAACAGTCAAAATTCCGCCTGGATAATATTGAGTCAATAGCTTTGGCCACGAACTCTAGTTGGATCAGAACTCAGAATTTAGAGAGTAAGCGAAACTAAGATTTCTAACTTGAGATTTCTAGATGAGCAAATGAAGATGACCTCATACAACTAACTGTCCAATAGCCTTCAAACAATAAGCTCTGAGTAAGGTTTAAATGTGAATTACAACAAGATGAAAATTATAATTGTAGACCCAAGTTGATGAAATCCATCCAAACATGTTAACCTTTTCCAACATCCGAAGCAGAGTCGCCTTCTCGGTCTTGTGATGTGCTCCAGAAAGTAAAACGGGGGATATTGACAAAGTAAGATCAAACTGCAGGTCAACCTGGGCATTCAGAGAAAGACTGAGCAATGTTTCAAAAATGTTCCATTGTAATCTGATTTCCTGAACCTTCCCGTTGATAATCGCTTTCGCGAGATCATATGTGACTTCGGTATATGGTGATTCACATTCATCTGCTATTTTTAATGCCATTTGAAGAGTTTGATGCTTTGGTTGGAGATTCTTTAATTGGAGGCAAATAATATCGGGGATTGGTCAATAATGATTTGGCATTGAACCCGATCCACATCGATTTCTATCAAAATTCTTAAATTTTTATATCGATTTCCCGCAGCTACGGCCAACAGAAAACGGCAGTTCGCATTTTTTACCGTTTTATACAACCCACTCAATAGAAAAAAATTTTAGCGTCGCTGCTTTGATTATTTTAGCCTCCAAGTCGATACAACTTTGATTTATATTATTTGAACTTAGGCCAAAGAAAAACAGTTTCTCAGTTCTCGATTAATTCATGTCATGTTCACCATTTTGACGAGAATTAATCGGGAACTGCCTGCCTCGCCGCCGTATAAAAATTACGACATTTTTTTCGACAAACGCACGGGGGCACGAATCGTGATTTTTTCGTTCAAAATTATCTAGAGTACTTATTTCGCAACCGACCGGGATAATTTGTTTTTAAATACTCGTTATTTAATTTCCAGAAAACGTAAGAGAGCCGATTTCGGCATAAACTTTAACAAATATATTTCATTTTTCATAATTTTTTAGCATTTTACAACCGCCATTGATTCCGTCATCTTGTAGGTTGGTTTATGACCATTTAAATATCAGATTCGTCATCAGCGACCTCAAAAACCCCCAAGATTTATGTAAATTAAATAAGAAAAAAAAAATTTATTTGTAAGTTTTATTAAGATTTAAATTAAAAAAGACCATTCTGGCTAAGCTCAATAATTTTGGTTAGCACAATTCAAAAATCGGCTCTCTTACGTTTTTTGGAAATTAAATAACGAGTATTAAAAAAAATATATCCCAATCGGTTGCGAAACAAGTGCTCTAGACAATTTTGAACGAAAAAATCACGATTCGTGCCACTGCGAGACGGAAAGTCGTTTACCAGCCGCCCGTATCGTTTTTCGAACTTTTGTCGTATGAAAAAGTATCTTAGAATTTCCTAATCTATAGAGTTTCCCTGCGATAGAGCTCGCTGATATGATAGGGGTTTTCGGTAACGGTCTGCCGTACTATTATCATTTAACATTTTTGTTTTAGTTTATATATTTTTAGGTGTGAGACTTTTTGTAATAGAAGTATTAAAAACCAGTCTCTGTCTGATCCTTTTGGCGCAGAAGTTTATTTATTGGACAATCGTCAGGAATAGTTCTAAAGATAGTATGAAATAGGTTCTAATTAGGTTTAAAGTACAAAGGCGCACCTCAAATAAGAAATAACTTATAAATCAAATGTTTTGAACATTTATAACATCTAAAATATAAAATCACGACATCTGATTTCCAATTTTCCCACTTTGTTTATTTTTTGCTGAAGGAATCTAATTCCAAAGTTCGTAACACAGTTACAGAAACATCCTGTAGATGTGTTGTATCAAATTATAGTTACACTCCTTAGTACATATTTTGCCTATCAAGTGATCTTATTGTTCAACATTATTATATTTTGATTGTGAAAAAACATTGAAAAGATATTTCAGCCTTTATTGTGATGATGACAAAAATTTTTTCCTCGATACTAAATCACCGAATCAAATAAAATAAATAATTGTATCAGATTATGACAACGATATTTTACAATGATCCGCGGAATTCTATATACTTTATTTTAGTAGAATACCTCCACATTTTTTTACTAGTAAAAATAGGGGCAGTTTTCATTATCCTGCGAAATTTAAATGTGTACTAGTCACTATTGGTGTAATAAATGAGTAAGATTAATTGGACGCAACTTACTCAGGAAATCATAAAGTAGGCAAGCCATAGGTAGAATAGTAGAATGGATTTATCACTTTCTGCATTACACAGACTCTTTGCTTTCGGAGGAGACAGCTTCCTATGCACCTAACATACACGATGAACATGAATAAATCACGAGGATAAACTGTACATATATAGTACGGGAGCCATTCTTATTTTCTGTGTTATATTTAGTCTGTTTGCACAAAATCGTCTCCTGCAAGCACACCAGCGGGACAATAGTCTATGTAATGAAGGCAGAAGTAGTGTAAATATTTCGTGCAAAGACGAGATTACCCCCCCACCCCCCCCCTCCCCTCGTGTTCGAAGGTGCTGAATACGATGCAAGTTGTGGGAGAAGTTTTTGACCGCCGCAACCCCCTTTCATGGATCCCCCCGTTTATGTTTTCATATATAAACGGGTCTGGGGGGTGATTTATCGACGGGTTATACTTGAAAAAACATGAAAGGAGCTTATAGAGTAAGTGGAATCCAGACAGCAGGCCTAGGAGGTTGATTAAACCCTCCCGAGGGGTGGAAAATCTTTTTTTCAAATGATTCGGTTCAAACGCGTATCCCCCGTTTCTGGGGTCGCTGACCACGGTAAAATATTCATTTTTAGCTCTAACCCCTCCTCATCCCTCAAACGGGCAGGAACCACCCCTCACTCACCAGAAAGCATGCTATCCAGGATTTTCGACACATGATCGTTATTCCTGTGCATATCTCTTCATTTTTCACGGAAGAGAAGGTGGTAGCGACCTCGGTGGTTGCTTCAACCCTTCCAAGGGGTGTAAAATTCATTAATTATACTTTGGATCGTCAATACGTCCTCCCTCGTTTTTGCAGGCGCTGATCACGGTAAAAATATTCACCTTCGTCTCCGATTCTCCTCGACCCCTATAATGGACGGAAACTTACCCTCATCCACCAGTTATCGCTGGGGAGATGATTGTGTAGGTTGCTGAGTGGAGTATAATGATTTCTTCATCGGGGAGTAATGATTAATACATTTTGTCGTCAATGGCAATGTTGTTTATTCAAAGAATTACATGAAAATATTTTTGACAAAATAAATTATTTGCTTACAATTAATTAAAAAAACCTAGGTCGTTCACAAATAGCATAACAATCCTCATATTCCTCAAAATGCACCTCGCACGCGATCTCTTCTTCTTCTTCATCCGCCGTTTCAGTGAGCTTAAGCCAGTTTTTCAGGGATTGAATTAAAATAAAAATCATCATCATTGTCGTCATCGTCATCTGCTCTCTCCTCTGTACATACATCTTCATCATTATAGGAGTTGAGGAGCGTCGGAGATGAAGGTGAATATTTTTATCGTGATCAGCGCCTTCGAAAACGGGGGAGGGCGTATTGACGATCCAAAGTGTAATTCATGAATTTTACACCCCTTGGAAGGGTTGAGATCGCTACCACCTTCTCTTCCGTGAAGAATGAAGGGATATACACAGGAATAACGATCATGTGTCGGAAAAACTTGTAAATCCTGGATAGCATGCTTTCTGATGAGTGAGAGGTGATTTCTGCCCGTTTGAGGGATGAGGAGAGGTTGGAGGTAAAAATGAATAATTTTCCCGTGGTCAGCGACCCCGAAAACGGGGGGATACGCGTTTGAATCAAATCATTTGAAAAAAAAAATTATTTTTCACCCCTCGGGAGGATTTAATCAACCTCCTAGGCCCGCTGTCTAGATTCCACTTACTCTATAAGCCCCTTTCATGTTATTTCAAATATAACCAGTCGATAAATCACTCCCCAGATCCGTTTATATATGAAAACATAAAGGTTTTTAGCTGCCTCGGGGGGTTGCGGCGGTCAAAAATTTCTCCCACCACTTGCATCGTGTTCAGTACCCTCGAAAACAGGGGAAAGGTATTCTCTCGTCTTTGCACGAAATATTTACAAAAAGGTCGTCTTATAATGCTTCATTACGTAGACTACAACGCGTGACAGTACTTTTTTGCTCCTGCCAAATCCATGTTCCGTCGAATGGCCGTCAGCATATGTTTTTTAACAATTTTAAGTAATAACTACTGACAAAAAAAGCCAGCTTTAAATATTTCTATCAATTTATTTTATTTTAATTACATATTTATGTTAATGACAGGAACACGTCAGTCTATAATGAAGGTAGCAAGCAATTATTTTCCTTCCTGCTGAAATGTTAATAAAGAACACAAAAAATCTCAGCTCTAAACAGATATAACATTGACACATTAGTTACATTAATATGATCGAAAAAAGTTAAACCGAATATATAGCAACTAAAAGTATCGCTGGCTCCCGTGCTAATAGTAGACTAGGAACATTTACCTTAACTGGTATTTAGTACTTAGCTATAATCAATTATTATATGGTAGCAACGCAACGTCATAAATTATATGACGATGTTACGTGTGCAGAGTTTTGAACATTTAAAAATTGAAATTTTGCCAAAGTATACGTACCGCAAGTTAAACATGGCCTGCAAAGAAGTGTTGAAAGTTGCAAGCAGCGGATGCCCAGTTCTTCTCTAAAGGCAAAAATTGAGTGCACGCCACTATATCTCATGACTACGGTCACGAACTTTCAATTCCTATTTGATCTTTTTAAATAAATTCCAGATTGGCATGCACAGCGCTAAATACCTGCGGGCGATGTAAATTGATTATAGTCGAATTGTATTGCTCATTAATTAACGTTAAATTAATGGTAACTATCGATATAATGGGTTTATTTCCGGATAGTCCCTTTGCGACAAACATTTTGCTAATAATTATCATTTGTCATACGACTGGAATAGCAATAATTCCTGTAATTAATACCGGCCAATTACTTCACATCAGAGTCTCGGTGACTGATTGATACGCAATTTTGGGCATAAATTAATCTCGGGGACTTAAATGTTGAATTGCGTGATTTGAAATGTGCCTTAGGATATGTTAAATATTTCTGGAAATAAATAGTGGGCGATATGGTCTAATTCTGTCCTCGCATGGAATAAAAGTTTTGTTATATTTTTTATACTTACGAGGTAATTTTAAAGCCCGACAAAGTTTTGTCCTACCTTGTCGTCAGGTACTTTTGTAGGCAAATAATTCAGAACTGGCATTTTGTTCATTTATACCTTTTATTTGGGTGTCCAAAAAAAGACTCTGGGTGGGGAACCCAGAATTTGTTTTATAAAGGTGCAAAAATCATAAAATCATAGATAGTTCCATGAAAATGATAAAATTCTGAGTTAAACGAAAAATATATAATGTTCTAATCTACAATTAGTCGTAACTAGATATTTTTATTTAGAATGAATTGAATTTCGTTTTTTTTTTTGATAATTTGGCAGTAAAGCATGAAAGGTTTCTATATTATAATTTCTATGCAATTTTTTATACAAATTGGTAGTATAAGTATAATATATAAATTGATTGTCAGATTGGTTTATAAGTTGTAATCACGTGATTATAGCTTGTAAAAACCGGTGTCTCAAAACGGTTTTCGTCGAATAACTCGAAAATTATCGATTTAAAATGCTAGAGACAAATAAGAAAGTCTATAAATTGAGAATGAATCTCATTTATTTTTTTTTACTTACGTAGAATTAATGGTTTTGCAGATATGGATGTTCAAAGATGGCATCCGAACGTTTATAACACGAAATATTTAGTTTAAATGTTAGATATTTCAGAAACTGTGACACTTACATCACAATTGCGAAGCACCAAAATTAAAGATATTTCAAATATTTTTTTTATGTTTCTGTAGAATAAAAACATAGAAGCTATGACCGAAAAAATGTGCGTCCTCACATTTGTTTAAATAAAGACGTTGCTATTTTCTTACAGCAATTAGCCAGTAACAAAAAAATAGTATTGTTCGTTAATATGTAGATAGCATTACCTAGATACTTATTTTTTTCCGTATAATGCACTGACTTTAGAAAAAATTTCGATATTACAGCTGCCATTTTGAATTTTTTTATTTTAACTTCAGATTTGTAATCAGCGCCCCCAAACACGAACACACTACATTTCAAAAATAAATCAATAATACTTTGTCAAATATTAAATCGATTTAATGATGGTTTACACCTCTAGAGGTTAAAAGCAAGTGACAGAAGCATATCTTTTACTACGAAAATCACCCATAAAAAAATTATCATTGCATATTATATTTATTTTTAAGTTTTGCGTCTTTTTTCCTTCTAGGCATTTTACTGAATATTTCTCTCAAACGCCGTTGTAAAAACTGCTATTTTTTGCCATTTTTGGCCTCAATATTTTTCAGGTTTATTGAAATACCTATGGAAAATACCGCCTTGATATTTAAGGCTGCTACAGACGTAACTGCATAATTGAACGGTATGCATGCGCAAGTTTATTGCACAAGTATACTGAAATTTGCGTCGCCGCCACACGCAAAAGTATACTTGAACAGTTGTGCAGTGACAGTTAAGCGCGAATATAGAATAAAAATGTCATCAACGGATGAAGACGACACGCTTGCTTTAACTGCGTTTGTTTTAATTCTCAAAAAACAACGAAAAAAACGTAGTATGTGGTGTAAGAAGTGGTTAAAAAAAAGGAAGGAGTATTCGCACATTAATCTCTTAAAATGGTAGTACCACAAGGTGGATTCATAAACATCTTCTGTACCCGCCCCTGACCACCGAGTTTTTTCAACTTTTTTCTTCTTCTTGTTGTAATTTGCTCTTTACCACTTTCTCCCGATCGGAATTTGGCTCTATTTCTTTTAGTCTATCTGCC
The DNA here is from genome assembly GCA_936432065.2 of Rutpela maculata. NCBI lineage: Eukaryota > Metazoa > Arthropoda > Insecta > Coleoptera > Cerambycidae > Rutpela > Rutpela maculata. The sequence continues at coordinate 75,916,464 of OW386293.2, read as the reverse complement.
AATTTACTGTATACTGCTTCTCTTTTCACGTTATCATGGTAATCTTTCGATTTTATAAGTCAAAGACATTGCTTATTTTCATATATCGTTATAAATTCTGCGAAAATCTTGCGATTCCTTTTTCTCAAATCGCTCGTCATCGCACAGGTTCACCAAGTCTACTATTACCTGTTTACACAAGTCTGCCGACCTGCCGTACACACGCTCAAGTATACTTGCGCAAACCCAACATGTACAAGTATACAATATAGAATTTCATCAAGTCTCATGTCACTTGTACAATCACAATACTTGTACAAGTGTTATAAAACACATGTTCCAGTATATTTGTACAATAAACTTGCGCATGCATACCGTTCAAGTATGCAGTTACGTCTGTAGCCGCCTTTATACGTCAAATAAAAGTGATTCAATTTTCACCAATTCTGTTGAGAAATATCACCGGCGTCTTTTTGATTATTGGTTTTATGGTATCTCGAGTATTTGGTCGATATTTCTTCGACGTTTAAAGTACCTTTAATAATTACCGAGTCTACCATCAAACCAGATTGTACGTCAAACAACCAGCTCTAGGTTTATGCTGCATGGAATTATAAAGTAAACTCTAGATTGGTTCTTGCACACCTATTCTTATCCTTATCCTACTATCTGCCATTCACGAACAAAAACAATTCTATAATACCGTGTGCCTTGTGCCAGGTTAAGAATCCTACCGGGCGTTTGAGAGATCCCAAATGAAAATACCCATCGACGTAGAGTAACCATACATAATATATCACTAGAGCTTAGAATTTCATCGGTAAATTTTTTTCGAAAATATAGAGTGCGAATTGATTAAATCCGGAGCACTCAGAAGCTTTTTAATTTTGATAACAAACGGCCCAATCTACACGAGTTGTATTACTTCAGACAACATAGGTCGAGAAAACATTTATAGGGAAAAATTGAAAAGCACTAATGAGTGGTATTTACGGAGAACATTTTACAAAATAAAACATGACAGTTATGTCAAAGAATGCAACTCGTTTTAGAGTGATTATTTCACTTATTAACGCTATAGCCAATGAGAGCCCGTTTTTTCACAACATTGCACCAATCAAATGTCATTATTAGTGGTAATTCAAGCTAGATTGGCTTTTGACAGTACCAACATGCAAAATTTATCGCTCTATTTTTTTATGTCGCTGCAGCGACAAATACTGCGATAATTTTTTGACGTTTTGTTTCGTGAAATATTTTCGGCAAATAGGGCAACTCACGCTTTTAAATTTTATCTATAAATATCTTCTCTAGCTTATTACTAATTGTTAACTTACCTTGTAAATTGTAATATTGTATTATGTACTAGCAAACATAAACACACCCCATATATATTAAACAATCGTCAGTTCCAAAGAGAAGCCTGTCTGAAATATATAGGCTACAGGTAACCCTTGCCTATCTGTAACTATTTCAATTTGCTTACTTTTCAATCAGGTACAAAGATTGTACTTAATATAGCTCATAATACAGGAAGTCAAGCACAGCTTTCAATAGCTCAATAACGTAGTTACAAAGTTAAGCAAATCATTTATTATAAATGTCAAGTAAACATATTCGCTCTGGATACAAACTAAAAATGTACCTAGGTACCTACTTACATACGGTAATCTATCAAAAAGTAACTAGTTGAATCAAAGCTGTGCAATATTTTAATTTGTTGTATTTAAAATTCACTCTGCCTAACGAAGCAAACCTCAACATAATTTGTAAACTTCGTAAGTTAAAAATAAGGATTAAATACGTAAATATGAATCAATGAACAATTATTATGGAATATAACTCTAGCAGCGGTAGCGCTGGATGGCGCTCTCTATGTCAATCTCAGAACCATGAGTGTATAGTAATAAATAGGCGGGACATCGGAAATAAAGTAGTGCTCGCAGATTAAAGATGTAGTGCTCTCTATCATTACTCGTCATATTGCACCTCAGAAACGCCTGAAAGGTGTTAAGCCGGTCTATATATTATAATATCTAAGGTTTCAACTCGTTTTATTTACTAGTTACCATAGAAACGTCACTAGATTATTTTAAAATATAAGGAATCTCCATTGTTTCTACTGCGTTTGTTTCAGATTTGCTGTTTTGACAAGTCGGTTTAGAAATATTTCTGTATATCAAATTAATGAGGAAATTGAAAATAAAGGTCAGTAAACTCTAAAAAGTGAGAAGAAAACGTCTGAAGGCAATTAATGAGAAAACATAATATTGAAGATGTACTTAATGAATTATTTATTCGTGAAATATTCTCCTCAAATACCACTCGTGCTTTAAATTTTATCTAAAAATTTTTTTTCAAGCTAAGTTACCCCTAGTTAATATAACTCGTGCAAATTGGCAGTTTATTATCAAAGATTAAATCCCTTCCGCTAAAGCGGTCGGGATTTAATCAGATAATAAACTGCCAATTTGCACTCTTTATATTACCAGGCAACACGCTTTCGAAAAAATGTTCGATAAAATTTTAAGCACTAGTGATATTACATACACAGGCACTCTGTGAACTTGGCTCATCCAACTGGGTCAAGCTTTTCTGGGTGCCAGGACACAGCAACATTGAGGGTAACGAACGGGCAGACGCTCTGGCCAGAGGGGGCTCTCAGAGACCTCTACTGGGTCCAGAGCCTGCTCTCGGCTACCCTAGATCAAGTGCCAAGAAGTCAGTAGAGAGCTGGACATGGTCCCAGTTCCGTGACTTCTGGGCCTCACACCCAGGACTCCGGCAAGCGAAGCTCTTAATCTTAGGGCCCTTGCCGAAGAGATCAGAACAAATCCTGCGACTAAGCAGGAAACAGGTCAGAATCGTGGTAAGTCTTTTGACTGGACACGGCTCTTTCAAAAAACACCTGCACACTATAGGGGTGGCCGACAACCCCGACTGCAGGTTCTGCGGGGACGAGGAGGAGACTTCCATCCACGTCCTTACTTCCTGCCCTAGTCTTATGAACTTGAGGCACAAACACTTCGGCATTGGTTTTCCGGTGCTGGAGGAAATAAGGAATGCCCCTGTAGGACGGATTTTGGCCTTTGGGTTAGAATCCGGCCTAAATGGGGGATTCCAATAAATTCGTAGCGGCAGCACAATGGGCCACAAGGCCTGAGTGCGGCGACCCTTCGTCGCCCCGCTAAAAGAAGAAGAAGAAGATATTACATACGATAAAATCATAGATATTGTTTTACAGCAATAATTTTGCACGCTGATTAGTATTCTGTCAGTGTTGTCAAAAGCTGATCTAGCTGCTTTATCATTAATATTGATATTTGATTGGGACAATCACGATCCAGACATACATGGCCTGCTTTGAGTTTGGTGATGCTGAGGGGCAAAGGCGGATTATGTTTCATACCTCCAAACTAAGCGAGGTTTGCCGTTACGTCACGATGTGGGGAATTAGCAGATCGTGTATGGTTGGATCATGGGGCAATGGTCTCAAAAAATTAGATCTCATTAAACAGTTTTCCTCCAATGCACCCACTAAATTATTTGCCACCTTCGAACCTCAAGCATTAGTGGTTTCATTAACAATAAGTCAAACGTATTTATCATTCAGTTAAGAATACATTTTTTGTTTAACAGTCACATCCCTGTGATAAGTATTTTTCGTTAGTGTCATTTCCGATGGCACCTTAACCTTGTGCTGCTCACTAATATACATCTGCAAACATTATATAATAATTAACCATTTGCACTAAATCTAAAATGCATTTGCACTAAATCTAAAATGAAATTTCTTTGCCTGTCACTGCCAGTAGTACCCCCACTCCCACATCTTTCATGACTGTCTGACGAAATGTGTCTCTTAATGTTTGCTTTGACGTTGCACGAAAGAACTTTTTTTACACCTGTGCCGTCTGTGTCGTTAAATTACAATTCCGGGGAATCACTAAATCATTTACCCATTTTTTAAAGGCGGTTAATGGAGGAGTGGCTCTTTTTTACTTCCACACCCAGTGGAAGTATAGTAACGCAAACATTTTTTTGAAAATTTCAATTGTACAGATACGCTTAGAATGTCATGAAACGTCGAGATTTTAAGTTTGAGCGAAAAAAAAATGCTGTCTGTCTGTAACTTTTTTTGTGCACGCGATTACTCTGAAACCGTTTATGACATTGACTTGAAACACATATGTATTTTAACGAGATCTGAAACTAGATTTTATTTTCATCTTATTGAGTAAATGAGTAAATTGAGGTAAATGGGGTAAATAGATAAATCAAGCAAAAGTCCATAAAATTGGTATTTAGTATATATAAGAGAAGCTATTTTTTTAAATTAGCCACTCCCATTACCACCCCCACTCCATTATTAAGAGGGTGAAAAAATAAAATTATGATTTAGTCTGTGAATAAGAACCAAATGCCCTACTACGGTAGGTGGCAATTCGTTTTATGAATTTTTGGGGCAGACGATTTCAAATATTATATTATTAAAGTTCCATAAACAATTATCTCCACACAGTGGAGTGCAAATATAGTGAGAGACTTGAATAGAAAATCTGGATGTGAAAGTAGTGATTCCTTAGGAAGCGGCTTTTAAAATACGAGCAAGATAAAAAAAACCTCAAATTTCACCATTTGAAAATACGACGAACAATATACATTTTACGTAGTTCGAATTTTTACCATCGATAAAGTTCGGCTAAACTTCACTCCTTTCACCAAAATACGTGAAAATCACCATTTTTTGTGCTTTTGGTTGGTTGTTTTGCACCGAGCACAAGAGAATACTGCAAAGATTTTTAAATATGTAGTGTGAGAACTTAAAATCTTTGACATGTGTAAGAATCAAAGTGGTGCTCTCTGGGGTCAAATAAGGGGATTATCGCAGCACCTCCTTTGTCACAAAAAAAATTACAACGATTAATTTTAGAAGAGTGACTTTTCTATTTTTCAACTTGTTTTTGTCTGTGGAGTTAGTTGTTGACACTTTAGTAGAACCAAAGTTCTGTCCACTTTATTAATAACATCAATAACCGCCTTTGCTGAATATTTATCTACAGTTAATAATTCCTGCTGTATTTCTTAGGATCGAGCTCAAGACCATTAAATGTCAAACTAATTTATTCCGAGCAAATTACAATCGTTCAAGTTCAAGAGTTCCAGTGAGAGACGAAACTCAAAAAATGAATCTCTGAAACACGAATAACTTGAAAGAATGTAAAACATCCTGGTGAAAATCTGCCAAGCTGTATCAAAGTTCAAACGAGCAAAAACAAATAACAGCTCGTATTTCTACACAGCTAAAACATTTAAGCGAACTGTGTGTGGCTAACAAATAAGGTAATTCCGATCTCGGAGCAAACCTTTTATTCTCTAACCGTCTAACGTTACACAGCCACTCTTACTCTTCCTAAACTCACATAAAACCAACACAACGTATAGGAGTGAATCTGCAGCAGTTGTGAAAATTACTTTATAGTGCAAAATAAAATATGGCGATAGGTTTAGTAATGGGGTAATGCTTGAACGCTGAGTACACAGCTGGTGTTATAATGGTGGTATTGAATTTCACCAGAACGTAATGTGACTGCGGAATATTCAGTTAGTCCAAAGCCAGAAAAGGACAAAAGTACAGAGGGTCAATTTTTCCCATAAATAGAAAAATCGGAATAAAAATTATATCTGGTTTACAGTGAAATTAACCGTTTAATTTGTTAACAATAATCGAGAAAATTGAAAAAGAAACGTTGCTGTACAATCTTCTAAATTTTGTAAATACGTATTTTCGGAGAGAAAATTAGATCACTAAAGAACTGATGTGATGGAGACTGCTGTGAAGCCGACAGTGACTGAAAATTTTAACTTTTAGGCATTCGTTTCTTTGCGATTTTATAAAAAATAGAAATATTTAGTTAAAATAAAGCTTACAAAAAAATGTATTTAGGTACTTTTTATTAAAAATAGAATTATATTACAGCTATCCTTATAGTTATTAATTATATAAGGGGATTAACAAGCCTTTAATCTCTAAGAAAAAATGTGCATTCGAGGCGCAGCCGAGAGTCACATTTTTTCGAGTAGATTGAGGGCCGGTTTATCAGTGCGCGGTTAAATGTTCCTGTTACATAGCTGCCAGTCAAGTATAGCTGGCTGTTAAACTCTCTGTTAAATTAAAAAGTGTTTATCCTGCCTTCAACCAACCGGTAGTTAGAAAACCGTCAGCTACATAAAATGGAAATTTGGCAGCAGAGTTCCAGCCAAATGGGATGTAGACAATGTTGCCGGAAATACTAATTTGTAGCATATTTAACGAGTATGTACCTCTTTATATGTTGCGTTTCATGTATATTTCAAAGAAAATTGTTTAGAAAGGTTAAAAACAGTACCTATAGAAAGTTATTTTGTGAGTAGAAATATGTTTTCGAATTCAGTAACTAAACAAAAAATGAAAATGTATACGTGATAAACCACCGAAGGAAATAGATTTGTGAATAAGCAACAACGTAAATTCATAATTTCTAACCCAAGATTTTCGGTTATTTTTCGTCCTAATTTGGTTGGTACTTTTTATTCTTGTGTCTGTATTACAAATGATAATACTCACTGGGTACTCCGTTTTTTGATAATGGAAAATAGCAATAAAAAACTAAAGAGGTCTGCAAATTGTAGTTTTTTGTTAGTCGAAATTTTTTATGAAATTCTACATTATCTAATTCTTCAAAAGGATCGATTCTTTCCTTAACTGTATAGGACATGTACATCATATAACTGACATAACATCAAATTTTAAGTTTTTTAAGTTTATTCTTATTTTTAATGTTTGTATACGCATTTTTAGCTTGGAGCCGCATCGGCTCCAAACAAATATTTAAAAATTCAGGCTAATAGTTTTTCAATAATGTAGGTTAATAAAAATAGACTGCTAATTACAGGTTAGAATTCCAACCTACAAAAAGAGTCCTATTTTATTAGGAGAAAGTGTTTAGAAATTCATAAACATTACACTGAATTAGATTTTAGATGAAAGTATGGAAACCAAGCTGAAATTTTAATAACAGCTACGAAATACTCATAAATCTTAAGAAATATATATTTTTGAGGTTAGCTGTGATCTCACATGCTTATGCCCTATAAGGTCTTCTCGCATAATCAAAAAAATCCAGCAAGTCCTCATCTTCATCACTAACGTCGATTTCTTCAAAATACATTTGATTTCTATATTTTTTTGACACAAACACGAACGGTTTATAACCTTACTTTATACATGTAAACATTGTAACCTTCAGCTATTTCCATAACAGGCAAAAAAAGCGTCTGCTAAAGTAGCCGCGACTTTGCCTTACGGTTTGGGTTAACCGGAACACTAATAAACAGTTTGACGTTAATATGGCCGACAGCTAATACTTGACCAACGGTTAAAGTACATAACCGCGCACTGAAAAACCGGCCCTGAAAGGCTGTTAATCCCCGAATGTAATTCAACGTTTTATCCACGACCACGGCCGAATTAGGAGCGTGCAAAACGTACGAGAGCAGGTGAAAAAAATCTGATTTTGAAAAACGTCAGATTTGACAAGTTTATTTTGACTAAGAATCTTTTGATTTTGAGCAAAAAAATAGAAGGTCTTTGAATCGTTTCTATGACTGACATGAGTCTGTTAATACCGGTCAAAATGACAAGATCGTTCTTGATATAAATGTTAATGTTAATATTAATAATAATTCTAAATAAAATTCTATAAAATCGAAGCGTGGTATTATGAATTCTAATCCACTAGTGTATTAAAGGGCCTTTAATCCACGAAAAATAGACGTATTATACCTTCCTAATATAGTGGTCGTGGATAAAATATATAATTTCCCCGTCACTGAGAAAACTAATGGAGTCACAAAAAAATTCATTAGACGATTGTAGAAAATCTAGTTTACTTTAATTTGTGTAATCACAAAAATATTGATAAAATTCGCGATTCGAGATAATGTCGAAGTACTGATTTTTCTGACGATTTTGAGGTTATAACGGCCGAACCAATTTTTTTCTGAGTGTCACTATATCCCATTTTGTTTGTCTCAAAAAACTGTCTATGCTCACCCAATTTCAGGTTAGTTTCACAATCTGAACGATCCTTAAGAAAATTCGAATTAAGTAACTCCACTACTATTAATAAACAATTTCGGCCAAGTTTTAACTCCGTATCCCCACTTTTGGACCAGTTCAGGAGGAAACGTGATTTTCAGTTTTTATTTAATTTCGTTTCTTCTGCTACATTGAAAATTTTGAAAAAAATCAGGGTTTATACAGTCTGATAGTTATCCGTTATGATGTTTTTTCATTTTTTTTTAGTTTCGAATTTGTCTTGCCAAACAATTTTGAAATTTTGAACTTCGAAAATCGTCGTTTTTAGAAGATGTATCTACCTTCCGAATCCTACATTTAAATGTCAATAACGCTGCGTACATAAATTATCTACAAACTTTTTTTTCCCTGAATAATATTTGAACCTTGATATAAAATGCTTGCTAATACTTAGATATGGAAAAATTTGATTGATTGATTGATTGATTTATCAGCGTATGGTAGGCATTGTGGCCACTCCCACGAAGCCCACCGCCGCACAGTGGGGCAAATAGCTCATTTTTTGGACAAGCGATAATTCCAAAGTCTGGAATTAATGAAATTAAAATTTTTTTTTTAAACTCTAATTCTATCGAGCCCGAATTTTGAAGTTTCAAAATTAAAGGACTTAAATTTTGAAAGTAAATTAAAATTTTATCAAAAGATTGTTTCAAATTATAAAAAAATTGTTACTTGGGGGGTTTTTTTGGTTTCTAATCTCATTTCTGATCCCCGAATTTTGCGATTCAAAAAACCAAGATAGCGGATCCAATATGGCGGCCATAATATTTTTTTAAATGAAATGTACTTGCACAAACTGTTAAAAATTGTTACTTAGGACTTTTAAGGGTTTCTGATCGAGAATCTGAAATCTAAATTATGTAATATCGTAATCTAAATTGGCGAATTCAATATGGCGACCAAAATATTTTTTTAATTGACATGTAAATGCGCAAATTGTTAAAAATTGTTACTTGGGGGTTTTAGAGATTGCTGATCACGAATCTGAAGTCCAAATTACGTAATATCGAAATCCAAGATGTCGGATCCAATATGGCGGCCATAATATATTTTTAAATGAGATGTACATGCGCAAATTGATAAAAATTGTTACTTAGGGCTTTTAAGGGTTTCTGACCTTGAATATGAAGTCTAAATTATGTAATATCGTAATCCAAGATGGCGGATTCAATATGGCGGATCCAATATGGCGGCCATAATATCTTTTTAAATGAAATGTACATACGCAAATTATTAAAAATTAGGTTTAAAGATGTCAACATGTTTGATTGGTTATCTCATTTTTTATAAGATGGCATATTCGAATCTGCCATCTTAGAATTCGAAATTACGAATGTGTAGTCAGCAATCGCAAAAACCTGCAAGTAACAAGTTTTAACTATTTTCACATGTACATCATAATTTTTTAAAAGTTTATGGCAGCCATATTGAATTGAATTATCTGGTTTGCAAAATATCGAAATTTTAATATCCGAAACGAGATTAGCAAACTGCGAAAGCCCCGAAAAACAAATTTTAACAGTTTCCTTCTTGATTTGTCATTCTTTTTTAACTTACGGACTCCATATTGGATCCACCATCTTGTATTTCGATATTACGTAATTTGGACTTCAGGTTCATGATCAGCAATCTCTAAAACCCCTAACAATTTGCACATTTACATGTCAATTAAAAAAATATTATGGCCGCCATATTGGATTCGCCATTTTGGATTACGATATTAGGTAATTTAGATTTCAGATTCTCGATCAGAAACCCTTAAAAGTCGTAAGTAACAATTTTTAACAGTTTGTGCATGTACATTTCATTTAAAAAAATATTATGGCCGCCATATTGGATCCGCTATCTTGGTTTTTTGAATCGCAAAATTTGGGGATCAGAAATGAGATTAGAAACTAAAAAAAACCCCCAAGTAACAATTTTTTATAATTTTAAACAATCTTTTGATAAAATTTTAATTTACTTTCAAAATTTAAGTCCTTTAATTTTGAAATTTCAAAATTCGGGCTCGATAGAATTAAAGGCAATTTTATAACGAAGAGTTTAAAAAAAAAAATTTAATTTCATTAATTCCAGGCTTGGGAATTATCGCTTGTCCAAAAAATGAGCTATTTGCCCCACTGTGCGCCGGGCCCGATCGGCTACGGTCCTAAATTCGGTCATTTCGAAGCCACCATTTTATAATATATTAATTGCTAAAACACTTAATTCGTAATCAGTGACCTTGAGAACCTCTAAGTGAATATTTTCAGGCTCAAATAACTTACATTTTTCGAATTATAATATTTTCAAACTAATATTATTAATAAAATTAAAAAATGAGTTTTTGGAGTTACAAAAAAAAAATTGGTGGTAAAAAAGTGGTAAAAAAAACTTCATTTGTGATTATAGAAAGCAATTTTAAAAAAAGGCAAATCGTTATGTTGTCTCAGATATTATTACCGGACCGTTTGGCACTGTTTTTGCTATATATTTTACTGCAACTTTTTAGTATCTTTCTTTTGCTTTCATTTATACAGAGTGGGGCAATAGTGCGTCGGACTTCGATATCTCGAGTTCTACGATAGCTAGAAATTAAAAAAAAAATACAAGTAAACTAGATAAAAAAGTCTAGAACCGGAAATTATTTTCGAATATACAGGGCGAGCCAAGACAAAATTTGAGGATCAAGTGCCTTTTTTTAAATGGAATGCTATGCATATTAGTACATTTTTTGAAGCCTCTCTCTAGACTCTATTCTTATTGACTATCTCCCAACCACTCGGATGTAATGAATTTTTTGTTAAAATAATGCCATCTGCAGATGCATATTGAACAAATCACCAAAGTCACAATTATAAGTTTTAAGAAAAACTTATGTGAATACTAGTTAGAAGTTAAACTTGAGGATTCGGATCCATGATCCGAAAAAAAGGATTCGGATCCTGCGATTCGAATCACTTTTTTACAGTGGCGGCGCTAGGGGGGTGCTGGGGTGGGCGGGAGCCCACCCTGCAAATCCAAGCGCCGGTCGCTGCCCACCCTGCGCCGCCGCCGCTGACTTGAGGCATCACGCCACATCTCTACGCTGGCGATGCAGGATAATAATAATATAAATGATAAATGTACACTTTGTTTTTTTGCTAACTTCGTCTATCGCTGTACCGCCCGCCCTTTGCCGGCATCCGCCCACCCATTTCAAAAGGCTAGCGGCGGCACTGCTTTTTTATACCAAAAGGAATTCCAAACTTGGAATTCGTGATTCGAAATCTTTCTTGATGATTCGGATCCGTGATTCGAATCCATTTTCATAGGATTCGACCCAGGTCTGAACTCTTCAAACTCTTGGTTTCTTCAAATAATTCATTAGAAAAAATTATAATAAGTGCTCCACATATTGCCCATTTTGATTGACACACGTCTTTATGCAATTTTGAAATGAAGCCATTTAGTGGGACCATTTCGTCAAATCCACTGAAGTGGGTAAATGGAATTTCACTGGTCCCTTACTGTAATAATTTTTTTTGTAGTTTGCTGTTCTCGTTATTCGAGAAGCAATAAAACCTCAGTTTGGTATAAATTGTCTTGTACAAATGAACGTTTATCGCACTTATCGATCGTCAGTTATGATTTGTATTAAATTTAAAATAGCTCGAGTTTTACAAAATGAGTTTTAATAAAGCGGAACTTGTAGACATGACTTTTGTTTTGGGCGAGTCGGACAGAAATTTATAAGCAAAGGTATCCTGAAAGAAGGATTCCTGATGTTAGCAGCTTCCAAAACCTTCTCGATAGATTTGTGGAAATTGGAAATGTCGAATATAAAAAAAGTGAAAGAATAAAACGGGTTGTGAATGAAGAAAATGAGTTTTCTGTGGTGCTGGCAACGGTTGAAAATCTCCGTATTAGTCTCAGAGAGAGCTCGTTAGTAGGAATAAGTAGACGGTAATAGTAGTTGGTCGAATCTTAAAAACAAATAAGTTTCATGCATATCATATTCAAATGTACCAGGAATTATCTGATGACGATTTTCAAAGGCGTCTATAGTTTTGTAATTGGACCAGAGATAAAATGCAAGATGTCACCTTCGTTCATAATGTTTTATTCACTGATGAGGCAACTTTTCATAAAAATGGATTTGTTAATAGACACAATTTCCATTATTATGCTTCGGAAAATCCTCACTTTTTTAGGCAAGTTGATAACCAGCGCAGATGGTCTATAAACGTTTGGGGAGGAATTATTGGAGAACATGTAATAGGGCCACATTTTTTGACGGTACATTGACTGGAGCTATTTATCTTCATTTTCTGGAAAACTATCTGGCACAATTGTTGGTCAATCTTCTTGAAAGGATTCGAAATAGAATGTGGTTTCAGCAAGATGGTGCTCCACCACATTATTTAAACGCAGAGACTACTTAAATAATACCTACCTACTTCAATGGATTGGAAGAAATGGACCCACTGAATGGCCTGTTATATCTCCAGATCTTACAAAAATGGATTTCTTTTTATGGGGATACGTGAAGGATATTGTTTATAAAGACACACCAACAACGGTGTTAAAAATATGAAGGAACCCAAGTAACACATAAAGCCGCGAGAACGTATCGGCGACTATAAAAGGCACGATAAAGTGGACCGCTGCCATAGGCTGCCACGTCCCTGCTACGTGGCAGCTACGTAGCCGCCACTAAAATGGGGAAACATTTTTAGTCGCCGGGTAGTGTTTCGGGTAGTCCCGGCCTCTATAGATGTGTTTAGTTACTATAAAGGATCGGGGTAGTAGCGGGTACTACTCCGCGACTCGGCGGCCTAGTAACTGCTACGTGGCTGCCTAGTAACTGCCACTATCACTTTTTAAAATGGTGTTTATCTTTGTATTTTTCTTTTATAATAATGGCGCAGTGAAATAATATTATACCAAATAGATGTGTACTTTAGGCGCGGGTTTAAAGTACTTCTTTAGCCATTTTTTCAAACGCAAGTTACTTTTTTGATATAAGTTGACATATTAAACGATAAAATTTCAACGCGCTTTCAAAATAACCTTTTTTTGTAATTTTTTGACAAAATAATTTAAAAAGGCAAGATTGAAAAATTTTAATATTTATTAGAGAAGCATTTGGAATATTTTCAAAATCATTTTTCGTAAAAGTTTATGATAAGATATTAACATAAACATTGTCTATTTTTGATTAAAACAAATTTTTGTTTTCTAAAAATTTTAACAACTAATAATGGTCGATTTTAAAGGGTACTATAAAGTTAGGCCCTCCACCATAAAGTATAGAGGACCATTTTACCTCTAAAAGATCTGTGACTTTGGTGACCCAACTATCCTGATGTGACTCTATAGTATCAGATTCTATTTTGAAACTGTAAAGTACCAACAGGAACTATTTCGCTACCTATGTTGCCACTAAAATGCCACGATACTGTATAGTTCCAAGTGATGGTCACTGGAACTATTCTGGAACTTAGAGTGCCTCTCTATGTACCCAGTTACTTTATTTAGGCATATTAATGGCACTGGTAGGTGGCAGTAACTGATTCACTGGTACTATATAGTTTTTGCCACTACAGAGTAACAATAAAATGATAGTGCCTAGTTCCAGTAACCACCCAAATGTTACTTTGACTTTGGGTGTTTACAGTTCCAATAAATGATATCGGTGTGGTAACAGGTATTTTAAAAGAACCATATAAAGTAGCCTTACTCAATAAAATAGCAATATTAGTACCAGGGTGTACCCCAGGAACTAAGGCTTCGTAGCAAAACCGAAACCGAAAGGATTTGGTACCATGTGTGTTACTTGGGAAAGGATAATAACTGCTTTTAGATCTATCACACCGGCAATTTTAGAAACATTAGGAACCTCATTTCAAGAGCGGATAGAGATGTGTGTCGATCAAAATGGGCAACATGTGGAGCACTTATAATATTTTCTAATGAATTATTTGAAGAGACATCTATTTTTACTTCCACATCCAGTGGAAGTATAGTAACGACAAAAAAATTTTTAAAAATTTTTATTGTCCAAATAGGCTTAGAATGTCATGAAACGTCGAGATTTTAAGTTTGAGCGAAAAAAAAATTTCTGTCTGTCGGTCTGTAACTTTTTTTTGTGCGCACGTTTACTCTGGAACCGTTTAAGATATTGACTTGAAATTTGGTACACGTATGTATTTTAACGTGATCTGGAACTAGATTATATTTTCATCTTGTTCCATCGAAGGGTTGGGGGTAAATTGGGGTAAATTTAGGGTAAATAGGTAAATTAAGCAGGTAAGAGTCCAGAAAATTGGTATTTAGTATATTAAAGAGAAGCTAAGGTCTCAAAAAATTTTTTGGCATTAGCCACTCCCATTACCACCCCCACCCCATTATTAAAGGGGATGAAAAAAAAATGTGATTTAGTGTGTGTACAAGAACCAGAAACTTCAAAATATTTTTTTACTTCATCCACCCCCACTACCACCCCCTATCACCACCCCCACCTCACTACCGATGTGGGGTATCGTTTTATAGGTTTTTGGGGTAGAGGATTTTAAATATTATATTATTAAAGTTCCATAAGCAATTATTTCCACGTACAAAATTTGGATGTGGAAGTAGTGATTCCTTGGGCAGCGGTTTTTAAGTTTATTCTTGAATTTAATACTTATTGCTCAATAAAACGAAAATGGTTGCAATTAGCCATAGGGAAGTAGTTACAAATAATGTTCGTTTTTCATATCTTCATCACATTGTCGAAAAATATATTTGATTTGATTTGAAAAAAATTGAGAAAATTCAATTTAAAAAGTTCTTAATTGAAAAATAATTTTTGACCTCCCTGTATATTTTTAGAAAGTAAAAATGATTCAACAACATCAATTAAATGCCTCGTAACTAGCGTTCACATAAGTTTTTCTTAACACCCGTAATTGTGACTTTGGTGATTTTTTCAATATGCTGCTGCAGATGGTATTATTTCAACAAAAAATTCATTATATCTAAGTGGTTGGGAGATAGCTAATAATAATATAGGAATATACTGATATACATAGCATTCCGAGTAGCATTTCTTTAAAAAAAAAGGCACTTGATCATGTAATTTCGTCTTGGCCCGCCCTGTATATTCGAAATAATTTCCGGTTATAGACTTTTTTTATCTAGTTTGCTTGTATTTTTTTTTTTAATTTCTAGCTGTCGTAGAACTCGAGATATCAAAGTCCGACACACTATTGCCTCACCCTGTATATCTGTTATACTTTATAATAATTGTATTTGGCGAATCCGAAACATTCACTGTAATGTGGTCTATGAATAATGAATATTATTTTATTATTACGAATTATATTATTTGTGGCTTTTCATGTTAACAATCTACGTTAATACGTAACTTACTTTAGGAATAAAGTGAGCGCCTGGCCGGGAGGTAAGTAGTAAGTAGTCGTATTATTATAATTCCAGTCCTGGAGTCTAAGGTTGAATTCCCAACTGAGACACAATTTTATTCAGAAGAACAAATTAATTCCATTTCACTCGGTGTGTTCTCTGTCTGCAAATGTGTGTAACTAGTGTTGCTCCTTCCGGTAACGGAAGGCATAGAAGGGTTGCATTACCGCAACGTTCAATGTTTTATTAAAATTAATATTTCATGCAAAAGGTAAAATTATTTTCTTCATCGATAGCCCTGTATAAATAATAGTTTTCCGCTGCAGTCAATAGCTAGAAATTAGAACATGACTGGAATAGTCATGGTTTAATTATCACGACGGATCGCGCTTGATCCTTTTTGTACAAAATGTGAAATCACACGATCCCGGATACAGCCTTTTGACTACCGATGAAAATTTTAATTTCGCAAATCGACGTTATTTACGTTGAATAGAAACGCCATTGAAGAAAATTGCACAATCTATCAAGTGCTCTGTTGTAAAGAATCTTTCGATATTGATTGTGCCGCGTTCAGTCTGGGTATATCCCGATTAATTATTTCCGATAGATTCGTGATAGTTCATACGTCATCGAGTCGCCGTTATAGCAAAATGTGAGGTTTTATTCACTTCGTACCTGTCCTGGGAAAGCTTAAGTAGTAAATTTTATATTCGTTCAGCTAAAAGTGAGTCAGTCAGTGGCACGCGAGGCGCTATTCTTTATAGGCGACTTTACAGATCAGCAGTTAATGTTTATGCAAGATATAGTATGATGTAATTTGAGTAAAAGAGAGCCATTGAAATTATGAACATTTACATATTTGCTGACATAACGGTTACCATTATTACACCAATTACTGTGAAAATCCTCACACAATATTTAGCAAATCGTGCTAAATCAATCTAAGAAGCTAGAACTTTACACAGACGCACACGATGCAGACAACTCAAAATCTATACGAGGTACCGGTGTAGCTTTTACTTTTCCGTTCCGAAATATCTAATTTAAGTTTCAGGTTAAAACTCGTATTGCTTTATTTTTACTACGGAAACCATATCAGTCTACCAAGCTTTAAAAAGTATATCGTAATGCCAACTTTCAGTGTGTCAATAATTTTCAGATTCGTTCTGTGTTCTAAATAGTATTAAGCTCTTCCTATTTCTGTTACAAAACAATATGGGACCAAGAAACTCGAGGGAGAAGGGAACGTAAAAAAATAATGAACAAAATTAAAACTAAAAGGGAGCATTTTTTGGCTCTTGGACAATTAGCGAAACACATCTGGAAGCCACCAGACAACATTCAGTAGAGGGTAAATCAACGGACAAACATACGTACACCACAAAAAGCGGAGAGAAGAAGTCTGAGAAGAGCTGGAACATCGTCCACTACTCGCAAAAACAGTAAGATCAAAGGAACGACAGGAATCGTCAACATTAATGGGGGCGGGGGGGGATAACAAGAAGGGTAGAAATATACGCAATGAAGCACTGGGAACATTTACAAAGAAGGGTCCTTACACATCTACTGAAAAAAGCGCTAAAACTGAACAAGAACCAATTAAAAATAGGGAGACTGTGTACACATAGCTAACAACAATTGAGAGTATCAGTATGAACAATCTAGGAACGACGCTCAAGCACACTGGCAACAAAGAGCATCAGCAAGGAAAAATAATCTAACAAGGAAATCGCAAGTATAATATATACGCTGGAAGTATAGTAACGATAAAAAAATGTTTTTTTTTCTCAAATGGTCTTAATTTTATTATATCTTACGCAGCATATTTGTTTAACTCATGTTTATGTCAAATGCACTTACATAGAGTTATTTTCGAAAAATTTTACATCAAAATTAGTCGAAATATATGTCGGTTTGCGACATACAAACATTCTTTTCTTTCTTAATGAGTATTTTATCTAATTTATACATTGAGATCCTCGAACCATTTATATCATTCTCCCGGAAAACACAAAATTCAAATGTTTTAAGATAAATTGATCCGCACAAAAGAAGGAGCTCCGAAATCTCCACAAAAACGCTGCGAATCTCGTGTTTTTAAACATCTGAATTGTCGAGGAACGTCAGCATTAACATATTTATTTGTGTTGAAAGCATTATAAAAGAGGAAGAATGATGCGTCAGTCGTTCAACAAATGACAGGGATTTTTTGTACGCCGATGTGCATTTCTCTTTATATAAGGGGTGCAAGATAATCCAAAAGAAAATGCCTTAGGTAAATACTTTGGATTTTTTAAAACAATATATGTATAGGTTAATTTTAAAAATTTATGCTGGGATATTTATATCTCATTATAAAAGTATACATAGTATGCATGACATTTTATGATTTCTTTCCGAGTGTAGTGTTCAGTGTTTTGGTGTTTGTAATAGTATTTTTTCCACGACTGCCTTCAAAAACGACAAATAACGCACAGTAGCCATGACTCGAAACTGTCTTTTTTTTCGTCCGGCCAGAAAGTACACCCTTTCTGGAGAAATTATCCGGCAGAAATTAACGCTTTCCCGTTCTAGACCGGAAAGAAACATTAGAGATCGGCAATAGTATATTGTGTATTTAGGTGTGAAAGCAATACATTCCCGGACGACGATGCAAGCATCGATGTCCGGGAATGTGATTTCACACCGAAGTACACATACTATTTTTTCTGAAATCACAATCAATATTATTATGAATTAAAGAATTTGTATTAATGCATAACATTTCTTCATTACATTCTAACTGCTTACTAATAAATGCAATTTTAGTGTGAGTTGGTTTGTCTGCGTGTATTTATTTACTGTCTAAAATATACATAAAAACGGTACGGGAATGTTACTCTCCCGGCCTAGGCCGGGAAAGTAACATTCCCGTACGGTTTCGTTGATTGTTGCTCGGCAACGGATCTTTTCCGGTCAGTTTTCTGATAGTTTCTTAGCAACGGACTAATTGTGCATTTTTCGATCTGAAATAGCGACGAAAATGTAGACATTGCCGATCGATTTCAGAAAATAGTATATTGTGTATCTAGGTGTGAAAGCGATACATTCCCGGACGACGATGCAATTGTTGGCCGAGGCGCTAGCCGAGGCCAACAAGCATCGAAGTCTGGGAATGTGCTTTCACACCGAAGTACACATACTATTTTTTCTGAAATCACAATAAATATTATTTTAAACGTATAAAAATCAAAAATATAAACATTTAAAAAAAAAATTCTGAAATCACAATCAATACTATTTTAAACGTATAAAAATCAAAAATATTAACATATTAAAATATATATAAAAAACCGTACGGGAATGTTACTTCCCGGCCTAGGCCGGGAAGTAACATTCCCGTACGGTTTTGTTGATCGTTGCTTGGTAACGGATCTTTTCCGGTCTGTTTTCTGATAGTTTCCTAGCAACGGACTAAAATACTGGAATTGTGCATTTTTCGCTCTAAAATCGCGCCGAAAATGTAGACATTCCCGATCGATTTCAGAAAAAAGCTTTTCCGATTCCTGTTACTCTCGTTGCTATGGAAACGAATTTATGTTAATTGTTGAGATAAGTGTCAAATAGATAAATACAGTTGACTTTTACAAGTTTTCAAAAGTCAATTCACAAGTTATGGAAAATGTAGATTCAGGTTTTGAATCGTTACAAGCAGAAATTGAAGTTGTATAATAGTGTCAGTCGTAAAAATAGTTTATTTAATCAGTTATTATTGTTTGTTGTTGTATTTGTTAGAAAATTTATTAAAAAGATAATACAAAATTGATTTTGTATGACAGTGTCGGCCAAAAAAAATATTGTATGTTACACAACCGAAAAACAGTGTTGTGTAGGTCTCCCCAAGCTTCCAATCTGCTTGGGTCGACTTGCAAAAACACCTCCTTCCGGTCTTGTAACATAAATTACTATTTTTCACACGATGTGTGCAAAAACCCAAAGAACACAGTACTATCATGTTTTTCACTCAGTCCTGTCAAAACATAACTGACACCTTTTATTTGTATTTTTTGAAGGCTAGCCTATTCAGGTTCATAGCAACCGACTTATTTAACAACTAAACATCACGTTTGAAAACATATTTTCACACTCATTCCACTTGTGGAACTCGCCTTCGGCCAACGCCACCTAAATTATTTAGGCGGTGTTGCTTCGGAACTTTCTATCAAATTGCCTCACTCGTGTGAAAAGATTCATCTTCGAAACTTGTTGTTTAAAATACCGTTTTTTGAATTTTTGCACACATAGTGAAAAAAGACAGTTTCGAGTCATAGTTACTGTGCGTTATTTGTCGTTTTCGAAGGCAGTAGTAGAAAAAAAACTATTTCGCTGTATATTTTGATCATGATACCCAAACACGCGTTTGGCTTTAGTTGCTCAAAATATTTTTTAACGAAACTGAAGCGGCACAATAGTTATCTTTGAGATCATATACATGGTGATGTTTAATATCTACAGAAAAATTTGTCGGATGGAAGATTTACGGAATTGGAAACAAGATTTTTTTAATCGTTTTGGTGAACCGCAATCACCAGAGACGAACATCAGAATTGCATTAAAATTGGTAGTTAGGTATCGGATGTCAAAAGTTAGGAATTCAAAATAGCGAGTCCAATATGATTGCCACAATTGCAATATTTTTCCAGATTTATATGAAAAATGATACATGGAGATTTCAGATTTATCTTATAATGAGTCTGACGTTAAAGCTTGAACATTCGAAACGAAGAATATTTTTTTTTACTCTAAGAAGCTAAATACAGAAGCCACTGAAAAGAGCGAAAAAAAAATTGAATAACAAATTTAACGACCTCCAAATAGTTAATAAGAATGTCTGCATGTGTGCATATTAACAATAATTTATCACCTGCAGATGCAGTAAACTTGTTGAAAATACCACCCCAAACGTTGATACTGAAACGTTACTGAAATCGTTATGATCTGTTACATGCAAATTTTGCAACAACCACCCATGATTATTATTCATGCTATCTATCGGTCGTTATGACTAAAAATAAATGCGAGTTGAATGTTTTCACAAAATTTTAGTAATCTGTCGAAAAAGGCAAGTGAAATTTTGTGATGAGTGCCCCACGCTTTTATTTTTAGTTACAAAGGTCTCAAAATATCTTGGTAGCTGAACAAAATATTTGTAATGTTTTTAAATATATATATTTTATTACTTTGGTTCCTCAGTAATTAACCACGAAAAAGATCGATTATTATTATTGAATATAACACAGAACTGTGTGTTCATTCTGTGCCCAATAAATTAAAAAGCAAGGCAAAATTTATGTGTATTTATTTGTAGCTAAAAGTGCCTATATAAAATGTTTGTTACGTGTATCTACGTTAAGCCAGGGCAATAATAAAATTTCAAAATTATATTTATATCCTGAGAACTCGACATTTTACTAAATATACACTACGTAGCTTGCCGTCGTTCCCTATTTTAATGGCGTCGAGTAAAATTATGACATATCCACATAAATTTGCATAACTCACCTTAATATTTAAGGAGTTACGCTAACATCATTTTTACACCCGAAATGGACGTTACAGGCATTTCGTATCTCGTAAATATTTATGTCTCACACGTTTTTCGATACTCGCATTTCGAATATGCAATATTTATGTACAGTGTGTCCCGCTTTTCATAAATCCACCTGACTATCTCAGTTATTAATAATGCGATTTTCTTCAAATTTGGGTGGTAATTATATGTAGGAAAAATGAATTATTTGGCATAGCAAAAATTTTCATTCTTCATTGGCGTGCGGTTTTAGGAGGTAAAATAGAGTAGGTTTTTTGGCAAAAGGATATTAGGGCTTATTTTAGACAAATTTTTCTATCATATTTGGATTCAGCATGTCCAAAAACCTCTTAATCCATGTTCTCAATGATCTCAAAAACGGATTATGGCAGAAACGAAATATTAATTAATTTCTTAAAAAACACTTTTTTAATTTTTTATAACTTTATTTAATTGCTATAACAAACCTAAAAACAACTGTTTCATTAAATTCTGGTCTCTTCAACATAACCACCTTCCAATAAAATACACTTTTCAACAACCCTTCTTAGCCGTTCAATCACTGTTCTTAAAGTTCGGGGAGTAATTTCTTGACACGCTTGCCTAATCCTAAGGCAAAGCTCTTGTCTGTTACGCGGCCGAGTAGCATACACTTTATTTTTCAAGTACCCCCATAGAAAAAAGTCACAAGGGGTAATATCAGGCGATCTAGGTGGCCACGGTTCTAAAGGGCTATTTCTACCCATCCACTTCATAGGGAAATTTGCATTTAAAAAATGGCTAACTATCAGAGAATTGTGCGCCGGGGCACCATCTAACTAAAAGTATACATTTTCTCTCTGTGCTAAAGGCATTTCCATAAAAAAATCATCTAAATCATTTTGTAAAAAATTTAGAAAATTTTCTGCGTTGAGGTTATCCAGGAAAAAGGGGCCAACAATTTGTTCGTTTAATATGCCACACCACAAGTTAACTTTTTCACTGTATTGGTTTTTACAGTTAATTACAAAGTTGGGATTTTCGGCTGCCCAATATCTACAATTTTGACTAGATACCACACCGTTTGTCGTAAATGTTGCTTCGTCACTAAACAGTACGTTCTTTAAAAAAAATCTGTCGTTTCCTTGCAATCATAGGCAAAATTCAAACAGCCGTTCAAAATCACCTAAGAGAGTATGGAAAAATTTTGGTTTAAATGCCCTAATCCTACTGCGTTTCAAACACCTTCATATTTTATTTTTGGTTAAATTTAGTGTTCTCGCAACTGCCCTTATACTACCATTTGGATTGTTACGAAATTCTGTTAAAATGCGTTCGTCGTCTGGATATTGTCGTAAATTTAAATTGTACCTTGTTCGTCTTGTCTTGAAAATGGCTCCGGTTCTTGCAAACAGTTTGTTGATGTCACCAACGGTTTTGTGCCAAATTGGTGCTCGATCACGATGTCGTTGATTAAATATTCGAACAACCTGACGCGTAGATCTTTCATTATCACCAATTAAGCGATAATTACAACTTTTTCTTCAATTGTAAGAACTACTCTCCGATTTTCTGCCATTATCAGTAAGATTTATAAATTAAATAACACTATTTAACTTTTGACAATTCTTATGAATCGCCAAATATCAAATAAAAACTTGTTTTTCAAAGCACTTTTGATTAATGCCTATGGTTGCAAGGTAACTATCTTAACGACAGATTTTTTTAAAGAACATAATGTTTAGTGACGAGGCAACATTTACGACAAACGGTGTGGTATCATTGGAAGGTGGTTATGTTGAAGAGACCAGAATTTATATAAAAAAAATTGTTTTTAGGTTTGTTATAGCAAAAAATTAAAAAGTGTTTTTTAAGAAATTAATTAATATTTCGTTTCTGCCATAATCCGTTTTTGAGATCACGAAGAATATGGATTAAGGGGTTTTTGGACATGCTGAATCAAAATAGATAGAAAAATTTGTCTAAAATAAGCCCCAATATCCTTTTGCCAAAAAACCTACCCTATTTTACCCCCTAAAACCGCACGCTAATGAAGAATGAAAATTTTTATTATGCCAAATAATTCATTTTTTCAACATATAATTACCACCCAAATTTGAAGAAAATCGCATTATTAATAACTGATATATTAAGAAATTAATTAATTTTTCGTTTCTGCCATAATCCGTTTTTGAGATCATGGAGAATATGGATTAAGGACATGCTAAATCCAAATATGATAGAAAAATTTGTCTAAAATAAGCCCTAATATCCTTTTGCCGAAAAATCGACCTCTTTTTACCCCCTAAAAACGCACGCCAATGAAAAATGAAAATGTTTACTATGCCAAATAATTCATTTTTCCAACATATAATTACCACCCAAATTTGAAGAAAATCGCATTATTAATAACTGAGATATTAGGGTGGATTTATGAAAAGCGGGACACACTGTATATTAGGTGTATGTACGTACAGTGTGACCCATTTAAAATGGAAACACCTTTATAACTTTTTTATTCTTCGTCCGACTTGAACCAAATTTTACCAAAATATAGAACAAATTAGGATCTACTTATGGCCAAAAAAACATTCACCTCCTACAAATGCAAAGCCACCTGCGGTACCAAAATAAATGGAAAAAATAAAGAAATCGTATTAGGCATTTTTTATTGGAAAACTTTATTAATGAAAGTTGTTCAGAATTGTCCAAAAACCTAGAGTCCAAAATTTCAGCAATGTTAAAAAATATTGAATTTTGTTTTTGAAGTCCAAAATTTCGACAAAATTAAAAAAAAAATACAAATCACTTGACAACTACATGACAGCTTGCGTTTAATTTCAATTAAAGTTGTCATAGCACAATTTTCTAAAAACAAAAAATCCAATTAAAATCATATTTTCGGACTCGGACATTGTTTTAAACAAAATTTCAATATTTTTTAATATTGCTGAAATTTTGGACTCTAGGTTTTTGGACAGTTCTAAACTACTTTTATTAATAAAGTTTTTCGATAAAAAAATGCCTAATATGATTTCTTTATTTTTTCCATTTATTTTGGTACCGCAGGTGGCTTTGCATTTGTAAGGGGCGAATGTTTTTTTGCCCATAAGTAGATCCTAATTTGTTCTATCTTTTGGTAAAATATGGTTCAAGTCGGACAAAAAATAAAAAAGTTATAAAGGTGTTTCTATTCTAAATGGGCCACATTGTATATGTCAAAGGTCGCGTTTAATTTATAATTAATGTTTATTATTGTAGAGGCTCTTTAGAAATAGGGCAATTGAATTAGAAAAAATAATTCTTCAAGGGTCATTGGATTAGCTGAAACAGAAAAAATTAAATTCTAGTATTGTTTCCAAAAACAGTTTATTTATATAAGGGGTGTAACAGGATCATGGTACATCCCCCTTTTCTCCTTTAGTTTTGAAGATAACAGATTAAAATTTGGGATATCATATATACATATAAGCGGCACTCTTTGACAAATAACTAATTTTTTTTCACTTCCGGTTTTGTCGATTTTTAAATGGAACAACCTGTATATTATTGCATTTTTGAATTCTGCGTAATTTTCTGAATCCAACGATGTCAAATAAGTGACATTTAAAACGTTAATATTTTTTATAATATAATTTTTAGTTTTCCATTTAAGTGTGCCATAATGGTTCCCATTTATTCTAAATGACCCGTGTAATGCTAGAAAAATCGAAATCCCGTCAAAAATACTAAATTACGTGAGCAAATAAAGTTCATCAAAATGGTTTTTGGGGCAAAACTCATTTTTTTTTCAAAAGGAACCATATTGGTACCTTGGTACCATTTATTAGTACTATTAATAAGGAATTTATTCGATTTATATTGTCGTATTAAAATGTGCGATAAATACAAACAAAATTACAGCTAAAAGAAAATACAATTTTGGTCTAATTGAATGGATAAGAAGTAACTAACTAAGGTGGCTTTGAAAACAATGAAATAAAAGTGGACGTTAATTATTTATGGGGAATGTAGAAAAAATGCCGTAGCTGCTAGACACCTTTATACCAACGTTATCCTGAGTCCAGCGAGAAATTATTTTAAACTTCTTGACGAAGGAATGGAAATTAATGTTTTGGCTCGAATAAAAGTTGATAAGACCGTCACCAAACAGTAAGGCGAATTTTGCACAAATACCACTAGATATAAATCTTTTAAATACCAATACTTGTACGAAAATGATTACAAACGTAGGATAGAATATTGTAATTGAATTTTTCAGAATAACGTGCAGCCAAACAATGATTTTGGGAATGCCTAGTTAGCCTTATGGATAATCCAGCCCTGGCCTTTACAACCCGTGACGACATGGAGCTACGAGTAAGACTCGCAATTAATAGCATAACGAGAATCATCTTCGAGAAACAGCTATGCGAGTTCAGAAGTGCATTGACGTTAATGGACAGCATTTTGAACAATTGTAATGTTTTTTGTTCATTTTTTATATTCCAAAGCCACCTTATGTATAACAAGATAATTAGAACAAAATTGTATTTTCTGATTTTCTTTTAGCTGTAATTTTGTTTGTATTTATCGCACATTTTAATTCGACATATGAATAAATTCCCTATTAATAGTACTAATAAATGATACCACGGTACCAATATGCTTATATTTGAAAAAAAATGAGTTTTTCACCAAAAACCATTTTGATGAACTTTATTTGCTCATAAATCACGTAATTTAGTATTTTTGACGGGATTTCGATTTTTCTAGCATTACACGGGTCATTTAGAATAAATCGGAAACGTCATGGCACACTTAAATGGAAAACTAAAAATTATATTATAAAAAAATATTGACGTTTGAAATGTCACTTATTTGGTATCGTTGGATTCAGAAAATTATGCAGAATTCAAAAATGCAATAATATTTAGGGTGTTCCATTTAAAAATCGAAAGTTAGTGTCACTTCCGGCAAAACCGGAAGTGAAAAAAAAATTACTTGTATGTCAAAAAGTGCCGCTTATTATGTGTATATGATATCCCAAATTTCATTCTGTTATCTTCAAAACTAAAGAAGAAAAGGGTTACACCCGGTATATAAAATGGATTAAAATTGAAATATATAGGAAGAACGGTAAAAGCTACATGAAAAGTGTTGATATATCGTTTTGTTAGGTGTAAAATTTTTCGCAAGATGAATATGAACTCTTATGATTAGTCCTAGCCCATTGAGTAATGAATTATTACTGATGGCCGTGAGTAAAGAGCCGCATTACTTAGGAGAAAACGTATCGATAATTAATGAATTATTCAATAATCGTGGAAAAACATATTATACCTTCGTTTAAGATTCTAAGCCTGGTATAACATTTTTTAAGACCGAGTCCGAACACAACGCGCTGCCAGAGCACACCGACCTTATAATGAACAATAACGAATACTCCAGGAAAGCAGGAAGGTGAATCTCCACGGAGCATTAAAGATGCAAACTTGGTCGACAGTATGGAGGCCATTAGAAGACCCCTTTTCTGTTCGAGATCTATAATTCAGATAACATTTTACCTATTCAGATGAAAAAGTTTCAATTTCCAACACCATGGATTTATGTAAAAGCGTGTGCAGGGTCATCGAAAAACTAGCTTCACTTGCCTTGGCAAGACGTTATCTTTGCGGCGCGCAATCCAGGATTCCATTTCTGTCTTTTATTTAGTGTTGTAAATCAAGAGAAATGGGACTAGTTGAATGGGTGCAAATTTCCTATATTGATTTCAAATAAATATTCTACATGTCTCCGCATATATGCATTGTAAATAAAGCTGCAAGCTGTTAGTTAGGAGAATAGCGCAACATAGTAATCTCAAAAATGCATTTTTCTAGATTACTGTTTTATACAGTCCCCAGAGCGAATAAATCTGAATAACAAGGTAAAGCCTATTTACAGCATTTTCATTCAATAATTTTCGGGGGTGAACTTAGTATAAAGAGATGAAATATGAGGCAGTCACCAATTATTTAGCGTCAATTTTTCACAATTGGAATTAGGTTATAAGCACCTTTATACATCCATAGTTTTATTTATTAAATTATGCGTTATATGGGCCTTGCCGCATCTTTGTACGATTAATAAAAATCGAGATATAATTAATGAAATGTGATTCAAAAAGCACGTAATATCCATAAAATAGTTATTTATGCAACAAGTGTGTAAAGTGCTACTTTTTTCACGAATTGCATAAATATTTTTTCTAATACCGAAATCGTTACCAAAATATATAT
The DNA here is from genome assembly GCA_936432065.2 of Rutpela maculata. Classification (NCBI taxonomy): domain Eukaryota; kingdom Metazoa; phylum Arthropoda; class Insecta; order Coleoptera; family Cerambycidae; genus Rutpela; species Rutpela maculata. The sequence continues at coordinate 75,889,169 of OW386293.2, read as the reverse complement.
GTATGCATTAAAGTATAAACAATCTACTTTACCCCCTAGTGCGTAAATTAAAACATTTTAGCATTAGTGCGTGAAACAATAAAATAGCAAGGTAGTTTAGTCGGGGAGATCCTCCCTAGCTGTACGTGCACCCCCCGCCCGATCCTTGGGGACAATGTTTTTCTTAAAGATTGAAGCCTAAGGAACAATTTAAGACATATTCTAAAAAAAAAAAACTGGCTGTACTTTCAAAATGGCGGCCAAATGTTAAAAAAAAACTGTTGTCAATGTTGTTTTTGTCATTTAACACAAAAACTAAAAAAGATGGACAAAAACTTTCTTAACAAAAACCAACGTGCATAAAACTTTCTACAATTTTGTACCTATACAATATTTTGATAGGAGTCACCATTTTCCAGATAAATGAATCCAAAATTAAGAAAACATGGAAATTCATATATCGGTAAATCACTTAAAAGAAATAACTGTGACAATTATTGTAAGGCGTATAATATAATTTTATATTATTAACATAAAAATTAAATAAAGTAAACTGAAACAAATTAATAATAATAATAATATTATAATTTGCAGACATTTATCTCGAAAACGGTAACAGTAGTATCTGGAAAACGGTAACTCCTATCCAAATATTGTATAGGAACAAAATTGTAGAAAATTTTATGCACTTTGTTTTTTGTGTAGAAAGTTTTTCTCCATCTTTTTTAGTTTTTGTGTTAAATGACAAAAACAATATTTGCATTTTTTTTAAACGGACGCCATTTTGAAAGTGCAGCCAATTTTTTTTTTTTTTAGGACGTGTCTTAAATTGTTCCTTAGGCTTTAATCTTTATGAAAAACATTGTCCTAAATGATAGGGGAGGGGTGCACGGACCCTTAGGGTGGGCTCCCGTAGTAGTTGTTTAAAAATCACAAATCATTATGGCCAACTTAAGTCTAACCAAAATCTTAAGAATATAAGTGAAACGTCAACATTATAAATTAACAGTTTAAAAAACTAAAAAAACACGCTTTTATAAATACTGCACTAAAAAGAAAAAAATAATCATCGAAGCTGTTCTCTCTGTCTACTCCGTAAAGGCCTTGAAGTAAGTCGTGTTTGTAATTAAGTATATTTGAGTATAGAAGCGTGTGCTGTCTTTAAAACGCTATTTCGAACATGTTCGATAATTAAAACGCTGAAGACATCATTAGATTAAATGAAAAGCGCCCCACGCTTTTATACTCAAATATTATACTTAATTACAAACACGGCTTACACTAATGCCCTTATGAGGTAGACACAGAGAACAGGTTCGATGATTATTTTTTGCTTTTAGTGCAGTGTTTTTTTAGTTTTTTAAACTATTAATTATTTTTTTTACTTTTTAGTCTTATATTTAAGGAGAGAACTTTGGCACTTTCGACATTTATGTAAAGAATTCGACTAAATATTTGTAATCTGCTATCTCGAAAATCCCCAGATCGATTTTCATATGAATCAGACCATAAATTACAAAACTTATTCGCCATTTTGACGCCATCATTTTGAATAGTTAAATTTAGACCAGAAAATTGTAATCTGCAACATCGATAACCCACAGATACCGATTTTCAGACGAATCCGATGATAATTGATAAAACCTATCCGCCATGTTGACACCGCCATTTTGAATTTTTAAATTTTGATCACATATTTGTTTTCTACGTATCAAGCCTTTCTTTTGATACCCATATCAAGGGGGTTGGTTGTAAAGAAAGTGATAATCTGCCATCTTGGGGCGGCGGCCATTTTGAACATATAATATTGAGTATACTATATTGTATTGTCATCAGAGCTACACATAATTGCCAAGTTGCATGATGATACAACAATTAGAAGTGGGTGAAATTCAGTTCCTTAGACCTTATTACTTACATACATACAGGTCGACCTAATAAAAGCATGTTAATAAATAATTCAAGTAATATTGTTAAAGAACATTGAAAATAGGAATATTTTGTAATAATATATCAATCAATCAATCAATCAAATAAAATTTATTTTAAATTAGTAGTTACAATTATGCGCCTAAATCAGATCCCGGTCCAGAGCCGACCACACAACCACGTGGTAAGTGTGCGGTCGGGTGAAGCGGGTCTGAATCCGACTAAAACAACAGATATTGGGAGGAGGTTAGAACTCCTGCTTAACGTGAAAAGCTTAAATCTAACAATTTGTGAACATAACTAATGGGGAAGTTTTAAAATACTTAAAGCTACACTTGGTGGTTTTTATTTAATGCGCGCACATCGCGCACTGTTTTTAGAGAGCTCTGGTTGTTGATGCGGGAAAAAGCTTAACGAAAAAACCCGTTCGAACTAGTGACGTCCTTCGTCCGGTGGTCAGCCTGCCTCCGAAAAGGTAGGGCGAGAAGGAAGTTGTGGTTTAAAAGGTTTTAATTTTCAAGAGGTTATTGGTCGAGAGGGGATTTTGAAAAGGAACAAAAAAGGACAAAAGAACAAAAATTAACAAAAAGGAGACGAATAGAGGGAATGGAAAGGGGTTTGCGGGTAAAAGGTGGTGAAAGGGAAGTTGTGGTATAGGTGTAATACTATATCAAGTGATAGTAAATAAACGGACTACCTATATAAAATTAAATAACTAGTTTTTGACCTTTAAAGATAAGATATTTAGATAAGATTTATTTAAGATATAAGAATTAACTGGAAGACACGATATTTATAATTAAATAATAATTGAAAATACGGTTATAGAAACTAAGTGACAGATTACATGAATCAGAATTGTCTAATTTTTATTTTTATATCACACTATGTAGTAGTCATACATACTAACTATACATAATACACTCAACTACTTAAATTGCGTGTGTCTTGAACCGCGAGGAATTCAGACATTCCTAACAATAGGTGCGTTTTTATGCACCACCAACCGGTAGCGGTAGAATTAACCGAATGACGTTTACCAAAAAAACGACCAAACCTAAACCATTATAAAAAATCATAGGTTACTTTCTGGATTAAACCATAAATATTCATCACTGTCAGTTTGGACGATATTGGGAGTTTCCATTTTAATAATAAACGCTATATAATAAATATTTGTAATTTGCAAACGCAGCAAAAACGTCACTCTCTAATCTCATAAGCAAACATAACCTCCGTTCCTACGCGTTTATTGACATTTTATACATTCCACCGATCATTCCGTCTTGTGAGAGAGAATGAAAAGTTTCAAACTGGAATCAGAAAGATGACCAAAAAAATGACAAAGTTTGACATTCCGGTTGCGGAATTGCAGCATAAAAACGCACCTAATATTATTATAGTCAATTTCTAACTTTTTTATTTTACGTGTTTGACGATAAAAATAGGGTATTACCTCAGAATTCTTTCGGATAACATCGATTTTGATGAAAATTTGTAATTAAGCTTCTCTATGTTCCTGATGTGTGCTTTTTGTTTTTTGGGGGTGAAAACTACCCCCTTTGACAGAAAATTTAAAAACCATAGATTTAAGCGTTACATAGTTTGAAATCATGTTTAAATATATAGAATAAACATTATTTCATATTCTGTAATATAATTTATGAAACGTTTCAACCCTTTAAAACCACCCCTTATGACGAAAAAAAAATAATTTTCAACAGCTTGAAATGTTTTAACGGCATATTTATAATAAATTAAAGTCCCGTCACTGTTTTACAGGAAAAGGTAATCTATGCAAAATTAAACGTAATTAAATTTTCCACAAGAATGTTTATATTCATTTTCTTCCTATGTGTTATATTTTACGACATATTCGCCAGCGAAAATCGATAATTAATAAAAAAAAAATCAATTATGTACCTTGAATATTTCCATCAAAGCGGTTTACCGTGGTCTGCTAATAAATCAGTCACAAAACAATATTTTACAACACTAGACGTATTTACTAACGTAATATTTTAATTAATTTTTTTAATATTTTGTCGAAATCTATACATTTCCTTAAATGACTCACTTAAAATGAAGATACCCTTATAACTTTTTCATTTTGTTTCCGATTTGAATCAAGAATAGAACAACCTAGGATCTATTTATGACCAAAAAATCATTCACCTGCTATAAAGGCAAAGCCACCTGCGGTACCAAAATATGAGGAAAAAGATTAAAGATCATATTGATGGGTCATGACGAATTTTACGTAGCCACCACAAATTGCGGAAACTGAGGACCCTCTTTGCCAGATGAGCTTATGTATGAGATATCCCCCATCAACAGCCAAATCAAATTTTGGTGTATGTACGTTTGTGGCGCCGATCGGATGCATTTTTTAGAATTTCTAATATTCAAAATGTTTTATTTTTTTCAGCATATTTTGGTACCGCAGGTGGCTTTGTCTTTACAGCAGGTGAATGATTTTCTGGTCATAAATAGATCCTAATTTGTTCTATACTTGAGTAAAATTTGATTCAAATCGGAAACGAAATGAAAAAGTTATAAGGATATCTTCATTTTAAGTGAGTCACACTGTACTTTTAAGGAAATGTATAAATTTCGACAAAATATTACGTTAGTAAATACGTCCAGAGTTGTAAAATAAAGATTGTTTTGTGACTGTGATTTATTTGCAGACCACGGTAAACCGCTTTGATAGAAATATTCAATCTAATTGATTTTTTTTTTTTATTAATTATCGATTTTCGCTGGCGAATATCTCATAAACTATAACACATGGGAAGAAAATGAATATAAACTTTCTGGTGGAAAATTTAATTACGTTTAGTTTTGCATAGATTACCTTTTCCCACACGATGCATCATTTCCGAGCTAGAAGCGAAGAATCGAAAAAAAATCAACCTTTCCACCCCCCCTCCCCCCCTGAAGCGGAGGGGCTAGGGGCGGGGACTTTTAGTATTTTTGCATCCTAACTACCCCCAACACATCCCTGAAGAGGAAAATTCTCCCCTCCTAAATGTTCTCTACAATCCCCTTTTGGGCATTCATTGATTGGACTAAAGCCACATCTGGGTTTGTAAATAAACCCCCTTAGAGCCATATTCACCATTTTCAAATTAACAGTTTGTTAACAAACAGAGAGATAGAGATTAACAGCCTGACAAAGAAATACCCTATTCACCATCATATTTCAGACCGCTGATAGTAAACATGCAGTTAAATGAAAGTTACCAGAAATATGTTGGTAGTTTTTTGTTGTAGCTAATATCACGATTATTATTTACTACAAAATAATAAGTTTTTTATTTTATAGATGCAAAAATGTTGCGTTCAATAGGTATTTAAAAAAGAAAAGATGTACATTTTATCAAATAAATATTTTATTGAAAAACTGTATTAATTAATAAATTCCTACCGTACAATTTTTTTCATTTACATTATTATTATAAACAATGCCCATATAATTTCTAGGTCGTGTTCAATTTCGTCCAATATATTTTCTAATTCATCATTTTCATCTACACAAATATTATGTAAAACCGCAGTGGCTAAAATCACCTCACATATTTTTCCATTTTTAACCTCATGCCCTGAGATAAACACGGAAAACATCTTTTCCATACCCCAAATAATCTTTCCACTGGATTTCTTGTTCGAATTTATGAAGAATTGTAATGCATCTGTTCTAGTTTCGCCTAATGGTGTCAGTAAGTAAGTTCTACAGGGATAACCACCATTTCCGACAAAAGGTAATAAGGTACAAATTCACCAGTTTCAAATCATGGGGGACGTTCGAGTCATTGAATATGGTAGTATCATGGACGGACCCAGGCCAACGAGAATATATCAGTAATTTTTAGCTTCGAGTCACAGACAACTTGAAGGTTTATGGTAAAATTCCCTTTTATACTTCTAAAGACTTCTGCCTGGTTTCCACCTGGAGACTGCATTTTTATGTGCGTGCAATCTATAGCACCTATTACCCCTGGAAAATTTGCAATTTCCTAAAATCCTAAAACTGTTCGTCGTTTTTCTTGATCTATTTCAGGCATTTTAATAAACTCGGGACGTAAATCTTGCTATTTGTCTGGTAACATTTCGGCGTACAATCCGGGATACCGTTGACTGGGATACATTGAAATGATCTCCAATATTAATTTGAAATGTCCGTTGCGTAGAACCGTAGGCAAATTAAAAGTTGATTCAACTTCGATACCGGGTTATTTTTCTTGTCCAAAGGTTCAAGCACTCCATGCAACATGTTAGAGATTCCTACTACAGTATCTTCGTTTATCCGGGTCATCTAATTCATTTATGAAATTATTATGTTGCTTTATAATTTTTGGTCGTCTGATTTGATCATTGCTGTCGTCTGAAGATGAATTTAAAAGGTTATTGAATTCAACTATATTAATTCTTTCCATATATTTTTTTTTTATATAAACCAGGATTATTTGATAGTTGACGTTTCGATATCAGTCTGTTCTGCTCGAATTTCTCCTGTTAACTTATCAGAGCATTTAACTGACTGTTTAGCCCTAATATCTATGGTGAATACCGATTAGTAACTTTATGAGACTGTTGGAGACTTAACTCCCTGATACTAATTTAACAGACAATGGTGAATACGACCGTTAATGTGCTTGTTCAGAGCATCAACTGTCGGAACAAGGGATGATAATTTCACAGCACTGTTTTTAGTGATAGCCTTAATAAAGGACTCATAGCGCATCTGCTCGAGAAACGCTGATAAGTCGTCAACACGGTTCAATTTTTTTAACTGTATCTCTTTAGCAGCTCCGTACAGTAATACTGTGCAGTACCTACCGGTTTCTAAAATTTCTCCCAGCTCTGAAGTACTATTATAAAACATCTCCACCTGATTTCTTAAATCGGGCGGTTTTCTATAAGATTGAAAAAATTTTTTTGCCTTTATTGTAGAACGCGGACGTTCAGATACAGGCGTATGTGTTTACATATATATATATAATTTACAAGCTTCGAAAATTTCACCCGAAAAAATGCGATTGGTTTTTCAACGATAATTTCCTTAATATTTAAGCTATCCTATCGATTCAAAAACCATTTTGCAGGGAACTACAAGGCATGTAAAGTTGAATTTCCTTGAACTCTTTATTTTTGAGATTTTTAAGTTTAAAGAGCCCGTGAAATGTGGTTCTCGCACTCAAATGCAAACTTATAACGGTGATATCTCAATTAATTTTTATCCTAGAGAAATAAAAGAAAAACCTAAACCTAAATTTTTGTACTCTAGCATTTTTACGTATCTTCTTTAGTTTTTGAATGATTGTGAAAAAATGAAAATTTTTTAAGAAATTTAAAAAATCATTTCAAATTTAAATCAAACTTTTTTTCAAATCTAGGCATCCCAAACCGGTCAAACTTCTAAAACATATTGTTAGTACTTAAATAAAATAAATTGTAAATGGATTACGTTCAATTTCAATTCTTGCGGTGAAGCCATTGGTTTAATTGCTGATTTTTTCTCCGAATAAACGAGACAACCATTTTATTTTCATCATAACTCCGTTAGTTTTTATGGTAACCACTTTTACCAAAGCTCATTTTAAAGGTCTTTTTAAGTACTTTTAAAAATGTCTTATATGTTTTCCTCCAAAAAGGTTCAGTTTTTTTCCGTTATTTAACGTTGAAAGGTTCGAATTCAGTTTTAATCGAAGAAAGAGTCGCCTTCCACGAGCCATAACTCGGTTAGTATTGCATGTACAGAAATAAAAAAAAAACAATCGATTTGTTATTTTTTACGCTTCACTTTTGCTTGTAATACTTTTTTTGATAAAACGTAGTTTTCGAGTTATTCGTGAAAAATCGCTGTAAAACATGCATTTTTTAAATGAAAAATCAACATTTTCAATCACGAATAACTCAAAAATATCATCGAAAAAACTTCGTAGAACATTTTTTGCTTAGAATTTATTCCTCTATCGATTTCTGCGATTATTTCGAATGTAAAAATTTCCACCCCCGAGAAGGGGTGGCATTCACCCCCAGGGTAAAAGCACACATCGGCACTATATAACTTTTGTTCCTTGAGCCATTCCCTAATTACTGTCCAAACACGTCAATCGGTTTTATCCGAAAGAATTCTGAGCGAAAAACCGTCAAACACTGGACTATTAGGGCATAAACAGGGGCGGCTTAAGGTAAATTTTCCACCCGGGCAGGAGTACTTTTTGACGCTCCTCCCTGAGAGACGTGTTTTGAGACGCTGAAGGCAATTTTGGACACAAACATTTTTTTCTACCATGTCAGTTCCCTTTATCCCCCAAAAAGATAGCAAAAAAGGCTTTGTCCCAATGGTTATAACCTAAATTTTCTGAAGTATTTTGACGTGCTGAAACCAGTTTTGCACAAAAACAAATTGGGTGGCATAAGAAAACTGACCCGTCAGAAAAAAAATTTCTTGTTCAAAATTGGCTTCAGCGCCTCAAAATACTTCAGAAAAGTTAGATGAGAACCTTAGGACGAGACCTTTTTTTTTGTAGACCTATGCATGTAATTAATTTGTAATATAAAATTTTTTGTCTACACCATCTGAATGCTATTATAATGAGAGGAAGGTTCCTCTTTATTGTTTTAATATTTCATACAAAACAAATTGCCATTTATTTATTTTATTTATTTATAAATAGTAAATTAGGTAAGCTATGAAGTATAAACAGCTGATGCTGGTATAACAATTTTCTGAGTATTCTGATTTTTTTTTTAATGAAAGTACATATTGCCGGCCTTTGTTTATGCAATATCTTTAATGATCGACTCCGTCTCAGTCAATAATAGGGAGGGAAGCTTGAGGTATGAATAGTGAGTTATCTCATAGATAAACAAGAATGTTTGTGTTGCATTTTTGAATTATTTAAGCGGTTTTAATGTTATGTTCTGCATTATTACCATTTTAACTGACAGATAGGTACTAATATTATTTGATATTTTCTTCCAAAGAAAACTAATAAAAAGGGTACAAACAACAATTAAAGAATTTTTCCCTCAGTTTGGCGTCCCTATGAGCCGGGGCCCCGGGCGGCCGCCCGGGTTGCCCGGCCCTTAAGCCGCCCCTGGGCATAAAGTTTAACTTTTACGCACTACACAGTACACAGCCCGTTAGCAGAAAAAAGCACTTTTTACGTTTCATGGTAACTTAATGCCTACGCGCCTACACAAAAGTAGACTTTATAACAAATATAATTAGCCCCTAAGTCAGTCTCCTACATAAGATATTTCCAGAGATATAGAGTGCAAAATTAATTCTGTAAGCCCGAAACAATGCAACGTTTTTCCATTGTCTTTACTATGAAGTAGAGGTACTCATTACAAAAGAATTGTAGCCAATCTTTAACGTGTAATATTGTTACGTGTGTATGTTATAAAACCTCCCAGAATCAAGGGCGGATCTAGAAATTTCAGTAATTTTTTCTCGTCTGTGGCGCATGTGACATATATGATATATTTAAAATAACATCTCGAGAAGCACTTCTCTAAAAAATTTTGAAAAAGCAGTTTGGGACTCCTAGACCTGTTTAAAATTATATTTTTTGTCATATGCATTTTACTTTTCATAAAAATACAACAATATGTTTTGAAGTTTATGAAAATATTTTCATTACTAACTGAAATACAACGAATTGACATTTTGTGATTTACAATTTAACAAATTACAAAATTTCAGTTCGTTATATTTGGTATTTTGGTATTTGGTATGGTATTCTTTGAACTTTTGCATTTCATTAATCGTATGACTTGCTGTAAGTCTCATCCCTCGAAGGTTTTCGTTGAGTAAATTGAGTGTCTCAGGGCCCCACAAGTTTGACATCTCAATACCGGTCACATTACGAAAACATTTCAGAAATCTTTAGGCATAAAATCCATTACTATTAGTAAAGTAAAATTCCGTGAGAGAGAAAGACCAATTTTTATGAGAGAGAGAGAGAGAAAGAGAGAGCGTTGTTAAGTGCATCCTTGGCCTATTACTTATTCTATCATGTTATATGTTATCTCGAACCCGCCTGGGACTGGAAGAACTTGAGACTACGCTACTGGCGCCCTTAATAAATATATTGGTGTCGCGTCACTCAGATGCAGGGATTAAGTTCTTCTACATTTAACGTACGTACTAATTACAACAAATAATTACTTCACTAATATACACTAGATACTATAATTCACTACTTCAGTCATTTTATTACTTTGTTTACTTCTTAATGTTTCTCAACTCACTATCTGTACTAAAACTGTCTACTGAACTGTATGCCCTGTGCGACTACTAACTCTCTGTTTATACTCCTGGTTGATTGATTCTGGATATTTCTACATCTTTCAACGTTCCAGTAGATGTTAAGCACCTCGCGCTATATCCGAGACGATTGCCGAGGGAACACCTATAGATGGGTACAAATCTATAACAATGTTCCATTTTGCAAAATCTTCGGCAACATTTTCTTCAACACTATGCTCACGTGACATTGCCACAGATTATATTTATATAATCTATAAAGATGTTATGTATAATTGACTGATGTTATGGGTGTAACTTTTACACTATAAGTTGATACGGCACTTCTACAGAATATTTTTGAGACAATCTTATAAACTATGGAATTGAATTCTTCTCCCAAAATTAAGCCCCAAAATCGGATAGAACAAAATGTACTAAAATATTTCGTTAATGAGATACAGAAAGCATTAGTCATATTCATAGTAACTTGTGCGGGAGGGAGCTACACATTTCGCGACATTGATCCTATCACAATGTACTCGGATTCATTTCTTTTTCCGAAAAAAATTCAGTCATTTACCTTACGTTCAGTAAATAATTATATAATGGAAAAATATATGATTTATCATGGAAAATCGAAAATTTTAACCATAAAAGAAGCGCGTCAGCGTTATGAGCACTAGATACTTATATACTACAATTTGATAATTGTGTGGCTCTCAACTAAAATATAAGATCATTTTATTCTTTTACGCTTTTTAATAATAGGGTGGGGCTCGTAATGGGGGGTAGGGGGTTGGTACTGGGTGTGGCTAATGTCGAAACAAATTTTGAGTCCTTTGTTTCTTGTACACACACTAAATCACTTTATTTTTTCACCCCCCTTTCATAATGGACTGGCAGGCTGGGGGTAGTAGTGGGGGTGGATCTTGACTCTTACTTGCTTGCCTTACCTGTTTAGGGTATGTACGAGAAGCCAAGGTTTCAGTTTTTTTTCTTGCATCAATCACCCCCACTATCACCCCCATTACCACCCCATACTATTACTAAAGGGTGTAAAAAGAGCACCTATCTGAGACGGCATTCAATCAAAAAAGTATTCACACTTTGTACCTCCCAAGCGGAGCTATTTTAATAGTTTTGATTTGCAACACAAATGAGGAAAATAATTAGAATACATATTTATAACGCTGCTAAGGCAAAAACCACAGTTATCAATCACGCAATCTGGCGATTATTATTAGGACCTACAAAAATATCCTAACTTACGTCTCTTGCAGGAATTTAGTTCCTCATCTGAGAGAGGGTATTTACATTGGGTACACTGATAATATTTGGTAAATTCGAGTCGCGTGATACATTTGTTTTTTGATCGATATTTCATTAGGGATTCACGAAAGGACAAAAATTCAATTAAAAAAATGTATGCAAATGTTAACCTAAATTAAGTTCTTTGATATTGTGAGGGCGTTACCGTTTTAGGAGAGTGGCGACCTTGAATTTATTTATGCAAAACGGAGTTAAGCGAAAATGGTCGCAGAAAGCTATTATTTGGTTATATATTTTCTAAAGCTGAAAGTCGAAACCGTTTAGATTCATACCTTATTTTTTATTTATTTAACAACTACGTGAAAGGCAAATATAGATTTATAATATCATAAAATATGAGAGAGAGTGAATGTCAGTAATTAACTAAAATAATATATGCCGTGGTACCCTGAATAAGATTTTATTTCGATAACATGATTGATTGATTTTGTCATTGTTGTCATTTACTGCAGCCAAATGTAAACAATGACAGTTGGTTCTTTCCTGATTTCTACATTTTGTATACAAAGGACCCCGCACACTTTCTTATATAAAATGGCTGTCGGTGAAGTTTTCTAAATTTTTAGTATGTTATAAATTCTGATCTCCTGATTAAAACTACAGAGAGGGTTAAAGTTAAAAAGTGGCTTTTTTCATGAAACTTATTTGTGACAATTTAAGGATTCGATTGCAATTTTCTTGCATGAATGTTACCTATTTATTTAACTAAAAATAATACATTGTGACAAAATATTTGTTCATATACAGAGCGAGTCACAAATAAAATAGGGTGAATTTCGGTTAATTTTGATAAAAAAATAGTATGAGTCTTCGACCAATTGAAAAAAGTTTACAGTCGAAAGTTTAACACAAGCGTCTAGTTTTTTAAAATAAGGCACAGAATTTGTGGATGTAGTAAAGTTAAGTTTGATATTTCTTAGTTATTTATGAAATTATTTACGTCAACTGAACACCAAAATAAAGAACCCCACGTCTTGGCGCCTTCTCCAACATTTTTCTAACTTTATTTTTTTTCTAAATGTAGGAAATAAAATCATGAATTTTTTTTAACCTCCCCACAATAAAATTGTGGGAGGTTACTGAAATTGGTCCAAAATCGAAAATTGAGATAACATCAAATCTTTACGATTTGAGGTCCCAGGAACCCAAAAAAGTGGTTTTTGAAAAATGTCTGTGTGTGCGTGTGTATGTATGTTAGCACGATAGCGGCGAAACTACTAAACGGGTTTTGATGAAACTTTGCATGAGAGTTTCTTTAGTACTCCAGAAGATCTGAAAAGCTTTTGGTTGAGATCGGATTATGTTTAGTGCCGTTTCGACACAAGTTGTTTGTTTTATGATTATTTACAATTTGTAATCGAACCATTGAAAAGCAATAATAATTCCGATTTAATCGATATGTCACACTTGCACCCTTTCGATTTGGTTTCCGTGAAAAAAATTAAATAATTGGGCCCAAAGTAAGTTTTTTGCCCAAAACTATTAAAAGTGACAATGACATTAAAAGTCTGAGAGATTTGAATCCATTTCTGTCAAAAAAAAATCCCCCAGTAAAGTTTAGAATCAGAATGACAGCTGTCAGTTTGGCAGATTTAGAACTAACAAAGTTTAGCGACAAAAAATTTGACAGCTGTCAGTTTGACAGCTGTCAAAAAATCTCCTGAAACCTTTCGGCATCTGTAAGTTTGACATCTGGCATCAGTGACAAGCAACCAAACAACAACCTTTCTCGATCGACTTAGTGAAAAATCGGTCGAAGCCAGAAGATTAAATTAATATTTATCAGCTCAAATTGAAACACTTCACCTACCGCAGCTGGCAGAGAAGTTGTCCACAAAGAATTATATGGTTTTTAAAAATAAATAGAAAAATTATAACTAAATGAGATCGTTCATATTTTTTAGTGCTCTTTTCGGCTCCAACGATCCACCGAGTGGGGAGGTTCCAGCCGCTTTCCGTAGCTGCCGATTTTTAAATTGATCTCTTGTACATTTCCTGAGCTGTATCTCGGAAACTAGATGTAGGATCAAGTTGGGCCCATGAGAGCTTTTGATCAGAAAATAGCGATCTACAACATATTAAATTCAGTCAATTTAACCGGTACCAATTTTCCATGTGCTCTATACGGGGTTCATCGTTACATTTTCAGAAAATTTTTGTTTTAACATAATACATTTATTTAATAGAAAAGTCGTGAGGGTAGTATCAAAAAATTACGCAAGACAAACGCTTCGGAACTCCATTTTCTTAGACCGGCCGATACAAGTTTAACCATCAACTATATAGGCTCTTTCAGGAAACACCTGCACACTGTCGGGGTAATTGACAATATCTGCAGATTATGTGGGGAAGTGGAGGAAACTTTCATCCACATCCTAACCTCCTGCCCCGATTTTATGATCTTGAGATGTGAACACACTTAAGTATTAGTTTTCTTGTACTGGAGGAGAAAAGAAATACTTCCGCCGTAAGCGTTTGGTTAGAATCCGAACCGAATGAGGAAATTTCCTGATTTACTAGCGAAAGAACATCGAATCACAGGGCCTGAGTGCAACGACATCTCGTCGCCTTACAGAACATAACGAAGACAGAATTTTTATCTATTCTGCCTCATAATGTTTGTTTAACTTTCCGCCTGTAGGTTTAATTGAGGAGACGCAATGTTATCTCAATACATACAGAGTTGGCCAGGTTGAAACTTCAACTATACTTTTAATGTATAAGACAAGAATAAAAGCTATTTTTAAAGATAGATAATGCAGAAAAGTAATATTTCCTCAGATGGCATTTTACGAACGGACGCGGACGCACGGCTTAAGCGAACACCCTGACATCAACGCAAATTCCGTCTTTTATCATTAGCGATTTGCATTGATCCATTTTTTTTACATATTAAGACCAGCTTTGTGACCGTGGTCTGGCCAGTACGGTATACTATTATATATTACGTAATTCCTTAGACTTATAGGTTTAAGTAATTATTTAATGGTTTTCGGAGTCGCTGATAGCGAATCTGATTGTCAATATCTGGTATCACGATATTCTCTTTCACTCTTTAGAAACCAATTAAAAGGCCACTAAACGGTGTAAAAAATTGAAACGCCTTGAATAAAATACTTACCTACTAAACATTTGGAAATAAAATTTCACCCAATTACTCGATTAATTGGACCTTTTGTAACCTTTCCTTTGAGCGATTCAAATTTTTACAATTTTTTTTTTTCAATGAATTCATCTAGATAGGCAATATGAGGTCTTCGCCGTATACCACAGCCACGAACGTAGTGGTAGATTAATCTAGGTGATAGCTTAATTAATTAACTATCAAATTGTTAAACAACACTTCTTCCAATGATAGAAACGTTTAGACAAACCGTCTACGATAAAACCTCGATAACACGTCATCCTGAATTAAATAAAAATATTTTCTGTTGTATGAAAAGACACGATAAGAGAAACTTATTACCTTACTTGTGTGCTCCCTGACCCTGTGCCATCTTCATATCGAAAGAGTTCAGCGTTTATCTTAATTACCTATTAGCGTAGGGTTTTAAGCGCCCGCTCTGCTATCTATAAGTAAAGCCCTTTACTGCGTGCGATTGTCGCTTTTGTTTGTCCTAGGAATTCAATTCTCGGAGTTTAGTCTGAGAGTTGCTAGTTTTGAAGTTTTAAAATATTAAGAAGTAAGTGTGTTGAATTATTTGAAAAAAATACTTGAAATTTTATATTACCGTATTTAAGAAAACCTGAAATTTTATGTGAAAGCATTATGATTTTGTTTTTGTTATACAATGAACAATTTTGAAAGTTCCAAAATAAGTAAAGGGTCTCGCTGGTTAAATATATGGAATTGGGCCCAGCGTCTTATTGGGCTATTTATTCACATAAATGTTGCTTATAATCGGAGAGCCGGCCTTCAAATATCCTATGAATAAGATACATGGAAAACTTTCTGTGAGTGATTAATACTACCACAGAACTTTTATACAAGCTAATTTTGCCCGCGTTATGGAATTTTGACCTCACTTCCGGTTACAATTTTTAATGTTTTCTTAAGTCATCAATAGTCCCTTGAGGTAAAGCTTTTACCCCACCGGACCGCAAGACATCCGTCTCCACCCGTTTTCGAGGGCGGTGAACGCGATGGTGACAATATTTTCCGACCTAGCGTCGAATCGCTACCCCCAAATCGTAAAAACCACCTCTTTTTCCGATTTTCCGGTGCTACGCTTGCCGGACCGGGTTTTTTTGGTCAGTTTGAATAAAATAAGTAAATATTGACCACAGGTGACCTAACCCACCCCCGGTGATTGAAAGTACCCCCACGCCCAATAACTAAATTCCACGAAAACAGCGAAAATCAGCTGGAAAACGGTATATCCCTGTTTTCGTAGGCGAGGAATACGATGGTGATAATATTCCCCGACCGACCCTTTTTCCTCCGATTTTCCGGTGCTAGGCTTGCGAGGGCCTGTCGTATCGTTTTTTTTTTTTTTTGGTCAGTTAGAATAAAACAGTTAAATATTTACCACACCAAACCCAGCCAGCCTTCGGTCTGCCAACAAGCCTGATTAGATCAGAGCTGCAAGACTAGGCTATGGCACAGTTTAGCAACTATTGGGCTCAGGTCCCCGGAATGAGACAGTCGAGGTTCCATATAAAGGACTCTTCGACTGACTCTACCGTAAAGTGGCTGCTTGGGCTCGATAGAGAACGATTGAGGCGGTTGGGAAGCCTAATGACAGGACACTGTCTTCTGAACAAGCACCTGCATACGATACGGTTGCAAGATGATCCTACCTATCGGATGTGTGGAGTGGAGGATGAAACCATCACTCATATTCTATGCCATTGTGCATCAATAGGACCATCAAGGCATAGGTATTTCGGAAGGCAGTTTCTACAGACGGAGGAACTACGGGATCTACCCTAGAAATGACGCTCTCCTATGTGGAGAGTACTGGTCTTTTCTAGGGGATCCTAAATTTTCTACAAACCTGCTCCAGCACATATGCTACAAGATTTTTATTATCTATCTTTCTCTGACATATACACTTTCTTAAAGACTTACCTTGTATGTACATGTAAGTACCGGTTTTCGAAAAGAGAGCGGTAGATGAGATAATTACTACTTTAATACATTAATAATTTATTACATATAAATGCATGTATTGAAGTGGTAACATTGAAAATTTAATTTGAAATGAAGACCTTATCGTTGATTTTGTTATACACTCTGCTAGGTATGAGCTCCGTTCTTGCTTCGTATGCCAATACTCAGTTTCGCCGATAAAAATAATTTTTAATGGGCTAATCGAGGGTTTAATTCTGCAAGGGAGGATTCTAATCTAAAAGAAATTGTACCATTTTAAAATTGATTTGAACTTTTGTTAACTTCTGAATTTGCTTTTGATAACTGATACGTCTCCGTCAGTTGATCTATACGTACATATGTAGGTATGTATGTACATGTAAAAAAATATTGTACAATTTGGAATCAACTCATGAAAATACATAAAAATAAGTTGTTTTGGATTAGTTTTATGAGCAGATCAGTTAATGTTCGAAAAATGTTCTTATGCATTTTTAGCTGTTTTTGAGATTACAAAAAAACCATGACTTGAAACAATTCTAACGTCAGATTCGGATTTAGACCATCAATATACATGAGGGTATCGTGGTCTGGCCCTTAGTACATTACACTTTTTTTAGGTGCCTTTGTTATCAGAATAAATTATTGAAATAAATTATTGTCAGGTTATTTGTCATAAGCAATTATTTAACAAAACACAATAAAGGCATTAGCACCGGCTTAAGACAATTATTATTAATAATTATTAAGTGTTACAAACAATTTCTTAATAAAAATTTATTTTTTTCGTAATTACCAAATTGAAAATAGAAATCTAAAATACCTAAGTATATTTTTGTTTATTTTTTGAATTCATTATTTTGGACAGTTTTTTTTTTAACTAATTAAATAACCAACTAGTTAGTGCGGTATTCAGTGGCGGTCTGGCCAGGTCGACGAGTCGGCAAATGCCGACTGGGACTTTTGCCTTTTGAGTACGTAATGCGCTTATATACATGCAAAGCAAAAACATTCAAATCGCTGACGAACTGCGTTTGATGTTTATTTATTTTTGAAAAATTTAGCATATGTGGTAAGCTGGTGAGTGTGAGTACTTTTGGCTTATTTTGGCCGTTCCACCGGCGTCTAAGTCCGAAGCACGAATTCGAGATGTGTGCGTTAGTTTTCTAATTTGAGATTCGTTAAATTGTTCTTTGTTCCTGATACTGATCCTGATAGTATTTGTTTTTTATAAAGGTTTTTATTTTTTATGTTTATGAGTTTATTTTTTTATTTTAATAAATAAATCGTTCTGCAGTTCTAAAAATGATTTTATGTATCCTTCAACCGGTCCTTAAACATTATAATAATAAAAAAAAATATTTATTGAACATTAAAATTTAGTACAAAATTCCCATCCCCCGAATAAATGGTCGGCGCGAGGCCCAAAAAATCCCCCCCCCCCCCCCCCCGATAAAAAAATTCCTGTTTGCTTCGCTTGTAAAATGCCGACTAAGCCCTAGACACCCAGACCGCCACTGGCGGCATTCATTTTATAACGAAGGTTACTTTTAATATGATTTGATTCTATAACTCTTTTATTATTTTTTACAACCTTGTATAACTCCAATTTAGTAGCACTGAAAAATTATATCAAATGACTTTCCATGCAATCATCGTCATTACGTACCTTTGTTTGAAATGCGCAGCGTTTTCAACTTTATTAGAAGAGCTCTCTGAACTGTTATATGTGTCTACAACAAGAGAGAATTTTTGGCTTTTAATTTACACCGGATCCGAATAATCAAGGGAGTTTACCTGTGTAAATAGAGGAAGACAAAGGGTCTCGTGTCAGTGTTAATTGTAGGGGCACTAATACGAACCGGGTACACAGTGCCGGTTTTATAAAAATTGCAGTGCCGGCGAAAAACAACAGATATTTTATTACTTTCCAGTCTATTTGATAATCTCGTCATTTCGACGTTATATTATGAGATAATCAATACAGTCATTCATAATAAAATATACTCATCTTTCTGTCCGAATTACTTACCATTTATTACTAGATAACTACGATACTCGAGGGTAATCTTTGTTGTACTCTAGATAAAGTAACACTAACACTACAACTAGCACTTTGGGGAAACCAAATTCTAACCAAAAGATGCGTGAAGTACTTAGAGGTTTGACGGGACCAGAGACCGACGTCTAACACTCACTTAAACGAAATTGTAGGGAGGGTCTATTCCATGTCCAGTCTGTATCTGTTCCTGGCCGGGAATAGCAGACTTAGTCGACAAAATAAAATATTTATGTACACTGCTGTAATAAGGCCGTCTATCACATTTGTGACACCGGTGTGGCGCAGCACGTCGGTACAATAGTATTACTATGAGAAGATGGCAGAAAAAAATATGCGCACAAACGAGTTTGTGCATTCCATCATTCTAAGCCAATGAGAATGAATTACGTGACATTCAATGTCGACACCAGTGGCAACGTTGTCCTGCAGTAGAGCGGTGGCGGTGGTAATAATAATAATAAAACAAATTACTATTCTTACACTTCTCCTGAACAAAGGTTACTCGTAATAGTTGGCAAGTTTTAATTTACTCATTTACACAGCTTCTTGACCGCGAAACTTGTATTGCAATTACACATCCCTATACCCTAGATGACGCTGTGCCACTGGTAAAAATATTTGCGCATGTTGGCTTCGCCCCTGTCATCTTCTCATAATAATACTACTCTAATGACTCTAAGCAAATTGAGAGTTTTAGAATATAAATTCATGCGCCTCATCACAAGTTTCTCAAGATACGCCTCCCTTAGAGACCTCTATGCACGTTGTCGCGACATAACTCCACTAACGTATTACATCCAGCTGATCTTCCAAGAATATTACACCTTCAAACCGAATGATAGTCTGCTAACAAACAACATAACCTCAATTAGACAGCAGATGAGTTATTCCGAATAAGACATATCCAGCCATATCCAGCCATTTTCCGGCATCCTCTTTAGCCACACGCCCCTTAACTACAACTCCTCTTTACGCCATTATCTGCTAATGATAATTTTCATTCCTTTACCTCTTGCATGTCCCTTCTTCATTTCCTTTTCTTTTTATTACACATTAACTTCTAAAAAATAAACTTTCTGAAATCAGATCATTTGAAATTGTACCTTGAGCGGCCAGTAGCCGCTGCACAGTAGATTGCCTGAAGCCCTTTATTCGTCCTAGATCTTTTTTCAGCATCAGTAATTAACATTTTTACTAGTATATATACTTTTATTAGTTTAAGTTTTAATTTATTTTATTTCCTTTTGAAAGTTTCAAATCATATTATCATATTACCTTTGTATTTATTTGATGTTTCTTATACAAATGTTTGTAAGAGTAAAGAATTTTGAATTTGACATTTTTTAATTTGAATAGAAATAAATGTATTTTGTTAGTTTGTGGGTAAAATGACTATATGATTAATAGATACGAGCGTTTTGAGTTCAAATTCTGATGGCGTCATTTTTTTATTGGACTAATGACTTATATTAAAAGTTTTAAAAGCGGTATACACGAACTCGGGAGTAGTTGTTCAAGTTTGTTGTTTGTCTTTTCTCTTTTATTGTATTACTAAAATTAAATCTGGAAAGTCCTTGAAACGACGAATGAAACTGTCGGAAATACTGTCATTGCCATACGACTGTAAGGAATGTTTATATGCTGCCGGAGACTTTGTCGACGTACACAAGTTTTCGCTGCCTTTATACGCAGCACGTCTAACATGATTTCTTTATCCTGGAGGGGGCTGGAACTCAAACAATAAAATTTAATCAAACGAAAGGTCCGTAATTTACGAAATTAGTTGTAAGGACTGTATGAGGTATGTTGGGCAAACAAAATGTCCAATTTTAACAAGATTTAAGGAACATATGGCTCACTTCAAAAATGGAAAAATTGAAAAAGCTAGTGTTGCCCAACATGCCTTTAATAACAATCATAGAATAGATAGATATCAATAACTTCAGGTTAATTAGAAATGCAACGAATAACAGACATGGATGCTTTTGAAAGCTAAGAAATTACAAAATGTAAAATTGTGTGAATAATGACAAAGGGCAAATTCCAAATAGTTCGCTTTATTGGTTATTAGGTAACGGTTTGTTGAACCAAGGCAGAGTTTAGGTACGGTACAGAATTGGTTGAGTACGTGACATTATTTTAATATAACATGGTTGGCGGAGTCCGGGAAGTAATATTCAAGTGGTTTGGTGTTTGTGGAAACTACTTCAGAGGCACATTTTCTTAATTTAAAAAAAAAAATTTTTATTCTACTGATTGATTGATTGAGTTACCAGCGTGCGGTAGGCATTGCTGCCACTCTCAGGATTATATAGCTGGACCTGCTATGTCCACGCTGGGTTGGATTAAGGTCATGCTTGTTGCCAGCAGCGAGATCCACATGGCGCATGGTAAAGGAATGTGGGATGTGAGGTGTAGGTATTTGTGAGATGCGTTACCGCATGGTATCGTGAGGGAGCGTTTAAGCTCCTTTTTTTTGCGTTTTTGGTTCAGGACTTCTGCCTCTTCTGAGTCTTCTTGTGAAATATGTTGCCGTGTTGTGTCGTGATATTGAGTGTTTATGCTCCTCTTTTTGTATTTCTGCTTCCTCGAGTCTTCTTTTTCTGAATCTTCTGGTTCCTCGGTTTCCGGTGCTGGGTTGGATTTGGGTCATGCTTGTTGTCAGCAGCGAAAGCCACATGACCCATGGTACAGGAATGGGGGATAGACAGTGTAAGTGTTTGTGAAATGCGTTGCCGCATTGTGCTCGTGATATTTAATGTTTATGCTCATCTTTTTTGTGTTTCTGCTTCTACAAATTTTCTTCTTCTCCTTTTGAGTCTTCGGATTTCTCCGTTTCTGGTTCTGGTAGAGTATATAACTGTCGGTATTTGTGAAATGCGTGGCCGCATTATGTCCTGTTGTGGAGTGTTTGTGCTCCTCTTTTTGTATTGCTTCTACAAATCTTCTTCTTCTTCTGAGTCTTCTGATTCCCCCGTTTCTGGTTCTGGTAGAGTATATATTGTTGCTTTGTGGAATTCATTTTTCCCCTCGCTTTTCCTTCCCAGTATATTTGGTCCTTTCCCAGTTTGTTCATGATCCTCTCGATTGTTGTTTGCTGCTGTTCAGTGTTAACGTAGATGTGTTGGGTCCGCTGTGTTGTTTGTAACGGGGTACCAGTTCGTTGATGGATGCCAGCATGGGCGGAGTGAAATGATGTATGTTGTTTTGTATATAGTTTCCGTAGATTTTTCATAGCGTTGGTGTGTGCCTAAGTTGTTCTGTTTTCTCATCCTAACTGATGGCTTAGTGCTCCATATTAACAGTTCCCGTCGCCGTCAATTTT
Source organism: Rutpela maculata (assembly GCA_936432065.2). Classification (NCBI taxonomy): domain Eukaryota; kingdom Metazoa; phylum Arthropoda; class Insecta; order Coleoptera; family Cerambycidae; genus Rutpela; species Rutpela maculata. Next base: position 75,867,187 of record OW386293.2, on the reverse strand, counting down.
TAGTAGATGATGTGTCTTCGCTCCTATGTTCTGTAGTGGGTACATTATTTTTGCGTTTTCTGGAGAGTTATTATTTCTTACTTATTTTTTGCTTGTTATTATTACGGTCCTAAAATGTTTAATTTTCTTTATTCTACTATTCAAATATTAGTAGCTTTTCTTTCTGTACTTATCATTATAATTACTGGATCAGATTAAATAGTAGGTGTGATTATTGCCTTTACCCTTTTTTATATTTTTTATTCAATTTTAGTTTTAAAGTTTGAAGAATATTTCAATTGGTTTTTTGTATTTTAATGTTTTTTGACATATTTGATAAAATTGTATTTGTTACCTATTCCTTTATGCTTTATTTATTGCACAAATTCTGTACAGTATATTATACTTTGCCATTTTGTTACTGAAGTCATTGTGTTATGCTGAATGACCTGTTTTTTAAACAAATAAATAGAAGATGCGCATCTGAGAGTACCTCAAATGAAATATCCGTATGATCTTGTGTGAGGTAATTATGTTTCATGGGTTCAATGCTCTATGAAAAATGTACTAGTCTCATCGACATATATCATAAAATAAGCTGCGACATAAATAAAATTTGACGTCTTTCTAGTTGTGATGGTGATCCGTAAAAATAAATCCACGTTATGTCAGGCCTGGATCTAGGGGCAACTTGTGGAAGGATAAAAGAAGAAGAAAATATATGTACTAAAATTATTGTCGAAATGTAGGTGTCCTACATGGAAGCGTTGATTTCATCGACAAATCTGAAGCTTGCCTTCTTAAGATATACTCGACTTAAATCGAAAATTCTGGTCTACCGTGAACATGCGATAAGTAAGAAGGTTTTTGATATCAAATACAGAATTTGCTGTCAGGTGGCAGAATCACCCTTACATTTGCTTTCTACCTTCTCTATTTCGCACTACACTCATCGACATAACACGATCTTACTATACTACCACAGCATTTGTACAAAATAGACTAACCATCTCGTTTTTCCTTCGAAGATATTGAGTCGATACATTTTTTTGATATATTGCCTCATAGCATACTTTCGACTCTATGTTATGCAATGTAAATAATCTTATTTCTAACTTCCGGTATTAAAACCGTCTTGTTTCTATAATGATTAATGAAGCAACATATTTCGTCCTCCGCTTTACCTTTACATTATTTTGAGATAGGTAGGCATATTTCTTAGTTCTGCTTTGCAAGTAACTCTTTAGATCTCTTTTGTAATAGTATTTTTTTTCTTATCTTTGGCGTGGAGTTGTAGAAGGATTTTTGCTCTCCCCTCCTAAGTTCAAGTCTCAGCTACAGCAGATGGCAATATCGCGACCTAGAGAATGGTTGAAGACCACTTGATTATTATTTTTGGCTAAAGTCTCCGACTTTTGCAGCGGCGTTTTCGATCACTTTTGTCCAAATGAATTTTTGATTTACGATTGCAAGTAGATATTTTACGTAATTGGAGAAGTCAATTTGCGTACCGTTCAACGTTAGAGCTATTAATAAGAGCTCCCTTCTTTTAGCGAATGGTACTATGACTCTTTGGCTTGACTATTAAGCCTTCCTCCAAAACCGGTTTTTAATAAGGTTGGGAACAATTTGTTTTAGGCTGGAGATCATCCTATTACGCAGCCCCACAAAAAAGAAAGGTTGTGATCTGGACGACTGACCATGGTATTCCTATGTATTTTTCGACGCTGAATCCGAGTCCGAGGTCAACGAAGTTCGTATTTCCCCTTAATTTATGTGCAGAGCCAAAAATATCCCTTAAAGTTATGAATATCAATATCATTACGGAAAGGAGTATGAATGGGCACTTTGCAACCCTCGTGCTCTCATCTATTAATGCCAAGGGCGTAACAACCCCCCGAAGGGGTTGGTACGCCTTCTACACTCCTTCTCCGGTCTGCGTTATGAAAACTTCTAGCTTACAAGCTCTTGAGAATGCAAGGGAGAATGGAGGGTGAACACAGCCAAATAAACAACCCCCTAGAGGGGTGAAAACTACCCTATGCTGTACGGGGTAGGAGGAAGATGTGGGATCTCAAATTTTTCTTGTTTTTACTGCGCAATGGTCGCAGTGCACTGTGCAGAACAGCCCTCAACTGCTTTGTTCGTACTAGTCTAAGGGGTGGAAACCACCTCCAAATTCGCAAGAAGTATTCGAAAAACTTTTAAGACTGGAAAGATGCACTCTGGAGTTTTTCAATCTGAGAAAAGAGAAATCTGCCAACGGTATTGAGTTTGCACAGCAAGACCAACCCTTAAAGCAGGTAAAGAACATCCCTCTAAGAGTGGGAAACAGGAAGGCCCAGAAGGAAAATTAATTTTTTTCGAGCTCTCATACACCTTCTGCTATCCCTTCTCCAACCCTCGAACATTTGCTCCTCCTTGTCTAGCTTAACCTTTTACCCGAAATCTGCGTTCTATGCTTTAATTGAACACACAATTTACTTCCACGTCCAGTGGAAGTATAGTAACGACAAAAAAATTTTTAAAAATTTTTATTGTCCAAATAGGCTTAAAATGTCATGAAACGTCGAGATTTTAAGTTTGAGCGAAAAAAAAATTTCTGTCTGTCTGTCGGTCTGTCTGTAACTTTTTTTTGTGCGCACGTTTACTCTGAAACCGTTTAAGATATTGACTTGAAATTTGGTACACATATGTACTTTAACGAGATCTAGAACTAGATTATATTTTCATCTTGTTCCGTCGAAGGGTTGGGGGGTAAATTGGGGTAAATTTGGGGTAAATGGGTAAATCAAGCAGGTAAGAGTCCGTGAAATTGGTATTTAGTATATACAAGAGAAGCTGAGGTCTGAAAAAAAATTTTGGCATTAGCCACCCCCATTACCACCCCCACCTCCTTATTAAAGGGGATGAAAAAAAATGTGATTTAGTGCATGTACAGGGACCAGAAACCTCAAAATATTTTTTTACTTCATCCACCCCCCCACTACCACCCCCTATCACCATCCCCACCCCACTACCGATGTGGGGTATCGTTATATGGGTTTTTGGGGTAGAGGATTTCAAATATTATATTATTAAAGTTCCATAAACAAATATTTTCACATACAAAGTTTTTTCGTTGTGAGTGACTTGGATAGAGAATCTGGATGTGAAAGTAGTGATTCCTTGGGCAGCGGTTTTTTCTAACACACTCTTTCAAAATTTTCCTCAATTATCTGCCTTCTTGTCTTCGCCGCATACTCTTGCATTCGCCGACACCCTGTCTCTCAGTCTGCATTGTCCGGCCTCATACTCCTTGTATCCTTTGTTCTATTTCTTGAATTCTCTCATGATATCACCATTCTGTCATGTCTTTTTCGTCCATACACCCCATTTTATCTTCAATCATGCTTGGTTCTCTAAAATTCTTGTCTCTCTTCAGGGCTTCCTCTTACACTCTATATGCTCTTTCTCTTTCTTACAAACTTACTAATGTTCGAGGGTTGGACAAGGGATGACAGAAGTTGTATGAGAGCTCGATAAATTTCGCACTGAAAAAAATTAATTTTTCCACATCCTTCTGCGCCTTCCTGTTTCCCACTCATCTACGATGTTCTTTACCTGCTTTAAGGGTAAGTCTTGCTGTGCAAACTCAATACCGTTGGCAGATTTCTCTTCTCTCAGATTAAAAAACTCCAGAATGCATTTTTCCCATCTTAAAAGTTTTTTGGATACTTCTTGTGAATTTGGTGCTGGTTTCCACCGCTTAGACAGGTACGAGCAAGGCAGTTGAGGGCTGTTCTGCATGGTGCACTGCGACCATTGCGCAGTAAAGACAAGAAAAATTTGCTCTCCCACATCTTCCTTCACCCCCGTCCAGCAGAGGGAGTTGGTTCTTTGGTTGTGTTCATCCTCCACCGTGTTTCCCTTGCATTATCAAGAGCTTGTAAGCTAGAAGCTTTCATGAAGGGTATAGAAGAGGTGTAGAAGGCGTACCAACCACTTCGGGAGGGGTGTTGTTACGCCCTTGGCAATAATAAATGAGAACACGAGGGTTGCAAAGGGCCCATTCATACTCCTTTCCGTAATGATACTGATATTCATAACTTTAATACGATTTAAGGGATATTTTTGGCTTTGCACAAAAATTTAAGCGGTATACAAATTTGTTTGACCTCGGATTCGGATTCAGCGTCGAAAAATACATAGGAACACCATGGTCAGTCATCCAGATCACAATCTTTTTTTTGTCGGGCTGTGTAGTGTGTAATGTATGAATGGTTTCTTAATAATGCCTTGGATTATATGAAATAATACATTCAATTTGCGACCCTTTCTAGTCATGTTCGGCAAGAATCCGGCCCTGCGGTCGAATGCATGAAAACCGCGTATCGGTGAAAAGTTAACAAAAGAAGAAAACTCGAAAAACTAACTTGTTTGCCGTGGTGTCAGCGGCAGGCAGGTTACACAACAAGCTCTGCGAAAGTTTTGTGTCCTTTATAGATCTCGTAAGTCCTAAACACTAACCGAAGTTACACTTTTGTCCTGTTTTATTTTATTACTAAACTTTTTATGTCATATAAAATAAAATTGCCCGCTGTGTCTATAAAACATAAAACACACACGGCTTATAGGCAATCTCTGAGGGATTTATTACTTCTTACTTAGTCATTAATTTCAATCCACTAATTTCATCGCAATTCTTTGATTAGCAACAAAAACCTGAATTGAGCTAAAAAAAGGTGTTTATTTTTATAGTAAGGTGAAAGACCGAGGTTTTTTCTTTTTGCTTTATGTCGACAATCAATGTTTTATTTTAAAATGTTTTTGATAAAACCAAGTAAATACACTTCCGTGTAAAATTAATCTTTCAATTAGAGATTCAAGTTAATTTAGATTTCGATTCAATTTGATGGTATAAGGGTAAATTGAAGTAAATAAATAGAATAATTAATTAATTAAAAAAATAATTAATTAACGAATTAATGAATGGATCAATAAATGAGTAAGTAAACGAATGGATGAATGAATAAGTGAATAATAAATAAATAAGTGAGTAATGAGTAAATTAACTAACGAATGAATAGAACCATCTTATTTTATGTTTTTTGACATGCTGAAACCGATTCTGATACTAAAAAAAAATCTGTCCTATTCCTTTTTTCACGTGTTCCCTATACCCCCAGAAACATTCATCAGCATTGACCCCTGCATTAACTCCGAAAATGAGAAAGTTAGGGGGATTTGAAATCCCCGCCATAAAAAAAATTATAAAATTAATATTTCGCCTCGGAAATGATCTCTAGGGAGTTTTTTCGGTCGCTGATTATGAATCCGAGGTCCAAATTGAGGAATTCCATATTCCAGTATGGAATTCGTGCCATTTTTTTAATAAAAATTCCACTTTTTCGGGCGGAAATTTAAATATGAATATTGTGCTGCTGAAATGTGCTCTATTCCATTTTTCAGAAAAAAGTTAAATATTAACGTTTTTCCATGAAAATGTGCTCTAGGGGGGTTTTTGGTCGCTGATCACGATTTTGAGGTCCAAATTTAAGAAATTCATATTCCAGACTGGAATACGTGCCATGGAAAATTCCATTTTTTCAGAAAAAAATTAAATATTAACGTCTTGCCACGAAAATGTGCTCTAGGGTTTTTTTAGGTAGCTAATCACGATTCCGAGGACAAATAGAGCAAAAAATGTGAGGCGAAAAAATTGAAATTGTTTTCCGCGACATATCGACAAATGTAAATAGTGATTCTTGTAGCAAATTTTGTCAGCTTCAATTTTGTCAAGCCGTTATGACGCATAGTTTGCGAGATATAAGCGAAAAACCAAAAAAATGGGACCTTTAAAGTCCCCCCCCTCCCCCGCTTACCACCTAGGAGTGGGGACTTTTGATATGTTCATCTCCAGACTAGTCCAAACAAAGTTCCGAAGTCAAATTTTCTGTCCCTAACATTTCCCTCTACACCCTTTTTTGAGCATTCGTTGCTTGGATTATATGATGAGAATCTGTTATGAAGCCGATCCAAGATTGCATTTGGTAGTACACCCGTTTAAGATGTTCTCTGAAACCATCCACGGCGGGAGGTAACGTGGCTATATTTACAGTATTCTTCTTTGTTGATTTCATATTTTGTGTATTTTTTTCAAAAAAGTATTATATCTGGCCCTGCGTAGTTTTTGCTTCGCAGTCAAATTCAAATTCGATTTATTTGTTTTATAATTGTATAACTCTAACAAGCATTCCATTCCACCGTCTAATACTTGATTGATGTCCTCAATGTGCTCTTTAAATGAATCTGGAATGGAATTTTTCATGGCACGTATTCCAGTCTGGCATATGAATTTCTTAAATTTGGACCTCAAAATCATGATCAGCGACTAAAAAAAACCCCTAGAGCACATTTTCGTGGAAATACGTTAATATTTAAATTTTTTCTGAACAAATAGAATTTTCCATTGCACGTATTCCAGTCTGGAATATGGAATTGCTCAATTTGGATCTAGGAATCGTGATCAGCGACCCAAAAAACCCGCTAGAGCCACTTGGATTTTTTTTTGTAAAAATTACAACAAAAAATTTATCCAAATTGAATTAATTAAATAATGGTAAAAAAATTAATACAAAAAAAATGATTGTTGAAAAAGTCGCGGCCAGAGTTATATAATCAGTTGGATTTAAATCTGGCCTATCATGTGTTATTTATTATTGGGGTAATTCATTACATTTTATCATTTATTGCTTTAATATAGTGCTAGAATTATCATTTCACGTCCTGTATGCTTCGATCATTGTATTTAATGTTAATTTAGCTTAATTAGTGGTTATAAATAGAATAAACTAAACATTGAATAATGCATTCATTGCATGCATTTTGCATGATATAATCGTATATTTTTTGGCATAACCAAATAATTTCGACAAACTCATTGGTGCAAATTATTGCGTAATATTATAACGTTATGTACCAAATATTAATTACATATTCCAATTTAGTACGATTTTCAAATGTTACCTATTGACACAATGATGATTTTAACAACTGAACCAAATATACTATAGTAAACACAAAACGTCATATATGGAATTGTTACTTTTGTGATGATATCCATTTCGTTATTTGAATAAAATAAACATATAGGGTGCCTCTTGTATAGATACTTGACAAGAAGGGCGGTATAAAAATAAGAGCCGGTTTATCAATACTGGGTTAGGTTAGTTAAGTTTGCCCCAGGGTGAAACGCTAACTCCAGGCTAAAGTAAGAGATAACTTAGTCCGAGCTTTAAGGTGGGGATTATGCCTGTTATGCCTTCTTTGTCCCTGCAAATTATTACATTCTTTTACTTCCACGTCCAGTGGAAGTATAGTAACGACAAAAAAAATTTAAAAAATTTTTATTGTCCAAATAGGCTTAAAATGTCATGAAACGTCGAGATTTTAAGTTTGAGGGAAAAAAAATTTCTGTCTGTCTGTCGGTCTGTCTGTCTGTCGGTCTGTCTGTCTGTCTGTAACTTTTTTTTGTGCGCACGTTTACTCTGGAACCGTTTAAGATATTGACTTGAAATTTGGTACACATATGTACTTTAACGAGATCTAGAACTAGATTATATTTTCATCTTGTTCCGTCGAAGGGTTGGGGTGTAAATTGGGGTAAATTTGGGGTAAATGGGTAAATCAAACAGGTAAGAGTCCACGAAATTGGTATTTAGTATATATAAGAGAAGCTAAGGTCTCAAAAAAAAAATTTTGGCAATAGCCATTACCACCCTCACCCCCTTATTAAAGGGGATGAAAAAAAATTGTGATTTAGTGTATGTACAGGAACCAGAAACCTCAAAATATTTTTTTACTTCATCCACCCCCCACTACCACCCCCCTATCACCACCCCCACCCCACTACCGATGTGGGGTATCGTTTTATGGGTTTTTGGGGTAGAAGATTTCAAATGTTATATTATTAAAGTTCCATAAACAATTATTTTCACATACAAAGTTTTTTCGTTGTGAGTGACTTGGATAGAGAATCTGGATGTGGAAGTAGTGATTCCTTGGGCAGCGGTTTTTTTTTATCCTACGAGGTGATTATAACTATTTGCTATTTTAATTAATAGCAACCGCTCTGATGATGAAAAATTGGGGCCCCTGTCTACTTTTGTTGAGGTTTCACTCATTTTCTTAAAATAAAAATGATCCACCAGAAAATATTCTAGTTTATATTATAATTGTTGTTTGTTCGTTGCTGTCACTATCAGGTGACTTTTCGACAAAAACAAACAAATGCTTTTAATTTAGTGACAAACTGAAAAAACTAGCAAACAAAAAATTACTCATTTTTCTGTCAATTACAATCAACCTAGAGCTGGCAACTCTGCTGGGAAAGCGTTACCAATCTCAGGTTATTCAAGAGTTTCCTAACCTACATATAAAATGTAGTAGATAAGCTAATCTGAGTTTAACACTCACTTTGCCCCGAGGTTAAAGTTAGCCCAGGGCTAGCTAACACGCTTAAACTCTACATTAATAAACCGGTCCTCAGTGAAGTAGAAAATTCTTATATATAATTTGTATATTATAGAATTTGGTCGCAAGATTTAGAGATATCCTGAATACTGTGCTAGAAACCACTACTACTACTTAGAAATGTAGAAAATATTTAATTTGAGTCAAACTAGTTTAGTAAGACAAACTTGGTTGAACATATCACCCCTATAAACATTTATACGTACTACTATCATTGTCATCATCGTCAGTATCGTCATCGGTATCATCATCATTATTATTATTATTATTATCGTCATAAGTCAGTTATTAGAGTTTACTGCATCAAGATAAACCGGCCGTAATTGCTTCTATATGTTTCTGGTGTGTGCAGTTTCGGTTCACTTGTCTTGAATTCGCAAAATGATCAGGCCATCCTGGTGGGGCCCACTCCTTGTTTCGATATCTTAGCTTGATTTCCACTCTGGGATACATTTCGTCCATCTGTTCTGGCGATATGACCTGTCCAATTTCGCTTCATCGCCGTTATTCTTGTTACTGCATCTGTTATAGCTCTTCTTAGTAAGTATAATTGTGTTGGCTACTCAACACACTGATTATAAAACTTTGGTTTGAGATAGATAATTAGGTCTCACATGAAGAGTGATCCACAGAGTCGTAACTAGGATTTTTACGCCTCTGGAAAGCTCATAATTTTGCTCCCCACTTCTAATAAAATCCTGAAAAAGATAAAGAGTACGTATATTAAAAATGTAAACATCTCCGATCTGTTCTTTCACAAGTAAGTTTATCGCCCTTTACTGACCACAGACAATAAGATCAAAATATACAGTAGTGTATCTTCGCTAATTTTAACGTATTTTAATGTACTAAATTACCTCAGATCACTCTAAAATTTTTTCAGGGGCTTTCCCACATTGAAGGCTAGTACACAGTTTTATTTTCCGCATATCATGGTAAATCACGCTGTATAAATAAGAAAACAAACTCTTGAAATAAACTTTATTTTTTTCCGTGTATTATTATAAAAAACAAATTTTACATTTTCGGGTATAAAAGTACTAATGTAGTGCCTTTTTTCAAGGACCCAAGTGGAGGTACAGGAAGCTGGCCCACAATTTTTCAAAAGTTTATGTTTTTTAAATTCATTATTTAGCTCCTAATTAGCGCTATTAGTAGAGTCAAATTAGGATTAAAAAATTCGCAATATGAATTGTCTGGTCAGGGCGGTTTTTTTATTTTAACGTGTTCAGTGGGTCAACTATAGTTCACAGTTCAGTTTTGCAGTTTCTGCGAGGTCGGCGTATTGTTTATTTAAGCAATTTAATTTTTTAGACCGTGTTTTTCATCGGTTTTCTTTGAACATCTCGAAATCTATAAGTCCTATGGAAAACAACAAAAAGAAGAAAAGTGTTCGTTATGAGCTTTACAATAAAAACACATAAACTATAATTTATTAAAATTGTTATTATTATTTAAAAAAATTGAATATTGCAAAATTATGCGTTATTAAACAAATCACTGTTCCTTTAAAAATAATTGATAATATTCAATGAAATTTTGGAGAAATATAGCTCTTATGAAGTACAATCACCATTTAAAATTTCAAATCAATATAGTTATTAAAACGGTTCGAATATACAATTGTTGCTATAACTTTGCAACCTTGTGAAATCCTGCCATCAAAACCAAGAAATATGTACGATGGCTAAAATTGTAGTTTTTTATAAGTACTTTAAGATCACGGAGAGGGATTTTTTTTTCAAAATTTAATCCCTTTTTATTGCATTTGTTTATAATTTTCGAAATTGCAAATTCAAATAACTCTCTGGTTTTTTTATTAATTAAAGAGTATTAGTAAAAGAGTAATGAAAGTAGATTTAAAAAGGCAACTTTAAAAAAAAAATTAATGCTGTACTTGCATTTGAAGCTGAGATACGTTAGTTTTTACGTTTAGGTCACTTATAAATAAACAAATCGATATTTCGTATTGAAATTTGGACTGGTAATTCTCCAATGTATATTCTATTGTCTCTGCTACTTGAAAATAATCCGAAGCTACAATTGTTAAAAGATACTGCATAGAGACCCGAAAGTGGGGTCTTTAGTGATTTTGTTAGAGATCCGAAAATCACCAAATATGTCTACAAGTTATATTATGTTCTTACAAACCAGACGCAAGTGGCTAGATGTCCGGGTGGGTAAGGCGACTAGCACTTTATGTATTCTTTAGGGTGGCCCATCTTTTTCGAAATCGAAATTTTTTATTTCTCACCCCTGCAAATGGTTCCATTTGAAGAAAAAACAGTCCCCTCAAAATATTATTGAGGCAAATTGAAGGCAAGGGGTGCCGCAGAATGCATTATTATGCAATAATAAAAGTAAATAGAATTATTTACATTCTTTGGTTGATGCATTGTTTTTTTTTTTTTTTAATCAGCAACATTTATCTTTAGAATGACTAATCAAGTCATACAAATATCAAAGACATTATTTGTTGTGACTATGACATGTGTCATACTACTGTAAATTCGTAGTCTAAGAAAACTAGACTAGAAGTTTTTGAAATAAAACTCTCGTTTTATCTTTGTGTATTTTATTATGAAACGTTTTTTTCATACATAGTACCAAATATTATCCTAAATCTACAAGACATATAGTAATAAAAACAATATTTTTTGCACTAGGCCAAAGCATGCGACATTTGGAAACTGTGATTTATAATCATTTACAACTTGGAGTAAAAACTGTTTTTGGTCTTCATTTTTTGTTAAAATGTCATTATAGTCAGTAATAAGTTTGATTCCTCTCTCAGCGGCATCATTTACAACTTTAATTTTTTTTACAATATTGAAACATCGGGTATAACTTTCATTTTCCCTCCATGTTGTTGGATCATTTTCCAAAAATTTCCTAACCTAATTTTTGAAAAAACTGTTTAGTGTTCTCGCATATGAAGTCCTGAATTTCCTTGTTTTCAACGTCAGTAATGTTACTAATCATAAGTCGTTTAATACCCTCTTGATTTGGTGCTTTCCTATTCAAAGCTTTAACCATTTCTCTTTTAGTGGTAACTGAAATATCGTCATCAAAGAAAGATAAGCCAACATTTACTGAATTAAGGTACCACAAATGGTTCACTATTTTCCTACTTGCGGCTTGAGATATTTCTTTGTCAATATTTTGATAATTAATGAGTTCTTTACAAAAGTCTAAGTCATGAAGCGGTGCTTTACTAGCAAATGACGCTGTAAACCAGGCCTTTACATAAACCTTTACAATAAAGAGACATATATCTTCAATACCTATTTTTTCTTTTTTAGTTAGTTGGAACTGATCTTGGAAAAAAAATATTTTTAGACAGTAAATGGCTTTGGCCATCCAACGTGCATGATGAAATGCCCCTGGTTGATAGATGTCGTGTGAGTGGGCTCTTCTTCAACAAAAAGTTTAAAAAGCATTAAAAATTCTTTATAATCATCACGAGGCTGTTGCAAAGTTAAAGCTGCATTTAGAAACTTTACAATTTCGGCTTTAACTGGTTGTAAAATGTGTTTAATTTTTGATACCTGAAATCCAGTTTTTAGTTTATTTTGATCTATTTTAGGCCAAAATTCCCTAAAACGTTTAAATAGTGGCACATTTGGACCAGATGAGGAAGGCATTTTTGTGTCAAACACACTTCTCAAAACCACTTCAAAAATATGATGTCTACAAGGAAAATATAGAATATCTCTTTCTAATTTTTGTTGCAATAGTGTGGCTGCCCCATTTACATAACCCATATTTGATGCTGTTGTATCACAACACAAAGCTATTACCTTTTCGTCTAAATTCCATTCACAAAGCACATCATAAACTGCTTCAGTCTGTTCTCTTCCAGTTGAATTGGGCAAAGCTGGTACTCCAAGTAGTTGTTCAATATCTCCACTAGTAACTAAGATAGCAAGTCTATCGATATTTCCCATTCAAGTGAGAGAAGGTAAAAGTTTTCCATCCCAATGGATGACTGGGGCCGGCAATTCAGAATTACCGAAGGCAGTTTTTAATATTTCAGCTCTTTCTTCGCGGATGCGTTGTCTAGAGCGCTGAAGTGTTGTTCTGCTGATGGACAAAGATGTGATGTCATGTCCTAGTGCTTCTGCTACTGCCGTCAAAATATGGACTCCATACCTGTCGCTTATTTTGCAAGCATCAAATGCAGCGGCTATTTTTGGTGTGATGATGTTACATGTTCCATACAATCTCCTCTTTTTTGGCTGTGACGGGCCCGGCTGGTCTTGTAACAACTCTTCTTGGGCTTCGATTATTTCATCTTCATTTTCGTTGGAGTCGGCTGAATTACTACTTGATGATGGACAGGTGACTGTTTCCTCTAATCTAGCTTTTTCTTGTTGACTTCGTTGCATTCGTTCGGATAATTTCTGTAATTTCTCCTCAGCTGATTTTTCTTGAGAAGCAAGTTGGTAATCAATACCATGCATAAATCCAGGACGTCCCTTTTTTCTTTGGTTAATTAAAAACTGCTTATCTTCATCTATTTTCATCAACTCCAATGCATTTGCATGAGAAATGTCAGAGATCGTCCAATTTTTCAACGAAATTTTTTTCTTTACTCCCGCACTGGCCCTTTTAGCCGATTTTTGTAAGTTCCTCCACTCTGCATAAAGTTTATCTAGTTGTTTAACACAATGAAAATCCTGACGTGTCGGAATGCGAGCTTTATCCCAAAAAACTGACACCTCTTTTATTGTTAATTTAGCACTTTCATGTACACTTAGCTTCACTTCACGAATGTTATAAAAGAGCACTTGTAATACTTGTCTATTAGACGGCAATTTATTGCCAATGATTTATGACGAATAGTGTCCAACTAAGTAAATGAAAGTATCCTTTCGTAAGGATCTAACATCAGCCATCGTTAAATGTTTTTTCAAAAAGGAACGTATGCTAGAACTTATAATGTCACCACTGTAAAACACAATTGCAAACTGACATAAAAACCTACCGTAGGTGCATTATATTTCCAAACTTAAAAAACAAATAATTTCTAGGAAATAATTACACCAATAAAACATTATGAGAAAAGAGGTAGATATTTGTATTTTAAGTAAAATTTAAGTGTATTACCGTAATAAAATCTTATTACAAATTTCTACCTGAATGCGGCACGGGTTACCGTAATAAAATCTTATCTACAAATTTCTACCTGAATGCGGCACGGGTTACCGTTCACCGAATTATCTGAAACTTTGACATAAATTATTCCTAGTATAATAGTATATTTTCATGGGGTGAGACTTAAAAAATACGCAAAAAAAATTCACCCCCTATAGAGATGGGCCACCCTAGTATTCTTAATCTAAAAGTAATTTTTTCTTGCTTGCTTGTGACTAGCACTTTTTATTCAGGGTGCAGACGTCTCGGGTTCTAATCCTGCTCGCGAAATTTTGATTTTATTGTATCAGTAATATTAAAAGTTTTACAAAGCTGTATACATGAACATAAGGGTAGTTGTTCAAGTTAGATTGGTTTACCATTTTCGTGACAAAAATTAAAAAAGTTATATGTTCTCAAAGCCGCATTATTCGATGTTATTTTAACAATTGTAGTTTTGGATTATCTTCAAATAGCAGAAACAAAATAATAAGAATTGGAAAATAACCAGCCCAAATTTCAAGAAGAAATATCGATTTGTTTATTTGTAAGTGACGTAAACGTAAAAACTAACGTATCTCAGCTCCAAATGCAAGTAGGGCATTCATTTTGTTTTTCAAAAGCTGTATTTTTTAATCTACTTTCATTACTCTTTTACCGTTTTTGATTTCATAAAAAAAAACAGAGAAGAATTTAATTTGTTTATCAATAATATTTCGAAAACTATAAACAAATGCAATAAAACGGGTTTAAATTTAAAAAAAAATGTTTTTCTCCGTAATCTTAAAGTACTTATATAGATGCTACAATTTCAGCCATCGTACAGATTTCTTGGTCTGGAAGGATTTCACAAGGGTGCAAAGTTTTAGCAATAATTGTATATTTGAGCCGTTTTAATAATCATTTAGAGTTGAAATTTTATACTTTGTAAGAGCTATACTTTTCCAAAATTTCATTGAATTCGTTTAAAGACGCATAATTACGCAATGTTCAATTTTTTTAAAATAATAGTAACAATTGGAAAGAATATAGTTTATATACATTGTTCCACAACTCATAACGAACATTTTTCTTTTTGTCGATTTCCATAGGACTTATAGATTTCGAGATATTCCAAGAAAATCTATGAAAAACACGGTCTAAAAAATTAAATTGTTTAAATAAAAAATATGCCGACCTCTCAGAAACTGCAAAACTGAACTGTGAACTATAGTTGACCCACTGAACACGTTAAAACAAAGAAACCGCCCTGACCAGACAATTCAAATTAAAATCCTAATTTGACTCCACTATATTCAGCGCCCGTGAAAAGAAAAATTGCACCCAAAGGGGAAAAGTATAAAAAAAAAGTATTCAAAAATCTAGACAGCATGAACTTTAAAAGGGTTTTAGGTTCTTCCAATGATTCTAATATGTTTTATTTAAATTTCTGTTATTCTTGAATTCCGTGCTCTGTATTTGTTAAAATAATAGTACGTGTATAAAACTATTTTAAAGAGAATACCAAGTTTGGTTACATTTAAAATAAACCCAAAATAAACGGATATTTCCCTTCACACAATAATATCATATTAATTGAACTGAATTGGAATGTTAATTCAGTATTGTTATTATACATATAGTATTTACATGGGTCATACAAATACAGGGTGTCCCATAAGTAATTGTACACAGAGCAATGGCAGATTCCTTACGTCAAAATATTACGATTTAACCAAACTTACCTTAGTCCAAAAGTTGATAATAACAAAGATACAAGGTGTCAAAGTTAATTTTTTGTTTCTTTTCTTTTAAATAATTTCTTTAAAAATTTAAATATTTTAACAAAATTTGGTGACTTGGGGTTTTTTGAGGCGAGGGATTCAAATATGTTCATAGTGTTGCTGTTGTTTGTAGAGGGCGCCACCTACGGTAGTTTGCGTGTCGTTTATACGTCATATTTTTTTTGGCGATTTTTTAAAAAATTTTTAAAATAAAAATTCCTGTTTTCCTGTCATTTTTACGCAAAAAAGGCATACTTTCTAAATGTCGCTACGAGTAACCGTTTTCGAGATATTTGGTTTTAAAGAATTCAATGCAACCAATTTAAATCATGATTTAGCGATGTACGATTTTTCAAAGTAGGCTTTGATTAAAACAAAAACAATATGTTAAATCGCTTTTGCCAGTGGCGTACAACATAATTGATAAACCCCTTCACCCCTTCTAAATTACATATTACGTCACTGTGCGAATATCAATTTCAACTACTTAATTCATATTTTCCAATGTCTTATACGTAACATATGCACTCTTGTTAAGAATCCATAAAGTGGATAATTGTCGAGATATTAACCATTAAGGAGGTAAAAACACAGTACTTGATTAATTAGAATAATCAGTCATTACAGCAAGAAAATAAATTTTATTATATAATAATATTGCATAATTACTTTAATAAATTTTCAAAATGCGCTCCACCAACATCGATACATTTCCTTATTCTTTTTGTTAAAGATTGTCTAACTTTAAAAAATATGGCAGGTTGATTTCTAATAAACTGTGCGGCATTTTGTATTTGTTGCCATAATTCCTGTCGATTATTAATTGTTTGGGAATAAACCAATGTCTTCATATGTCTCCAAAAGTAAAAATCCATAGGATTGAAATCAGGGCTACGAGCTGGCCATCGAAATTCACTTCCCCTTCCAATCCACCTATGAGGAAACTGCAAATTTAAATAATTGCGGACTTCAAGGGAATAGTGAGGTGGAGCTCCATCCTGCATAAACCATAAATTCTGTCTTATGTTTCTGGGCCATGTATTCATTTCATCATAAAGTTCAGTTTGCAAGAAGTTCAGATATGAAGCACCATTTAAGTTTGGTGGTAATTCATATGGCCCCAATAACTGATCTCCCCTAATTCCACACCAAACATTATTTTGAATTCTTGTTGAAAATGTGATTCCCTAGGTGTATGTTGATTTTCCACATCCCAGTAATGGAAGTTCCTCCAGTTAAATACTCCTCTTCGGGTGAAAGTTGCTTCATCCGTAAATAAAATATTTTCGATAAAATTACGATTTATTGTTTGTTTATTTTGAAGAAATTGTGAAAATTCTACACGTGCGGGAAGATCCCTAGGTAACAAATTCTGTACCGGAATAAAATGAAATGGTCTCAAATCTTCTTTGTGAAGTATTCTAAATATGGAAGATTTACTTACTCCAGTAATTGCAGACAATCGCCGTGTGGAAAGTTCAGGATCTTCAGCAATTCGAACTAAAATTTCATCCTCCTGATCGGCGGTAATTCTTTTTGGACGCCCTATGTGGCTCTTGGGACGAAACTCGCCACTTTCTCCTAATCTGTCATAGATATTTTTAAATGTTTGATGGTTTGGTAGGGTCCTGTTGGGATATAATCGTAGATATGTACGGCGGGCACGTCTACCACAACAATTTTCTTGTGCGTAGACGCATACCATATCTCGCATTTCACTGTTTGAAAAGTTGTTGTGACGAGGCATGATTAATCCAAACAAATTTAAAAATTCAGTAATTATCTAAATCCAATCAACACAATACAATAATACCTAATTGGCACAAGTCACCTAGATTTATGTACAACAATTGTTAAATTGCATTTATTAGCACAACAAAATTTTTAGGTATGACATTTAAAGAGTAATTGACACAAGCCACCTAGATTTGGGTACAACAATCGTACATCCCTAAATCATTTAAATTGGTTGCATTGAATACTTTAAAACCAAATATCTTGGAAACGGTTACTCGTAGCGACATTTAGAAGGTATGCCTTTTTTACGTAAAAATGACAGGAAAATGGGAATTTTTATTTTAAAATTTTTTTAAAAAATCGCCAAAAAAAGTATGACGTATAAACGACACGCAAACTACCGTAGGTGGCGCCCTCTACAAACAACAGCAAAACTATGAACAGATTTGAATCCCTCGTCTCAAAAAACCCCCAATCACCAAATTTTGTTACGATATTTAACTTTTTAAAGAAATTATTAAAAAAAAAAAAACAAAAAAAAATTTAACTTTGACACCCTGTATCTCTGTTATTATCAACTTTTGGACCAAGGTAAGTTTAGTTAAATCGTAATATTTTGACGTAAGGAATCTGTCATTGCTCTGTGTACAATTACTTATGGGACACCCTGTATAATACTTGAATACATTACAACAATAATGTATACATGTAAATAACATTAACATTAACAACACAGTTAGTCAACCAAACTATTGTGCTGTGCATAGATAAGAAAGCATAGTGTTAACGAGTAATTACTTCCACGTCCAGTGGAAGTATAGTAACGACAAAAAGAATTTTAAAAATTTTTATTGTCCAAATAGGCTTAAAATGTCATGAAACGTCGAGATTTTAAGTTTGAGCGAAAAAAAAATTTCTGTCTGTCTGTCTGTCGGTCTGTCTGTCGGTCTGTCTGTCTGTCTGTAACTTTTTTTTGTGCGCACGTTTACTCTGGAACCGTTTAAGATATTGACCTGAAATTTGGTACACATATGTACTTTAACGAGATCTAGAACTAGATTATATTTTCATCTTGTTCCGTCGAAGGGTTGGGGTGTAAATTGGGGTAATTTGGGGTAAATGGGTAAATCAAGCAGGTAAGAGTCCACAAAATTGGTATTTAGTATATACAAGAGAAGCTAAGGTCTCAAAAAAAATTTTGGCATTAGCCATCCCCATTACCACCCCCACCCCCTTATTAAAGAGGATGAAAAAAAATTGTGATTTAGTGTATGTACAGGAACAAGAAAGCTCAAAATATTTTTTTACTTCATCCACCCCCCACTACCACCTCCTATCACCACCCCCACCCCACTACCGATGTGGGGTATCGTTTTATGGGTTTTTGGGGTAGAAGATTTCAAATATTATATTATTAAAGTTCCATAAACAATTATTTTCACATACAAAGTTTTTTCGTTGTGAATGACTTGGATAGAAAATCTGGATGTGGAAGTAGTGATTCCTTGGGCAGCGGTTTTTTTATTAGCGATGTTATGAGTAAACGAGGTGAAATTGTTTGTACTGTTCGGGGATGTTCAAGCAGAACAGCAGGAAAAAACATTACTTTATGTTTCCTAAGGATCCCCAAAGGTATTTTATTATTGCTGTAAATTATAAGCATTTTCAAGTAATTGTGAACCTTGCTTCTTTTAAGGTCCGAATCGTGGTTCGTGGTTGACAGCATTCAATTAATTTGGTAAGAAATAGTTCAGTTCTTTACGATAATTTTAGTTGTGTGCACTTCATTGTGAGACCAAAGTTTGTAGAGATCTTTTATAATTAATTTAATCATAATATGCATTGTACACATCTCATGGTTTTTTGTTTCTTTTAATTATTTTCAAGGTTCACAATTAGAAATTCTTATAATTTACGCAATAACAAAATACCTTTTCCTGTCGTTCTACTTGAACATTTTCGAACAGCACAAATGGTTTCACCTTGTGTATTCGTCATATCGGTAGTAAAAATTATTCATTGATAGAACATACTTTCTCCTATGCTATCTTATCTAGGCACAGCACAATGGTCCTAATACGTGGTAAAAATATGGTTGAATTGTTAGATATGTCACAGAATGTTAGGTCAAAACAATAAAAGAACTGACTAATAACCACACAACAAAATGGCGTCAATAGAATTTTGGCGGGAAGCCTAAGTGTCGCTTCTGATAGTTCTCTTTTCTGTGCTACTATACAACTATATTTTCATCAGACTCAGATAGATAATTTCTAATTACAAATTTGAACCAATTACAAAAGCTATGAAGGCTGTTTGCACATTCAAATTGATTGGTACATAAACACAGTCGCTGCTAGTGTTGCTACGGCGTACTTATAAAGTGTGTTAATAAGTAGTTCACTGGAATTAAATGTAACTATTTCGGTTTGAGGTGTCTCCCCCGTTTCCCATTGTATCCTATTTCACACTTCACTAAATCCACGCAGATGGAAATTGCGATACCGACCAAATCCGATGTTTGTTTTGCCATGGCGTGTTGTTATACGATCTGATGTGTAATTTGTTATCAGATTGCGTAGCAGAAACATTAATTAAAAGGATCTATCCTGAGTCTATCGCACCGTGGAGCGGGGTGTCAACTTTGACAGAAGCTTGTTACTCGTACACGCTCCTAATCTAGGGTAATGTTAACTCGGTCACTGTCCCTAATAAATGCGGGTGGTTTTGTGGGACTAAAAAATTCTAGGACCGAGTATAATCGATGTCTTGGCATTCTACTACTGTAATCTCCTTTTTTAAAAAGCGCACAAAGTAAGGCTTGAGAGCAAATAGTCCAGTCAACACGTTGCCGTGTTATTTCTAATTACAGAGGTATTGCACTTCTCACGTTTTTTTATAAAGCCTGAACAATCATATCATTCGAGAATGGCTGATATCATAACGAAGCATATCCTGATATCTCCTTTTATCAGTTTGCAGATGCAGTTCTGCCACTTTGAAATAGCGTCTTTTACAATTTGGAAAAAGAATCGAAAACTGCCTGTTTACTCTTTGGTCTAAGCCATGCGTCCGACACCATTGACAATACGTTAATTATTAGATACACTTAAACACTGTGGCATGTGCGGCGCAGCCTTGAGTTGAGTAGAGAGAGTTTTTGCAATAAAATGTACTAGTAAAATATCAACATCTAGTCCTCTTACGATCTCCACAGGCGTGCCGCAGGGACGTATTCTAGGACCATTGTTATTTATTTTATTCATAAACAATATTGGATGTAATTTAGAGAATGTATTTATATCACTTTTCGCAAATGATACCACCGTCGCAATTCATTCCAACTCTGTTGAGGAGTTGAGCTGTAAAGTCAACGCAACTGTCAACAATATGAATAATTCTTGTACGTCTATGAGTTTAGCTCTAAATAGTTTAAAGACTGACTTAATATTGTTTTCAATTAGGAAAATTGACTATAGCTTACTCGTTACCGTGTATATATGTGTAATGAAGCATTATTTGACGAGTTTTTTGTAAATATTTCGTGCAAAGACGAGATTACCTTCCCCCCGTTTTCGATGGTGCTGAACACGATGGAAGTGGTGGGAGAAGTTTTTGACCGCCGTAACTCCCTGAAACGGCCAAAAACCACCCCTTTTATGGGGCTCCCTTTATGTTTTCATATATAAACGGGTCTGGGGAGTGATTTATCGACGGGTTATACTTGAAATAACATGGAAGGGGGTTATAGAGTAAGTGGAATCCAGACAGCAAGCCATTTTTTTTTTTCAAATGATTCGGTTCAAACGCGTATCCTCCCGTTTTCGGGGTCGCTGGTCATGGGAATAATATTAATTTTCAGCTCCAACCCCTCTCCATCCCTCAAACGGGCATAAACCACCCCCCACTCACCAGAAAGCATGCTATCCAGGATTTGCAGGTTTTTCGACACATGATCGTTATTCCTGTGCATATCCCTTCATTTTTCATGAGAAGAGAAGGTGGTAGCAACCTCGGCGGTTGCTTCAACCCTTCCAATTCATTAATTATACGTTGGATCGTCAATATGTCCTTCCCCGTTTTCGCAGGCGCTGATCACGATAAAAATATTCACCTTCATCTCCGACTCTCCTCAACCCCTATAATGGACGGAAACTTACCCTCATTCACCAGTTTTCGCCGGGGCGATGATAGTGTAGGTTGCTGAGTAGGGTATAATGATTTCTTCATCGGGGAGTAATGAATAATAAATTTTATCGTCAATGGCAATGTTGTTTATTTAAAGAATTACATGAAAATATTTCTATGACAAAATAAATTATCTGCTTACAATTAAATTAAAAAACCTGGGCCGTTTATTTACAAATAGCATAACAATCCTCATATTCCTCAAAATGCACATGGCACGCGATCTCTTTTTCTTCTTCATCCGCCGTTTCAGTGAGCGAATCCGAATCGAAATCGCTTAAACCAATTTTAGGGATTAAATTAAAATAAAAATCATCATCATTATCGTCATCGTCATCTGCTCTCTCTTCTGTACATACATCTTTATCATTATAGGACAGTCGGAGATGAAGGTGAATATTTTTTTCTACTCCCTTATGTAAATTTGCTGTTTTCTGTACAGTCTGTAGAATGGATAAGTAGGCAATTCCAGTTAACTGAACGGATATATTTCATATCAGTTCTAGGATGGATATGAAATGAAACCGACCAATCTCAGTTCGTGTATTAAGTACATAGACAACTATTCGTTTTAGCTGTTTTTGTGTGTATTTGTGTATTTGTGTAATATATTAATGTTTAATAAATTTTGTAGTTTTTTTAAGCTGGTCATAGAAAAAGTATACTGTACAACTCGAGTGGATTATCCATATCGCACTCAAAAGATTTGAAGCACTCCGCCTACGGCGTCGTGCTCAAACTTCTTTATCGTGCGATATGGATATCATATCCACTGTTGTTGCACAAACTACTATATCGTGATCAGCGCGTGCGAAAACGGGCGAGGACGTATTGATGATTCAACCTGTAATTAATTAATTTTACACCCCTTGGAAGAGTTATAGCAACCCCCGACGTCGCTACCACCTTCACTTCTGTGAAAACTGAATAACGAGCATGTGCCGAAAAACCTGTAAATCCTGGATAGCATGCTTTCTGGTGGGTGAGGGGTGGTTTCTGCCCGTTTGAGAGATGAGGAGGTAAAAATGAATATTTTTTCCGTGATCAGCGACCCAGAAAACGTGGGATAGGCGTTTGAACCGAATCATTAAAAAAAAAAGATTTTTCACCCCTAGGCCTGCTGTCTGGATTCCACTTAACCCGTAAATAAATCACTCCCCAGACCCGTTTATACACGAAAACATAAAGAAATCCCCTTAAAAGGGGTGGTTTTTGGCCGTTTCAGGGAGTTAAAAACGGCGGCGGTTAAAAGCTTCTCCCACCACTTCCATCGTGTTCAGCACCCACGAAAACGGAGGGGGGGGGGGGTAATCACGTCTTTGCACGAAATATTTACATTATTTTTTCCTTCATTACATAGACTAGTAGTTAGCGAACTATCTACCTAGTGCTTTGTTATTTGGCACTGGCAGCTATGATCATTTGTTAATATTCACATATTCACATATTCAGTCACAATGTATTAAGATATTATTGCATTATCTGTTAGCCGTTTTAACAAAGTATTTATACTTCAAAAAAATATAATTCACACTATGTACTATATCTTTCAGACCACCGCAATATTCATGTAGAAAACTTTTTAGTGAGTTAGGAATATTAACAGTTCCTTATACATTTTCTATTCACTGTAGCATGGGAAAAAATAGCGTCATAAATTCATTTTAATAGTAGACGTGATACCTGTGTTAATAGCTATCATAATCGAGAAAATTACTCTGTAAACATTCCATATCATTCCTTATCCATATTAGGAAAAGGTCCTAAATTAATGCCTGTAATACTGTTTAATAATAAGTTACCATCATGAAGAGTATAAATTTATTCATTTGTTTAAGAAAGAAGTGAAATCTTTATACAAAAATGGTAATTTTATCCAGTTGAAGAATATTTGCAAGCTTATTATTAGTATTTTTTTGTTTGCTTAGAATGTCATGAAACGTCGAGATTTTAAGTTTGAGCAAAAAAAATTCTGTCTGACGTTCTGTCTGTACCTTTTTTTGTGCGCACGATTATTCTGGGAAGGTTTATGATGTTGACTTTAAATTCGGTACACGTATGTATTATAACGACTAATGTTTTTCTAAGTTGCTATTGGCCACCCGAATACTCATCTGAGTCTTACTCGTAAAAAGAATCCAAATTTGCAGTTTCTGAAAGGTATTTTTAGATTTTACTGTATTTAAAAACTTATAGAAATTTAGCTAGAATCCAGTCTTTAATCATCCTGGAAGCGGAATATTCGCCCTAATCACATTTTAACGTAATTTCCGGTATGAAGTTTGTTGTGTCACTCAATAATCCTAAAGTTACATAATAATTTTCATAGTAATTGTGAATATTAACATCAAAATGCAAAATGGCCGTGGAAGGCAAGGACTACTTTATAACGAGCCGTCAATCATGTTGATGTTCTAATTACGTATGTATGCCTAATAACAATTAGTCACATAATTCAGTATAACAGTATTAATAATAACTGAAGATTTATTGTCAGTAGTTTTAATTGTGTGTATTATTTACGTCTATGATTAATGATTATGTTTTAGAAAATAAATATGAAAATTGTATTATTTAAATTAAATTTATATATTAAACTTTTTAATAGTATCACATAGAGACCGTATTTAACAAAACATGAAATATTATACGATAGTAAATAACAGGTGTCTACAAACTTTTTTTGGAAAAATATTAAAAAAGAGAGTATACGAGGTAAAACTAAAATACATGTAAATATTTTAATTTTTGGTTTCTCATGGTTAATTCATTAATCCACTTTGTTTTAATCATTAGAATTTGTCTTTCTAAAAATCTCAAAGTTCGTCCCATTAAACATGACGCGGTAGTGGGGAGCGTTGATTGCGTGAAACTCTCCGTGATAAGATAGAATCATGACTTTCATTTTAGACCGGAGCTCGTTCACGGCCATGCATGGAACGTCCATGGTTAGTTGACATTTTTGCAAGAGTTTGTTTAAAAAAGGCAAGTACCGAAAATCGTTAGTTGACAGTTGACCTCCGTCAACGACTATAAAGTTGAAACAAATACTAAACGAAAGTTTGCAACTTTTATGAGACATTTACAGAAGGTTGGCGATCTACAATTGAATTAAGGCTAGGATTTTGCAGAGTGAGAGGGAAATATGCGTTTATTTTCGGTTTATTATAAATATTTAAAAAATCATAAATGGTATAATCTTTAAAATAATTTCAGATACTTCCAATTGCTCTAAGGAATACAACCATATATAGTTTTTATCATTAATTTTGTATATAGGCAAATGCCATACTTTAATAATGAAATTAGGCACTATTTTCACTAACAAACTACGATATTTAAATATAACAGAAATTTATAATAAAAAATATATATAGTTGTATTCGCTAGATCAATAGCAAGTATCTAAAGCAGTTTTAAGATTATACTATGTGTAGTTTTTTAAATATTTACAATAAATCGAAAATAAACGCATATTTCCCTCTCACTCTGCAAAATCCTAGCCTTAAAAGACGTTTTTGTGCGATTGACTTCAGCGTTTTCGCGCCATATGGATCTGGATCTGGATTGTTTGGCGGGGGGTGAGCTTGCGCTTACGTGCACTCAAGCCTCATAGGCGGGCCCATTGTGTTGCCCCCGTAAGTGGTGGCATGTCCACCGGGCCTCTCATTCCTCAAGCCAACCAACACTTGTGATGTATTTGAGGAGAAGGCCAGGTGAGACGCCACCTATGCTGGCCATACTGGGTCAGAAGTCCCCCAGTATGGATCCTCTTTTCATTGAGAGAGCAGGGCAGTGACAGAGCACATGCTCGGCAGTCTCGTCATCCAGATTACACCCTCTACACTAGGGGTTGTCTATAACTCCCAGTTTATGGAGGTGTTTGTTTAGTATGCCTGTTAGTAATCCTACATAAATGCGCAGATTACTCCTGGATATCTGGAGACAGTGTTTACCTAGCTTACGACTGGGTGTGGCCAAATCCATTCTGCTATGTCTGCAGCTGCTCAAACCACTCCAACAGTCCACGTGACGTTTGAGTGTGTAGTTCTTTAGCAGGGAACTGTGGACTGAATCTGAGAGCGCTATTGCAGGTTCCGGACCATGCAGGGCGCTCTCGCTAAAGCGTCTGCTTTTTCGTTACCCTGAATTCCGTCATGTTCTTTCACTCAACGCAGCTGGACACTATTGTTTTGTGCGAGCACATCTAGGGCCTTTCTAATTTCCAGAACCAGCCTCGAGCCTGTCCTACAATTGTTTAGGGCAAGCAGGGCTGCTCTGGTGTCCTTTGATATGCGCACTGTTTTACCACTGACGTTTGCCTTCCTGGTTTCTATTACCGTTTGCAGGATCCCTACTAGTTCCGCCTAGAAGATAGTGGCATGTGTGCCTAACGGTATTATCGAGTGTAGATCTAGGTCTTCTGAGTAGACCCCAGCTCCTGATCCACAATCCATTTTTGAACCATCGGTGTTTTATTTATATGTCCGGCTCGTCATTACTGAACACATTCAAACTCACCTCAAAGTTCTTGTTGAAATTATTCGTAGAAGCTGGACACACACGCGATGACGCGTTTCTGATGCTATCTTCTCATCTGTCCTTTAAACATTGGTGTCAATTGAGCAACCTGCTAAAATAATCTTGAAAGGCAGGCACGCTGATGTTCGTTTGTTTATAGGACTCGAATTACAATGCAACCTGTAGGGTGTTTATAAATCTTAAAATTTCACACCTAGATTTTCTATCTATCTATAGTCTCTCACAACGAAAATAATTTTGATACTATATTTGCACTTCACTATGTGAAAATTACACAGCCACACAAAAAAAATAAAGTTTATTTTCCATAGGTGAAAGCCACCTATCCCTATGTTTTTTGAGCTGCTGATTCCAAATATAAGTGAACAAAAATATGTGTTTCACTGCAGTGGCGGCGCTAGGGAGGTGCTGAGGTGGGCGGGAGCCCACCCTGCAAATCCAAGCGCCGGTCGCTGCCCACCCTGCGCCATGAGGCATCACGCCACATCTCTACGCTGGCGATCGGGCGGAATGTATAATGTATATGTACGCTGTACCGCCCGCCCCCGCGGCATCCGCCCACCCATTTCAAAATGCTAGCGGCGCCACTGTTTCACTGCTCAGTTTTTCGCAAATTGACATTCCATCCCTAAATTCGGGGTTAAATGGCTATTAAATCTAATAAAACGACACGCGTTGAAATGAAACTTCTGAATCGTTTAAAATTCCTCTCGTCACATACTCCCAACGTTCTATCGTACCACAGAAATAATGGTGGTGTACTTCCCTCAAAAAAACTGCTACTCTCCCTTGTTCTGATCATTCCATAGTACGCTTGTGAGGGCCCGACAGATCGGGGTTATTACAGGGAATATTGATAAGTCGAGTATCTTTTGACCAGGAGACTCCAAAACAACCCCTTGGGGTTAAACCACCCCCTGCCTGAATGACAAAACATTCCAAAAATATTGCAAAATGGCTGAAAAACAGTATCCTCCAGTTTTCGAAGGCGAGTAACGCGTGTAACACAATAATTGCAATACTTTCCCCTACTCTTCTTCTTCCCCTAAATGAAAAAAAACGACCTCTTGTTCTGATTATTCCGTACTATCTTGTGAGGGCTTGATAGATCGGGGTTATTACATAAAATATTGATGTCGAGTATCTTTTGACCAGGAGACGCCTAAACAACCCCCGGTGGTTGTAACCACCCCCTCCCTGAATGACAAAACATTCCGAAAATACAGCGAACGGGCTGAAAAACGGTTTCTTCCAGTTTTCGAGGGCGAGTAACACAATAATTGCAATAATTTCTCCCACTCTTCTGGAACTACCTCTAAATGAAAAAAAAAACTTGTTCTGATTTTTCCATACTACGCTTGTGAGGGCTTGACATATTGGGGTTATTACAGGGGGTATTGATAAATCGAGTATCTTTTGATCAGGAGACGCCAAAACTACTCCCGGAGGTTGAAACCACCCCCTCCCTGATTGACAACACATTCCAAAAATAATGCGAAAAGGCTAAAGAACGATCTTCTCTCGTTTGCGAGGGCAAGGAACATGACGGTTGCAGTCCTTTTCCCCACCCTTCTGGAACTATCCCTAAATGGAAAAAATTACCCCTGGTTCTGATTATTTCGTACTATACTTGTGAGCGCTTGGTAGATCGAGATTATTACAGGGAATATTGATAAATAGAGTATCTTTTGATCAGGAGACTTCAAAACAACTGTCGGAGGTTGAAACCACCCCATCTCTGAATGACAAAACATTCTGAAAATACTGCGGAAGGGCTGAAGAACGATCTTATCTCGTTTTCGAGGGTGAGGAACACGATGGTTACAGTGGTTTTTCCCCACCCTTCTGGAACTACCCCTAAATAGAAAAAAACTAGTCCTTTTTCTGATTTTTCCGTACTATACTTGTGAGGGCTTGACAGATCAAGGTTATTACAGGGAATGTTGATAAACCGAGCATCTTTTGACCAGGAAACGCCAAAACAACCCCTGGGAGTTGGAGCCATCCCCTCCCTGAATGATAAAATATTCCAAAAATACTGCGAAGGGGCTGAAGAATGTTTTCCCCGTTGTCAAAAGCGAGGAAGTATTGCAACCATCGTGTTCCTCGCCTTGATAATGGGAGAAACCGTTCTTCAGCCCTTTCGCAGTATTTTCCGAATGTTTTGTCTTTTAGGGAGGGAGTGGTTACAACTCTCGGGGTTGTTTTGGCGTCTCCTGGTCAAAAGATGTTCGATTTATCAATATCCCCTGTAATAAACCCGATCTGTAAAGCCCTCACAAGCGTAGAACGGAAAAATCAGAACAGTTTCATTTAGGTAGTTCCAGAAGAGTGGGGGAAAGTATTTTCGCAGTATTGTGTTTTGTCATTCAGGGAGGGAGTGGTTACAACCTCCGAGGTTGTTTTAGTGTCTCCTAGTCAAGAGATGTTCGATTTATCAATATTCCCCATAATAATCCCGATCGTCAAGCCCTTACAAGCATAGTAGGAAAAATCAGAACAAGGGGCCATTTTTTTTTTCATTTAGGGGTAGTTCCAGAAGTGTGGGGGAAAGTATTGCAATTATCGTGTTACTCGCCCTCGAAAACTGGAGGAAACTGTTCTTCAGCCTGTACGCAGTATTTTCGGAATGCTTGGTTATTCAGGGAGGGGGTGGTTCCAACCCAGGAGGTTGTTTTGGCGTCTCCTGGTCAAAAGATACTCGACTTATCAATATTCCCTGTAATGACTCCGTTCAGTCAAGCGTTCTCACAAGCGTATTATGGAAAAATTAGAAGTAGTCGTTTTTTTTGAGGGAAGAAGTACACCACCATTGTTTCCGTGATACGATAGAACTTTGGAAGTATGTGACGAGAACCATTTTAAACGATTCAGAAATTTCATTTGGGAGGGATACAGTCGGTCCCCATTCCCAGAAGAGGAATTTGTTTGGTAGTCTCCTCTAGGATACGGGCATGTCTCGTAGCCGTGCCCTTAATATAACATTGGCCTACAGATTGAAATCTCAGAGCAGTCCTCAACGCCACCTCCTCTAGGTACAGATTTAGAGGAGAGTATAGTCTCCATTGTAGCTGTAGGCGTCGTTTTTATCGCACCAGTAACGCAGAGACATGCCAGTCTTTGAACATGCTCCAGTTGAGATGCTGCTGTTTTTTGCCTTACTCTGGGCGGCCAGACTATGGCTGCGTAACAAAGCATGGGTCTTATCACAGCAGTGTACAGCCAGAGGGAGATTTTCGGTGAGAAACCCCAGGACCTACCCTCCGCCCTGCGACACTGCCAGAATGCCGCACATGCCTTGTTTATCTTAATTTCCAAATGTCTCTTTCAATTCAGAGTGCGATCAAGTATGACCTCCAATCACTTGACCTCACTTGCTAAGTCGAGTTGAGTGCCCGATAATTCGGGCATTTTCATATTTGGTAGTTTCCTTTTCTTGGTGAATAGTACCAGCTCAGTTTTCTGGGGGTTAACCGAGAGAAAGTGTTCTGCGCACCAATTATCGACCAACTTGAGGGCTGTTTGCATAAGTTCGCATAGCAAGCCCTCAAAGTTTCCATTTAGCAAGATGGTAATGTCATTTGCGTAACCTATTGTGAAGAAGCCAGAGTCATTGAGGCGGTGTAGGAGGCTGTCGGCGACCATAACCCACAGTAGGACGCCACCCTGTGGACAGACTCTATTGACCACGCCATGTTCCCCACATTTATTCGGACGGCTCTCCATTTGAGCATGTCGCGCCACATGAAATCCAAATTCCGTTAAGGAAAGCAATATTTTCAAGGCATAAATACCTTCTTTAGCTCATGAATGTGATACTTTAATGAATAAGCGATCGCCCCGATTGTTCTTAGGGCCGTCCTGTCGAACTCGATCCGGAAGCACTGGAGCCATAGAAAGCTTATTCTGCCACTCCCTGCTTGTCCATATCTTTTAGTGATTGCTGTGTTTCTGACTAGCTCATACAGTTTTATGATCGGTCTGTTTGCGAGTATTCTCGAGTTTATGTTCATTTCCCCAAATATGTTTTGTCATGTCATATGTTTTGAGTCACCAAACGAAGGCTGCAATTGTGAGTTTTATAACGTATAACGTAGTGTGACCTGTTAATTCTTTCTGTATGGGTTCACTAACCGTAACCACGAATATACTTTTCTTGGTAATGACTATATGAGCATAGCTGTAAACAGCAAACCTTTTGTTGCTAAGTGTCCTGAGAAGCTTGTCCACTACAAGGTACCACAGAGAGGACTCCTCATCGTTGCTCAAAGTCTCACAAAGCGTTAATGTAAATACCATCTTATCCCTAAGCATATTTTCCATCTGTCTAAAGCATGCTAGTCCTTCCCCCGACAAGGTTTTTATTCACCCATGGAGTGTAGAGAGTTTGACTTCAGAACCTACGTATGCAGGTCAGAGGAATCCATGAGGTGGACATCTCGGAGAGTGGGAGAAAGTCCGCCATCTTAGTTTTTGTGTCAAACCGGAAGTACTCTCTATCTCCGCTGGTCCGATTTTAATTTTGTTTTTTTTAGTTCGACTACTTTTACGTAAAAAAATAAAAGCTATTACGAATTAGAAAAATTAGAATCGGACCAGCGGTTGCGGAGATAGAAGGGAAGGGAAAGGACTATGTGTAATCGATAAAGAAGATCCTTGTTAAGGCAGTCCCCTCTCAACAGTTCTTTCCGCTTCTGTAAAACGTCTAAGAGCTAGTTTTTGTTTCGAATCCACATATAGTAGTTCCACTTGAACAGTTACCCTAATTTTTGAGAGGTCCATATTTTTTCAACATCTGACG
This sequence comes from Rutpela maculata, assembly GCA_936432065.2. Taxonomy (NCBI): domain Eukaryota; kingdom Metazoa; phylum Arthropoda; class Insecta; order Coleoptera; family Cerambycidae; genus Rutpela; species Rutpela maculata. The sequence goes on along the minus strand of OW386293.2, from coordinate 75,836,527 downwards.
GTACTATTTCCATATTGTAAAAACTAATAGTAGATCAGCGGGCTTGGCCTGCCCTTTCACTACTTTTCCTGCTCAACGGCAAAGTTTGTGAGGTTTCCTCGCTCATGCAGTTCACACTAGGGTTGATTGACACTTCTATTGCTTTTGTAACATGTAAATTACTTCATCTACAAGAAACTGTTTGTGATTTAAATGGAAGACTCTTGCCTGTATTTTAAAATACAAAAATAAAATCTAGATCAATTCTAAATTTTTTGTATTTAATCGTTTCTTAAATGTATAATTAAATGACATTTTATTCACGCTTCAGTTTTAATCTAGTTTTATAAAACTTCGAGTTCTAATTTAATATGATAACTTTCCAAGTCTTATTGAGAAAAATGGCTATTTTTGCTAGTCGAGAGCACTTTTGTTAAGTTTAATGAAATCATTTACCCTTAATCTTAATCCACTAAAGATTCAAAATTGTCTGTTTTACTTTGCAATTTAATTAAAATTTAAAATTAAATCTATCTCGCAAATTTTCATTTACTTCTGCTTTATGATTCTAAATATTCAAACATCTTTGATAAAATTCGTAATTTTATATTTTCATACGAATAAACACAAACACGAATGAATTTAAATTGAATAGGTAGCATGCTAGTAAAATTATCATAATTAAAATAAAATAAGCAAAACAGACTCGTATAATGTGGATACTAAGCCTAACCCCGTTTCCAAGGAGTGCAATATTTAGCGTGACACTGTTGTCTATTGTTTATTACACTTCTAATTAATCTTAAGTTATTAATATCCGTTCTATGATTGTTATCAAATGAATGTTAGAAAATACTAGACTTTTCAGTTCTTCCATTTTTGAGATGAGCCGATGTTCCTCAAATCTTGCTATAATTAGTCGTTTTGTTTGTCCAACATATTTCAAATTACAATCCCTACAAATGATTCCATAAATCGTGGATATTTGTTTTATTCAATATTATCCTTTGCCTTGCCAAAAGGTTGTATTTTTTTTTCCAATAAATGGACAACTGTCATTTTTAAGCCTTTACAAATATTACTTAGTCCACGGACAAACCGAGGTTCATATGGAAGTGATCTGCCTTTTCAAACATTTACTATACCTGCCCCCTCCTCAAATCTCTTCGATCTTCTGATATAGGTTACGATATGTTTTCTTTTCTCTTCGTTAATAAATACTTTCTGCCAATAAAGGGAGGAACCCCAGAATATGATCGCATATTAAAAAATACTTTGTACATATGAAAAATAAAATATTCTTAGGCTGTCTGTTGAAAGCTGGTTTCTCATAAAACGTGTTAGATTAGAATTTAATCTTGATGTGAATGTATTAGTATAAGATTCCCAGTTTAACTTACTATGTAGCGTTATGCCAAGAAATTTTACGTTGTCCGTTTGTTTAATTGAAGAACCCTACTTCGACGTAAAACGAATAATCAAGGTCAGTAGTTAGAGAAAACATAAGAGGGATATTTTTACTTCCTATTAGGTTCAAGCTATTGGAGCCACAATACTTAGTCATACTTGAAGATATTATATGTAGTAAGTTTATTTGCACAAGCCACTACGAATTCTTCATTTGTCATACAGAAATTATCATCAGCATTTTGATATAAAGTATCTATATTGATATGATCTTTTAAGTCGTTTTAGCATACAGAATAAACAATATAGGCTCAAGTGTAGATCCTTGAGGCACTCCTTGTAATACATGAACTTTATCTGAAAAAAAGTTTTCCATTCTTAAAAGTTGTTACAGCAGTGACTTGAAATCTATCAGTAAGATATAATTGAAGTAGTTTGTTACAAGTGCCCCGTACACAATAATAATCTAACTTGCCTAACAAAATTGAATAATTAATGGTATTGAGGTCTCTTGACATATCAAAGGTAGCTTACCTTTAAATTTAACTTAAGTGCTGTAATAATTTTTGATAATGATTGATAAATAGCCTGTTCAGATCAGCAGTGAGGCACAAATTGACAATTTTTAATTATTTTATGTTTATCAAAAAATTAAATGATATTGTTATAAATGGTTTTCTCAATAATCTTAGAGAAACACGGTGGGATTGATATGCCGCGGTAGTTTTCAACATTTTCGTTATCGCCTTTTTTCTGTATGGGAATAGTTTTATTAATTTCTAATTTACTAGGAAATATTTCTTCTAAAAAACTATTTATTATATCAAAAAGTGGTTCAGAGGTTTCAAGGATTACCCTTTTTATTAAATAAATGGGCACTCCAGTTGATTTTTTTTATTTTTTATTGCAAGAACAATATCGATAATTTCTTAAGCATTAGTAGGGTTTATAAACAAATTTGATTGATTTCAATTAATTATATTTGTTCTCTCTCCGACAAGTTGTGTTGGAGAAAGAGAAAAATGTTCACTGAATAATTGTATTAAAGTTTCCGGGTCGGTTATTTTATTGTTTAGATGGTCCTTAATAGTTAATTCCTTTTGGTGTGGTTTATTTTTGTTACTAATGCATTTGTTAAATATATCCCAAGTAGCTTTTGATTTGTTTCCAGCATATAATATATTATTATTTACTTGAGTTTTATATTCTTGGATATACTTTTTGTATTTCTTCTTTTTACTTTAAAACATTATTACAATTCGTACTGTTATGTAATATATACATATAGTACAGTATCTAGAGGTAAAAAATATGCAAAACTTCGGAATAATGTCATATTGAACGGATTTCGTTCATTTTTGGCAGTATAATAGTAAATGCTTCACAGAAAAGTTTCTATATTGTGCGGGGGCTTGCTAATTTATAGGGGGTGGATGCCACCTCCTCTCTGGGGGGTGGCACTTAAAAAATATATATATATATTTATTGGAGCTGAAGTAGAATCAAATTTTAAGAAGAAAAGGTTCTATGCAATTTTTCACATAAATTGATAGTTTTTAAGTTATAATGACTTAAAAATTACGATTTTAGCTTAAAAAAAAGTATTTCCAAATGGCTTTCGTCAAGTATCTCAAAAAGTATTACTTTATCGAAAAAATGTTATAGACCAATTACAGAAAGTACAAACTGGGAATTAATTATATTTTTTGTTTATTGATGTGGGATTAATAATTTAGGAGATATTTAAGTTTACATTTGGCATCCAAGTGTTCATAAGATAATTATTTAGAGTGAGAGTTAAATATCTCAGAAACTATGACACCTACGTCAAGGATGCTAATAGGTAGAATAATAGGTTATTAATTAAGCTTTCAACGCTTTTCTTATTTGTTTCTGTAGCATAAAAAACAAAGAAGTTATGACCGAAGAAATGTGCGCCTACGCATTTTTTTTAATAACAACGTCGCCATTTTGTTACTGTAATTAGCCAGTAATTAAAAATTTAAACTATAAAGGTATTTTCGATAAAACGTAATTTTTTTTCCTTTTTCGAATATCTCAACAAATATTAGTTTTATTGAAAAATGAGAGACCAAAAATAAAGCTCATAAACTGATAATGAATTTCGCTTGCTTATTTATTCACATAGATTTAATAGTTTCGAGGATATGAACGTTTACAAATGGCGTCCGAACGTTCATAAGACGAAAAATGCAGTTTAAATGTTAAATATCTCAGAAATTGTGACACCTGCGTCACGCATGCTAAGAAATGAAATTAAAGACAATTAATTGTGCTTTCAAATTATTTTTTACTCGTTCCTGTAGCATAAGAAATAAAGAAGTTATGAAAAATGTGAGTATTTATATTTTTTTATGTAAAAAGGTCGCCATTTTGTTACTTTAATTAGCCAGTAATTTAAAAAAATTATCTCAAATACAGTTTTTCGTTAAGATGTAGCATTACCTGGATGCTCAAATGTTTTTGCTCATTTAAAGCACTTGCTTTAGAAAAAAATGCATTTTAAACTTTAAAGGTAATTTCGAAACACTTGGATACCAAATATAAACTTAAATATCTCCGAAATTATTAATCCTACAAATAAACAAAAAATATAATTAATCCCCAGTTTGTACTTTCTGTAATTGGTCTGTAACATTTTTTCGATAAAGTAATAATTTTCGAGATACTTGACCAAAGCCGTTTGGAAATACCTTTTTTTTAAGCTAAAATCGCAATTTTGAAGTCGTTAACTATCAGTTTATGTGAAAAACTGCATAGAACTTTTTCTTCTTAAAATTTGATTCTACTTCAGCTCCAAGACATATATATATATTTTTTTTTTTTTAAGTGTCACCCCCAGAGAGGGGGTGGCATCCACCCCCTATAAATTAGCAAGCCCCCGCACAATATAGAAACTTCTCTGTGAAGCATTTACTATTATACTGCCAAAAATGAACGAAATCTGTTTAACTAACTTATATGAATGGCAAATTGTGTATTTATTTTACATTATTTTACCTAAGACACTTCTATTTTTCTCAATATCTTGAATATCAATAAATATTATACACATATTGTATTTAGAAGGAATTAAAATTATATTTGTTATTATGTAGAAGTTATCTTAAAAATCTAAACAAAACTTACGGCGAGGATTATGTGGCAACATTTCTTGCACACCGCCAGCTGACACTTCTTGTCACAATACAAGTGAAAGAGATATATTGGTTAGGTTTATTTGTTGTTTGTTTATATGGCAATAAACTATTAAGATGGAGTTGAATTTTGTGAAAGGAGATTCGTCCAAGTTGATTATGACTTGATACATTCTTTATATAACAAAATTTGGATTTTTGAAGGGATGGGATCAAAAATATTGGAACCTTGCCACCAAGTTCTTCGAATATCAATTTTTTCGGAACAATTACAAATTTTTTTTCCGAAGCACTTATATTTGTGTTTCCACAACTTTTATAAAATACCTTTTAAACGACATTATCTACTATTTGTAAATTACAGCAAATACCTCGATGAAAGAAACTGAAATGCTTCAAATCCACACGATGGCAACGTGTCATGTTTTGCTAATTATGTTTTTAAAAATCTAATCGGCATTAAAAATTATTTAAAATATTTAATAATTTATGCCTATTATTATTTTTTACATAAGAAAATTAAATTTCGTGGATAAATATATTAAAATTGATTTAATAAATAAGCTTTATACTCCTGTTTTATTCAATTATCGTTGCTAGAACTAGAGAAGGAATTTCAACTTGGCAACACCACACTGTTTTGTATAAAACCATTCTATCAACAAATCCATACAGTCCAACTACGTTATCGGCCAAACTACCTACGTCACCAATTTACACCTGTTGCTCCACTTATTTTAACTTCTGTTTTCTCAAAAAATTGATAATTGTTTTCGCGGAAATCTGTATTGGAAGGCTTGTTTGTACATATTCTATGATATTATTCAATAAAAAAAATTGAAAAACACCCCATTGTCACTACCCCGAAACCCCAACCAAAAACCTAAAACGATATGTTTTAGGTAACCGTAAGCGAAACTGTACCGAAATACATTTCAGTTTCAGTCTGTGATTACAAAGTAGGGGAAGAAGTTAATTTTGTTGTCGTAACACCTCCTGGTGAATTTCAAATAATTGTCTGTTACTTTTATTTAATACTCAAAAACAAGAGCCTAAAGTTTCCATATAACATATTAATATTAATTAATTCAGGATGCTTCCACTTGATAATTCTGTATACATAAATACTTTATATACCTTTGTTTGTAACAAATGTTTTAATTAAATGTCGGACAAATAAAATTACCGTTTAGTACATTTCAACTGTATTCGAAAACATTTTGTATGTAGTCGGTCACGAAATAACAATTTTTGAATAAATTAATGTACATGTTTATAGATTTTCAATAAGCATTCAACAACACGGTGTTACAATTATTGTGCCTAATTCGCAACAAATTGGTAGGTACTAAAACTGTTTCCGGAAATAATCGAGTTGCAATTAAAAAAACGAGACTACTGAATATAAAACTGTAAAATTTGTTCATGTAAATAAACTAATATAATTCTAGATTTGTATGTATAGTGTGTATTCCTAGCTGTAGTAGAACCGCAAGAATAGAATTATCGACACAAAACGGCTATTCGTGAAAGGATATTGCCGTTTAGCACTAACCGGTATTACCGTAAGGAACGTATTTCGAAGGAGCGCCATCTTCAGTGACCATTTGGATCCAAGATGGCCGTCATTTTCAAGAAATCAATGGAGGTAATTTCCTGGCGAATTTATTAACTTCACACAAAAAAAGTGTAATTAAAAAGTGTCGCTTATTTTATTGCCAACAAAAAAGTATTTTATGTATTTTGCGAAATTTTTGAAAATAAGGCCACTATTTACGAAAATTAAACATGATACCTCTATATGCCATCACAAAAGCTATTCAGTGGAACTGGTCTACACAATACGGCGAAAACAAACTTTTCATCTTGTTTGGATCACTACATATAGAGCAAGCCTTTCTTAAAGTAATTGGTTAATTTTTAAGCGGTAGTGAATGGATTGAGGTATTATCCAAATCTGGATTTGCAACATCTGGAGTGGCAGAATCATATATTAAAGTTACCTCAATAACAAAAGCAAGGCTAGGCCCACCAAGTAAATGCTGCCGCTTTATATCAACTCATGCATGAGGCTTACAAGGAAGAAGTGCAAGAGGAATCGTTTGAAAATTGGCGAAAGAACAAGCGTACCGTTCCTGTGTTCAAATATTGGGAGCCATACCTGGAGTTGGAGCTTTTACTGCTTTTATTTGTAAGATCCCATCGAGAAGGTAATTATTCTCTCTATAAATAATCTCTTAAAGCTCTCATGCCTTGGTTCTTCATATTTGACCACCCAAATTACTCGAGATGGCTGTCACTTTATCTTAAAGATTTAACGGAACTAAATGAAACTAATCCAGATATTCAGAAAGCTTTTGAAAACGGATGTTTTGTTGTAAATAAAACAACTCGCCGCTTTTCTGGAATTGGAATTGATCAAGCTCATGAGCAACATACTGCCATTATTATAGACGATGGTGGATTTATAGGTTTAACCAACAATCCATCAGCCTTACATAGATGGATGCTTTTTGGTCCGGAAATCTCGAGAGTGTTAATGGAATTTACAAACTTAGATGAAGAAGTATCCATCGACAATAGACACCATGAGGTATCGGCAGCTTTTCAAATGAAATTTAAAGAAAATATACAACTTTTAAAATAGGCTTACACTGAATTTGGAAATCCGTTTCATGAAACCAAAAGAGACTTTTTCTGCATTGATACCAAAATAACAATGGATGACGAATGTCTAAATAATATTTTAGGTAGATCTTCATACATGGTTATTTCCGCGACATATTATAATATATTTCTGTTATTTTTAGGTATAAAGGAACGTGGACTAGATCCATATAATAAGTTTGTTGATGAACGCTTAAGTAGCAGAGAGGTATCCATATATGATCCAATAAAAGCGAATAAAATTCGCTTATTTTGTAAACCTAAAAAGGTTGTAAAATCCGCAATGTTGATAAAGTCCCTGAAATCTGATGTGGATTTATTCTCTAGACTTTTCATAGTATGTTCAAATCGTGACATAGATTTGGATGATTTTTTTGCACATGAGAATCAACCATTCCCAACAGCTCTATCTTTAAACGGAGTCCAGAGATCATTAGATAAATCAATCCTTGTTAAGATTCTGGAAAATGTGCTTAATGACGTACCTCTTATTTTAGAAGAAACCGATGCTATGCCAAATTTACTTCAGACAGAAGAAACATCAGAATTTCAGTATGATTGTGTGGTCCATGATGGGCCTGCATTGGTACACCTTTTACTGCCTAAGGGTGTTTTAAATTTTGCTGAATACTCTGCCAAAGTGTTTCAATCGCATATCAAACATAACGCTGATAAATTTAATTTAAAACGCGTTGATATCATTTGGGACATATACTAGAACAATAGTTTGAAACATCACACTAGAGAAATTCGTGGAGGAGGAACGCGACGACAGGTTGGTATTAATGTACTACTTCCTAAAAACTGGTTGGATTTTCTTAGGAACACAGACAATAAAACAGACCTGTTTCACTTTCTGTCCAATGAATGTACAACATCATCCATTCTTTATCCTGTGGAAACACTATGCACAATTGACGATAGGATCATTTCAAACCGCAATTCCCAAAATTCACATCTATCGCTCTGCAGTCACGAAGAAGCAGATACACGTATTATATTACACGTACAGGATTGCACCCGCCAAGGTTGGAAAAATATTTGCATAAAAACAGTAGACACCGATGTTGTAGTGTTAGCTATTGCTTTTTTCATCGGTTGTATGTGCAAGGATTGAAAACTCTATATGTTCACTTTGGTGTCAATAAGCACTTTAGAATAATATGTGTTAGGTTTTCATGCATTCACGGGATGTGATACCGTCTCATTTTTCTCAAGCAAGGGAAAGTCGATTGCTTGGAAGACCTGGCAAATTTTCCCTGAGGTAACGGAAGCTTTTTCTTTTATGTCTAAGCCGCAAAGATTTATTTCTGACCATGTTTTCAATTTGTTGCAAAGATTTGTTGTCTTAATGTACTGTTCAACATCCGACTGCTTTGAAGTTAACGATGCCCGAAAGGAATTTTTCACGTCGAAGGGAAGAAATACTGCAAACCTTCCACCTTCTAAGGCCGCTTTAGACCAACATACTCGAAGAGCCACATACCAAAGTGGCCATGTATGGGGACAATCATTGGAAACAAATCCCACTTTGCCAGATACTGAATCTTGGGGTTGTTGTAAAAAATATGGTATTTATTCACCATACTGGTCAACTTTACCTGAGGTGTCCAGAGCCTTGAGGCAACTGATACGGTGCGGCTGCAAAAAGAACTGTAAACAAAATATATGAGCTTGTAAGAAAGTAGGTTTACATTGCACGTTGTTATGTACTTCTTGTAAGGGAAAGTGTGATTTAAATTAATATTTTGTTAAAAACATACATATAAATAAATGATTCTGTAAAAAAAAAAACTTTTGAATTTTATTAAATAACGGCTTTATTTCAATTCTAATCGCGAAATGTCCGAAATACTTTTTTGTTGGCTGTTCAAAGCTCAACAATTTTTTTTATAAAGTCAATGGATTTACCAAAAAATCATATTTACTAGATTATTAGAAATCAGCCGCCATTTTGGATCCAAATGGTACCTGAAGGTGGCGCTCCTTCGAAAATGATTCTTTAGGGCACTACTAATAAGTATACCAAGCGGCAACATTCTTTCACAAATATCCGTTTTTTATTGTTTTGCTACTCTACTACTGGTAGAAAATGTCAATAATATAATATCTGTCATAAGCCATATGTGCAAGTGCATACTTCATTTATCCTTACAGGATGTTGAAAATTCTACAATATATTCTCAATATTAAAAACCGCTGCGTAAGGAATCACTATTTGCACATCCAGACTTCCTATACAAGTCTCTTATAACGAAAAAAATGTTCATACTGTATTTGCACTCCACTGCAGAAATAATTGATCATAAAGCTTTAATAATTTAATAATTGAAATCCTTTACCCCAAAAACCCATAAAACGATATGCCACATCGGTAGTGGGAATGATGATAGGGGGTGGCAGTGGGAGTGGCTGATACAGAAAAAAATTTGAGACCTTTAGTTCTTGTACACACACTAAATCACAATTTTATTTTTTTGTCACCTTTAATAATGTCGTGGAGGTGACGGTTACCGAAAAAATTTTGAGACACTGACTTTTCATACACAAATTACATCCCAATTTTATGGACTTTCGCTTGCTTTACCTACATACTGCCATTTACACCCCAACCCTTTAACGGAATAAGATCGAAATATAATCTTGTTCCAGATCTCATTATAAAATAATCTAATTAAGCTATCTTTCTGAGTTCCACAAGGTCTGTTCTTGGCCTAGTTTTGCTTTTGCTGTATATTAATGAAGTGTCAACTATCATATATCGAGAAGTTTTATGCTTTTTGCCGATGACATTAACATTTTATTATAAAGCGTATTACGGGAGAAATTTATTTCAGTGTTTGATTAGTAAAAGATGGTGTGATTCAAATATTCTTACATTTAATATCGTTAAAACTAACGCAATAATAATCTTCTTGCAACTTGGAAAAACTTTCTCTAGGAAGTCATATTCTAACAAATAAAACTACAATGTTTACTGAATTATAAATAATTATTATCAAATAAATGTTCAAAAACATAGAAATCTATGTGAGAAAATTTATTTCATAATTTTTAATAACCTTTTCTTTGAGCGATTCAATATTTAATAAAAGGTAGTGTGACTCGCTTTAAGTAAGCGGTGGGTATTTCCTTCGAGCATATAAGGGAAAATGGAGGTGTCTTTTCTATTTTACAACAATTCGAATGTTTGTTCTCAACACATATGGGCAAGGGACGCGAGAGGCGAAGTAAACACTGTAGTAAACACCCACAAAACACAATAGAACACGAAAGTAAACAATACGTAAATGAAACTAAACGTCATATTAGAAAGCATCCCCTACGGAATACGTCATTATTTCCTAACAGCTAAGAGAATCGGGGAGTAATAATTTGTTTGTTTACAGCTGCTGAAGCAAAGTGGAGATCGCAGGTTATAGGAAAAATACTCTCTTTTGTGGTGATGATGGACGGCTGAGACAACAAGTTACTGTTTAGACTCTTTTATTAGATGGTATCATCACCCAATAATAAATAAGTGGTAATCGTGGCAAAAGGCAATAGTTTCAGCACAGTAGAGAGAAGACCAGTAGTCCTACTCAGCCGGAACGGTTGTATAAGATTTTCAGTGCGCATGCGATGCTCCTGGGCTTAAATTATTCGATGCACAGTGGACGGCACGACGATAGTGGACGACAGTGATGATGTAGGGTGGGGTGGATGTTTATTTTTCTTTACGTTTACGTTTCTGAACAGTCGCCACTGTCGCCAGTATACGACGAAATGCGCGTGGGATACAAACAGTAGATGCGTAGTGGATTAAAAAAAATAAAATCGAGTACAACAAATATCAAAGGGACCGCTGCGAGTGAAACTACTGGTCTTCTCTATACTGTGGTTTCAGTGCGGAAAAGGATAGACCGTGAACAATAAGTTTATTTAACGGTTCTACTCACTTACCAATGAGTGTCGTCATCCGACCAGTAAGTAGCTTACGCGAAAAACTAACATTTGAATTGAACGGGTTATCTATTACCGAGTAATATTACATAACCTACCTTATTCCCTAAATGCTTCAAGAAATTAGTTTTGGTTTACAGCGGTGTCAGTATTTCTTCCGACTTGTGAAGAAGTACATTTTCTTTGCTAGCCAATGCTTACGTGTGAGATACTAAATAAGTTAATTCGATTTTAATCGGCGAGTTGTAAGTAGTCGTTGTCTTTTAAAACTGCTTGCTTTTCCATTTAACCTCCTCGGGCCCATAACTAATTTGTTTTAAAATATTAATGCCATGTGACGTAAAGTTATTGAATGGGGGTCTAAATAACACTGTAATGTGCCCATATTATCGAAAAAGTTTTTTGAAAAATTAGGTATCATATATGATACGTTGGGACTTTAACACGACAAGAATTAAATAATTTTAGGTCTCAAATTTATTTATGGGATTTATAAACACACCACACCACAGATAGTAGACAACCCCCAAATCCAAAGCCAAGGCTGTGCGGAAGGGGGTTACACATTTGGAAAAACGCAGACATACATCGACACCCACCGGTGTTGTCAATACCGGGGCTGAGCTACCGCTACCTGCCACTTGCATATCTGCACTTTTTGCTTGTCATTCATAAATTCAGAAAGATATTTTGCTTCCTGGTTACGCTGACTTTTATCAGGAATGGGCACAACTCTTCGTTGTTTAGCACTTGGCTGGACAGTTTCTTCATTCTCGCTAGTATCTGATTTTTTTCCCTTTTTGGAAGTAATTTTATCAACGGTTCGTCGTCATTGTACTCGTCTTCACTTTACATGGTGTCGTCACCACCTTCATTTTCACATCTAATACTATTTCCTCTTGATCTTGGCTAGCTATGGTCCAAGCAAACCCATAATCTTCCTCCTCATCACAAAGAAGATTATAATCCACCTCCAAACCATCCAAGTCTATATTATCGGCTAATAGTTGCAGTGCGTGAGCGAACCTAGAAGTAGTTTGCAATATTTATGTTTTTGTATCGAGAGGGACCCAAAGTGATACTGATAATTGATAACTTAAGTTCAAGGGTAAAAGAAAAGTAGATTTCAGCTATTTCAGTCAAATGCAACATATTACTATCCAGAACTAATATTATTTCAGTCAATTTGATAACTAAAATCAATAGATATAGACTACTTACGTTTCAAACGATCTATTTCCTTAATGGTTGCCATGTCCACTCACATAAAGAAACCAATACTGAGGTTAAAACGCGTCCGATTCGTATGCAAAATTTTGTACGCAATTCTGGGCGCATATCATATATGATACTCGCAGGCACAATTTATGATTTCCAACTATGAGCCGAGAAAAAAATTTAGAACCGTGGTATCGTATAGGATACCTAGGTCTGAGGAAGGCGTGATGAGAATTTTTAATTATATGGCAAAACAGCTTCGTTACAAGATATATTTTTCAACGCAACTTGAGTATTTAGTCTTCCAAAAGTTACGGTAGTTCAAACTTACGTTACCGATAGGCGGGTGTTTGCTGTATCCTCGATTATACCCAATTAATTTTTATCAACGATATATACAATATAAACGTTACATAGAAAACTCTAGGTGGCAACATAATAAGTCTGTTTTTTAAATAGCCTTTCCACAATTCACCACTTGAACTAACAAAGTTCAATCAGCAAAAATATGCAAATTGGCTCTTTGAATCTACAAGTCTAACTAATTGAAACAAACACTTCGTAGACTTAATTTAACATTCATTGTACAACTTACAAGAAAATAAATTAATTAAGACATCGTTCTGTCCTATCAAATAAATGTGTTTTAAGTAAGTTTCGTATTGTTTCAGGTGTTATTACAACTACTTCACGGAAGTTGGACAGAGAAAATCAAGACGAACACATCTTAGAGGTGAGTGGCAATTTTAATTATTGAGTTAAGTAAAATGTTATTTATGTTATTTATTTGCTAGGTCGGTGTGTCACAAAATGACCAAATTGATCATTTTAAATATCACGAGGATACGTGGAGTTCTAATGTTTAACCAACTTCGAAAATTAATTGCTAAGTTCGGGTGTTTGGTTTTTCTCCGATTTGAATGCGGTTTTCACTAGTGTAAAGGTTCATGCTGGACCACCACAACATAGAGGGGTAGGCAGGAAAGAAGAATAAAAATGGGCAAAGTTGTTTTAAATTCTCTTCAATTGAATGTTTTTTAAAACAACGTCTAATACAATTGGTGATTCAAACTAATATCCTCGCCTTTGGCAATCCGTGCTGCGTGACGTCACGACGGGGAGACTTTATCTTGCTTTAGGCGTTATTTGCAATGGACATTGGACTCCATTGCATACGTTCTTGTGACGTTTTAAAGAGTGTTACATTAAAATTTTTAATGTATTTTCCTTTCACTGATAAGTAAGTAAATGATAATAGTGCCATATTATTCAACAATGCAGCAACACTATAGTATTATAAATATTAAAGGAGCAATAGATACGGATCTTGTTATACATTTCTTATATACATTAAAATATGGCTGTTTTAATCAAATGCTACATATTGCATGTTTGAATAAAAATTAGGATTTTTAATTTTTTTTTTTTTTTTATTTAGTTTTTAGCTTAGTAGTTACTTTTACTTATATACTCTTCGCAAGTACAAATTTCCGGAATTTGATGCAATTTGGCCAATAATGCTACAGTAAGGTATAGACTTGCTAGCGGCAAAACTCTGTACACTTTACAGAGCCAGCTTGTAGTATATATGTGTTTGTTTCTATTGTTATGGGTTCTGAAACGGTAAGGAAATTCTCGAATATTTTAAATCGTATTCAAAATCCAATGAGATATACATGCCGTTTAGGAGTACATACTGTTTGCTACAACTTCGAAGGATCTCCAACGGATCTCTCTCGGTTACTCTTACGAATAGAAGTCATATCTTTTTTGTAGGAAATTTGTTTAACTACAAATATAATTAATATTTTTTTTTGTAAAAGTACAATATCAAGGTTTCTACCAAAATTCAGCTTTCTGGTAATTTTTCCGAAGTTGATCCTTTTTTACCATCTGATTTTAAATGTTTAGACATCACGATGCCATTTTTATATGAAACCTAACAAGGAGTAGTATTTGTTAAACCATTTCAAATTATTTTCATCGTAAAAACAATTAAATTAATCTTCTATTTGGGCCCGACTCCGACTTGAGCAATTCAGTCATCTTAAGTGAATTAAAACTCGGGTTTAATTCTCGACGTTATCCTGGCCGCCGGTGCCACACTATTTTATTGTAAGTGCTTCATTAGTAGCATCACGTAAAGCACTAAACTGGTGCATATTTTATTGTTTAATTACAGTAGCTGCCTGTAGTTTTCACTAAAAAAGACATTCTAGTCCGCAGGTGGCTCTAATAGATATTTAACTAGCCATTACTTACATGAGCGTAGTACAGGGAATTCTGTGGATTAGGAAATAGTGATCGTTTCTTTTTTTATAAATAATTTTTAATACAACGTGTTCCATTTTGTTTGAAACCACCCACTTCAATGGAAAGTTTATTTTAGGTCCGATTTAGATTGGATTTTTTCAAAAACGTAGATCTCTGAAAAGTGCATTCTTGGGATACATCAAATTTTATAAAACATAAAAAGGTCGACCTACTGCTTTTGTTCTTGAAAATGGAAAATTATGAAATCTTATTGGCGATTTTTTTATTTCAAATCTCTGTACACCATTGGATTTGGCAACCGCCCCTCAAATAGATTTGTACCAAATTTCATGGAAAAATACCTATTTTTGGATTTTTTATTTTTCCTGAAAGAAATAAATATTGCCAATGAAAATCCACTGATAACTCAACCTTTGCGCGGCAATAATTATTATTACAAGCAGAAGTTTAAATAAGTAAATCCTATACAAATGATTAATTAAATTCCTTTGTCGTTTGTTTGAGTCAAGGCATTCTTTGAAATACACAATCCCGTGCAGCAGTGGATTATTATCATTGGCAGTTTCAGAATTTTTATTTCTTTCGGAAAAAAGTTACTTTTTCACGAAATTTGGTACAAACCCATTCGAGAAGTTGTTAAACCCAGTAGTGTACTTAGACTTGAAATAAAAAAGTCGCTAGTAAGATTTCATCATTTTGCACCCACAAAAACAAAAGCAGTAGGCCGATCTTTTATATTTTATAAAATTTGAGGTGGGCGGTTTCGTGAACGTAATTCGAGAATTTCTCCTGCATCCCTGAACCGATTGAAAATTTTTTTTTGATATTATTTTAGAGACAGCTTTATAGAATGGTACTAGGCTATTTAAAACTAAAAAAAGAAATTTTTTTTTTATTTGTGCGAAAATCAAAAAAAAAATTTTTTGACTTCTCAATAGTCTGGTACCATTCTATAATGTTGTCTCCAAAGGCCTATCAAAAAAAATGTTTGAATCGATTCAGGGATGTAAGAGAAATTCTCGAACTACGAAATCATTTTCTTAAGCACGGCACCGACACCCTTAATGTATCACACAAATGCACTTTTGAAAGATCTACGTTTAAAAAAAAAGCGATCTAAATCGGACATAAAATGAACTTTTTAAGGGGGTGGCACCAAGCAAAATGGGACACACTCTTTAAAAGGTTGTTTCTTGAGCAAGTGGACATAGAGCAGCTACATGTAGATCAGTTCAAATAAGACTTACCTCTACTATACACATTAAAAGTGTACCTCATCGATAACATAAACTCAAAATTTCTTGCTTGGGGTGTCTCACGGCTCCGTCTTGGGGTCCTTTACTTTGTATATTATATGTCAATAAATGTCTTCACTAAAAATGTATCATTTATGCTGATTCATCTTTTAAAGAAGGAAGAAAATGGCTTTTTCGTAGATATCTCAAAAATAAACCATTCGAAGCATTCGAGTTATCTCGCGCATTTCGATGAAAATTGATCGAGATGTGCATGATTTTGAATTTTTTTTCACTATTTTTGAGGACATCAAATTTTTACTCTTCAACTTTCGCAATTTACTCAGATGCAATGCATCCCACATCAACAATATAACCCAACTGAATTTTCAGTTATAATGTCCCAAGGATGTTGATAATACGAAATAATTTTATCAGTGTCCGAAAGCACGTTGCATGGTAATATCTCGACGCTGCACAGTGGGGCAAATAGCTCATTTTTTGGACAAACGATAATTCTAAGATGGCATATTCGAATCTGCCATCTTAGAATTCGAAATTACGAATGCGTAGTCAGCAATCGCAAAAACCTGCAAGTAACAATTTTTAACTATTTTCGCATGTACATCATAATTTTTAAAAAATGTATGGCAGCCATATTGAATTTAATTTTCTGGTTTGCAAGATATCGAAATTCTAATATCCGAAACGAGATTAGCAAACTGCGAAACTCCCGAAAAACAAATTTTAACAGTTTCCTTCTTGATTTGTCATTCTTTTTTAACTTACGGACACCATATTGGATCCGACATCTTGGATTTCGATATTACGTAATTTGGACTTCAGATTCATGATCAGCAATCTCTAAAACCCCCAAGTAACAATTTTTAACAATTTGCGCATTTACATGTCAATAAAAAAAATATTATGGCCGCCATATTGGATTCGCCATTTTGGATTACGATATTACGTAATTTAGATTTCAGATTCTCGATCAGAAACCCTTAAAAGTCCTAAGTAACAATTTTTAACAGTTTGTGCATGTACATTTCATTTAAAAAATATTATGGCCGCCATATTCAATCCGCTATCTTGGTTTTTTGAATCGCAAAATTCGGGGATCAGAAATGAGATTAGAAACCAAAAAAACCCCCAAGTAACAATTTTTTATAATTTTAAACAATCTTTTGATAAAATTTTAATTTACTTTCAAAATTTGTCAGCGATATTGGATTAGCCATCCTTAATTTTGAAATTTCAAAATTCGGGCTCGATAGAACTAAAGGCAATTTTATAATGAATAGTTAAAAAAAAATTAAGTTTCATTAATTCCAGGCTTGGGAATTATCGTTTGTCCAAAAAATGAGCTGTTTGCCCCACTGTGCACCGTAGACGGAGGCAAGGGCGGATCTGGACCTTGAGCTTGGGGGGGGTAAAACTGAACCCAAAATTTTTTGGTGAGCGGTGGGGCAGAAATCTGAAAAAAATTTTTCGCCCTAAAAATTTTTTGAAGAGCGGGGGGGGAGAAATCCGAAAAAATTTTTCGCCCTAAAATTTTTTTGAAGAGCGGAAGGGAGAAATCCGAAAAAAAAATTTTCATCTCAAAATTTTTTTGAAAAGCAGAGAAAAAATTTTTTCATCCTAAAAAATTTTAATTGAAAATTTCTTGGGGGGGGGGTAATTACCCTATTAAAAATTTTTTTCTTCCCAAAATTAACAAAAATCATACCATTTTAAAACAAAAATTGATGATTTACAGAATCTTGGGGGGGGTAATTACCCCATTACCCCCCCCCCCCCATAAATCCGCGCCTGGACGGAGGGATATTACCTAAAAGCAACGTGCTTGAGGAAATTGTGATAAAATTATGAGCTATTTATCAACGTTCGAGGGGCACTCGCATAGATCATTTTTTTAAAATTTATTTTAATTATTTTTATCTAATTCATAATTTCTGGCGCCGCAAAAGTCCATAAACGTATTTCAGATGTACTTTTTACTTTTAATTGTATTATATGGCGTATTTTCCTCTATTATTATATTTATCAAGTCATTATTTTCAGTGCCAAATTGTAATTGTGACATTGTCAAAAAATAAATTATTGAACTGTCAAACTGGATGACATAAATGATAATTGTCCTAGGGAGATTATCAGTGTAATGTTCTGATTGGTTGTTTCCGCACACGTGATTAGTAATAGGCGAATTTAATAGGATTTCTATTTGAGCAAAAAATGTTCATGAAAATTAAGAGCACAAACTCCCTCATTGTCGCGCAAAATGCCTCATTGTCGCTCGACAGTGTAAGTTGATGCGCCGACGCGAAGCGGGGCATGAGAAACACTCGAGAGTGACAGTGACACTTTGCGCTCGAATTACACACATGATTTTATCTACAATCATTTGAAAATATCTAAATAAAAGGAATACTTCAGTTGAATTTTGGCTGGAAATCAGTATTTATCAACATTTTATGAGTATGCCTTGCATACGTGATCAAACAGACAAAAAAAAACACAATATCTGTCAATTTATTTCAGTTTTATTAACTATTATAAAGTTCGTATTTTCTTATAAATAAATTAAGTAATCAATAATTACTCTTACATCAACTTTCATTATATTAACAACAGTTTTGGTGCATTATTATTTCAATATCTGGCCAAACTTGTGTAAGGACAGATGCACTCAAGCGAGCGTTAAAGTGACATTATTCATAGCTCCTCGGTAAACGTCAACTTTGCGATCGTCAAATGTGAGCAAGAAAGTCTACTTTACTTTGTATGTCGATTGTAGGTATAGGACTTTTGGAAATTTTTGGCGGTATAGAGTTTGTCCCAATTTTTACGGTAACACCTTCGTAGCTTAGTTATTAGTTATCCATTTCAACCAGATTTGAATCGATATCAAAGACCTTTACTATATCTTTTTTGAGTAAAAAAAAAAAGTTTCAGTCATTGGCGTGCATTTTTATTAAGAAAAAAGTGACCGATTTTTCGAGAAGTGATATTAGTCATTGTTTTACTGAAAAGCTAATGCAACATTATTGATCAGTATGGTTTATAACTCCTATATCCAAAATTTGACATTTTTATTTTTATTATTAGAATTACGGCCCCTTTAAAATGACATATTTTAAATATTAAATAATTATTAGTTTGAAAACGAATTGTTCTTCAGAAGAAAGTCATTCCTCAGTTTATATTTAAAATCACTATTTCTACTAGCCATTGTCATCGATACTTTTAAATTCGGCAGTCCTTGATGTCCGAATAATTTACAGATCCGTTGTCTAAAAATGTTTGGCAATTTTTCAATGAAAATTCTTGGCCTACGAAATTTGAAAGTATCGATAACACCGAGTGTCAGAAAAAGTGAATTTAGGTAGAAAATAAAGAATGGCTTTTTCTCGAAAAACAATTCGTTTTAGTTATTAATTATTTAATATTTGAAAAATGTAATTTTAAGGGGGCCATAATTCAAAGTGAATTAAAGTGTCCTTAAATTTTGGACATTGGGGTTCTAAATCGTGCTGATTAATAATTTTGCATTCGTTTTTCAACAAAAAAAATACCTAATATGACTTCTCGAAAAATCGACCCTTTTTTTCCTAATAAAAATGCACCTCAATGATTGAAATAAATTTTATTTTACTCAAAAAAGATATATAATGGAGCGCCTGGGGGTTTTGACCTCGGACTTCTGTTACAGTGAATGAATTTATATGGTCGAGGTGGGATTTTGTTTTTTATACTATAAATTTCAAAGTTTACCAAAAATTTTTTTGTGCTTTTGATTTTATCATTATTTGAACAAAACACTATAAAAAATTAATATTTTAGCATATACTTTTATTTTAAATAATTTTTTTTTTATGTATACGTTGAATTTCACCTAAATATACATAGAAGAATATCTTTCAAATATACCTGAGTGTAATAAGGGTCGTAAAGACCTTAAGCAGGTAGTAAAATGTGGAGGGGAGAACGACAGCGACAGCTGCAATGTTCTACTTTACGGACGTAGTTCTAGGTTTTTAATTGCAAAAATCAAGTTAGTTGTCCGTTATAGCCAAGATATTATTGAAGGCATAGAACATTTTTGTGATATATCGTTCAAGAAAAGTCATCAGTATAGTGATTCGACAGATGTTAGAATAGAAAGGGATGATGTCGATGTAAAAAGATTGGTGGACTTCTTCAAGTAACACAGCCCTTTTCCCGATACAGATGCTGTTACGTCCATCGCTACCGAAATTACTGGAGATAAAGATACAAATTGTTACGATGCTTTTGAAAAAGGTTTAAATGTAATGAAGAAAACAGAGGGAAAAAATTTTCGCGAATTGAAATTATCAAGGAAAGATATAACAAATCCTTTATTGGCGAAAAATAACTAAATTAAAATTCATGACCATGTGATTCCTGTTGATTCATTGCTGCTATTTCAACGTATTTGTATTTAAAAAAAAACCGATGAAGAGTTTAAAAATTATATGAATTATGAACTCGCACCATATCCGCTTGCTCTATTTCAAAATGGCGAACTGCGAAAGACAAAAAAAATCAACTTTTTACGAGTTATTCCCGGAAATTTCCATTAATTTAAAAAGTCTAGACAATGTTCATTACGTCATTGATGGAGGCATGTTATTACATCGTTGCAAATGGCCAATAACAATTCTGCAAAAATTAAAGATTTGAATATGTTGAGGTTCAATTCTTTCATAAAAGCAACGGCCAAAAATACAAGTGTCGTCATTACCTCCTACAACTGATGCAGCATTTGAACACCTAAAGAGAGTGTACCTGCAAATCCAGATATGGCTAGGAAATGACGTAGATATTGAAAATTGGGGATGGAAGTATTCCACATGTTCATCCCAATAACAATGAATCAATTGCCGGCTCCGGATAATCTATTGCAAATGTTATTTTGTAATAGCAAAAAGGGATGTGGAGCTGCTTGTGGATGTCGGAAGAGTGGCTTATATTGTAGGGTAGCATGTCTACAGTGCAGCGAAAATAGTTGTTTTAATACTCCATCTTTCATTCAAATAAATGAAGTCGAAGAAAATATTTGATATGGACAAAAATGTAAATTGTTTAAATAAAGAGATATTTTATTAATAATTTTCTTTTTTATTTAATTTTCCTTAATTTACTTCTTTTCCCCGATTACTGTCTTTATATAATAGATACGTTAACTTAATTTCGTTATACAAAAATACTCTACAGCCTAATATGTATTATACTATTTTAATTGTAGTACAGTAACTAGAAGTTTTAACTTCGGAATAATGTCATATTGAACGGATTTCGTTCATTTTTGGCAGTATAATAGTAAATGCTTCACAGAAAAGTTTCTATATTGTACGGGGGTTTGCTAATTTATAGGGGGTGGAGGCCACCCCCTCTTATGGAGTGGCACTTAAAAAATATATATATATTTATTGGAGCTGAAACAGAATCAAATTTTAAGAAGAAACGGTTCTATGTAATTTTTCACATACATTGATAGTTTTTAAGTTATAACGACTTCAAAATTACGATTTTAGCTTTAAAAAAAGTTATTTGAAAGCGCAATTAATTGTCTTTAATTTCATCTCTTAGCTCTTAGATCTTAGCATGCGTCTTATGAACGTTCGGACGCCATTTGTAAACTTTCATATCTCCGAAACTATTAAATCTATGTCTCTACCCATTTTTCAACAAAACTAATATTTATTGAGATATTTGGAAAAGAAAAAAAAAAGAATTGCGTTTTATCGAAAATACCTTTACAGTTTAAACTGTATTTTTTTCTAACGCAAGTGCTGTATAAAAACCAGACAATTTGAGCATTTACGTCATGCTATATATTAATGAGACACAGTGTTTGAAATTCCTCTCTTTTTAATTACTGGCTAATTACAGTAAACAAAATGGCGACGTTGTTATTAAAAAATATGTAGACGCACATTGCTTCGGTCATAACTTCTTTGTTTTTTATGCTACAGAGACAAGTAAAAAAATAGTTGAAAGCATAATTAATAACCTATTATTCTACCTATTAGCATCCTTGACGTAGGTGTCACAGTTTCTGAGATATTTAACTCTCACTATAAATAATTATCTTATGAACACTTGAATGCCAAATGTAAACTTAAATATCTCCAAAATTATTAATCCTACATCAATAAACAAAACATATAATTAATTCCCAGTTTGTACTTTCTATAATTGGTCTGTAACATTTTTTCTATAAAGTAATACTTTTCGAGATACTTGACGAAAGCCGTTTGGAAATACCTTTTCTTTTTTAAACTAAAATCGCAATTTTTAAGTCGTTATAACTTAAAAACTACCAATTTATGTGAAAAATTGCATAGAACCTTTTCTTCTTAAAATTTGATTCTACTTCAGCTCCAATAAATATATATATTTTTAAATGCCACCCCCTGAGAGAGGGTGGCATCCACCCCCTATAAATTAGCAAGCCCCTGCACAATATAGGAACTTTTCTGTGAAGGATTTACTATTATACTGCCAAAAATGAACGAAATCCGTTCAATATGACATTATTCCGAAGTTTTGCATATTTTTTACCTCTAGGTACTGTACTATTGTTGCAATTATCAATTTTTTTTTATTCAAATCAAGATCACAATTTTTTAATAGGTAAACTTTTTTATATATATATTATTAGCTAAACATTCCATTTTGAATTTTTAAATTTCATTCACTGTAACTGAAATCCGAGGTTTTCATGTTTTTAATGCTCCAGGCACTCCACTAATAGTAAAGTAAAGATTTTTGATACCGATCCGTAAAAAGTTGGACACACTGTATAGTGTATTTTTGACAAATAACGTATTGTTCTCGAGTAAATTGCGAATTGAAAATAGAGCATAAAAATTTGCTTCATTCAAAGGGTTAAGAAGTTTATAAATTAAAGACACTGTATCTGTTTAATCTCGTGTATTTTTTGTACAGTTTCATCGAAAATGAATATGGCAAATTAAAGAAAGTTTCATAAACAAAAAAATCTCTTGTCATTTTTACATATTTGCAAAAAAAAGCAAACGCGCCCCTCTGATTCACGTTACATTCTAGTTTCACTATGTCGTTACACCAATCTACAAAAATGTGCGTGAGAACAATTACATACTTTGTTAATTAGTAGAGATTTGTGTTTTAAAATACATATTTCCTTATTCGTCTGCGATACCGTATCCGAGCGACGACAGTACTTTAAATTGACTTCGTGGATAATAGTAATAAAGCTAATCCTATTTTCTGGCGAGACTCCTTAATTTATCATAATTTTAAATCTCTGCGTTGCATTAATTTTTATAGAGCTTAAGATTATTATTTATGGTGGCTGAGGTTGTTAGAACTTAAAAAAGACTAATTTATAACTGCGAACACCGACCAGCTCTTTTTGTTTCCCCTAAATAGCAAGAAGTTAATATTTCAACCCATTTTTATGTTTCTCTCAAACTGTAAATATTTTCTTAAATTCTTGGTCTCACTGAATATCAAGAAAGAAATTTACTGACTGTAGGAGTTTTTTCAATTTTAATGAATTTGATACCATGCCGTTTTGAGGGCCTGTAAGGTGGGTCGAAAAAAATTTTTTTTTTTTTTTCAGGAAAGTTGCCTATTGTCATAAAAAGAAAAACGGCATAAAGAAAATTGAAATCGGTTAACATCTTCCGTTCGCGCATCGGTCTTAAAGTTGAAAAATTGCAATTTTTGTAATTTTGTTCTGTTAGTTAAAACTTTTAAAATAAATGTTTGTAAATAGTTGTAAATATAATGTAAATACCACACCCAACAATTTTTTTAAATTTTTTTGTCGTTACTATACTTCCACTGGATGTGGAAGTAAAACTAAAGCGTGTTTATTTTACAAATTTTAACTAACAGAAAAAAATTACAAAAATATCGTGATTTTTGCAAATTTTCATAAAATTTGAGTAAGATGCGCGAAAGGAAGATGTTAACCGATTTTAATTTTCTTTATGCTGTTTTTCTTTTTATTACAACAGGCAACTTTTCCGCTCTAAAGCGTTCCGAAAAAAAATGTATTTTTTTCGACCCACCCTACTGTAGAGAGGTCTATCCCGAGTGGTTTGTGTAAGTTTCTTACCTCTGTTGTTCCAGTGGATATGCCACTTTTAGATATATATCGCTTTCTGTCAAATTTATGAACAAAATACATAGACTGCTTTGTAGGATTTAAAATTCTCTATAATTTTGCCCCTTTTGCTTTTCTTGTCTTTAAAATTTTATAATTTATAGCGCGAGAAAGGCAAGAATGAATAGGTTGAAAAATATGTTTCTCCTTTTTCGTGTCTTTGATAAGTCTTACGTTAAAAATAGAGCATGAGAAAAAATGTACAAATGTCTTTCAAAAACGTTTCTCGTAATGCTGGAAATTATTCCAATAAAACTCTTCCACACCATCACCGTAGAGGTAGAGCTCAAGGCGCGTTTTATTTTTACGTGGTGTCCCCAAGAGGCCTAATCCAAGGTCTGTGCTCATTGTAACTCTTTTTACTTCTCTCGCTCACCGAAGGGAAGTATTGTAATCGTGAAAAAGTCACCCTCCGAGATTCTCCGGATTTTCAAGTTTCAGAACACGTAGATTACGAAAATTAAAATTATTTAATTCACTCAGTCTGTCTGTATGTCTGTTGGCGCTATATCTACAAAACCACTCGACGGAGGAGAATAATATTTGGTGGGTAGTTGACGCTACAGCCAACGAGGAACTGGGATATACTTCCTGTGAAAAATATACAGGGTAGACCTCATAAAAAAAATATATTTAAGGAAAAAAATGTGACGGCAGACAGTAATATTTGACATGTAGTTAACACAACTGTCAAGGAAGAAAAATATACAAGGTGGTCACCATAAAAAAATATTGAAAAAATATGACGGAGAGCAACTATACTTCGCATGTAGTATACCACTATCAACAAAGAAAAATAGAAAAAAATATACAAGGTGGTCACCCAAAAACATATATAAAAAATATGACGGAGGACAATAATATTTCGCAAGCAGTTAACGCAACCATCAAGGAAGAAAAATATGAAAAATGTACAGGATGGTCACCATTAAAAAATATTGAAAAAATGTGACTAAGAGCAATAATATTTCGTATGTAGTTAACACAACTGTCAAGGAAGAAAAATAGGAAAAAATATTCAAGGTGGTCACCCTAAAAAAATATGAAAAAATGTGACGGAAGACGATAATATTTCGCAAGCAGTGAACGCAACTGTCAAGGAAGAGAAATATTAAAAATATACAAGATGGTCACCTTAAAAATAATTTTGAGACCTTATGGCTTCTCTTATATATACTAAATACCAATTTTATGGACTCTTACCTGCTTGATTTATCTATTTACCCCCATTTGCCCCAATTAACCCCCAACCTTTCAGAAGAATAAGATGAAAATATAATGTAGTTCCAGATCACGTTAAAATACATATGTGTACCAAATTTCAAGTCAATATCTTAAACTGTTCCAGAGTAATCGTGCGCACAAAAAAAAGTTAGACCGACAGACAGACATAAATTTTTTTTCGCTCAAACTTAAAATCTCGACGTTTAATGACATTCTAAGCCTATTTGAACAATAAAAATTTTCTAATTTTTTTTTGTCGTTACTACCACTGGATGTGGAAGTAATAATGAAAATAATGTGACGGGGAGCAATAACATTTCGCGTGTAGTTTCGCGATATTTAAAAAAATTATGCAGAGTGGTGACCACGCATAATTTTAAGTTAAAAAGTTAATGAAAAAATGTGACGGATGATAATATTTCGCATGTCGTTAATACGACTTTTAGTGAAAAGTATACAAGGTGGTCATTCTAAGCAGAGAAAAATAATATTTGGAATGTAGTTGCCACCATGCCAGGAAAAAAACCTGATATACTTTTAATTAAAAAAGATATACAGGGTGGGCATAATACAGAATAAATAATGAATAAATGAAAGGTGCTAAATAAAGCGGGGAGAAGTTTTGCATAAATTCTTTTAGAGATCCAGCTGATTTCTTCCTCGACACAATCCTTAACTGCAATTTCTTCATGTTCAATATGCCCAGTATACATGTTTTTTCCATCATCGCAGTGCCTTAGCATATGATATACTTATCTGTCTGCTTTGTCACAATCGCAAACTGCTCCATATTTCGCCTTACAATTGCAAAATATTCGAGGAATGCTGGTGGTGCGAGATCGACTGTGTTGGAAATAGGTTCGAGTTCGAGTCGGTTCTGTGCCCCATTTCTCAGGATTTTTGTCGAATTCGAGCCATGTCTGCACCTTCTGGTGACGTGTTCTGTAATTTTGTTATCATGCTGCTTTTTCTGCTGATGGTAACGTCGAAAGATTTAATTTGCTTTTTGTAATTGATTTCGTAAAGTGCTTTAAGCGTGAAGAATTTATTGATTTTTCAGCTTTGTCACCTCCGTACAACGCAATGAAAAAGCGTTATCCTGTCATAGGAAGAACCTTTGGGTCTACATTTTCAAGTTGAAACAATTTCAGCATTTCTTGCAGCTCTTCATGCTTCTCAAGAATCTTGATGAATTTTGGCTTTCCCATGTTAAATAAAGAGGATGTAGTGTCATATCCGCTGAAGGCGTGGAGGAAGATTATATTGTCGGATTTTGATTTAGTCAATTAACTTTTACCTGCCGATTTTTGCAGCGCTGGCTATACAAGTTTTGATATTAATCTAACAGGAAATAATTTTGTATAACATATATAGATTTTTTCATGCTGTACTTTATAATAACTCTTTTTAATCAAAGACGCGAAAAAGGAGAAAACATTTTCCAACTCTCTCATTTTGACCTTTCTCGCGCTATAAATTGTAAAATATTAATCCGACGATAAAAAGTAAACGAATCAAATTATAGAGGGAGAAACCCACCTAGAAGTCCTCATAGCGGCATTGTGTCAAATTCATTTTCATTCCCGCTATTTATTTAGGACATATATGTTATATAAAATTATACGCTATATCATCAAGATATAAAGCGACATTACAGATAGCATCATATTACAGTATTAGATAACAGCTTCCTTTGAATTGCTTATCTAGATATTAAGTTTCATTTTAACTTCTCACAATATTATGCTGATTAGCTAGCTTGCATTTCCTTTGTTCAACTTTGACTGACACATCATTTGAAAACTTATAAATAAGACTAACGAGCATTTGTACCGGCAGTTATCATACTCACTTCATATTAAATGTATCATACATAAATTGTATCTTTTATTCAGGAATCAACGTTGATTCCTCATGTAACTAAATAAAAAGTTTTTAAAAAGTCAATCACGCAAACAGTGATCTAACAAATGGCGCAGTCGTACGGATCTAACTAACATCGCGTGTTCGGGAGCCTAACTAATGGTAAACGTATCCAGCGGAACAAGGAGTCCATCTGCAAAAGGTGCCTAACCATTGGAAAAGAACCATTAGAACAAGGAGAACTTCTTAGCCGTGGTGGTGGATCCCAATCCTTTAATTAGAAGAACCTACTAACCAGATGAAGAAAATATTCACGTTTCTCCTGCTGTTCGGATCAGCACTCTGTCAATACAAAATTACCCCAATCAATAACACCGTTGGTGTATACTACCACCAAGACACGGACATCGTGGTGACAAATGACAAATGGACTCTACTAGTGCATAAAAACATTTCATCCCTCAAACTAGCTTTTGACAAAAATCAAAATATCTTAGACAGAATATTGTACACTCTCCATAATGGTGATCATAAGTCAATTATTTTTACGAGTGAAATTAAAACAGACTTTACCCTTTTAACACAAATATCCAACTCTATAAAAATGAAATTTGACGAAATCTTTTCAGATACAAAAAGATATAAACGAGGAATACTTAACGGTATCGGTACAATATTCAAATCCATAACTGGAAACCTAGATGCTGAAGATGGCCAGTACTATACTAATTGTATAAATAAACTAAATAACGACGAACATCAATTGGAAAACTTAATCAAAAATCAAATTTCAGTTACGACTTCTGTTATTAAAAACTTCAACTCGACTATACAAAAATTACAAATTGACGAGGAAACGTTTAACAAAGATCTCGAAGAAATCGAACGCACAATTCAAACCATGACTCAAGCTATTGAGGCCGCTCATATAAAACTAAAATTCTTATACATTTCCGAACAACTAATGGCGAGCTATTTGTATATCGAAGATAATTTAAACGACATTCTAAATTCAATAACATTTGCCAGACTAGGAATCATTCACACGTCAATCATAACCCCTAATCACTTAGTGACAGCACTACAAGAAGTTTCACAGAGCTTACGAAGGAACAATTTGCCTCTCCCCATTAAATTATCGGCAGTTGCTAAGTATTTGGATATTATTGAACTACAAGCGTTTCAAATGGATTCTAACTTAGTATTTGTTTTAACAATACCACTTGTTGAACCCCAAAATTATAACACCTGTCGCCTATACCCTATCCCGATATTTGATAACAGAACTGGTCTACATCACATTTTATCTATCTCACAAAAGTTTATCGCGAGAGACGATGATTCTTTAATGTACATACCTATACAAAATTTGAAAGAATGCAAACCTCTTTATTTTGGAACCAAACTATGCTCAAACCTATACGCTTATCCTATCGATCAAAATGCCATATGCGAAGCCAGAATCCTCAAACCACTAGTTAGACTCCCAGAAAACTGCCAGACCTCCTTCATCATCAGTCAAGGGTACAATGTCCAAGAACTTGAAGACAACTCATGGCTAATAATTAATTCCGAACCACTTCACATTACCATCAACTGTCCAAAGAGAGAATCCACAACAGAGCTAATCGACAAAAATTCCATCATCAAACTACAACCAGGATGTTACGCCTATGCAGGCATCACCCGAATACAAGCCAGTGCTAAAGACTTTTCCGAAATTAAGGACAACTCATACCCTATCCAAATTCCTTTTGAATGCTGTAATCACATGCCCGACAAAATCGAAATTCCAAAATTAAAACCTCTCAAATTAAACAATCTCGACGTAGAAGACCTAGATACTGCTAAAAACAAATTGGACCAATATTCCAAAGACCTGGATGACCTCATAAACGAACCTTTTGTGACCAAACACATATCTTGGTTCACATATTTCATAATCACTCTCATCATTCTATTAGTTCTACTTTACATAACCTGTAAATGCAGAAGAAGAAGATGTGGAGCATTGCGAATCCAACCCTCAACGGACAACCCTCCTTCACCTCCTTCAGAGCGAAGCAGAGTTTTTACCAAATTTCCTAGACTGATCCCTCCAAGAAAGCGACCCGGTATTAAACCTCAAGAAGAAGAGGACATCGAGTTAACATAAACTTTCATATGTGGAGTTTTACCCTTGTCTATTAATTTAGACCATTGTATTTTATTCTTATTACATTTATGTAATCTACTACTCGCTTATTATTATTATCATCTACCAATTTTAACTTTTATGTATTTTATTATTTTGCTTTGTATTCATTCAACATTGTTTCAAATTATTTTGCATTATATTCATTTAACGTTTCTAACAATTTTCAAAAGTTGCTGCATAACATCAACTTTTTTATTAAGGGGGAAGTTGTTATATAAAATTATACGCTATATCATCAAGATATAAAGCGACATTACAGATAGCATCATATTACAGTATTAGATAACAGCTTCCTTTGAATTGCTTATCTAGATATTAAGTTTCATTTTAACTTCTCACAATATTATGCTGATTAGCTAGCTTGCATTTCCTTTGTTCAACTTTGACTGACACATCATTTGAAAACTTATAAATAAGACTAACGAGCATTTGTACCGGCAGTTATCATACTCACTTCATATTAAATGTATCATACATAAATTGTATCTTTTATTCAGGAATCAACGTTGATTCCTCATGTAACTAAATAAAAAGTTTTTAAAAAGTCAATTACGCAAACAGTGATCTAGCATATATACTAGACTAATTACTTTTGATCTGCAATCGACATATAAAGTAGGTAGGTTGCTCACATTTGACAACGCAAAGTCGACTAATAGTCTATGTAATGAAGCATTATAAGACGACTTTTTTTGTAAATATTTCGTGCAAAGACGAGATTACCTTCCTCCCCCCGTTATAGAGGGTGCTGAACACCCCTCTCGAGGGGTGGAATATATATTTTTTTCAAATGATTCGGTTCAAAGCGTATCCCGCCGTTTTTTTTCCTTCGGCCCAAATCTCTTGCTCGAATATTATATTACCTATATTTCACGTCTATAAATGTTTCTTCGACTAATATAAAATAACTAATATAAAATAAAATATAAAAAAAATAATTAAAATAAATAAATATTAAATTTACAGATTTCTTTGGAGATTCATTAGTTTATTACAAATTTAATGATTTGCGCATTGTTTCACGGAAAAGTATGATTAAATCGGCATTAAATCAATTTAAATCAAGTTTCCGTCCATTATAGTGGTTGAGGAGAGTCGGAGATGAAGGTGAATATTTTTATTGTGATCAGCGCCTGAAAAAATGGGGGAGGGTTTATTGATGATCCAAAGTGTAATTAATGAATTTTACTCCTCTAAGGAGCGTTGAAGCAACCCCCGAGGTCGCTACCACCTTTTTTTCCGTGAAAAAGGAAGGGATATTCACAGGAATAAAGATCATGTGTCGAAAAACCTGTATATACTGAAAAGAATGCTTTCTTGTGAGTGAGGGTGGTTTCTGCCCGTTTGAGGAATGAGGCGGGGTTGGAGCTAAAATGAATATTTTTCCCGTGATCAGCGACACCGAAAATGGGGGCATTTGAACCGAATAATAAAAAAAAAATGATTTTCCATCCCTCGGGAGGTTTAATCAACTCCCCAAGCCTGCTGTCTGGATTCGTCTTACTATATAACCCCCTTCCATGTTCCTTCAAGTATAACCCGTCGATAAATCACTCCCCAGACCCGTTTATATATGAAAACATAAAGGGATCCATAAAAGGCCGTTTCAGGGGGTAGTGGTCAAAAACTACTCCCACTACTTCCATCGTGTTCAGCACCCCCGAAAACGGGGGGGGGGGGAGATAATCTCGTCTTTGCATGAAATATTTACCCTATTTTTGCCTTCATTACATAGACTATAATTCCGCTAAGCCATAATCAAACATGTATTCTTCAGTATTTTATCTTCACCGGTGAAAATAATATGTTTCCATTTTATTATTATGTGTAAGACAAACTAAGGTTACAAATTTAAAAAATTGATAAAAAATTCAAAATACGTGAAATTATTTCCGGCTTTAACAAACTGATCGATTTTGTAATCAATATATAAAGAATAAGGTTGTTGATATTATTGTTCAAATAAATACATTTTGCTTTAATTTATGACATTGCTTGATTTAGAAAAATTCATTGCGGTAATTGCGTGCATCTGTCCTGGCACAACTTTGGATTTTTATGAAATAATAGTGCCCCAAAACTTTTGTTAATGTAATGATGTAAAAGTAACAATTAAATAATTTATTTATAAGAAAATTACGAATTCCAATAGTTAATAATTTAACCTAATCTAATCAGTGATAGCTGGTATATTTTGTTATCTTTTGTATATTTAGTGACATGTTTGGCTTACAATAATTATTAGCCTATGATCCAAAAACAAATGATCCGAAAACTACCTATCATATTTTAATTAGACATTTATCTTTAAGGAATTAATTTTGTCAAGCAATAACGTGAAGGAAATATTTAGGTATTTGTTCCTTTGGAAGGCACGTAAATCAGCTCCGTTCAAGTTCAGTGAATTTTGAATCAATTTGTGTGATTGAATCAAGTATAACGGAGTCGTTCCAGCTGAAAAAAATTGATTAATGAAATGAGGGAGAGTCCAGGTTCTGCTTTTAATGAATTAACAAAAAATATCAGAAGCGCTCAAACCTATAAATTCTTTATGAATAATGTTTAACGCCCGATTTTTTTTCTCATTCTATCTTAAAAATTGTTTTTTTCCCTTTCGTTTATAAATATTGCCAGAACAGTATTATGTCGCGTTTTCACTTATCTATAAATGTTTGTTCCCCATGTTAACCTCCATGAAGCGGTACTTCTGAAGTAAATATTAATATTTTCATAAAATCATGTCAAATATTTTAAAAATAATAATTAAGTTATAAGTAATACCTAACGTATATCTTTTAGAATACTTTTTTATCTTCCTTGCCTCACTTTGTAAGATTAAGAAATAATTTTATAAGAATTGATAATATGTTGATTGTAAACGAATGAAAGTGATCACATTTGATCGGCAAATCTCCTAAATAGGTGAAGCTAAAGCGAACAGATATTGCTTGCAGATGTGATATTATTTTGTATACAGAATGTAATCGGTTTCATGTCATTAAAAAAAAACTGGTAATGGGGACCGACTAGACAAACAAAAAAACTCTAAGACTTTTTCCTCTAGGGGCTCTTTGAAAAAAAAACTGACCTAGGTCAACAATTTGGATATTAGGGTAGGAAACATTTGAGAACCACTGCCTTTCTGAGTCAATGGACGTGTACTTCCCAATTGTACAGCTTTTAAATTGTCATAAAAAAGTGCACAGATTACCGACCGACTCGTTCTCGCCGGCACGTGGCCGCCCGCGGTTTCAAAGCAAAGAAGGGCGGCACCTTTGATGATCGCCTCAACGGAACTAATTATAAAATTGTAAATAATTCGTTATCTCTTTTGTGGAACTGAACAAATGATGGGTGTAGAGGTTTAAACACAGCATTTCCTTTCATGTGTTTTTTTAATTTGGAACAAATTATTGGAGCTTTTATTCTTGTTTATAATTTTTCAGATTTAAATGTGTTTTGTTAACATTTGTAACCTAAATGAGTGTTCTGGGTTAAATGCTTAAAATATGAGAAATTATTGCATGACATTGGGAAATAAAGAGTTAGACGTCTGAGATACGATACAGAAAACAATTATGTGTATTTTAAGTTAGAAAAAATCTGATTTATTTAACGAATTGCCGATCAGGTATCGAAAACTAAAATATTCAGTAAATCTAGAACTTACCAATAAATTATTTGATTTACATAAATTGTTCGAAATGGCTTCCGTCTGCATCAATACACTTTTCGGCACGTCGAACTAAGGACATACGCACTCCGTTCAACACATTTGGTAAATTAGGATAATTTTTTATGGTTTCTATGCACATTAAAATACCACAATAAACTATCAACTAACGTTGTCAATAAAGAAAATAAAAATAAAAACTTGAACGGTAAGTCAATAAAATAAATCTTAACTGTAAATACGTGGCCCAAAATTCAAACAGAACAAAAGCAACGAACGGGTTCGAAGTGCCCACAGAAACTATAATATTGCACACGGGAGAGTATAGTTTTTAGATCTACTAAGAACTCAAAAAACGCCGAAGTCTTTCACCCTTACCGCACTGCTAAAGACCTTACCCTACCTACTTTTAAAAAGCCATAAAAAAGTGTGATTATCAACTTGTGTCCTCGCTGACACGCGGTCTCTAACAAAGGAGCGCGATATTTTGAAAAATCCGTATTAGCGTACATACGCGAAGATTCCAGCAGTTCTCAAACAATATTATTGAAAATTTTCGAATTTTTGTTTATTTCTTTTTTTAAACTATGGGTTTTAGACCCCATGTTATATAAGGTTTTTTTGTTCGTTTAGTCGTTCTCCACCACCAGTTTTTTTTTTAATGACAGCAAACTGATTACGTCCTGTACATAATTTAACATCGGCCTATTTCCGCTACCAGAGCTGGAAATTTTGCCGAACTTCTTCTCTTGAGAAGAGTGAGAATCTTTTACTTGCCTAACATTTAATAGACACAGGACCGCCTGCTTTACATCCCCTCCGAAGGATGGTATATCGTAATCCTCGTCTTGAAATTACATAGCTACGTAGCTTCCGCGTATACGTTCATATACAAGCCTCTAGAAGGTGGGACGAGATCGCTGGGTTTCCCAAGATGAATTTCACCTATCCAAGTATTAACCCCGCTGAACATTGCTTCACTGGAGTATCGAAATACAGCACAGTGAAGACGACTCCACGCTCGCCCCTTATATATAAATTCGTAGATATTAAAACATTTTATTTTCCGTATGTTTTTTTGGGTATACCACCTAATACCACCCAGGGAAAGTACTACGAAAGACAATCTCTTCTTACCTGCTCCCTCGCCGCGTCGAGCAATTCTGTGTGATGGAATTTTAATATATTTTTAGATAATTAGCAAGTGCACTCACAAATAATATTTATTGTTGTTTCATCATTTTTATTTTTGTTGAGGGCTATCTCCGGTAATATTCTTCCTTCGTAATTTAAAGTTAACGGCGCCTTTTCCTGCTGGAACAGATACTATTAACAATACACTGTTTTAACCAATCCAAGCATTTAACAGCCACACAAAAATAAGGAAATGCTCTACACCAGAAATGAAATCATCATTTTCCCATGTATTTTGACATACTAAAAGTGAATCTGATGCCTATATTGCTTGATTTCGTCTCAATTTTTCTTAAATTACGAAAAATAATATCATTTTTCGTAATGTCTCACGATTTAAAAAAAATGAGACGAAAGCAAGGAAGCAATTTGGACATCAGATTCGTTTTTAGTACATCAAGATAAATAGGAAAATGAAAAATCGAAACTACAGTTTGCTCACTACTTGCAGCTTTAAATCGCTGGCAGGAATCTGAACTAATAGTCAGGAATCTACCTTCTTGAAAGACGCTCCTAAAATATCAGGGTGTGCATATAATAATATAATTTTAATATAATTTTGAAAAAAATTTGAAAAAATTCGTACATCGATTGCAAAAAGGCGTAAACATTTTTTTTTACAAAAATTTCTGTATTACTGAAAATTAATTAATTTTATGTTCCCACCACATTTAATTGCAGG
Organism: Rutpela maculata; assembly: GCA_936432065.2. Lineage (NCBI taxonomy): Eukaryota > Metazoa > Arthropoda > Insecta > Coleoptera > Cerambycidae > Rutpela > Rutpela maculata. The sequence goes on along the minus strand of OW386293.2, from coordinate 75,801,632 downwards.
CTTATAAAAATAGGAAAGGGCATTCAATTTGATTCATAAAATATCCTCCTGTCAGAAATTGATAGGACGCATCATTTTCAAGAAAAAACTGAAATACTGATTAGAAGTTAAATCATGATTATATGCCTATAAATAATTTAGTAGTACTAAATATTGGTTTGGTACTATTTGCAGACTATACTCTACACTCCTGGTATCTGACGATAAATTGAATGTCGTTCAAAAATAGGTTAAGCTAAGTTAGATGCTTTAGAATGTAGATTCAAATAAACTCTCACTAAACAAACATAAAACTACGAAAATGAGACCTTCTAACGACGAATGTTGAAGTCCTGCTAATAAAAAATGAGACACCCTGTATCTATACTGACATAATATTTGAGGTAGCGTTGCTGATTATTTTGATGGCTGCCTAAATTAGTCTTGTATTCAGTTTATTTTTATTATAATCCGTGATTCATTGTGACGCCAAGATGGCGCCTATTGTATTAAGTTTGGACAATAGTTGGCAATAATAAGATTTTCATATTGAAATTAATTGTGACAATTCATCGCCAGGATTCGTAAGTTTCTATAACATTTAGCACATCTGCCGAGCAGCATTCAAAGTTTCAAGCATCACGGAACGATTCTCTCAGCCAGTATTAAGTTCATCACGTGCTATCCTATTCATCTGTGCACATACTACATTAATCTTGTCAGATTTAAATTTGAAGGAAAGCCCGGAGGCGTCTTGTGGTTTATGACTGAGGCATAATGGAAATCACTAATTCCCCAGGGCCCTCCGAATGTACAATGCATCCTATTTGTTCCACTACATATGGTAATTGCTAGATACATTGGCTATCCAAAATAAGAAACTTAATGCTTGTCCTAATTGGGGTTCCTGAAATATTTTATGCAAAATTAATGACGTGCAAAATATAATTATTTAGTTTGTACCGTAGACATAGAAATTATGTGTTGCAAATTTCTAATACGAATGAAACACAAAATTACAAAAAAAAAACAAAAAAGTAGTTGTTTGGGAAGTTCCTTATACTTAGGTGAATCAATAAGTGCTTCAACTATTCAATTAAAGAATAGATGAAAAAAGTGAAAATCCATTGATAATGAGGTCCTAAATGCCAGAAATATGCGACATTTACATACAGTGTGACACACCTAAGATGAATATGTAGAAGAACTCACTCTTCTTATTCGCAAGCTTATACTGTTCACTGCTAAACGAAAGCCTCTCTAAAATTTTGCCATCTTTTCCTATCTTGAGCAACTTGTGTCCAGTTTCCGGCGAGCCTTCTTATGTCATCACTCCAACGGCTAGGCGGTCTTCCTCTGCTTCTAATACCTTGTATCTTGGCCTCCAACCTAGGATCTTTTTTGTCCATCTACCGTCTTTCATTCTAGCGACATGACCCGCCCAGTTCCATTTCAGAACCAAGATATCTTCGACAGCATCTCGTATTTCGCCTAATATTTTGGTTAGGAATTCTGTCTCGAAGCGACAACATTGACCTCTCCATCCTGCGTTGCATTACCTGCATTTTGTTGATATTTTTTTTGTCATTGTTAGTATCTCCGTGCCATATGTTAGTACAGGGAGTACGCATTGGTTAAAGACTTTCCTCTTTGAACATATTGGGAGGTCAGACTTGAATGTAGTTTTTAGTTTATCAAATGCAGCCCAAGCTAGGCCTATTCTGCGCTGGATTTCATGTGTCTGGTTATCTCGTCCAATGTTGATCTCATGGCCTAGGTATTTATATACGTGTGTTTGATCTATATTTCTGTTATCAATTTTTATAGTATCACTTAGGACAAGATTTGTCATGAACTGGGTTTTTGTTAGATTTATTTTCAAACCTACCTTTCCCGCCGCCTCATGTAGCGTCTGCAACACATGCTGCGCCTCTTGCATACTGTCCGCCATTAAGACAATATCGTCGGCAAAACAAATGTGATTTAACTTTTTTCCATCAATGTTTATTCCCATATGCTCCCAGTTTACTTATTCATCACAGTCTGTAGCAGTTTGACGAATAGTTTGGAAGGTGGTGCATCATCTTGTCTTAATCCTCTCTCGATTTTAAATTTGTTGGTATATTGATTGTCTTCTATTCTAACCTTTGCTGTTGCGTTTTATAAATATATTTAATTGCTGTCGAGTAACGGTGGTCAATGCGACATTCTGCGAGTGAAGTGAAGTTTTTGTTGGTCTACAGAGTCAAACGCTTTTTCGAAGTCCACAAATATCAGCACTAGTGGTTTGTTGTACTCAATACATTTTTCAATGAGGAGTTTTATTGTGAGGAGGTGATCGTTTGTCCCATAACCCATTCTGAAACCTGCCTGTTCTCTTGAGAGAAAGAACTCGATCTTATTTGTTAAGCGTTTTGTCAGAATCTTCGTGTACAACTTATAAATATGACTAAGGGCTAATTGGTCTATAATTTGCGAGATCTGTATTATCGCCTTTCTTGTGTATAATTACTATAATTGCATTTTCCAATTGTGCGGGAGTTGTTTCTTCCAGTAGACATTTATTAAACAACATTTTAAGAGCTTTAATGATGTTTCGCCCGCCCTTTTTGATGGCTTCTATCACTAGGCCGTCTTCGCCAGGAGCTTTGTTGTCATTCATGTCTCTCAAGACTGATGTAGTTTCTCGTTCCGTTATCTCAGGGATATCTTCGGATCCCTGGTTAAGGACCCTCGGGATATCAATGGTGGTTCTTTGATTCTTTAATGAGTATAATTCCTTATATGTAAGGTCCCGATGGTCCTTATCATATCATTTTTTTGTTTTCATATTGCCGCCCGCACTTTTGACCTTATATATATATATATATATGTATATTCTACAGCCAAGTAGAAATCAACCATATCTACCGCGTTTTGTTTTCCGCGCTGAATTGTGCCGAATTATTGTAAAGTATATTTTGTCAAAACTCTTATATAATTATACTGATATGCAACTAGAATTGTAAAAAATTGGTAATATTCAAATATTAAATATATATCGACACATACAGAGGCATATACACATATGAAAGGAACAAGATGAGATGTTTGATGAATATTTTTTATTATTCTTGTTTGTATGCATGTGCTTATTAAATAATTTAGTGCAAAGATATAACAAAATAAAATATTTGAAATATAAGACGAAAAATGTCTATTATTCGGCATCGGTGGGTAACTCGATGTCATCCTCAGGATCACTGTTTTCGTCGCTTTCGTAATCCACATCATCCTCCTCTACAAAAAATAATGAAAGATTAAAAATTAAAAAGTAATGATAAAATAACTTAAACTTGTTGATATTAGATGCTGTACCTTCGGAATCATCTTAGTCGATTATAACATCTTTAACAATCTTTGGCAATTGTTCTCCGTCAAACCATTTAAATTCATAACGTGTAGCCTCGTTAGAATTATTCCATCCAAATTCCTCTGGATTAAGGTTAGAAGGATTTTTCTTGCCAGCATTTTGCCAAATATTAGTAATGTATTTGCATCTAAGCAGCAGTTCAGATTGACAAGGTGGCAAACTAGAGGCATCGAAATTCTTCAAATTTTTCTTGGTAAAGTCTTCATTTACATTTTTACATTGGATGTAGCTGAAATGTGGATAGGTGTACCTGTAATAAATACAATACAGTAAAGGGACGTAAAAATTCATGCGAGCGATTCAGCGGGTATGTGTGGTGTCTGTGTATGCATTGATAATTATATATTTTCCTTCCATACTTACTATTTATCCTCCTATTCACTAAGAAAAATGTTTAAAACGTGTAATCAGAAAGAGAAAAAAGCTTTATTTTACTCGATAGAACAGCTAAGAATTTTTAGAGGTTCCATAGTATGCATTTAACCGTGCGCTAGCCGCGCAGAGTGACAAGGTTACTTCACTATTTTTTTTCCGGGAATACTATTTTTTGTTTAGAAACACGTGGTCTATCCACCTGTATTTTTATTTTTTCCTGCCCTGACTTAATTTAAAAATTTTGAAAAAATTGTTAAAACATTTTTTTTTCAATTTTTTTTTATGTTCTGCATTCGAGCGGAATGTAAACCTTTCAGAATATTATTCTACACATTTTCACGAACTCATTGAAAAAAAATTATTCAGTTTGCAAATTTTTGTGGGTTTCACTATAAAAATGTTCTCTGTCGTCTGGGCTAAATTTACATACAGTTTTTACATTATCTAACAAGTAAATATGCAAATTGGCAGAAGTGTACCTTATCACGTATTTTTCAGTATTTTTTTAAAAATTTTGATGACTTCTGCCGACCCTTTAGTCTCCACCTACGCTTCTGTCAATTTTTTTTCTTCTTTATATTTACAAAAACAATGCAAATACCAATTTTTATCCTTGTACATTGTCACGTTTTTTTCCTTCAAAATCCGAATATTTGATCCACCCACGCTTTCAGACTACAAGCTGACTTCTGCCAGTCGAGCTTTCACTTAATTTAGAATAATTCTAACATTTTAGGAATAAATTACCCTTGAACCTTATCACGTTAAATTTTCGTCGCTAGCTCTCCGTCGATTATAGAGACTTTAAGAATTTTGATGAACATGTATTTTATACTGAGTTACAAGAGCTCCCCCTACAAGACATATGTTACATGTATAGCATTGATGCTAAAGTAAATCATTTAACAACATTTTTACTAAATCTTTTCAATAAGTACGTCCCTTTGAGAACAGTTCGTATAAGTAGAAATAAGGCTACTTGGTTGACAGATAATCTAAAGTTATTGACGAGGCAAAGAGATAAAGCTAAGTCTGAATACAAGAAAAATCCTTCACTCGCAAAATGGAACTATTATAAACAGATACGAAATGCTACAAACCATGCCCAAACTGCTGAAAAACGTGCTTTTAATCATATCGCTAGAAATAAAAATTCTAAAAAGCTCTGGGGCGAACTTAGGTCATTAAATATTACGTCCAATAACAAACCACAAACACCCACCGATTTATTAGATCCTGATTCTATTAATAATTATTTTATAGACAGCATCCCACAAAATAATAACAATATTACAGATGTAGTAAACTATTATGACCCTAATAAAATCACTAATTCAACTTTTAATTTCAGCTTAGTTTCCCCTCAACTTATTCAAAGAGTTCTGTGTAACTTAAAAAATTCTACATCCGGATCTGATTAAGTATTTATTTTATTAAATTATGTTGTCCGCACTTACTAAATTTCTTGGTTCATATTATTAATAGTATATTTATTGAATGTCGGTTCCCTACTGCTTGGAAAGTTGCTCTAGTGACTCCTGTTCTGAAAAAAACTGAGCCAAAGACATTTTCAGATTTGAGACCGATTAATATTCTCACAGAATTATCTAAGTTAGCAGAAAAAATAATTGAGATTCAGCTTAGGGAACACGTAGACTCTTTGAACATACTACCAACTACCCAATCAGGTTTTCGAGCTGGTTATAGTTGTTCTACAGCCTTAATGCATATAATTGATGATATTGTTTTGGCCACTAATCAAGGTAATGTACTGTTTTAATACTACGAGATTTTAGTAAGGCTTTTGACATATAGATCATAAACTACTTCTAACAATTTTAAAATCATGTGGTATTGATGATAGAGGCTGTAAACTGTTCCAATCATATCTTGAAGGGCGTTCACAAATTGTAAGAATATCCAATAAACTTTCTCAATCAAGGGCGATCAATAAATGTGTTCCACAGGGTTCCATTTTAGGACCCCTGTTGTTTACAATTTATACTTCACAATTTGTAAATTTTGTTAAATCCTGTTCGGTTCATATGACGCTATGACACCCAAATTTATTATTCTTTTTATGCTAAGGATTATGAGGCTGCTGTGCAACAACTCATCACTGACCTAAAAAGTTTATCAGATATATCCACACAACATTCGCTTATTTTAAATCCATCAAAATCAGCTATGCTTTTATTTGGTAAGAAAATTTAATTAACATCGAATTAAACGGATGTCGTTTGGAATTGTTGCAACATGCCAGAAATTTGGGTCTAATCTTAGATACAACTCTGAGATTTAAAGAACAGGATCGTAAATTTATACAAAAAGCTTACTCCGCCCTAAGACTTCTCTATCCTCACCGAAGTTATTTAAGTATAAACACTAAAAAGACACTTTGTAAAACGTTAGTGTTGTCGCAGTTCACATATTGTGCCCCAGTGTATGGTCCCTGTTTGGACAGGGATTGTAGCAATCGTATACAACGTGTGCAACATGCATGTATTCGATTTATCTATGGTATACGTAAGTTTGAACACATGTCACATGTTGAAAGAACTGCATTGGCTAAATATGCAAGACCGGAGAAACTTTTATTCAACTTGTATCTTTCACAAGATTATCACAACAAAGGCGCCATCTTACCTCTATAATAAAATAACTTTTCGCAGTGATGTTCATAATCTCAATGTCAGGTCTAAAGGTTTACTTAGTCCACCTATGCATAGAATTTCGTTCTGCTAGAGAGGTTTCAGATACTGCATTTATAAATTATATAATAAGGTCTCATTTGGTGCCAAATCATTTAGTGCTGCGATATTTAAAAGATATCTCAAAGCTGTCCTGTTAGGACAGACAGAATAGTAATATGTGCCTATTTGTTTGTTTGTTTATTTATTTATTTGTTCGTTTACCTATTTCTTTATTTATGTATTATTTCTGCATACACTGTCTTAATATTCTATATTAAGTACCTTACACTTTTTGTACACTTACTTAAGTGCATTATTTTTTATTTTCAATGTATTGCAAGGGTTAACTGGTAGAGCACACTTGTTGTGAACTTCCCCTTGAGATTTCCAGAAATTTATTTTACATTACTGGAAATAAAGGCAATTATTATTATTATTATTATTTCCTACAGACGTCTTCTTCACAGTCATTACAATAGATTCGTAAGTTTGATGTTACGCCCCATCAAAAATTACAGTTCAAAATGACCATTTATTTGCATTTTTTTCGTATTTTTAACCGAATTCAAAAATTTAAAAAAAGTAAATTCTCAATTCGACCCGTACGAATAATTTTTTTCTACTTCCTTATGTAAATTTGCTGTTTTCTGTACAGTTTGTAGAATGGATAAGTAGGCAATTCCAGGTAACTGAACGGATATATTTCATATCAGTTCTAGGATGGATATGAAATGAAACCGACCAATCACAGTTCGTGTATTAAGTACATAGACAACTATTCATTTTAAAATCAAATTAGTGCGTAAGCTGTCAAAGTAACTGTCAGTGTGTATTTGTGTAATATATCAATGTTTGATAAATTTTGTAGTTTTTTTAAGCTGGTCGTAGAAAAAGTATAATGTACAATTCGAGTGGATTATCCATATCGCACTCAAAAGATTTGAAGCACTCCGCCTACGGCGTCGTGCTCAAACTTCTTTATCGTGCGATATGGATATCATATCCACTCTTGTTGCACAAACTACTATTTTATGTTTGTTCGATTATTATTACTCTCAATAAAACTGATGAAACTCAAACTGGTCTATTTGTTACATTTGTTCTCATAATTTTTGTTGCGTAATCCAGTAACAATTGTACATTGCCCTTGGCAGAGAAATATGTTTTTTCTATTCCCTTATGCAAAGGGCATAGCCGGATAAGTAGGGTGAAACGGCTCCCGGCCCAATCTTCATTGAGAGAAGGAATATAGTTAGCAATAAGTGAAGGGAACAATTTTGCCAAATATTTACGCAAAAGGGTGGCGCGTTTCACGGGGTGACGAGGGGGATGAAATCCAAAGGACCAATTTTTTGTGCCAAAACACAGCAACCGAAAATTTTGAAAAAAATACATGTTAGACAAGTATTGGAGAGGATTCTCAGAAAAAATTGTTGGTCAATTTGGGAAAGAACTAAGGGCGAGAAGACATCGGTATACTTTTCAAATATTTTTAAGAGTAACTTCCCCTCGTTGCACCACATTCAAATTTTTTTTGTTGCGTCTTCTTTCACCTCTATATAACATATTTTTTTCGCAGCGTGGTCGGAACATTACGTCATAGTGAAAAAAAATCACGTTCGTGGTCTTTCGAGACTAGTAGTCTATGCATAATGAAGGCGGAAAGAGTGTAAATATTGCGTGCAAAGACGAGATTACATTTACCTTCCGTTTTCGAGGGTGCTGAACACGATGGAAGTGGTGGGAGAAGTTTTTGACCGCTGCAACCCCCTGAAACGGCCAAAAACCACTCCTTTTATGGATCCTTTTATGTTTTCATATATAAACGGGTCTGGGGAGTGATTTATCGACGGATTATACTTGAAATAAAATGGAAGGGAGTTATTAAGTAAGTGGAATCCAGCCAGCAGGCCGAGGGGGTTCATTAAACCCTCCCAAGGGGTGGAATCATTTTTTTTTCAAATGATTCGGTTCAAACGCGTATCCTCCCGTTTTCGGGATCGCCGATCACGGGAAAAATATTCGTTTTTTAGCTTCAACCCTTCCTCATCCCTCAAACGGGCAGAAACCACCCCACACACACTAGAAAGCATGCTAAACAGGATTTACAAGTTTTTCGGCACATGATCGTTATTCCTCTGCATATCCCTTTATTTTTTACGGAAGAGAAGGTGGTAGCGACCTCGGGGGTGTAAAATTCATTAATTACACTTTGGATCGTCAATACGCCCTCCCCCGTTTTCGCAGGCGCTGATCACGATAAAAATATAGTCAATGAATTTTGTACCCCTTGGCAGGATTGAAGCAACCCCCGAGGTCGCTACCACCTTCTCTTCCGTGAAAAATGAAGAGATATGCACAGGAATAACAATCATGTGTCGAAAAAAACCGTAAATCCTGGATAGCATGCTTTCTGGTGGTTTCTGCCCGTTTGAAGGATGACGAGGGGTTGGAGCTAAAAATGAATATTTTTCCCATGATCAGCTACCTCGAAAACGGGGGGATACGCAATTTGAACCGAATCGTTTGAAAAAAAATGATTTGCCACCCCTATGCTGTCTGGATTCCACTTACTCTATTCTACCCCCTTCCATTTTATTTCAAGTATATCCCGTCGATAAATCACTCCCCAGACCTGTTTATATATGAAAACATGAAAGGATCCATAAAAGGGGTGGTTTTTGGCCGTTTCAGGGTTACGGCGGTCAAAGACTATGACGTAATATTCCGACCACGCTGCGAAAAAAATATGTTATATGGGTGTGAAAGTAGGCGCTACAAAAAAATTTTGAATGTGGTGCAACGAGGGGAAGTTACCCTTAAAAATATTTGAAAAGTATACCGATGTCTTCTCGCCCTGAGTTCTTTCCCAAATAGACCGACAATTTTTTCTGAGAATCCTCTCCAATACTTGTCCAACATATATTTTTTCCAAAATTTTCGGTTGCTGCGTTTTGTCACAAAAAATTGGTCCTTTGAATTTCATCCCCCTCATCATCCCGTGAAACGCGCCACCTTTTTGCGTTAATATTTTGCAAAATTGTTCCCTTCACTTATTGCTAACTATATTCCTTCTCTCAATGAAGATAAGGCCGGGGGCCGTTTCACCCTACTTATCCGGCTATGCCCTTTGCTGTTTTCTGTACAGTCTGTAGAATGGATAAGTAGGAAATTCCAGTTAACTGAACGGATATATTTCATATCAGGTCTAGGATGATTATTAAGAAATGAAACCGACCAATCACAGTTCGTGTATTAAGTACATAGACAACTATTCGTTCGTTTTAAAATCAAATTAGTGCGTAAGCTGTCAAAGTAACTGTCAGTGTGTACTGTCAGTGTGTATTTGTGTAATATATTAATGTTTAATAAATTTTGTAGTTTTTTTAAGCTGATCGTAGAAAAAGTATACTGTACAACTCGAGTGGATTATCCATATCGCACTCAACAGTTTTGAAGCACGCCGCCTACGGCGTCGTGCTCAAACTTCTTTATCTTTATCGTGCGATATGGATATTATAACCACTCTTGTTGCACAAACTACTATTGTAAAATCTTGTTGAAAAAAATATAGCCATCATTTAGAAAAAAATTATGACGTTATAATTTCAAAAAAGGCAACTGAAAAAATATGAATGTCGTTTATAATGTTTTTGAAAAATTTTATCTTCATTCGCCCATGTGCATGACGATGAACTACGATCATAATAAGTAATTATAGTTAGATTCGATAGTAACAAAGAATTCCAAGGCGATATATGGTAGCGGTTTCATTATTACGGAGTCTATTAACATTAATTTACGCAGTGGATATAAGTTCATAAAATTTTTATTAATCTGTGATGAATTGAAATTTTAGCGTTTGTCATAAAATACAACGGCACATAACGGTAGTTTGACGATCAAGCTATAAAAGGGAGTAGAATATGACACATGCGGTATCATAACACTGTCTATTTTAAAATAATACTGATGAATTGCATAACATTGTTTTATGTTCTGAACAACGGTTCGTAGAGTTTGAATTTAATTTGCATTTCTACGTTAACTCTATGGAATGTGATTAGTTTGAAAATGTTAAGTTCAAAGTTAAAGTCGAAATTCAACGTAGGCTATTGTGTTGAAAATAATTAATTTTATTTTGTTTGCTGAGGTACACCATTTACGAGAATTTGGTCTGTTAATTCAGTCAATACCAACATTTTTTAAATAAATACTAAATTCTCTCATGTTTGTAAAGTGAGCTTCAGCTAAGCTTTTAAAATAATAAATAATAGGCACGTCCCACATATTTTTATATGCTTAACTAGCGTTTATAAATTTAAGCTTGCTAAATTTTTTGCAATATTTTTAAAAAAATCTGTAAATAGGTAAAACAAAATAATCGAAATTTTAGTCTTATGACGTCATCGAACTCATATCCGCTAAAACACAAGTCGCCAATGATAACAATGTTAATGCCAGTTAACTAACTTGAAAATAACAAATTTTCCAAATAGAAATCTCTACTAAAAAATAATGTAGCTTTCAAATACGAAAACAATATCTTAAGTTCAGGAAAGGGCATAACCGGGTAAGCATGGGAAAACTGCCGTTGAAGTAATATTGCTACTTTTTTTTGTATAGCGTATATAAGCATTAGATGTAATTCTGCAAAATTTTGACTTTCTAAAACTTGTAGTTTTCGAGTAAAAAAATCAATTCTAAATTTTTTTTTTTTTTTTTGACAAACTACGTTTACCAAATTGTTGGTGCTTTATATATAGTATACATCCACTTCAGATGGATTAGTAATAAAAAATTAGGTTATTATTCTTCAAAGAAATATGTTTTTTTAATTTTTTTATTTTTCAAAATTTTTTTTTGACACTTCTGCATTAGGGGCACCCACCAATTTTTTTTTAATAATTTATCATTTAGTGTTCTATAACATATATTTTTATTAAATACTTTGAATTGGTACAACATACTGACAAATAAAAAACTCTATGCTACTCTATTTTCCACAATAACATTCGTACTAATTATTAATTACACAGGTCAACATTTAGTTTGAGATAATACACCGGACTCTACCTAGATACCCAGGGGTTTTTGGGGTCGCTAATTCCGATGCCGAGGTCGGTCAAGCTCTATCACGTCAGGTTCAAGGTCATTTGAAGGTCAAACTAAGAAGAGGTGGTTGACCTCTATCACCTCATGTTCATGGTCGTTTGAAGGTTAAAGTAAGAATAGGAGGTGAAAAAATTGGAAAAAATTTATACGAATGCTCACCGGCCTACTTATTGTCTGTTTGTCTGTCTGTCTTTATATCTGCACACTGCTTGTTAGTCTGTATTTATCGTCCGCCTGCATTTTCTCTCTGTCCATCTATCTGACCTGCCTTCCTGTCGGTAATTCTGTCTATCTTCCTGTCTGACTAAATGACTAAATATTTCTATCTGACAGTCCTGTCTGCCTCCTTGTCAGTTTGTCTGACTCAAAAAACCATTAAATTACTTTGATCCTGACATGATAAGCTCCAAGTGAGTGAAGCCAACGCCCGTGATTCGCACCGAACTTATATCCCTCTTCTGCCCCAACTCACTTGCGGTGGACATGCGCCATCTATCGAATACTCAAGGTACTCTCTACTTGCATGTTCGCTCTGCTTCTGCAACTATACCTAAAGGCCAGTCTTTGCGTTCCACAGGATGTATGTGGTGAATATCATAGAAAAAAATAAGTAGGTGAATCATTGAGTTAAATATATTGAGATATCCGAAGAATCTTCATGTGCAGCTAAAGCTGGCGGACGAATCCCGGCTTGAAATGACCTCAGAATGACCTTAAAATGACCTCTGAATGCCTTTTAAGGGTAAGCGAACACCGGATTCGGACTAGCGACCCCAAAAATTTTTTTTGAAAAATAAAAAATTTTTAAAAAACATATTTCTTTGAAGAATAATAACCTAATTTTTTTATTACTAATCCATCTGAAGTAGATGTATACTATACATAAAGCATCAAAAATTTGGTAAACGTAGTTTGTCAAAAATAAAAAAATTTAGAATTGATTTTTTTACTCGAAAACTATAAGTTTTAGAAAGTCAAAATTTTGCAGAATTACATCCAATGCTTATATACACTATACAAAAAAAAAGTAGCAATATTACTCCAAGGGCAGTTTTGCCATGCTTACCCGGTTATGCCCTTTGTTAACACTGTTTTGACTGCCAAATAGTTCGAATTATTTGGTTATTTAACTGACGGTATGAACAAGGCTGAAAGTAATTTTTTGTTGTTGTTTTGAATTTTCTTTTAAATCAAACAATTATAGTCAATAGTTGCATCTACGTTGTGGAAAGTTAACTGAAATAATTTGAATGCCATTTCTGTAAATAATTTTGAAAACATGCCAATTTCTTCCACATCGTGGAAGTATAGTTATCGTAAAAAAAATTGGAATTTTGTTGTGTTCAAATAGGCTTAGAATGTCATGAAACGTCGATATTTTAAATTTAAGCAAAAAAAAGAATCTGTCTGTATGTCTTTTTTCTACATAGGATTATTCTGGAAGGGTTTATGATATTGACTTAAGTTTTGTACATAGGTATTATAGGAAGACCTGGAACTAGATTATTTTTTTATCTTATTCCGTTGAAATTGAAGAGTTGTGGGGGGGGGGGTGAGTTGTAAGGTAAGCAAGTAAGCAGAGATGGATGGGCACTACTTCAGGTAAAAGTAGTATAAATTGTACTTCACTTACTTTTTATTACTTGATGTTTTTACTTCAAATACCCGAAGAAACGAGTACTTGGTACTTGATACTTGCAGGTATTTTAGAATAGTACTTAGTACTTGTTAAACGAAATTAAGCTACTTAAAATTCATTACAATTTACTTCAAGTATTTAAAGTACTTGATCACTACTTCAAGTACCTTAGGTATTGCAAGTAAGTTTACAGTCCAGTTGAAACCTGCAAAAACTGGTAAGAGCAGTTATTCGTTAAAGCTAAAAAGAGCATTTGCCTTGAGTTTGTATTAGACAGACATCATGTGAGGGTAACGTAATTGAGAAAAAATCACTCACAGAGACTATTCTTTGATATAGAAACTACATTTTTTTTGCAAAGTACCAGTTTTGGTCCTTTTTTGGCCAAAAGTCCAATTTTTGAGAAAAATCTGGAAAATGGGCAAACAGAAAATGTTGGCATATGGTTTTCCAGCAATGAACATTGACAACGAAAATTTTCCGCCTGGTCAGAAAGTGTTATACTACATGCCAATTTTGGCCATAATTGATGTCGCCAGTGCTGCTGTCGTGTATCAATTGCACGGAGAAAAAAATGTTAGCATATATCGAATGTTGATAGGCAAGATACCCTCTTCAACTAGCACCAAGCCCCAAAGTGTTATACTCTGTTCCACAATTATAATTTCTGGGGCGGCTAGCGCCAAAACGGGCAGGGGTGAGGTCTGACTTACATAAGATAAAATACTCAGAAAAATATTTGCTAAAACATAACAGCAATGCCAACATATTATATCCCAGGCCCCATATATCGAGCTAGACTATAATATTCAAGAAATTTTGTTAAATATGAAAAATTATTTAAAAATTTCTACTTTTAGTTATTTTAGAATACATTAATGAAATGGACTGTTATGTTTTTAGGGGCAAAATTTTCTCATTTAGTACTTAAATAAATAAAACAAATTCAAAAAACTGTATCATTATTTAAATATTCCCTAAATTTAAAAAATATTTCAATGTACAGAAATATTTACGCATAAAGATTGGTTTAGATGAAAAAAAAACATTTAAAGTACTTGAAATAGTTAAATATACTTGGAAGTGTCTTACTTTTAAACAGTACTTGATACTTGATACAACAATAAAATACTTGAAGTATTTAAATGTATTTGTTAGAATTAAATGACTATTTGAAGTAGTACAAGTAGTACTTACACCCAATGATGGTGTCCTTAGGCTAAACTTAGGGGATGGGACGAAATCAGTAGCCTTCGCCGACGATCTCGCACTACTTGTGTGTGCAGACGACACAAGTACACTTGTTCGAAAGGCGAATGTAGCACTTAGGCGGGTAAAAGATTGGTTATCCCAACACAGATTGAGCTTGGCTCCAGAGAAGACAGAGGCAATCATGCTAAAAGGTCATAGAAATAAACAAAACATGAATTTCAATATACAAGACACGACGGTCCGTCCGGGAAGGACATTAAAACACCTGGGAGTTACCCTTGAAGTCCGGGGTACTTTTAGAGAGCACATCCGCGCAACATGCTCCAAGGCGGAGAAAAGGGCGGGGGCGCTAACCAGACTGCTGCCGAATATAGGGGGTCCAAGCAGCTCAAAGAGGATTATCCTATACAATGTCGTCCAGTCAATCCTCTTGTACGCAGCCCCAGTATGGTACAGGGTAACGAGGATCAAAATATACAGAGCAATGCTGGACAAAGCACAGAGGAGGATGCTCATTAGAGTTGCGGGGGCCTATAAAACCGCCTCAACTAGGGCACTCCAAGTTATAACGGGAGCTCCACCAATCGAGCTGCTAGTCGAGGAAAGGAAGAACAACCACGAAGCTGAGGACGGGCATCTACCGAATAGTAAGAAACGGGAACGGGACCAAACCATTACAAAATGGCAAAACATGCGGGATGAGGAAACAAACGTGGCACAGTGGCCAAAGAGGCTGATACCACAGCTTAAGCCCTGGGTTGACTGCGAATTTAGGGAAATTGACTATTTCCTAACCCAATTCCTGACTGGCCATGGTTCTTTTAGGCACTACACCAAAAGAATTAGGATGAGAGGTGTATTTACTGTGGGGAAAATGACACAGCGGAACACACTGTATTAACCCATTAATGCCCAGATTAACATACTTCCTTGGATTTTTCTAATATTCAGAAATATGTGTTATTAGCAGTGTTGGACAATAGAAAAAATATTTAAAAAAATTAATCTTTCTTAATTTTAGAAATTTGATATGGGTCGTTAACGGGCTCTAGAAATTATTGAAACAGATAACTATGAAATACTTTATTTATTATTTAAAAAAATCTAAAAAACGGAATTCAAGATTGTCTTTAGCAATCCCGTATTGACGAGCTAGCAACCACGCATTTGTTGCACTCACATCGAAGAGCCAAAAGACAATTGGTATGTACATTTTTTTCCATTAAATCCATACATCTATCGATATATCGGATTGAATGGCTGCGTACTTTATAAACTGTTTATTGATATCGTTTTTAAAGGGAAGAATTTTACCCAATTTGTCATTTTGTGGCAAATCATTGTTGTTTGTCACATGAAAAACTCATATATCAACATATTTCCTCGAATCTATTACCTCTCATGGATTCGGCCTCTAGTGTATTATGTACCTCCTCACTGTCTTCCCAGTACATTCTTCTTCTACTCGGCAATGAAACACATCCACTCAAGAGGATAATACCGATAAAGACATACATCTCAAATTCAGGTTTGTTGTGGTCCATGGTTACATAAATACAGGTTGAGTCCAGGAAATTTTGCACAATTTCTTGTGTTAAAAATAATTCAAAATATTCAAGCGGATGACTTGTTGCCCTTAGGGTGAGTGGCGGAAGTAAATGCAAGACCCTCTCCTGAGATGGTTCCAGATCTCCTTTCGTTCACTTGGTCTTCTCATATATACCAGTAGATGTAGGTACAGTTCTACATCTTTTCGCCAACAAAGCTAGTGGGATATTATATTCGTCATTCTCTTCAGGTTCTATTTAACCAATAAATTCAATGTCATCGTTATTCTCATGCTCTACTTCAACATCATTCTCATGCTCTACTTCAACATCATTCTCAGTATTTTGGATTGGCGCTAGTTCATCTAGATTGTCATTATTGTCAAAGTAAAATTCCGCCTCGGCAGCTAGCTATTTGCCATTCAACATATCTTGATCATTACACTCTTCGTCCCCTAAATCACAATCCGTAGCATTCCCAAAATCATCCCGAGGAGTAATTACTATTGCGTCAGGTACAATGACATGTTCATCTAACATTTCAATTTTCTCCAATAATTCAGATGTAATAAGAGGTCGTTTCCTGCAAACTAAAAAAAATATCTTGAACAATGTAGTAAGCCCAAAGGGTCGTTAACGACCCAGCGATATTTAAGGTTATATAGTAGCTTTATTTCTCATTATTAGGGCATATAATTGTAGGGACGATCGAGTACATGCTATTTTGGAATAGTATCTCAATGCAGTTTGAAAAACAGTAATACATTTGTACTTACCAGTAACTAAACTGTGCCATGTCACATAAAAATAATTGTTGAAATATTTTACACCAAATCTCGCAAGTAAACAATATCAATTTGTAAGGTTATTGTTATAATATAAAGTGAATAACTATACTAAGACGCTGGACACATACTTAATGTTAGTTTCATAGTCAGTAAGGACAGCAGAAATTAAAATTGTCTCTGGGTCGTTATCGACCCCTTGGGCATTAATGGGTTAAGGTGCCTGAAATGGGAGGAGAATAATCGCACGGCGAATCTGGAAATCGGTATGACAATAACGGTAGAAAATATAATCCCCCCCATGCTCACTAGTAGAGGAAAATTGAGAACGGTAAAAAGATTGATCAAGGATATCATGGAGATAAAGGAACAAGAGGAGCGCGAATATCAAAATAGGCATAAAGAGTAGTTATGTGGAAAAACTGACCGGCGCTGTAAGCTGACGCATGTCTAAACGACGATCCCGGGTTACAGTCGCGACGCACAGGGAGGGGTTTTAGCTGGGTTAGAGTTCCGCACTACCCCCCGCGATAGACACTAAGCGGCGGGTGTCATGATGATTTCCAATCTCCCAAAAAAAAAAAAAGTACTTACACCCAAAATTGCAAGTACTACCTCAAAGTACTTGATACTTGTATAAGTATTCTGCTTTTTGAAAAGTAATTGATATTTAATGCAACAAGTACCTGAACTATCTATTTGGTATTTGATACTTGAAGTAGTTTAAATGAGCACTTTGCCCATCTCTGCAAGTAAGACTCTATAAAAATTGTGATTTATTGTATGTACAAGAAGACCACAAAATGTGTTTTGACATCAGCCACTTCCACCCCGTTGTTAAACAGGGTGAAAAAATAAAATTGTGATTTAGTGTGTGTACAAGAACCAAAGGCCTCTTGCCTGCCTTTTGACATCAGCCACCCCCATTACCACCCCCACCCCATTATAAAAGGAGTGAAAAAAATAAAATTGTGATTTAGTGAGTATACAAGAACCAAGGCTTCAAAATTTGTTTTCAACTCACATTACCACCAGTGTGTGTACAAGAACCAAATGCCTCAAAATTTTTTGTACATCAGCCCACTACCATCCCCAATTACCACCCGATCCCGTTATTAAAAGACATAAAAAATAAGATTGTAATTTAGTGTGGGTGTACAAGAACCAAAGGCGTCAATTTTTTTTTTTACCACCGGCACCGGAACATTGGTTGTAGAAGTACTGGTTCCCTAGGCACACCTTAGGCACATTTTCACTGGTTGCATTTTAGCGGTAATGTTCTTAGTTTATCTTCACCCATAGGAATACAACCATACCTAACTTTTTCTTCAAATGTAAGGGCATATAAAGTGATACATCAGTTGAAAGCGTATCTCGAGAGGAATGCGATGCCTTTTTTATTTTCTAAATATTCCAAGGGGTTAAGTGATAAAAAAAAAATTAAAACTTGAGTTAAACGCTGTTTAATGTCGCAACCCTTTCCGAAAGTTTTTCAGTAAGAGTTTTTTTATGAGAAATATACAAAGTTTATGTAAAAATAACTTTAGCTAATTCGACCGATCTTTTCACCTTATTTTTTTCAATGAATTTCCTCTCGCAACGTCAAAATTTTTCAAATGTTATTTTTCTTTCTACGTTGTCCTTGTTAAAGCAAATCTTATTAGTTCAAAACATTCTAAAACGGTGTTAGGAAATATAACATATAAAGTATACTAAAAACATTCATAGATTCGAAAAAAAATTTAACTTGACCCCTTGTAACTTTTTTTAAGCTGTATCTCAGAAACTAGAGATAAGATCGAGTTGGGCTTTTAATGAGGAGGAAGTCGAAACGACAGTGCATTAAAAATTCAGCCGATTTGAACGAAATTCAATTTTCATAAGAAAATAGCGAGGCACTTTAAACCTAAAAGATTGACAAAAAACGTAATTAAAATAACACAAACAGTACATAATCACACCACATACAGTAGACAACCTCAAATCCAAAATCGGACGGGGGTTACATATTTGGAAAAATGCAGACATATGTCCATAACCACCGGCATTGTCAGTGCTGTGGCTGGGGCTCGAACCCAGTATGCAAGTGAAAATACTACCAGCATATTCGCCACACAATGCGAAGATAGAGGAAGAAGTAGAAGTTTATTTAATATTTTAGTATAAACATGCGGTTCCCCGTATCCTGGCCTGGAGCCAGCCAGACAACCGTGTCGCGTAACGCCACACCAAAATTCACCTGACAACTGAATTCTCAACGAAAGCTAACATTTTTTTTACATAGAAATATTGTCACTACAACATGGTGATGCTACAAAGTGACTAAAATTAAATCTGACCTGCCAAAAATAATTCCTATTAAACCAGTCTAGTCAATTTTGGGTACTTTTGATGGTTTTATAAAATTGTTTCAAATATAACATATCTTTATTTCAAAATTCCACGGATTTATGTTTTGTGTCGCTGATTATAACAGACATTTTGTCCTAATAATTTGACTGGATTTTGTAATAAAGATATGTTCTATTTGAAATAATTTGATAAAAACGTCAAAATTTACCCAAAATTGATTAGACTGAAAGGTTTAATAGGAATTGTTTTAAGATTTTGCAGGTCAGTTTTAATTTTAGTCACTTTGTAGCAGCATCATGTTGTAGTGACAAACAACTGAGAGAGGGCACTCAATTGTTTTTATTCGTTGCAACTTTAAAAATTGATCAAGCAGTTTTTCCGAAAATTCATTATGAACAATTTATTTTTTTGTTCATTGCGATACAAGCTACACAACCATAGTTATTTAAGAAAAACCATAAAATGACACAATATTGAACATTATTTTATTTGAACAAATCACTTACGGGACTAAGATTTAATCAAAAAATTTTTGCTACACTGTTTTCGACAAGTTCCACCAAAAAAATTACTGTAGTAGGAGAATTCCCTACAAATTTTAGTTTTACTCCACTATTAATGGAAAGGCTAATACAAATTGTATTTAATACGGCCCAAGTAAGACAACCGTACAAAAGTATATTACATACCGAGGTGGAAAGTGTTTCATTGTTGTCGAGAGATGACATAGTTGACTGAGGCGCGAAGCGGCGAGGTCAACTAATTCACGAGACAGCAATGAAACTTTCCAATTCACAATCATCTACCTTAAAGAAGAAGCCAAAAAAATCGTTTACTAAATTTTTAAAAAGTATTTTTATTATTAAGCAGACAATGAACAAAAAATTCTTATGTCAGATGACAAATAATGCTCACTTTCCAACCCGAAAACTGGTAAGAAAGTGGCTACTTTCCAACCTTAAATGTCACATTTCAGTTCAATTGTCGAATGAAGTAGAAATGTCATACTTTCCAACTTTTGACATATAAGACAATTTGATTATTTCTGTATGATTGTAAATAAACGCTTTTTCAATGAACTTGTCTACTACTTTCTCCATTTTACACCATTCAATAAGTCTTTTATATGCTCTATCATATTGTTGCCGCAATTTCTGGGGCAGCAGATCTAAAGTTGCCCTATTTGCGGCTTCTTCAACATCTGGTGGAATAATGAAATTACTTTAATTTCCCGTATTTTCTTCAAAATCCATTTTTTTTTAGCCAGAAAGGATCCCGCACTTTTCTTATGAAAAAGTGGTTTCAGTTAAATTGACTGAATTTTGAATAGCTCTCATGGGCCCAATTCGATCCTACATCTAGTTTCCGAGATACAGTTCAAGAAATGTACAAGAATGGCCCTTTGGACATTTAAAAAATTACCGAATTCAAGATTTCTTTTCATATATTATATTGTGATACATAACAAGAGCCCTTTATAATATAGTGCACTAAAAAGATTTGTTCTCTTAGTAAAAATAGTGCAGAAAAAAAATAAATTTCGAAAAATGTTGGCGGAGGGGCCGGGAAATCTATATAAAAAAAACAAGTGAAAAAAATATTCGGTCAAATTGGCTAAACATTTTTTACATAAAGTATGTGGCTTACTGATCAAAAAAATTTAATTGAAAAACTTTCGGAAATGGCTCCTTTGACCTCTAATACCCTATCAATAAATTAAAAGATCGAGAAAATACAGAATTTTACAAGAATTTGTATCTCGGAAACTAGACAAAGGATCGAGTTAGGCCCATGAGAGCTTTGGATCAGAAAGTCGAAATCTACAACATATTAAAAATTCAGCCAATTTAACTGAAACCACTTCTTCATAAGAAAAGTGCGGGGTCCTTTACAATATTTAAAGACAGCTTCAATAGGCGTCTGAAAATAAGGAGTACGCCACCTGGTGGCCAATAGTCAAACTAATTATGGGCTTTTCTGTCATTGTCTCTTTAGTGTACGATGATATCAACAATAAGTAAATGATAAACTGAGATGCTAAGTTATTAAAAATATGATAGCGTTTAAAGGGGCTACAATTGGCTGGAGCCAACCTAGTCGGTATCCTTTGTAGATTGCAGGGACAACTCGTGAAAGTTGAGTTGGCACGACAATGTACAAAGCATACCCTCTTTGATGTAGACACCTTTAACCAGGCATTGAGAGGGAAAAAGCTGGTGCAAATAACCGTGGCCCGAGTAGCAATAATAATGTCCTAGACAATCACACATTGTAAGTGAAATTTTTGAAATAAGTAAATATATGTAATTCCAGTATATTTAAAAGTAATATATACTATTGCACCATGCACTATTATGTTTTACCCCTGAATATTTCTATTTCATATTTTACAAAATACTGTTTCATTTATTTTACTTAAAGAATTAATAAATATCTTTTCAGTTATATTCAATGTACCACTAATTTCATGGGTATCAAATACCCATGAGACACTTGTTTGTAAACATAGAGCATACACATTTATTAAGTTTTGTGTTGAATATGGGTTTTACCACACAAAATAATATGTCCTGCATTTAAAACATATTTCCCTTCATACACACACTTAGAATTTTTACATTTTTAGTGATTCACAAATGTTCCATACATTGCAATATGCTTAACCTAAATGTCACTCAGTTTCCTGAAAAAAAAAGTGATTTAAACTACAACTGTATATAAATTTAAAGAAATATTTAAGTTTATTAATATTTAACTAGCTAGGCACCGTTTATGTCGAAGAAACTGTACTTTTCAAAGGAAAAACTAGATAACCTAAAAATGTGAATTTTGCTGAATAATGCCATTAACATATTGCAAATCACTTACAACAAAATCTTACAAACCTTTAGGTCATATATTAATAATGTTATTATTTTTAACGCCAAAAACAACAATAAAAATAAAAAAAAATCAATAAAAGTATTCGCCATATAAACAAACAAAAAGCCTATAATTAGTTCACGAGTTCTCCACTTTGGCGCTGGCATCTTAAATTCAGACGCCTATTGTAGTTCCTAATAAACAATAAACAACTTACAACTGTTTTACTTAGTTACCCTTTATCCAGTACCTGACTTGATATTCAGGGTGTCCCGTAAATAATGGATAATCCTGAAAATGGTAATAGGCCAGGCCATAACCTATCAGAATATCACAACTTGACCTTATTGAAAACCCTACGGTTTTCAAGATATGGGCGCTTTTTTGAAATTTTGAAAATTTCTACTCTCGGATAGTATTTTGCATGCCACTGCCACAAGGTAAGGATTTTTTCATTCTGTTTTTTTTATGAGTATTCTAGAACAGTTGTGCTATCAGACGTGTATAGGAGTTTTTAGATAATGACGACAGTATTCTCAAAAAAAAATGTATTTCTCAAATTTCGGTTCCACCAAGATTCCGTCTGCTAACTTTGACCTTTGATGGTGTAAAGAAAAGTGCCAAGCGAAACTTGCCACTTATCTTAAAAACTTGCCCACTTATTATTATATTCTAAAATGTTTAAAAATTCTGATTCTTCTTAGAAAAATGTATCAATTTAAAATTTTCAACAAGTAAGCCTTGTTTTTAATTGGATGTGACGTATGTCATTTTATAAGTCTGGTGTTACCGATTCAGACTGTGTTTGTCTATAATAACGAATTAGCGTTTCTCTGGACTTATTGGAACTTGTTGAGAACAATGCCTCGTATACGGTATACACAACGTGAGTATGCTAATATGCATACTATTTACGGCGAATGTCGAGGCAACGCCAGTGCATCCGCTGTGCGTTATCGAGAATATATTCTAAAATGTTTAAAAATTCTGAGGTAAGAGGATGAAGAAAGATCGAAATAAAACAAAAAGTAATTTCACCTGCATTTATCAAACATTATTTAAAAAAATAGTCAAACAACTTATAATAAATGTTCGAATTGCTCTCCTCTAGCCCTGATGCAGGCTCTGCACCTTTTAATAAAGGAACGTTTTAAATGGCTTGAATGTCCGGATCGGCTGATTTCTTCAGCGGCAACTCCGATGCGCTCATGCAATTCATTCAGGGATTGAACAGGTCGGAAGTACATCTTTTCCTTCATGCATCCCCAGTAAAAAAAATCTAAAGGATTTAGGTGTGGTGACCTGGGTGGTCACATAATTGGAGCTAAGCGACCTTCTTAGTTATTTCAAATTTTGATATGCTCTCACCTCTCTCCCATGATGTGCAGGGCATCCGTCGTTCTGTAACCACATTGTCAGCCTCGGGGATAAAGGAAAGTCTTCTAGTAAGACCGGTAGGTCGTTTTGAAGGAATTCCAAATAATTGTCTGACGTTAATTTTGCTGGCAGTTCGAATGAACCTACCACTTGACCATTTAGGATGCCTGTCCACAAATTTATTTTAAATTGGTATTGTGACTGATCTGCTCTCATCAAGTGGGGATTTTGAAACTTCCAACTATGCAGATTATGTAAATTTACAAAGCCATCTCTTCTGTACGATGATTCGTCAGACCACAAAATTTTATTAAAAAAATCTGGATCCTCTCGTATCATCCGCAGCATTCGCCGGCAAAATACCACTCTCAAGGGATAATCTCTGGGTAGTAGAGTTTGCACACGTTGTACATGGAAAGGATGCAGTTGGTATCGTTTTAAAATTCTGTGCACCGTTGATTTAGATACGCTAGTGTGTCGTGATATGGTACGCACAGAAGTAGATGGATCATCGTTAATTTGATTTAGCACTTCGTCGTCAAAATCTTGACGAGGTCTTCCTTCACTGACACCACCACTACCACGAAGACTAGAAATCCTTCCCTCGCAGTACGCGTTATGCACTCTAATAAATACACGATAATCAGGATGGCGTGCATTCGGGTACCTTTCTCGATAACGCACAGCGGATGTACTGGCGTTGCCTCGACATTCGCCGTAAATAGTATGCATATTACCATACTCACGTTGTGTATACTGTATACTGTTGTTCTTAACAAGTTCCAATAAGTCCAAAGAAATGCTAATTCATTATTATCGACAAACAAACAAAGTTTGAATCGGTAACACCGCGTACAAAATGACATGCGTCACATGCAATTAAAAACAAGGCTTACTTGTTAAAAATTTTAAATCGATAAATTTAGCTTCTCCGCTATTCAAACAGCTATATCTCTTTTTCTAATAGGAAGAATCAGAATTTTTAAACATTTTAGAACATAACAATAAGTGAGCAAGTTTTTAAGATAAGTGGCAAGTTTCGTTTGGCACTTTTCTTTACACCATAAAAAGTCAAATTCAGCAGACAGAATCTTGGTGGAACCGAAATTTAATAAATACATTTTTTTTTTTGAGAACACCGTCGTCGTTATCTCAAAACTCCTATACACGTTTGATAGCATAACTGTTCTAGAATACTCACCAAAAACAGAATGAAAACATCTTTACCTTGTGGGAGTGGCATGCAAAATACTATCCTAGAGCAGGAATTTTCAAAATTTCAAAAAAGTGCTCATATCTCGAAAACCGTAGGGTTTTCAATAAGTTGTGATATTCTGATAGGTTATGTCCTGGCCTATTACCATTTTCAGGATTATCCATTATTTACGGGACACCCTGTATACACTTTATTGTCACATATAATTAAAACGAGCGGGTGCTCAGTGCCAACGCGTCCGACACGTAAGATAGATCGGGAGTTCAACCCCACAGACGGCATTTTGTTAATAACAGTTTTACAAAAAAATATTGTATGATACATTTGTTAAAAGTGATTTTATTTTGTTCGTGGGGTTGCTCCACTCACTACGCTCGTTCCGCAATATTCCCCACTCACAAAATAAAATGTCACGGTTAACACTTGTATCATAAATAACTATTTATGTTTGTCTTTCCTTAAACAAACATTTTTTTGCGCTTATTATCCCATCGCGATGTTATAGATGGTTTTTCGCTAATCCTTATATATACGACGCTACTATAGAAAAATTTTAATGCCACCCGAAATTGATACAGATTATGCAAATATTACCTGAGGCGAAACAAAGTGCTCCCATCGTAACTTCACTGTCACGCAGCATGGGTTGTCAAAGGCGGGAATAAATTTGAATCGTCAATAGTATAATTATAATAGGCTTCACCCTGTATTGTATTTTTTTCTTAATTTGAACTTAGTAATTATTGTATTATTTATCTTTGCAAACTAATGAATTACGAGCTTGTTTTGCAAATGTTTTAGAATTTAATATAGACTCTCCAATATTCCACGATTCTATTTTAAAAACTCTCGCCTACAGACACGTGTTGAATGTCCCTTTATAAAAACGAGGGTGAAATGATCTTCTGGTATTTTGCACATGAACTGTTTTAGTGAATGATTTATGTTGGGTCCATAAATTCGCTCCTTTTTTCATAAATAATAAATCCGCATTTTGTCTTCTTTTCAGATATTAATCAGTGACAACGGAACTCCGCCTTTATCGTCAATAACCAGGGTAGTAGTAAAGGTGGAAGATATCAACGATAACGCCCCCGAATTCGAACAGATTTCTTATGATGTGCAAATCCCCGCGACTTCCACAGAGGTGGATCAGCCCATGTTCCAGGTATGAATTTTCATAAGTAAATAGATTTTTTAATTGCACCGAATTCGTAATTATACGGAATGGTATGGTATGTTAAGTCTCTTGGAAAATACATAATGCAGAGTGCCTCATTTGCTTCGCTCTATGTTATAACTCGTGTAACTACATAGACAGATGTTTATGAATTATTATCATTTATCAGCAATAAAATGGTTAATATTTTTTGGAATATTTGAAAAAAATACCCAGATGTAATGGCACATATAAGACTGGTTCACAAATTCAAAGCCGTGTTAGTGCTTGATAAAGCTCGTGAAAATATGAGTGAGGGCTCATGGATTCGGAATGACGTCTACAAAAATGTGCAAAAGTTTCAAACCCGCACATAAACAGTTGCAAAAGTTATAAACAAATGAAGATTGAAAAAATAACGAGTATCGTTTTTTGCAAATAACTCGAAAACTATTAATTTTTAAGAAATTTTAAAGGATTCTTAAAGAGGAAGACACTTCCAATAAAAACGACGCAACTCCCGAAACTCTATCTCTATTATTAATAATTTTAATTTAATGTTGAAAATAGAGCTCCGCGCAGCGAACACTAAGCCGTTACGATGCTCTGAAACCGGCCGTAATAAGTAAAAATATTTTTTTAGGTTATCAAATATTAATTTAAAAATTTTAAAAAATTATGGTATTATTTAAGACACTTAGAGGAATAATATCCCTTTAAAAATAAATTGTCGGATAATTGTTAACAAGAGCCGCTAAAATTATTTCGCTTCGTGGAGACCTTATGTCAACTATACTTTATGGGATTATGACATTGCGATGTTTTTAATTGTTATAGTCTATTAGTTATTAATTATTTAACATAACAAAAAACTAAAAAATGAAGAAGAGAATTTGAAATTTTTTTTAATTAATTTTAATTATTACTACTGTTTTTATATTTAAAAAAAATATAAGATTACATAAACTTTAAATTTTTATTGCTATTTGTTTAAACAACTTTTATAAACAAATACATAAATTACGTATATTTGAAAAAAAAAATTGCCATTATATTTGTTATAAAATATTGTGATTAAAAAAAAATCCTAAGAAAATTTTTTTAAATTGTTTATAATCATTTTTTTCCTTTTTTCATTATTTAAATAACTTATTGAGAAACAGTTTTATTCTTAAAATGTATTATTTGCAATTCTCTACAAGATGGAAAAAAGAAAATCTTTTTTGTTGTTAATTTATTTGTTTATTTAATAAACAATTTGTTATTAACGATCGCCGAATGTGTTTATATTCTTTTTAGATAGAAAAAAAAACAAAAACAACCGTATACAAAAACATGTCAAAAAAAATTTAAATTTAAAATTCTATAAAAAATATTAAAGAGTTTTTTTGACGTGTTTATGTATACGGTTGTTTTTGTTATTTTTTTTCTATCTAAAAAAAATATAAACACATTCGGCGATTGTTAATAACAAATTGTTTATTAAATAAACAAATAAATTAACGTTTTTTTTTTATTTTTTCCACCTTGTAGAGAATTGCAAATAATAAATTTTTAAAATATTTTTTTTTTCTTAATAATTTGTTTAAATAATTAAAAACAAATTAAGAAAAATTTTTTTTGTTGTAATCATTTTATAACAAATATAATGGCAATTTTTTTTTTTCAAAAATACGTAATCTATCTATTTGTTTATGAAATTTGTTTAAACAAATAGCAATAAAAATTTAAAGTTTATGTAATCTTATAGTATTTTTGAGTATAAAAACAGTAATAATAATTACAATTAATAAAAAAAAAAATTATTTTTTCATTCTTTAGTTTTTTATTAGGTTAAATAATTGATAACTAATAGACTATAAAAATTAAAAACATTGCAATATCATAATCCCATAAAGTATAGTTGACATAAGGTCCTCACGAAGCGAAATAATTTTAGTGGCTTTTGTTTAACAATTATTATCTGACTTGACATATAAACGTAAACTCTAAAAAAATTGTTAATTAACAATAGGCTCATTTTATAAAAAATCTGTCAAACAATTTTTTTCCAACGGGATATTGCTCCTTCATGTGTCTAAATAATTAAATTAATATTTAATAACATTAAAAAATATTTTTACTTATTACGGCCGGTTTCACAGCATCGTAACGGCTTAGTGTTCGCCGCACGGAGCTCTATTTTCAACATTAAATTAAAATTATTAATAATAGAGATAGAGTTTCGGGAGTTAGGACTTTTTTATTGGAAATTTCTTTAAAATTTCTTAAATATTAATAGTTTTCGAGTTATTTGCAAAAACGAAACTCGTTATTTTTCAATGTTCATTTGTTTATAACTTTTGCAATTATTTATGTGCGGGTTTGCAACTTTTCCAAATTTTTCTAGACGTCATTCCGAATCCAATGAGCCCTCACTCATATTTTTACGAGCTTTATCTAGCATTAACACGGCTTTGAACTTGTGAACTAGTCTAATATAGAATGTTTCCAAAATATGTTAGAAACACGTTCCTCTTTTAATTAAAAAGTCATCACTCAATCAATACATTGTTTTAGCAAACAAATTAACTGGTATTTGCAAAAGCCGTTGAAAATGTTCAGCCTGCGCCAAATTGTAGTCTTCTGTTGTTCTTCTCATATCTTCATGGTGTTTAGGATCGTATTGTATTTGAGGAAATACATATAGTAAAAAAAGGAGAGTAACCTTTGTCAGTCACTTTTAACGGCTTTGTCGGCAAGCTTTTGACGGGCCCGCCTTATCCCGCTAGCCCCTCCACAATCCTTTGCCTCTACTATTTTTCTGCGGTGCCAGAACCCCGCTGTACTGAAGCATAAGCTTACTGTACCCCATATGTCGATATCCCGTTAGTCCCGTTCCTCCCAAAAAGCAATTTGTTGGTCTTAGTTTTGGATATCCCATCAGAGATGAACATACGTGACTGTCTCATCCTTGGTGCTCCAATCCAAGACAAGTTGTGTTTCTGACTTAAGTCAAACACAGACGGCCCAACCCAAATGTAACGAACTGCAACTCGAGTAACTTTTGAGTTTCTGACATCTGTATGTAGATGGAGCAGACGATACAACCGATTTTGGTGAAAATGAGTGTCCAAGAATGAAATGTTTTGTTTGTACAAGTAGAAAAGCATCCGTGCTTATCCAGTGATGAATTATCTGCATATTCACCCAAAGACGTTACTGAAGAAGCATGGAACGAAGTCACAAATGGTACAAAACAATGTCTTCTTCATCATTTGAAGTCGACATTTTCACGTCAGGCACAACACTAAATGGCAAATCAATTACAATCACGTTACGGAGTGTGTGTTGTACGGTTTGAAACTGGTTTGAAACTGAGGTTACTTCAGAGTTTGGTTACATTAGGGTTGCGCCGTTTGAAAAAAAAATTCATTCGATTTTGCTGGATGGGAATAGTATTTGTGAGTACTTTTAAGGCTTTCTAATTAGTTTAAACAATTACAAAAATACTGTTGAAAGAAGGATACCAAAGTCTTATCGGACTTTGGGCCCAATACGCCTCAGTTTGTAAAGTGTACGAAGTTATTGTACTTGGTCCTACAAACAAAAAAGTCAATAGCCGTAATCCCCAAAATTGAGCTATTTTTAAGATATTAGTTTGCGAAGCCGCCGCTTAAGTGCATGCATTATACTGGCCTACAAATGGAAAAAAGTCATGCTCAGCGAACTAAACCATTGTATTCCCATTTATTTCGGCTCGTTGAAATTGAATATGATCTCAGTTTTGGCCTTACTTATCATGATTTTTTCAAGTATTTCAAAAAAGTGCTTTTTTCTTAGATGGTTACGCTGTATGTGTCA
Source organism: Rutpela maculata (assembly GCA_936432065.2). NCBI lineage: Eukaryota > Metazoa > Arthropoda > Insecta > Coleoptera > Cerambycidae > Rutpela > Rutpela maculata. The sequence goes on along the minus strand of OW386293.2, from coordinate 75,772,066 downwards.
AGATGTTAAATACACAGCCACACACACAATAAAAGTGGTCTGGCCTGCAGACCAGACTAGTGTATCCTTATGTATTTTGACCCGCTGAACCCGAATCCTAAATCAGAATTGTCAGGTTGCTTTTTTTTTCACCCCCAACCCCAAAAAAACGCCCCCCCACCCCCCAAAAAAAGTGGTCTGGGCTCTGCGAATCAGACCAGTATATCCTTATGTATTTGGATCCTATGAAACCGAATTCAAAGTCAGAATTGTCAGATTCGCTCGTTTTTCACTCCTAACCCCAAAAAACACCCCCAAAACAAAAAAAAAAAATGATCTGGCCAAATTGGTGTATTGTTATGAATTTGGATCCGCTGAAACCGAATCCGAAGTCAGAATTGTCAGATCGGTTGGTCTTTCACCCCCAACCCCCAAAAAACACCCACCTCAAAAATAGTCTGTCCGGAGGACCATAGTAGCAGTGTATCTTTATGTATTTGGTAAGGATACACTGGTCTGGTCCACTTTTTTTGTTTGGGGGTATTCTTTGGGGTTAGGAGTGACAAACGAGCGAATCTGGCAATTCTGTCTTCGGATTCGGTTTCAGAGGGTTAAGATACATAAGGACATACTGGTATGGTCCGCAGGCCAGAGCACCTTTTTTTTTTGGGGGGGGGGGGGGGTGTTTTTTTGGGGATGAAAAAAGAACCAATCCGACAATTCTGACTTCGGATTCGGTTTCAGCGGGTCCAAATACATATGGATACACCGATCGGGCCCGCAGGCCAGACCACTTTTTTTTGGTTTTGGTGGTGTTTTTTGGGGTTGGGGGTGAAAAACGAGCGAATCTGATAATTCTGACTTCGAATTCGGTTTCAGCGGGTCCAAATACATAAGGATATACTGGTCTGATTCGCAGGCCAGACCACTTTTTTGGGGGGTGTTTTTCTGGGGTTAGGAGTGAAAAACGAGCGAATCTGACAATTCTGACTTCGAATTCGGTTTCAGCGGGTCCAAATACATAAGGAGTAAAAAAAAGAAGAATCCTGACAATTTTGACTGCGGATTTGGTTTCAGCGGGTCCAAATGTATAAGGATACACTGGTCTGGTCCGCAGGCCAGACCACTTTTTTTGTGTGGCTGTGATATCAGTTAATAATGCTCTAGTCTTCTTCTTTTTCCGCTGAATTTTCGGCAAATTGAAGGTCATATTTGTAATGAGCATGCCAAAAAACATAAGATAACACTTTTCTAAGGTAGGCGCATTGGGCCCAAAATTGGCATCCTTCTTTCGGAGACTGTGTTTTTTGACCTGTCACCGCTAACGTAGGAGAAACGGCAACAGATACGACAAAAATGCACTAGACTTTTTTGTAGAGCTGCAAATTTTCTACAAAAAAATTTGCGAAAGCAAGTTTATATAGCTTACGAGCTACAGGTGTCTGCGAGTAAGCGCAAAAATTGTCGTTTATCGTGTTACTCTCTAAGCAACCTGGGCGAGTCGTTTTAATTATAGCAGTGTGAATAAATATTATGGCAAGGCCTGCGATGTAAGGGGGTCGTCGAAGAGCTTGTCGACAAAGCAGCCAAAGATAAAGGGACAGAGAAGAACTATCGCTACTCTCCTCACTACTTCGTTCTCCTATCAGTATTTTCTCAACTGTCACAATAGCTGCAGAAAAATAAGTCTGCAGAGTATCTTCATGTGTTACACCGTAATATAAAATAATCTTATGTCGATAGTAAAATATAGAGCCGATGTAGAAATATAAAACAAATGATTCCTGGTAAAATGGTGTGTTAAATACACGTTGAAAATAAGTGTACACACATATATTAACATTTAACGTTTGTAACAAGTTGAACTTGGATTGTATTTCTAGATGTTTAAAAATATTTATATTCCAAAATTTCCTGTGTTTGACACACTGCACTGTACAAAAAAGTTGTGACATATTATTAGGGTCTGTGTACATAGTTACCAAGCAAACGAGGCACTTTTTCAAAAGTTTGTACATTTATTTATCCATCCTTGTATTATACACTAACAAAAACCGATTCGCTAACAAATTCTAATGATTACTTTAGTTAATAGTAGGTAATTTGTGATGATTTACTTAATAATAAAAACTGATTATCTTGTATTAGGTAGAGTACTTACCCAGACCCAAACCTCTTAATATAGACAAATTTTATTATGAATTGTTTAGTACTTTTTTTACATTTTTCCCATTACCCATGAACTCTTTTAGTTCTCTTGCAATATTGTTTGTCAATTTCGAAGCACTAATTGAATTTCGATAGATTGTTAATTAGTAGAGAATATTCCATCCTACGAGAGTCGCAACACGTTTGGTATAGATTTTACATTTTTTATATTTATTGATTATCTGATATCGTTCGGAATTTCATTTGCACAAAACGGATTTTGATATTTAAATAGACCAGACTTTTCACTGGCCCAGGTTTAATAGAATTTGATTTTGGTGGTGATTTAAAGAGAAAAGTCATTCTGAATTTATGGAAGTTTGGATTGTCAGCTGTATTATTTCAAATTCTTCATTTGGTTGTATGTTGTAACCTCAATTGTAGCAGAACGATTAAATTTTTATGGAAAAGGCATTAAGTAGATTGTCACTTATTTTTCTGTAAATAAGTATATTTTTTATGATTTTTTTAGGATTCTTTCTCTACGAAATTAGTTGTTATTAATTCATCGCATGTAAAATGTAGTTCCTAAAGTATGGAATGTGCCAAACTGAGTAAATGGGAAGTATTGAAATGTATAAAGCAGGATATTTTTTCTACCATTGACAATTCAAATTGATCGAATTTTCTCAACCGTTATAAGATGTTGATGTACCACGGTGGCCTACAACCTAATTTAAATCAAAGTTGTTCCCACTCGGAATTTTTTTTAACGCATTCTTAGATGTACAGGGAGATCGAGAAAGACTGAACGTGCCGCGTTTTTGTGCCGCCTACATACTGCATACATATGTACTATTTTCTGGTACTTTCAACATTTTCACGTTGGCGACAGTAACCTTAAATATAGTCAATTATAGTATTTACACAAAATGCGAGTTTCTTTATTAACTTGCCACACAAGTGACAGTGAACTGATTGCGTTGAAAAACACTGATTTATTAGTCAGAAAGGGAGATAAATGATAAATCAAACACAAGCCAATAATAATAACATTCAAGAAAATGACAGACATCAGATTGGTAACAGTGACTAGAGAACCAGCCGTTACTCCTAGCAACATAGGAAATTAGTTTTAATAATGTATGTACAATAGAAATCAATTTTGATAATTTTAGTGACTTTTCCGTGTGACGTCACGTTCAGTCTTTCTCGATCTCTCGGTATATGGAGCCAATTTTCCACGATATTTAAAATCATTCATCGCAGAATTTTTTTTTACAAGTATTTTACTTTGTTTAATGACACAGCCACACAAAAAAAAGTAGTCTAGCCTACGGACCAGGCTAGTGTGTCCTTATGTGTTTGGACCCGCTGAAACCAAATCCGAAGTCAGAATTGTCAGATTGGCTCATTTTCACCCCTAATCCCAAAAAATACCCCCCAAAAAAATGGTCTGTCCGGCGGACCATACTAACGTATCCTTTATGAATTTGGTAAGGATACATTGGTCTGAAAAACTGAAAAACGGGCCAATCTGACAATTCTGACTTCGGATTCGGTTTCAGCGGGTCTACATACATAAGGATACACTGACTGGTCTGGTCCGAAGTCCAGACCACTTTTTTGTTTGTTTTGGGGGTGTTCTTTAGGGTTAGGGGTGTTTTCTGAATGATTTTAAATATCGTGGAAATTGGTTCTATATACATCTAAGAATGTGTTAAAAAAAAAATCCGAGTGGCAACAACTTTGATTTAAATTTGATTGTAGGCCACCGTGGTGCTTAAGTAGATCAGGCCTCCTCTAGCATGACTCTATTAACTAGAATGAAGCCAGTTAAAAAAACCAAACGACCCAAGAAATCAATTGACCAACTATATTTCCATAAAAAATGTATTCTTATACTGAACGTGTGAACCTCGTACATCCAGATACCATTTAGTTTCATGAAAGTAGGTGGAATAATTTCATTTAAATTTCAGCTTTATTTTCAAAACAAGTTTTGTTATCTCACGTATTCTGAACACGGTATATCCTGACAGATATTATTGTTGTTCAACGTCACCGCTATGTAGATATAACATAATACATTTATACGAAGTTTTCCACTGGCAGAATGAACATTGCACTTGACATTTGCAACCCCAAAATGTTTGTTAATGTTTTTGTAACCACGCCCACTTTCATGTTGTATATTTCGTTCTATCACAAGCATTCAAACTTCGAATAGAAAAAACTCCACACTACATTTACGAACATTGGAAAATTCGTCACAGGAAACTGTTTCACTGTTCTGTAAATTCTGTCACAATATTATATTGTTATGTACGTAAACGAGAAGGGGTGATTTTTTCTTGTATTTGTTTCTGTATATTTCGTCTGTTAGGGATTTTTTTTTTAATTAATCAGTTAAGTGTATGCTGGGTGGAAGGCACCTTAATAATATATAAAATGCAGTCATATCATATTAATTTTTTATATAGTTTTAAGGTCCTAAAATGGATTTTCATATAATCCCACTGCATTGTCAAAAACTGACAACGGTTGAACAGCTGTAATTGATTCCCCTTGTTGCTGTAGTAACCCAGTCACTTTATACATAAAAAAGGCCAAACCTCTAAAAAAAATTCAACCTAAGATTTTCCAACGGAATTCTCTTTATTTTTGCGTCACAAATAATTTCTCAAAAGCCCACAAAGCCAACTTGGCGGTTACAATATACAGCAGGTCAAATGTCAAGAAAATAGGTTTTTCTCAAATATCTCGTAAATTATCTATTTTACGTTAATTCTGGCTATTATAGAATTTGTTCGTGAGATAAATGTGCATAAAAAAGGTTATATACAAAATTTACGTAGAACAAAGAGTTTTCGAGATATTGGTCTGAGAAACTTCGGAGCAAAGTGCATACGCCACTATTATATACGTAGAGTGTTGCATATAGATAATAAGACCTATGAATATAGAGGAACATCGTTTATGCACATATACCCGCATAATTTCTGTCTGAGATATCCTTGAAATGGACACTTTTAATAATAATGATAGTAAGGGCTTTTAGTACTAGCTTTCTAACATTCCATTGCTTTATTTCGAAAAGGAAAAATAAATGCCTTTAAAACATTACAAAAAAGTCCAGATTTATAGGAAGCATTGGCGGCATTCAAAATAGAAAACTGTTCGAAACATTTGCTAATAAATAAGCCTGTGCAATGGGGTTGGACTTTAAACAATAATTTTGTTACTATATTTCCACTGGATGTGGAAGTAATAATGCGAGTAACTTGATTTTTTAATGAAATAAATTTTTAATTCTCACTCTCAATCCAGTTCGTAGCCAGGATTTTGTCCAGGGTGGGGCAAGGCAACACAGTCAAATAGTTAAATATTTTTTTATTAAAGGCAAACTACACGTTTTATTAATATGATACAAATAATTTTAAACGAAGTCGCATTCGGTGCTAGCTAGGGGGGAGGCAAGCGCCCCACCGTGACTACGGCCCTTGCTTTCAATTCACTTTTCTAATTTATTTGTAGAAATTTCCGGGGAAAAAGTTAAAATAGTCACTCGAAGCAGTTACCGAGGGCCCGTCGCGCGTCGTCGCGTCGTACGTATATTTTCGATTTAAGACCTCGTACTTCACCAAATTATTACTCATTATTTCCAAACTGGGGATGAATCAAGTTCTAAATTTTGTACTATAATTTGAAAAAACTATAAGAAATCGACCAGTAAAAGAATCATGCTTGGAACACGTTACGCTTTTTTTGTAGCTCAAACAAAAGGTACCCATTAATCTTTATTTCTTTGTCTTTGTAGAACTCTGTTTAACACAATTTTATAACCGAATGTATCACATTTCACAAGCAATCAATGTATGCTAAATGAAATACTTGATTATCTTGCTAAAATTGCACTATGTTTTTGTTTAAAAAATTACACAAATTACAGAAATATCGAACAGTACGTTCGAATGTGGCAAGCAACTATTTACAACTGTACGCTAACAGAACGTTGTGTTTCTTGGGGTGTATCAGATAAAAAAACCGCTGCCCAAGGAATCACTACTTCCACATCCGGATTTTCTATCCAAGTCACATAACGAAAAAAATTTTGTATCTGGAAATAATTGTTTATGGAACTTGTGGGGGTGGATAAAGTAAAAAAATATTTTGAGGTTTCTGGTTCTTGTACACACACTAAATCACATTTTTTTTCATCCCCTTTAATAATGGGGTGGGGGTGGTAATGGGGGTGGCTAATGCCAAATTTTTTTTTTGAGACCTTAGCTTCTCTTGTCTATACTAAATATCAATTTTATGAACTCTTACCTGCTTGATTTACCTATTTACTCTAAATTTACCCCAATTTACCCCCCAACCCTTCGACGGAACAAGATGAAAATATAATTCTAGATCTCGTTAAAGTACATATGTGTACCAAATTTCAAGTCAATATCTCAAACGGTTTCAGAGTAAACGTGCGCACAAAAAAAGTTACAGACCGACAGACAGAAATTTTTTTTTTCGCTCAAACTTGAAATCTCGACGTTTCATGACATTCTAAGCCTATTTGAACAATAAAAATTTTTTAAATTTTTTTTTTTGGTACTATACTTCCACTGGATGTGGAAGTAATAGGCAACAATACGGTTGTAATTTGCGGTACGTAATGAACTGAATATTTCTGACTAAAAAACCGCTGCCCAAGGAATCACTTCTTCCACATCAGGATTTTCTATCCAAGTCACACAACGAAAAAATTTTGTATCTGGAAATAATTGTTTATGGAACTTTAATAATATAATATTTGAAATCCTCTACCCCAAAAACCCATAAGACGATACCCCACATCGGTAGTGGGGTGGGGGTGGTGACAGGGGGTGGGAGTGGGGGGTGGATAAAGTAAAAAAATATTTTGAGGTTTCTGGTTCTCGTACACACACTAAATCACATTTTTTTTCATCCCCTTTAATAATGGGGTGGGGGTGGTAATGGGAGTGGCTAATGCCAAAATTTTTTTTGAGACCTTAGCTTCTCTTGTCTATACTAAATATCAATTTTATGACCTCTTACCTGCTTGATTTACACCTATTTACTCCAAATTTACCCCAATTTACCCCCCAACCATTCGACGGAACAAGATGAAAATATAATCTAGTTCTAGATCTCGTTAAAGTACATATGTGTACCAAATTTCAAGTCAATATCTCAAACGGTTCCAGAGTAAACGTGCGCACAAAAAAAGTTACAGACCGACAGACAGACAGAATTTTTTTTTTGCTCAAACTTGAAATCTCGACGTTTCATGACATTCTAAGCCTATTTGAACAATAAAAATTTTTAAAAATTTTTTTGTCGTTACTATACTTCCACTGGATGTGGAAGTAAAATATTACTTTGAATACAATTAAACCTCTTTCGAATTTTGGGTTTTTGGCCAGCTTTTTCGGATTCTGACCCACTGTGCGCTGTAACTATTGTAGCCGTCCGACCTCTATTCTGTAAAAGCGTGAAAGCACATTCCCGTGAGAAGTGGGCGGAGTTCACTTAAAAATGAATAAAACTCTATTCTGTAACTACGGGAGTGATCACCTCGTACGAAAAATGCGCGAACTTACTTCTACTGGACCTCTATTCTGTAAAAGCGTGAAAGCACATTCCCGTGAAAAGTGGGCGGAGTTCACTTGAAAATGAATAAAAGTCTATTCTGTAACTAAGGGAGTGATCACCTCGTGCGAAAAATGCGTGAACTTACTTCTACTGGTAAATCGTGAGGGAATCCGTTAGCTCCCCGGGAGAACGGCGATCCTAACCGTACTTTTGTGACAGTTTGCGTTGGCCAAAAATTATTGTTGTTAAATCTGTGACTCAGAATAGACATTGCGGAGTTGCTCATCGGCAATGAGTTAACAATAATATAATTCTTAGCAAATATTACAATTTCTCTTTTATTTCATTATAGTCATATTTTTTTAAATATATGTTACCTATAACGAGGGTATATACTTACGGAATTTTTGATCAATGAATAAATTCTAGGTATTACGAGATCTTCCTGATGCCGAGGAGGATTTGGAAGAGGAACGGCAAGTTGTACTTCATAAGATTAACCCTTTTGACCATTAACCGACCGAGCATTTATAAGGAGGGTCAGCAAATAACTTGCCCGTGATATAATTCTTTCATGCAAGCCCCCATACGACGTTCAGGAATCACCATCGAGCATAAAGTAAATACTATCACTAAGTTTCTCCAAAGGTGGACCCAATAAAATAACAACGGAACAATGAACAGCTGATGCTTTTGCGCCAACCTAATTGGTTGTAAATTCGGCTATTCTCGCTGAATCACTTCACGTTCACCACCTATTCACTGCACTTACGGAATACAATCTAGGACGGTCGGGTGAGATACGTGTGATGGGAGCTCTCGCTTCGCACGATGAATGCTCACTCTCCCCATAATTACGCAATAGAGGTCCTGGTATATCGTGAGGGAATCAGTCAGTTCCCCGGGAGAACGTTGATTCTAACCGTACTTTTATGACAGTTTGCGTCAACCAAAAATTATTGTTGTTAATTCTGTGAAACAGAATTGATTTGCTCATCGCCAATGTGGTAGTAATAATATAATTCTTAGCAAATATTACAATTACTCTTTTAGTTTATTATACTCATATATTTTTTTTAAATATACATAACCAATAACGAGGGTATATCCTTACGGAATTTTTGGTCAATAAATAAATTCTAAGTTTTACGACATCTTCGTGATGCCGAGGAGGATTTGGAAGAGTAACGGCGAGTTCTTCATAAGATTAACCCTTTGCATCATTAATCGACCACTGAACAGCTGATGCTTTTGCGTCAACCTAATTGGTTGTAAATTCGGCTATTCTCGATGAATCGTTTCACGTTTATTACTTATTCACTGCACTTTCGGAATGCAGTGTAGAACGGTCGGGTGAGATGCGTGTGATGGGAGCTCTCGCTTCGCACGATGAATGCTCACTCTCCCCATAATTACAGAATAGAGGTCCTCTGTTGGCTTTATGGATTTTTGAGAAATTATTTGTGACGCCAAAATAAAGAGAATCCCGTTGGAAAACCTTAGGTTGGATTTTTTAGAGGTTCATGTGTAAAGTGACTGGCTATAGCTATTTGTGTGCTTTGTTACGTCTCTTTTTAATTTGATTTTTGTTTTTTCCAAATTATATCCAAAAGTAACAACGATATTACAGAGTGCATTTGACCAATGTTCACAACTTCACCTATGTATTCCACTCTTATTTTTTCAAATCCAGTTTTATTTTTTTATCACAAAGACTATAAAAATGTTTCTAATACTACCCCAAATTAGTGTGATTATTCCAATCTTCCGTTATTCTTCAGTACCAATTGCCAAACCGAAATTGTTTTTATGTTCTATACTGTAACAAGCCACAAGAAATAGATACAATATATTTATTCTTCGTTTACTACATTTTTAGTTTTAAGTTATTAAACACAAATATTAATAAAAATTCCGATTATTATTTATTTTTCTAAGACCAACAAAATTTTAGTGAATAATGTGCTATCACTGGACAATTTTCCACCCTGCATACTTCTCCATTGAGTTAAACGACCCAAAAATGATAAAGAATGTACATTAATTCTATCCAAACAGTTTTCTTGTAACATCTCCATTTTGAAGATCGTGTTTATTCGGAACCTATTAGTAATAGAAAACTATTCACGAATTTTACAGTAATGCTTATATAGTTAAACGGGGTTGTAACCAAGAACACCACTTTTTATATAAGTGTAGTGTGCGGTCAATCATTGTCAAAAAGAAATTACACTTTTTAATAACATGATTTTGTAACCTGGTTCATTTTATTGGAACTCGTCGTAAAGTAATACTGGTAAACTTACTCAGGCAAAGTGGGATGAAGCCTAGGGCGGTAAATTTTAGGTGCGCAGATTTCTGAAGAAAATTAAAATAGGAAAAAAATTGCATTTTTAAAGCCATAGCTATTGTATACAATTGTATTGTGTATAATTATTTAATTTCAATTATTTCATTTTTAGCGGAGCGGATCTGGTTTTGAAATGAAACCAACTTAAAAAAAAAAAAATTGACAATTACACGCGTTCTCTTTTATCATGTTATCAACTTAGTTCAGCTTAATCACACAGGGTGGCGGGGGAATTCGCATTTAAAATTCGCAAGAACGCGTTTTTCCACGATAACTTTGTTATTATTGACCTGGCGAAAAAAAAGTAAAATTAAAAATTGAAGATCTCGGTATGAGATTTTTTTGAGGTAGGTGAAATAGATAAGAATTTATGGAGCCGGAGGATTGGGGTGGTGGGCCAATTAGGAGAGGGGAGGGAGGTAGGGAAAGAAAAATTATTCAACCACCTCGAACTTTTTCCCTGTCTTGCGATTTTCAAAAACCAAAATGGAATTTGTTCGTTATTACGTCTAATATTTGACTGAATACTTTTTTAAAATTTTTTTCAAATAAACAAACTTGTGGGAGGGGAAAAACCTTTTGCATTTTTTTAAAAATGCGTTTTTGAGAACGAAGGAAAGGGCTCAGAGAATTTTTTTACAGGTAAGTGAGATTTTTGTTATCTTTAAGAGTATAATCTGCGGTCAGTGAAATGAAGAAACGAATTATTCGGCTTATTTTTGAAGATAGAAACTTCAAATTTTGTACGTATGTATTAAAATATATATTCTAGTTCGTCACGTTTTTATTTTTTTGTTTTAGTCAAAAACACGTGATCAACGAAAAAATGGACGTCGAAAAATTGGAATTTACAAAAAACGAAATCGTGACGACCTAGATAGTCCATAATTAATTACGTGGATAAAATATAACCTCTTAATTTTCAAACATAGATTCAATAAATAGTTTCCAATTTTGCCGTCAATAGATGGCACTCGCCTCGGCATTCGCATAGCTTTACACGCTCTCAGACTTTAGGGAGGAACTTGTTGTCATGGAGACCTGACGCGAATGAATGCTTGCCAGGGAAGCATTTAGGAGTTCTGGTAATATCTTAAATTTATTTATAAATTATTTTATCTTACAGGAATTACTTAATAGATGAAATTCTTGAAAATGTTAATACATAAATAAAAGGTGCCAAATAGAGAGGACCGGTTTTGTATAAACACTCCTACAAATTTTATTATGAAAATTTGAATGCGGTTTTTAGTTAGGTCAGAAATCAATTTATTCGAAATTATTACCAAGCAAAATGTACAGGGTGTCCCAGTCAACGCGCTATGCTGGGTTTTCTCGGTAGTTTCTGAGATAAGTTTATGGTTCAAAATCCAATCTGACGTAGGTTTTCCGAGGAATCTCATACTGCTAAGATATTTAGGAATCCAAAATGACGGACGAATTTCGTCATCTACGATCCTATTCGACTGAAAATCGATATCTGGGGGTTTTCGGGGATGCGGTTTACGAATTTTTGGTCAAAATTTAGGAATCCAAGATGGCGGACGAATTTCGTCATCTATGGACCTATTCGACTGAAAATCGATATCTGGGGGTTTTCGGGGATGCGGGTTATGAATTTTTGATCAAAATTTAGGACTCCAAGATGGCGGACGAATTTCGTCATCTATGGTCCTATTTGACTAAAAATCGATATCGGATGGTTTTCGGGGATGCGGGTTACGAATTTTTGGTCAAAATTTAGGAATCCAAGATGGCGGACGAATTTCGTCATCTATGGACATATTCGACTGAAAATCGATATCTGGGGGTTTTCGGGGATGCGGGTTATGAATTTTTGATCAAAATTTAGGACTCCAAGATGGCGGACGAATTTCGTCATCTATGGTCCTATTTGACTAAAAATCGATATCGGAGGGTTTTCGGGGATGCGGGTTACGAATTTTTGGTCAAAATTTAGGAATCTAAGATGGCGGACGAATTTCGTGATCTATAGTCCTATTCGACTGAAAATCGATATCTGGGGGTTTTCGGGGATGCGGGTTACGAATTTTTGATCAAAATTTAGGACTCCAAGATGGCGGACGAATTTCGTCATCTATGGTCCTATTTGGCTGAAAATCGATATCTGGGGGTTTTCGGGGATGCGGGTTACGAATTTTTGATCAAAATTTAGGACTCCAAGATGGCGGACGAATTTCGTCATCTATGGTCCTATTTGGCTGAAAATCGATATCTGGGGGTTTTCGGGGATGCGGGCTACGAATTTTTTATCAAAATTTAGGACTCCAAGATGGCGGACGAATTTCGTCATCTATGGTCCTATTTGGCTGAAAATCGATGTCTGGGGGTTTTCGGGGATGCGGGTTACGAATTTTCGGTCAAAATTTAGAAAACCAAGATGGCGGATGAATTTTGTCATCTGTGATCCTATTCGAATGAAAATCGATATCTGGGGATTTTCGGGATGCGGGTTACGAATTTTTGGTAAAAATTTAGGAATCCAAGACAGCGGACGAATTATAACTATATTTTGACCCCCTTTATTTATGTTATTATTGGAGACAAAAAAAAGTTTCGTATAAGAGTTGTAAGGTTGTATACATATTTTTTTAAATGCAATTAAAAAACAATTGCTTGGATATGTCACGTGATATAACAATGAAGGTTGCTTTTTAAATGAAAAACCCTGTATATTTTTACATATTCTTTTAGATCCTTTATCCCTGATTTCAAACATATAAGGATCTAGCTGTAATATTTTTTGATATATCGGACATTAAATATGCTCCAAACATGCTTATAGGTATTTTAGGGTTTCTGACGGAGCGCAGTCAGTGGCGGATTTAGGGGGGGGGGGGGCTATAGGGTAAAATCCAAGCGCGGCAATTTTTTTGAAAAACACCAAAGACATAAAAACAAAAAATTATTATTATTAATATGTTCTATCAGAACATGTTTAATTTATTTGAGAACGTGTTTTTTATAATAACTAGACTAAAGTTCCTTATTATAGTCAACAGTACAGGGTGGTTGTGCAAACGTTAAAACCTCATTTAACTTCTTTATTTTTGGAGTTACGTAAATACGTTCAAAAATAAAAGTTATGAGATATCACATGTATTTTCCAAACATCATTTCAGCAAAACAATTCAAACAAGTCGAATTTCGGAGATATGAGCTTTACCTTGGTTTTACTTCCACATCCAGTGGAAGTATAGTAACGACAAAAAAATTTTTTTAAATTTTTATTGTTTAAATAGGCTCAGAATGTCATGAAACGTCGAGATTTTAAGTTTGAGCGAAAAAAAAATTTCTGTCTGTCGGTCTGTAACTTTTTTGTGCGCACGTTTACTCTGTAACCGTTTAAGATATTGACTTGAAATTTGGTACACAAATGTACTTTAACGAGATCTGGAACTAGATTATATTTTCATTTTGTTCCGTCAGAGGGTTGGGGGGTAAATTGGGGTAAATTTGGGGTAACCAGCTAAATCAAGCAGCTAATAGTCCAGAAAATTGGTATTTAGTATATACAAGAGAAGCTAAGGTCTCAAAAAATGTTTGGCATTAGCCACCCCCACCCCATTACTAAATTTTTTCGTTGTGAATGAGTTGGATCGAAAATCTGGATGCGGAAGTAATGATTCCTTGGGCAGCGGTTTTTTTAAATAGAACACCCCCATATATTTTTACACTATTTGAAAGGCCATAGAAAAATCTTTTCAATGATATATGACCCAGTCTGTTCACTTTTTAAATTTTTTTTCCGATTTGAATCTAATTTTACTTATGGAACAAATTAGGATCTACTTATTACCAGAAAAAAATTCACGTCCTACAAATGCAAAGCCACCTGCGGTACCAAAATATGCGGATAAAATCAAAAAATCATATTAGGCATATTTTTATTGGAAAATTTTGTTAATGAAAGAATTGTTCAGAAACCTTAAGTCCAAAATTTAATCAAAAAAAATATATAAATTTTTATTAAAATAATGTCCAAGTCCGAAAATATCATTTGAATGGGTTTTTTCGTTTAGAAAACTGTACTATGACAATTTTGTTTGAAATTAAACCCAAGCTGCAGGTAGTTGTAAAACAGTTTTTTTTTAAATACTTAATTATTTTCAAAATTTTTTAAATTTCAAGTTTTTCATTTTTTAATTCTGATTAAATTTTGGCCATTTTGGACAATTCTTAACAAGTTTTATTAACAAAATTTTCCGATAAAAAAATGCCTAATATGATTTTCCGATTTTCTCCACATATTTTGGTACCGCAGGTGGCTTTGGTACCGTAGGAGGCGAATGTTTTTCTGATCATAAGTAGATACTAGTTTGTTCTATACTTAAGTAAAATGCGATTCAAATCGGAAAAAAAATAAAGTTATTGGGGTGTTACCATTTCAAGTGAAACACACTGTATCAATTATTGAAATTCTCCATTTTATTTAAAATAAAGTGAAATTAGACAGAACTAACATATTGTTTATTTTAATTTACATACTTTTGTTTTCCATGGCTAATTTGATAAATTGTAAATTTATAGTAAATTAGACAAAATTTGTTTAAGATAAGTACCATGTATTATATTATAAATACAAAGCTTTTTTTATGGCGTTTCAAATGGTACATATATGGAGTGTTCCTTTAAAAAAAAGCAAAGTAAAGTTCATATCTCCGAAATGCGACTTTCAATAGGCATGTCCACAAAATTTTAATTTCAATTGGGAATGATAGAATTATCGATATTGTACACTAATTTAACAATAAAAAAAACCGCTGCCCAACTTCCACATCCAGATTTTCTATCCAAGTCACTCACAACGAAAAAATGTTGTATGTGGAAATAATTGTTTAATAATATAATATTTGAAATTCTCTACCTCAAAAACCCATAAAACGATACCCCACATCGGTAATGGGGTGAGGGTGGTGATAGAGGGTGGTAATGGGGGTGGATAAGGTAAAAAAATATTTTGAGGTTTCTAGTTCTTGTACACACACTAAATTAAATTTTTTTTCATCCCCTTTAATAATGGGGTGGGGGCTAATGCCAAAATTTTTTTTGAGACCTTAGCTTCTCTTGTATATAGTAAATACCAATTTTATGAACTCTTACCTGCTTGATTTACCTATTTACCCCAAATTTACCCCAATTTACCCCCAACTCTTCGACGGAACAAGATGAAAATATAATCTAGTTCTAGATCTCGTTAAAGTACATAAGTGTACTAAATTTCAAGTGAGTATCTCAAACGGTTCCAGAGTAAACGTGCGCACAAAAAAAAGTTAGACCGACAGACAGACAGAATTTTTTTTGCTCAAACTTAAAATCTCGACGTTTCATGACATTCTAAGCCTATTTGAACAATAAAAATTTTTAAAAAATTTTTTTGTCGTTACTATACTTCCACTGGATGTTGAAGTAATATATGTATCCTTATTTTGCCAGTTATTCGTAATAGGCATCGCCCCAACATAACGAGGATTTTTGGTAATTTTTCAATAAAAATTCTTGGCCTATGGTAAAAAAATATTTTGAGGTTTTTGGTTCTTGTACATACACTAAATCACACTTTTTTTTCGTCCCCTTAAAAAGTGGGGTAGGGGTGGTAATGGGGGTAGCTAATGTCAAAAATTTTTTCGAGACCCTAGCTTCTCTTATATATACTAAATACCAATTTTACGGACTCTTACCTGCTTGATTTACCTGTTTACCTCCCCATTTACCCCAATTTACAACCCAACCCTTCGATGGAATAAGATGAAAATATAATCTAGTTCCAGATCCCGTTAAAGTACATAAGTGTACCAAATTTCAAGTCAATATCTTAAACGGTTCCAGAGTAATCGTGCGCACAAAAAAGTTAGACAGACAGGCAGAATTTTTTTTTTGCTCAAACTTAAAATGTCGACCTTTCATGACAGTCTAAGCCTATTTGAACAATAAAAACATTCAAAAATTTTTTGTTACTATACTACCACTGGATGTGGAAGTAATCAATATTCTATTTTCAAGAAAAAGAACGCCATTGCCATGTAAACCGGAAGTGATATTTAAAATTTACATGCCTTTTTTTACTTTCCTTTAATGCTTTAATAGTCAATTAAGAACATAAATAATCCGATCAATTCTTCTTTGATGTTCAATTATATGTTTCTTAGCGGCATAGATTCCCCGAAAAAAAAATACTTATCTCAAAAACTACCGAGAAAATCGGACATAACACGTTAACTAGGACACCCTGTACACTGTAAATATACATTATGTACCTACAGATAGTTTTTTCTTTTAATTAAAAACCACTGCCTAAGGAATCACTACAACCGCATTCAGTTTTCCTACTCAAATTATTTTAAATAAAAATTCTTGTGCACCCAACGCGAAATTCGACTCTGTACGACAGAAATATATTTGAACTATTTCTCTTATATATTACACAATATGTTATTCTCCGCCTTTTTACTTGGTCGGCATATTTCATTGGTCAAAGGTGCACGCCCACCCGTATATACCCTTTTCATATATATCAATGAAAATATGTTTTGTCTTACTGCAGATTGTCCTCTTAATTTAAAAAAAAAATTATCGCAATCCAAGCAATAGGAAGGGAGGGAGGGGGGTAATGCGTTTGCGGGAATAAAGGGTTAAGGAAAAGAGATAGGGACTTCGGAGCTTAACATTCGGATATATAAATCTACCCTCCATCAAATATTAAACTTATTATAAATCATTATTTAACACCATCACCACATCAGTTTTCGCGGCGCATTTCTCTAGTTTTAGGTGTGTATTGGATATATATAACAATTATTTTTCCGCTTAACTCGCTCTAACTCAAAAACGGCACAATGGATTACCCTCAAATTTTTATCGCGTTATCACTATATACTTGTTAATAAAATGTGTTAATATGTAGGTCAAATTTTAATAAGAGTAGAAAGCATTATTTTTTTTCTAAGGCTATGTCGAAAATTTGCATTCTCAAATGTAACATGCGGGAAATTTTTTTATCTTTCGAAATAGATACCAAGTGTATCGAGAAGTAACCAAGATAAAAGATGAACGTAACTTTTTTATTTGAAACTTTTTTTTCTAGAATTAGCAGTTTTCGAGAAAACTGCAAATGAGTGATTGTTGGCCAGATACTGCAATTAATTGCTATTAGATTCCAGATCCAGCAGACTATGCGCTTCCGCGAGATCTTCAATTTTTAATTTTACTATTTTTTCGTCAGGTCAATAATAACAAAGTTATCGTGGAAAATAGTATATTATATTACTAGGAGTAGAACGCACTCTTTTTTTGTGTTGAGCCCAGGATTTGCGGCTGAGGCGAAGCCGAAGCCGCAAACTGGGCGAAACACAAAAAAAGGCGTTCTACTCCGTGTAATATATACTATTTTTTCTTCAAGCGTATTAAAATGCAAAAATTCATTTATTTATCATAAATGTACAAATATTCAAACTACAGTCTTACATGTTGACACAATATGACAAGTGGCTAGTGGATAGCGCGCCACCGGTGGCTTTCGGTATTATTATGTTACTAGTAAAACAATACCCACTGCGGTGGCGCTTTCGGAACTAACATTATGTTACTAGTAAAACAATGTCCACTACGGTGGCATTCGGTACTAACATTTTGTTACTAGTAAAACAATGTCCTACTTCTACTTCTGTTTTTGGTGACATAATTTAAACATTTTAATACGCTTGAAGAAAAACGTGTTTTTGCGCATTTTAAATGCGAATTCCTCCGCCACCCCGTGTGGCTAAGCTGAACTAAGTTGATAACGTAATAAAAGAGAACGCGTGTAACCGAATTGTCAAAAAAATTTTTTTTAAAAAATTGGTTTCAAAGCTCCTTTTTTTCTCACCAGATCCGCTCCAGTATTTACAAATAGTAAAAATTTAAGTGAAAAAATTCTAGCTACTCCTTTATCCTTTGCAAAAACGGCAATAAATTTTAATCTAGGGCAGCCGAAGCTATAAATAAATATAAAGTTACATTAAAATTGTGATATACTTATACTTATTTTAAATTTAGTTTTTACAGAATCTGCCGACGGTGTAGCGTTAGGCAAATGCAAATATGTCAATTATTTTTTTGTGTTGGGAAAATGAAACAAATTTTATTGATAAATTACTGAAAATGTTAAAAATATCAAATAGATTTCATAAGTGCAATTAAAAATATTGTTAAGGTGGGCAGTACCGTAAACGTAATTCGACAATTTCTCCTGCATCCCTGAACCGATAGAAAAACTTTTTTGATAGGCTTTTAGAGACAACTTTATAGAATTGTATTGAAAACTAAAGAAAGAAAAATTTTTTTTACTTGCGAAAATAAAAAAAATTGTTGACTGTTCAATAGTCTAGTGCCATTCTATAAAGTTGTCTCTAAAAGCCTATCAAAATTTTTTTTGAATCGGTTCCGGGGTGTAGGAGAAATTGTTGAATTACGAAATAATCTTTATAAACGCGGCACCGCCACCCTTAATAACACAGCCCCACAAAAAAAAAGTTCAAAGCAGCGAACCAGATCCATGTATCCCTATGTATTTTCGGTCGCTGAATCCGAATCCTGGGTCAAAAAAAATCGTACACCCCAAAATCATTAGCTAGAGCCAAAAAACACCCCTGAAATGGGATAAAAAGACAATTAAGCTACCAGAATAGTTGTTACTTCTTAATCAATCGAATTATACAAATTAAGGTTGAACAGCAGCGTACATACAATAGATATGAAACACACCCCTAGGGAAGGGCGAGAACTAACCCCCATATATAAAAAAATCGATCCAAAACAGTAATGACTGCTGAAAAGCTCGAAATGTCTAAGTTTTGTTAAAATGTTAAGAAACTACATCAGGTCCGACGTAATCTTCATAAACTACCCCTATAGAGTTGAGAACAACCACCTTTAAGTTCAGAGGACACGACAAAAACAAGAAAAAACGTAAAATCCAACAGGATTTCTATTTTCATGGATGCTATGATTGGCTGAAATTGCGTAATACTCTAAAATAGAACCAGAAACTTACGTACCATCAAATCCCTCAGAGGGTGTGAAAACTACCCCCTATGTAAGATTTAACTATAAAAAGTTACAGTGACTTCTATAAAAATTCGAAACACCTGCGTTATGTGGAAGAGAGCAAAAACTAGACTATGTTCGACGATGTGCTTAAAAACCACCCCCACGGGGTTGCGAGATACTTCCCCTGTATCTGCAGGATGCTGGAGAAACAGAGGGAAACTAACCGGATTTACATTTTTATGGATGCTATGATTGGCAAAAATCGCGTTGCACACTTAGAGTTTGAAACTCATGTAACACCGCCAGAAAGAATGTAAACTACCGTAATTCAAGATGTAACGAAAAAGCTATACTGTTGCTTATTCGTTTAATTTCCATAGTTTTTTTTATAGGTCTCTCAATCGTCTCTCAACCCCGTGGGGGTGGTTTTAAAGCACAGCGTCGAACATAGTCTAGTTTCTTCTCTCTTCCACATAACGCAGGTGTTTCGAATTTTTATAGAAGTCACTGTAACTTTTTACAGTCAAACCTTACATAGGGGGTAGTTTTCACACCCTCTGAGGGTTGACACTGTAGAATGTTGATGGTACGTAAGTTTTTAATTCTATTTTAGAGTACTACGCAATTTCAACCAATCATAGCATCCATGAAAATAGAAATCCTGTTGCATTTACCGTTTTTTCTTGTTTTTCTCGTGTCCTTTAAACTTGTAGGTGGTTGTTCTCAACTCTATAGGGACAGTTTATGAAGATTACGTCGGACCTGATGCAGTTTCTTATCACTTTAACAAAACTTAGACATTTTGAGCTTTTTCAGCAGTCATTGCTGTTTTGGATCGATATTTTTATATATGGGGGCTAGTTTTCGCCCCTCCCTGGAGAGTGTGTTTCATACCTATTGTATCTACGCTGCTGTTTAACTTTGATTTGTATAATTCGATTGATTAAGATGTAACAACTATTCTCGTAGCTTAATATTTTTTTACTTCATTTCAGGGGTGTTTTTTGGCTCCAGCTAATGATTTTGCGGATTTTGACCCCGGATTCGGATCCAGAGACCGAAAATACATAGGAATACATGGGTCTGGTTCGCTGCTTTGAACTTTTTTTTTTTGTGGGGCTGTGTAATTAGCCATGAGGCTGTTTATAAAGGGTCGCACGAGTGCGCGTGCTGGTGACGTCAACCGACGTATTGAATCAATTAAGAAATATATCCGCAACCGGTAAATTTCCATAAGGAACTTTTAACAAATTCAATATTAGTGATATAATTCAGAGACTGAGGACAACATTTAGATAAGAACTAAAAAATCGGTTTTGCCTTTCTGTTCTTGAGAACAAAATAAAGTTCAAAATGAAAGTAAGAACAAAATGAAATTAGATTTTGGTCGCTGATACCTCTGTAACTTTTTTGTTTTTTTGACATACCGAGTTGAAAATTCTTTGTATCGGTAATTCAGCAGAAGCCTGCCAATGAGAGGGAGAGTTGTAGGAAGGTTTTTCTAATTTTTTTTAGTTATCAACAGTCGCTCTCGAGTTATAAGGACTTTTTGTTTTTCATCGCGGTATGACGCCATCCATGTGCGCCTTCTCGTTGAAGCTGAAAAGGTGCCGAAGATAAATACAAAAAGTGTTTGCCCATCATAACTGAAAGTCCAGGCTTCCAAAATAAATTCAGGGAATACATGAATGAAGTCTACCCAGTGATGGAGATCCAAATGCCTTGTAGGATCTTCAAAAGATAACGTCACACGAACAGCAACGAGATATGTAGAAATGTGGATAACTGCCGAAGTTCTAACTGAACTACAAGCCAGCAAAAACCTGAAGGCTCAAGGTGTCAGCACTGCTTTGGAATGGAAAAAATATAACGAACTAACGCGGAGAATTCACACTCTTTGTCGGAGAGATAAGAATTCTTATCTACAGGATGTCTGCGAAGAACTAGAGTCACATGCTGATCAGAACAGTAGCAAGGATTGTTTCCAAAGACTCGAAGAGTAAGAGTGATTACAGGTAAAAAACTCAGAACGTGGCCAATTAAGGACGCCAACGGTAAGCTAAGGACTGACAAAGATCAGATTATCGCAGTTTGGTACCAGTACTACGAAAAGTTTTTCGAAAATGACCATCTCGAGGTGGAAGTTGACTGGCGGTAGAATTGCGAGAGAGAACTCTCAATGCTGAAATCAGAAGTGGAGGCAGACATACAAAAACTAAAAACCGCTGCCCAAGGAATCACTATTTCCACATCCAGATTTTCTATCCAAGTCACTCACAACGAAAATTTTGTATGTGCAAATAATTGCTTATGGAACTTTAATAATATAATATTTGAAATCCTCTACCCCAAAAACCTATAAAACGATACCCCACATCGGTAGTGGGGTGGGGGGTGGTGCTAGGGGGTGGTAGTGGGGGTGGATGAAGTAAAAAAATATTTTGAGGTTTCTGGTTCTTGTACACACACACTAAATCACAATTTTTTTTCATCCCCTTTAATAATGGGGTGGCGGTGGTAATGGGGGTGGCTAATGCCAAAAATTTTTTTGAGACCTTAGCTTCTCTTTAATATACTAAATACCAATTTTCTGGACTCTTACCTGCTTAATTTACCTATTTACCCCAAATTTACCCCAATTTACCCCCAACCCTTCGATGGAACAAGATGAAAATATAATCTAGTTCCAGATCACGTCAAAATACATACGTGTACCAAATTTCAAGTTAATATCTTAAACGGTTCCAGAGTAAACGTGCGCACAAAAAAAAGTTACAGACCGACAGACAGACAGACAGAAATTTTTTTTCGCTCAAACTTAAAATCTCGACGTTTCATGACATTCTAAGCCTATTTGAACAATAAAAATTTTTAAACATTTTTTTGTCATTACTATACTAACTGGCAAAACAGCTGGAGTCGATAATATCACGTCCGAGGCGCTTGGTAGTTGGTGAAGTTGAAATGAGAATTCTTCACAGAATATGCCAAATAATATGCTAGACAGAAATCTGGCCCGATGATTGGAGTACCACTATATAAGAACAGGGCGACAGATGTCCAAACGGCTGGTCTTTATTATTCGTCAACTGTATGAAGAAAAATCTGGTGAAAGTAGACAACACTAACTCCGACAAATGTAAAGTTGGCGAAGGCATTAGATAAGATTGTGTTCTATCACCAATCCTCTTTAACATCTACAGTGAACACGTGATGTGACGTGTGCTGACGAACTAGCAAGATGTAGTAACTATACTTCTAGAGGCTAGGAGTCATGATATGGTGCCTTCTCCTGCTCAGAACCCTTTGAGGTTGTCATCTCCAAAAGGGAAGACCGGAACCCACTTGAGGACATATTCGGGCCTGCCGATATAGTTTGGAGCGGGGATATATGGTGAATGGTCTAGGGTTGCCTGGGCACAGCAACATCGAGAGGGAAACGAGCGGGCAGATACTCTGGCCAGGGGGCTTTCAGCGTCCCCTACTGGGTCTGAAGCTGGGTCTCGGCTACCCTAAATCGTTCCCAGTTCGTTGACTTCTGGGCCTCCTACCCAGGACTCCGCTTATTTCAAAGCCCTTGCCGAAGCGAACAGAACAAATCCTGTGACTGAGCAGGAAACAGGTCAGTCTTTTGACTGGACACGGCTCTTTCAGAAAACACCTGCACACTATTATAGAGGTGATAAACGACCCCGACTGCAGGTTCTGCGGGGACGAGTAGGAAATTTCCAACCACGTCCTAACTTTCTACCCGAGTCTTATGAACTCGAGGCACAAACACTTCGGCATTGGTTTTCCGGTGCTAGGGGAAATAAGGAATGCTCCCATAGGAAGGATTTTGGCCTTTGAGTTAGAATGCGGCCTGAATGGGGGAACTCACTAAATTCGTAGCGGTAGCACAATGGACCACAAGGCCTGAGTATGGCGACCTTTCGTCACCTCGTTAGAATAAGGGGAACAATAGGGACAGGAACGAAGAGTTCCCACCTGTCCTCTGGATGAAACATCCTTATTTTGCGAAAAACCACCCCCGATAGTGACTCCATGCTGGTTTTTCTCATTTTTGTTACTAACCGTCGCTTGGCCGAAAAAAGAGTATATGAAAGAAAGTATTTGTCATTAAATTCTACACAAAAAACATTCTGTTGCTCTTTCAGCTAATCCCCACTTAATTCTTGCAAATAACGTTCAAAGTTAAGGGTAGTTTGGAGTGCGCAGCCAAAAACAGTCAAACGCGGTTTTTCACAACGAATATCGCCATAATGGTTGGTTTTACGGAAAAAAATCGTTAACAACAAAATTACAGAGCGCAATCTCTTCTGTAACGTGCATGTATCGCAAAATTGTTTACAATCAATTTTTATCAGTTTTTCTTGTTTTTTTATTGTTTTGTTGTTTGAGCTTGTTTCCAATTAGGCAGAGCTCTTGGCGCATATTTTTGTTGTTGTCTATTCTTCTCTAATCTGACCAATATGTAAACTGCATTACAATCCTTACATTTAATTTCATATACATCAGATTTATTAGCTTTATTTATTATTACTTCCACATCCAGTGGAAGTATAGTAACGACAAAAAATTTTTTTAAAATTTTTATTGTTCAAATAGGCTTAGAATGTCACGAAACGTCGAGATTTTAAGTTTGAACGAAAAAAAAATTTATGTCTGTCTGTCTGTCGGTCTGTCGGTCTGTCGGTCTGTCTGTCGGTCTGTCTGTAACTTTTTTTGTGCGCACGTTTACTCTGGAACCGTTTGAGATATTGACTTGAAATTTGGTACACGTATGTACTTTAACGAGATCTAGAACTAGATTATATTTTCATCGTGTTCCGTCGAAGGGTTGGGGGGTAAATTGGGGTAAATTTGGGGAAAATAGGTAAATCAAGCAGGTAAGAGTCGATAAAATTGGTATTTAGTATATACAAGAGAAGCTAAGGTCCCAAAAAAAGTTTTGGCATTAGCCACCCCCATTACCACCCCCACCCCATTATTAAAGGGGGTGAAAAAAAATTGTGATTTAGTGTGTGTACAAGAACCAGAAACCTCAAAATAGTTTTTACTTCATCCACCCCCACTACCACCCCCCATCACCACCCCCACCCCGCTACCGATGTGGGGTATCGTTTTATGGGTTTTTGGGGTAGAGGATTTCAAATATTATATTATTAAAGTTCCATAAACAATTATTTCCACATACAAATTTTTTTCGTTGTGAGTGACTTGGATAAAAAATTTGGATGTGGAAGTAGTGATTCCTTGGGCAGCGGTTTTTTTTTTCTTTATAATTGACCAATATTCTTGTTAATTGATTTTATGCTCACTTATTGTAGAAATATCTAAATTATTCAGTTTTGGAATATAATTAATAAAATACATTTAGTATATTTATTAGGTAATGTAAAATGTATTTTCAAGTATCTTTCGCTATTTGCTTTTGCATATATTATCTATTAACGGCTCGGTGTATCCACTATTTCTTGCAGTCTGTTTAATTACATTTAATTCAATATTAAAATCGTTTTCATCTAAAGGGAAATTCGTAAGTCTCAATATAGACTATGAAAGGGTGAAAGCTTAATTTACCAGGATTGTGTGAATTATAATGGGTGTCTGTGGTAGTAGGTTTGCGGTGTATGCTAAATTTTAGGTGATTACTATGTTCTTAATATTAATATCTAGGAAGTTTAATTGACTATTTTCCTCAGTCTCCATTGTGAACTTAATTTTACTATTGAGGGAATTCAAGAAATTAAGGTAATTACTGAAACAATCCTTACCTCCTTCTTATCATTTATCTCTCTTTTTTGATCGAGACAGAAAAATATACAAAGTTGTCAATTTACGTGATCGTCTAGATTTTTAAAAGTAGGACTCAGAATGTTGTGATAGTCATTTTATTAAACAGACTCTTTTATAAAGTTTGATATTACTTGTTTCTGTTTACTGATTCAAAGATAAGAGAGAAGAAGTTATAAAGTCGTTTGCTTGTGGTAATGTAATGTAATTAAGGTTTGCACTACAATGTGTTTGAATAAATTTGAAAAAGATGAAATTTGGTTAAATACATTTTTATTTATTAAAAATGAATATGCACTATATGCAGTGGCAATGATTTACTAATATTTATGTCACTTTACCTAGTACGAGACCTAGTATTTTAAACACGGCGAGATCACCCGTTTCCATTTCTCCAAATGCCTCGTGATTCATGCCCATTATATGACAGAGGTCGTACTGGAGAGAGAAACCAGAAGATAGAACCAGAGAGTATAACTCAATCATAGGAAACAAGCAGTTACCTGTCAGACAGATCTATTCAGTTACAACCCTTTACGCTCCCGTGGTCAACAAATGACCAGTTGAGCGGTTGAACGCTGCTTAAGGTGACATGTTACCAAGGACCAAGGGGATTGCGTTACCACAGCCAAAGTTCCAAGGTGAACAATAATCCAGGAGAACACTGCTTTTCGGCTACAGATCATAAAGAGGATTATCAGAGTGTGCACTGGACTAATAATGTCCCCTTTCGAAAATATTCGCGCTTTTTATACGCATCTTCACGACTGCTCGTTGGAGAAAGTATGATACGTGAAATTAAAGAGTAAGCCAGAAAGTTAGTACACCGTCTTACAAGAAGTATGAAATCGTTTCCCATCCACTTCATTTATCTAAATAGCCAATTACGGTTTTGTATATTTATGTGACACATATTTGTCGTGGTCTCTTGCGGGTAAAACTCAGAACGCAATGCTGTATGAGATATTTTCTCTAAATAACGATCTTAATATTTCCGTATTTATTAAACCGAGAACCGAGAGTAATTAAGTTACAATTCGAATGTTTTTTAATTGTTATCTTGTGATATTTAATTTTGTATATAACATAGGACCATGTTTTTGGGGTCGCTCAAACCGAATCTGAAACTTATTTGGCCTATCACGTCAGGATTTTTTAAAAATTAGGAACAATTTTTTTTAACCGACTTCATATTACGAAAATATTCGAAGATTTGGCGGAGTCGCCGGTAACATAAATTAATTCTCAAACAGGGTATTATTTTTGTAGTAACATTCGCATAGTGCCCAACATAAAGAGAATTTCACAATAGTTTCCTTCACTATGTAGAAGTTAAATAAATAAAAGAATGTATCCAAAATGGTTGAAAAAAAAATCTTTAATAAGTAAGAAATAGAATTTCACTCAGTTTTACAAATATCTACTTATTAGTGGAAAGAAGCAAGGAACTGTACCTTATTACCTAATATCAATTTGAAATCGGTGCAAAAATATCTAATTTCAAAACTTGTTATTTATAGTTCATAGGTATCCAAAAAATGGGTCTTTCACCTTCATTAGAATTTTCAGTTACGAAACTGACATTATATAGGAACAGTACTTGCACCGAATGCAGCAGACAGGCAGGAGCCTAATAACCACAAAACTTAGAGGTCAATACATCAGACAGCGAGAGCTCTAGTTGAGGTTCCTGGACATATTTTGTTTCGGATTGAAGCGGACTGTATGCAGGAGTGCGGGTTCATAGCTTTTTTTTGAAAAAATAGGCCTTAAGCTTGTCAGTGGTTCGGGAATGTAAAGTTATTGGGTTTTTATGGAAGTGGACTCACCCTATTCGATAAAAGCAGAACATTTCCCTGTCTCCGGCTTAAAGGTGTCAGGTTATTCGGGTTTTCGGGGGTTAATTCATGGCTGTACCTATTGCGAACAGGCCTTTGGCCTATCTGCGGCTTAAAGTTGTCGGGTTATTATGGTTTTTAGGGTTGAAAACAGGCCTTTGGCCAATCTGTGGTTTGAGGATGTTGAGTTATTGGGGTTTTTTCATGTGGGCTTACGGCTTATTCGATACAAACAGGCCTTTTGCCTGGCTGCGGTTTTCATCTACAGATTTAAGGTTCCCCTTAATTAAAAAAAAGCATGACGTGATGGAGCAAGATAAGTTTCAGATTCGAAATTAGATATTTTTGCACCTATTTCACATTGATACAGTTCCTTGCTACTTTCTCCTGACAGGTAGACAGATATTTGTAAACCTGATAGTACGGTTAAAACGGGGTTTGAACTACATAAAAATTAGTCCGTTTATAAAAATTTGGTTATAACTCATATTCGACATGTAGTTTAGGAATTCAGAGAGTCCCCAAAAATTGGAAGGGTGGAAATAAGGTTTTTGGGGGGAAGGAGGGGTGATAAATTTTTGAAAGTAGAGGTGTGAGGCGTCGTTTTCTATGTTATTTTGCATGCTGAATCGAATGAGACCAAGTCAAGTCAATAGGATCAACCCTTAACGAACAAAAAATGATTCTAATAATAAAAATACGATAAAACGCAAGAGATTTTATTAAAAAGGAAAAAAGGTGTACAGTATTAATGTCGTACTTACAAAATTTGTATATGAAGTATGTAGTACTTGGTAATAAGCATTTTATTCATCGAACATGTTATACTCGCTAGTGACGTCATCAAAGTCTGAATCTTTATCAAAGGTCTCTGTTGATATAGGTAACATGTCTGACGAAACTGTAATTTCGGTACAGGCCCCTCCCTCACAAAATTGAGCATTCGACACCGCTTTTCACACAGGAGCACTGAGAAGTGGAGCAATTTCCCTTGCAGGCACAGGAAATCAACTTAAAGATGGCCTCTGGAGCGGCGTCAAGGGTTGTCCTGATTGGGTGCAAATCATTGCCACGACGAACCCAACCCCACTGTTGTGGATCCAGTTTATTCCCGAGCCACCACTGTACTTGATAGAAGGTACGATATGAATGTTGTGTAGCACTTGCTGATGTAGGAGGAAGTGATTCCAGCTTTGCTACATTTTTAGTGAGTGAACATTACGTACCATAGTTCATCTTTGGAGCCAAAAAAAAGTCTCTCCGGCTTTTTCTACTTCACTGTGAGTTGCTGTAGCTGTTTGGAATACGTGGATAGTGTGGGGCAATCCAGGTTCCAAGCAGCTTGATAAATTGCTCTTGTGGTGTCGCAACCACTAAAAGAGTGAGCGAGTAGGATGTACGTGTTGAGCCAGAACCAACATATGATGTGCATATGTTGGTTCCGAAGGCTTACTGATGAAAAAAGTTTCTTCTTCGTACGTTCGATTTTTGGTTTGAGTAAAAATGTTTCTTGGTTCAAAGGAGCCAAAGCAGTCAACAATACTAATATATCAGTATCCTGACAAACAATGGCAGAGTCGTGTTTTCCTATGGCTGTCTGTACTATTAGTACATCAGCATCTCCACTGGACTGTCTTATCTCAATGTTGCTGTCCTCAATTTTTTTTTTAAACAGCTCGATCAATTGCGTTTTATTTTCCACATTGGAAAGAAATTTTTCTTGGTTGGAATAGATGGGGGTGTTCTCTGATATGTGGAATTGAAAAGTACAATGTTTGTACCTGCGTAGATGTTCGGATCTCTTGATACTGTCAGGATCATCATATCCATCGAAAACAACAATAGCGGATTCATAATGGTTTTTCATGTCAGTGAAATATGTTTCACAACATCTGAATATGTTTAATTTTTTTTCTTCATATCTCACTTAACTTGCATGCAAGAAGTGCCCACTCGCGTCCAGCAGGAGCCGATTACTATGAATATTGTTTATTTTCGGCTATATTCGGGTTCCCAAGTCGTGACTTTTGTGGCTCATATATGATATGTTTGCAAGGTTAAGCGTTTGAAATTATATTTAATGGTTTTGATTGATTCCACTATTAGAACCATTTTTATTCGTTAAGGGTTGATGCCATCGACTTGATTTTGGTCTCATTCGATTCAGCATGCAGAAAACATAGAAAACGACTCCCCACACCTTTCAAAAAAGTACATTTTCAAAAATCTCCCCCCCCCCTCCCCAAAAAAAATCATTTCCACCCCTCCAATTTTTGGAAACTCTTTGGATTCTTAAACTACATGTCGAGTAGCACTAACAACCAAAGTTTCAAGGACGGACTAACTTTGTATGTTGTTTAGGTACTTTTGGCTGCAATTTTCATTATACTACTGAGTGAAATTTTATTTCTAAATTTTTAGAGGTATTTAAAAAAAATGTTTCAACCTTTTTAGTAGCTTCTTTTATTTATTTAACTTCTTCATAGTGAAGGCAACTATTGATCCAGAATTCGGATTCAGTGACCCCAAAAACGCATAGAAATCGTGGTTTCCTTCGCTTAATCGTTGTTTTCCCAATTTAACCTTGTATTGACCTTGACCCTGACCTGATGAGGTCAAACAGACCCCGGATTCGGATTCAGCGACTCCAAACACGTATAGATATGTTGGTCTAGTCTGGTGAACAGAACATTTTTTTTTGTGGGGCTGTGTTATTAAACTAAGAAATTGTTTTAAAAATGCGGAGTGCTTCATTACTTAAGTTTTTTTTCTGTAACTGTCCATATAAAAGAAGATCGTCTGCAGTAGACGATGTAGACTATAGAAGCAGAACTTCTATTAATATAACTTTATTTTAGTCGTTTCAAAAAAACAATGCATAATTACACCCTAGTTTTAAGTAACAAATTGTAAGGAAATTCGCAATCGGCCGTATCAAAGCTGCCATAAGTTTTTCAATGTTTCCTTGAAATATCACAATTTCAATGTTATGATAAATAAACCAGGTTACTAGATGAGATTAATAGAGTATCATTTTTCTTTCGGGAAAACATTGTCACACCTGTTAATGGTATACTTTTACTTATATTCTCTATAACATTTTCATAAGCATTTTGATAAACTTTGGGTTCCTCTTATTATTAATAAAACAGGTTTAAATGTGTCCTCAAATCGAATAAATAACTAACAACTTTGGATAGAATTTTTGTAGATTCCCTTTCGTTTTTGAGAAGTTTATTTTAAAAATTCTATTACCGATTTAGAGAGACACTCCCGACGATTTCGAAGGTGCCGATGCCTCCTCCGACGACGATACGTGGGAAACACACGGTCCCGCCGACATGGTCGGCCTCGACCGCGTCCTGCGGGTAAGCGGGAATGAAATTAGACACGAAAAACTAACTAGATCAACATTTTTTATCAGGGGGTGCCCGAGTAAGATGTACCGAAATGTGTAGATTGGATGAATTTTCTTAACTAACCAACACAAAATGATGCCTATACCAATACGGCGTTAATATTAAGAGCGGTTTCTTAGGAATGTTTTAACAATCAATCTGTGCTTTGTTGTCAAAGCATGAAACTATTATTTATCATAACTTCATTATTAAATTTATTGAAAATTAATTACGTAAATACGTTTTTGTGTTTGAAGCAACACATCCCATTATGTTTGGAAGATTAACTATCTACTCAACAGTGTGAATTTGGATTAAAGAATTAAAAATTTTGTAGGCCAGGTTTTTAATTTAGAGAACAATTAAAAATTGTGTAAAAATAACTAATTTTATGAAAGAGGTGTCTTTGGCGACTCGTTTCAAAGCATACCGGGTGTCAACGAGATCATTTTTCGGTCGCCATTTCTTTATTTCTTGGCAAGATGAAACATGGCATGTGCCATATTTATAGTTAATTTTTATTTATTTGCTTCCATCATGATTAGAAAATATTATTTAGGTATTAAGCAAATCACAACTTACACACTTTTTTATTTATTATGAAATTACCTACTTTCTGTATATTGGTGCCTCAAGCTGGCCGTGCTAATATACTAGGTAAATACTTTAAAACACTCATTATTGGAAAACCAATCAAAACAACTACTTTCCTAGCTAGTACTGACGAAGTATTGAATTACATGATAGGATTCCTAGCATTTAAAAGCAACAAAATATATTGAAAATACTTAAATCATGTATTGAAATTTTGTCATTCACAACAAATATTAAACCTTTTATTCCATTTCAAATCAAAAGTTATAAAAGATAAATCATTATAAAAATTAATCAAGAATAGGCTTGTAAATAATGAATGAATGTTTCTATACTCTACTGATGAGAACAAGTTGGAAAAAACTTGTACAACTTTTCTACAGTTGAAATAGAATGTAAGGTTCAATAATTGTGAATGCAGGGCGTATACTTTCTGGAAAAGAGGGAAAACCTAGAATAGTCAGGGAATTTATAAATTTATAAAAAAAAATCAGGGAAAAATTATTATTAAAACTACTTATATCCAAAGTTGTTTTCATCTTGCGCTCCCCGCTCGTCAAAAAATGGTTTTAAATTCCCTCTTTCCCCTCATCAATTTTCATTTTCAAGCAGAAACATTTTCTGGAACATTTGTTCAAAAGTCCTGGAAAACCTGGAAAAGTGTGAGTTGGTATATTGGTATACACCTTGTGAATGACTAAATTTCAATAAATGATTTAAATATTTTCAATATATTTATATTTATATTTTTTTAATACTTCGTGAATATTAGCTAGAAGAGTATTTGTTTTGATTGGTTCTCCAATAAATGAGTGTTTTAAAGTATTTACGTAACTGGTATTAATATACGTGACCAGATTGCGGCACCGATATACAAAAAGTAGATAATTTTATATTATATAAAAAAGTGTGTAAGTAGTTGTGATTTACTTAATACCTAAATAATATTTTCTAATTATGTGCCATATGTTACCAAAACAACAGAGGTATTTAAATCTATTTGACAAGTTTCTATTACTTCCGACTTTTCCTTCTTAAATAGGTATATTTTCACATTTTTGGAATTTACACTGAAAAAAAAAGTTTTGATTCAAGAATATATTGGTTTATATACCATGCGTGTAATTTCCCATTAGGCATGTACATTCACGTAGCGCGAGAAATATGACAACACCAGCAGCCATAAATTCGTCCGTTGGTAGAGCACCCCAGCTCTGTTATTTCATTTCAGCCAGCTGGCACACGCGATGTTGTAATTCTTACTCCCCATGCCTAGCCCGCGACTACACACACGGTATGTATACGCAAATAAATAAATTCTTCATATAAAACAAATACTTTTGTGGCAAGTAAACAAAAGCTGGTAGTAAATGAATTATTCTTGAAACAAATGTATTTGTTGTATATGATGAATTTATTTATTTGCGTATACTTCTATAAACCAATATATTCTTGACTCAAAACATTTTTTTTTCAGTGAGATATTTTATTTTGCACTGTACTAATTTTATGACTGTTTACGCCATTTTTAAAT
The DNA here is from genome assembly GCA_936432065.2 of Rutpela maculata. Classification (NCBI taxonomy): domain Eukaryota; kingdom Metazoa; phylum Arthropoda; class Insecta; order Coleoptera; family Cerambycidae; genus Rutpela; species Rutpela maculata. The sequence continues at coordinate 75,739,768 of OW386293.2, read as the reverse complement.
TTTAACAAGCAGTTTTATTTATTCTAGCGTTCCGTGAACTAAAATTATTCTAATAATCATAGATAATTGAAAAAAAATACGTTATTGGATTTTTCTGTTGTTGATTTTTGTTACAGAAAGGTCCAAAGTGTTTGTGAAATTCTCAACATTTTGAAATGGAAGTATATCAATCACCTTTATGCCACAGCTAAATGTAATTTTTTAATACAAGTCTAGCGATGTTATAACGCAATATTGATCCACGTTTTTCTTTGCAATGGGGAACTTGCCCATTTTTTTAAATTTTGTTAAAGTGTGTATTTATGTATAAAAACACGCCACGCCGAATATCAGCTCTTAAATCGCAGTACTTACTTTGCAGTAAATAATAAAAGTTGAAATCCTCGCCACTCCTCACGAAAAGCACTGTGACGTCACCGGGTGAAAACTGGTCTCGCGTGGTGTCCAACAGATGGCGTACTTTAGCCATTCACTCTAATTAATAGACTGGGCGGCGGTTAGCTTTGAGACGTTCGCATATTCGGTCATAAGTCTTTTGTTTTTTATGTTGATTGATTGATTGATTGATTTACCAGCGTGCGGTAGGCAATGCTGCCACTCCCAGGTTATACAGCTGGGCCTGCTACGTCCATGCTGGGTTGGACTAAGGTCATGCTTGTTGCCACGTTTGAATACATTGACTATAACTAAAGGCCAGTACTAGAATCCACCATCTGTCACGGTTGTCGGGGGTACCGCTTCACCAAAGCTTTTTTCCATCACCTCCTCCTTAGTGATACCAGATCAACGTTTAGGAATGTGTTCCCTTCGACTTTTATCGTTTGGTTTTACCTAATCCAGCAACCGTTTTATATTGCCCTCTCTCCGGTGATATGACCAAAAAATTAGCCGTACTCAGAGCTTATTATTCAAAGTATGAGCTCATCCTCGCTTGCTGCAACTAAGGGGGTTTCATGTGCCAGTCTCAACTTAGAAATTTTGGCTCTATCTGTAGCTACACCATCCTGCCAGTCTGCTAGTACATCGCGCATCATGTTCGCTATAGATATTGAAGAGGATTGTTGACAGCATTGTCTGACGCCTTTGCCAACTGTACGTTTGTCGGGTTTGACGTTGTCGATCTTCACCAAAGCAGAATTTTCTGAATTCATATAAACACCAGATATCTAGGGGTTCCCATCTGCATCTTGTTGGTTTATTAAAGTTGATTTAATTTTAAAATCTTTAGTCCATAACAGGCGCGCAGCCAGGGGGGGCCATCGGGCCCGGCCCCCCCCCAAGCCGTCTTCCATGAACCAAAAAATAAAGAAGAAGCATAATCACTATTAGTACAAATAGTCCCTTCAAATTAGGAAATATTTAAGAAAATTTTCTCACAATTATGAGGCCTATAAAAAGTGAAGTATTTGGGTTGTCTAAACATGATTTTCACCCTCCGCAGTTCTAGAAAAGGGTGGTTTTTGAGAAATATATACATATATATCAATTTTAGCGTTTTTTCGTCTTTTTCTCTATATTGAGGAAAACCTATGCATTTTGGTGAAAAGTATCAAGAGAGCAAGGTAGTAGTGCATAAAATTTCCTATAAATTTTGTCTCTACATTTTTTTTCGAATTCCGCTTAGTTTCGCCGCTAGAGGGCGCGAAAGAAATAAATATGCATATAGACTTTTGCGCCTTTTTTTATATTTTGAACCAAAATTATGCATTTTTATGAAAAATTACAAATTATTTACTTTAATTAATTACAATTTACAAAATTACATGGTGTTTTCTAGTTTTTTTTTCCATAAAAATATATATATATATTTTATGTTCTACAACTTTGATTTTTCATAAAAATGCATAATTTTGGCTCAAAATCTAAAAAAAGGCGCAAAAGTCCATATGTATATTTTTTCGTGCCCTCTAGCAGCGAAACTAAGCGGAATTCGAAAAAAAAAAATGGTAGAGACAACGTTTATAGGAAATTTTATGCTCTACAACTTTGCTCTCTAGATATTTTTCACCAAAATGCATGGTTTTTCCTCAAAATGGAGAAGAGGACGAAGAAACGCTAAAATTCATATATATGTATATATTTCTCAAAAACCACCCTTTTTTAGAAATGCGGGGGGTGAAAATCATGATTAGACAACCCAAATACTTAACTTCTTACAGGTCTCATACTGTGGGAAGATTTTCCATAAAACAGCGAAAAGTTTTTCTCAACCTCTGGGGAGGCCGGTTCTATTGGCCCCCCCCAGATGAATTTTCTGGCTGCGCCACTGGTCCATAATAGTTTATGTTTGAAGATGTGAGCAAATCAATATTTCATTAATTTATGGGCAATGTGGCGAGAGCGCTGCGTATTGTCCATATTGTTCTAATATTTACGTTATTTATGAATATTAGGACATTTTTAGGTGGCTCAAGGTACACTAGAAAAAAAAATTGGCTGTGAAAATGCCAAAACGACGTGGATGTAATCAATCATGAAATTAGTACAGTCATATACAGAATGTAAAAACATACAGGATGACCCATTTCAAAATCAAAACTTGGCACCTAAACCAAAAATGTCTATGGTAACATGCGACATGTCAAGTTTCATCTCGATTTATTAGAAAATTAAGAAAATATTAAATTTGCAAGATAGCGCCTGTCTGGTATAGTTCAAATCAGTTTTCGATGTTATAATTTTTTATTCTAATCTACATTAAATTGCTCTTTTGTAATATTTTCGTAATTTGTAAATTAAATTTATATAACAATACAAGAATTCTCATTGTAACAATTGAAACGCTTGAATATATATAACTAAAGGCCAATACTATTTGTACAAATAATAAATAGTATGTTATAATATTGTTTGTCTTCACCAGTAGTGGCTAATAGGTGCCATTAACAGACGTTTTATGCGTGTAAAAAATGTCGACGTCTTGGATCTTTACTGCAGCGCGCCAACATTTTTTACACGCATAATAAATGTGTAGTCAACTATACTACTTCCGATAAGCAAGAGTTGCTTGGATAATTTGATAATCTTTGTTTTGGCTCTTATTTACCTCTCAATTTTCGAAGAGTAAAAGTACTCTGACATATCTGCGAAAAATATCAGTTTTGTTCAAATAAATATCTCATACTTATAATAGGGCAGTCACAAATATTTCAGAAATTTAGAAATAATTCAAAAGGTTTCTTGCCTTAAATAGGTTCATTGGGATGTCATTGAGAAATTTTCAATGTATCCCAGTCGAACGAGGCCCGGAACCTCCACCTCTAGGAAAATATATTTTTCACTATTTTCGGCTTTCTGATTGAATTTACTACAAAAATGGTTATGTACAAAATTAAAGGTTATGAAATTCTCTATAAAACAGTCGCATGCAATTTTATCGTCAGATGCATATTTCTACCAGTAATTAGCGTCCAAAGTTGAGCTGAGTTGCGCGGTCTTTAAATTTTCCAAGTGTGATTCATGAAAGTATAAAAATAAAAATTAATATTGTGACGTGTTTCCACCCTTAGGAAACCACCCTCGCAAATTCCGTGGGTTCCAAAAATTATAACAAGAGATGTCCACTAACACACTTTATTAAATATTTACTGGATACTTCACAATACTATTATTAATTTAAATACACTTTTACTGACTAAAATCACAATGTTTATATCCTTGAAGTCTTAACCTCACTTTCTATACTTTTTGTACTTTCTGAACTACTCGCCGAGAATGCGGTTGGTCTTTTATACCTAAAAATGACAGATCTCGATTGTTCTGTGATGACGCCACCATTCTCTAGAGAATTCCAGATGTCACTTTGGAATCTTCTGGTAGGTTCTTTTTCGAGTAGGTGCAAATACACTACATTCATTCAGACATTCGATCTGTTGAAGTCTGCCTACTTTTTAGTAACATAACCTTAAATTTTAAGGGGTGCAACATATTACACTGCCCCCTCCTTAAGCCTGAACGTCCCGGTCAGGCAATTCAGCCTCTTTCACATACTTCGCCAGTCTATCCAAGTGTACGATCTTCATCTTGGACTTTTTGTTTCGTTGAATACGATAGACGACATCATTAATTCGGGTAATAACAGTATACGGTCCATCCCAAGGAGGTTGAAATTTCGGGGATCTCCATTCCTTCCGCTGTGGGTTGTACAGCCAAACCAGATCCCCCACCTTGAATCCCCCTGCACTGGCATTCTGATCATAACGAGCCTTCAAGCGGTTACTAGTTCTGTTCATCTGCTCTCGATCATTCTTTGGCTGTTCTCGACTTCCATTTCTGTAGTTGCTCATGGAAAATGGTTCCCCACGGGCAGCACAATTCTTACACTTGCGACACCAGGCCTCCACATCCTGGCGACTATTAACCCAATAGAATTGTTCCCGTGCTCTACTCAATGTCTTGTTTATGCCGAAGTGTCTGCTGGACGTTTTATTATGTGCTTCCTGAAGTACTTCTGGTACACGACACCTGGGAATCACTAGACGCATGGCAACCTGCTTCCCATCTGGGCTTTCCCATGCTCTCCTCAAAAGCCCATCTACGACCGTAAGTGAATCCCATTGTGACCATAAAGCCTTCAGCCCCACTTCTTTGTTGGAAACATCCTTCCATGCTGGACGCGTTCCCTCTTCTTTTGCTCGCAACATAGGTCCGATTTCTACATCGCGCAATTGCTCTCGCCTCAGAATTTTCGTTGACCAACTGTCTGGAAGATCGACCTTGACAGTGTTCACTTCAACCATGTTCGGCAATTTTCTCACCTGAGGGTAGCGCTTGCAATCTTCCTTGTCTGGTTTTCTGGATAATGCAGGAGTTTTGACTGCCTGCGTTGTCAACAGCCTGGTTTTCTCGCATTGGTCGTTCACTTTTGACAGAATAAATTGTTTGTTCCCAATCCTTAAGACTCGCTTTCCTACGTCAATGATAAACCCATACTGTTCCATAATGTCCAGTCCCAAAATGAAGTCATCCGTGATGTCAGCCACTATGACCCTGTGGTCGAACCTTAACTGTCCAATCTGCAAACCCAGGTCTACTTCTCCATGAACCGTAGCCCTGTCCCCCGTAGCTGTCCGGACGATCACTTCATTTTGCCTCTTGGTAATCTTTATGCCTGATATAAATCCTGGCCGTACTATTGATGACGTAGTACCTGTGTCGATGGTAAACAAACATTTCCTTCCATTCACGTGGCCTTGTAACAATAGACTATTCGAAATTCCTCGAAGCTGGGAAATCTTTATTTCTCTGGGGTCACTGCATTCCCTAGCCAGAACAACCCCATTGGTACTGCTTTCCTGCTTCTCTTCAAGATTAACAGCATTTACTCGACTCTCCGAGTTCTGCTGTCGACAGTCTCGTTTCATGTGTCCTATCTTGCCGCAGTTGTAACATTTAATACCACCACTCGGCTTTCCTTTATTTTGTTGTTTCTCCTGCTTTCCGAGGCCATCCAATTTATCGCATAATTTGGTGAATATTTTCTGCATCTCAGTCAGCAAGGGGTTCTGGTTCATTTCTGGTTGCGATTCTTCGAGAGTCACAGCTCGAACTCTCGACCTTGGAGTATCCCTGTAAGCGGCTTCTACTTCGAGTGCACGCACCAAAGCTTCGCTACCACTTTGGTGTCTCGTCAGCCTCAGAACTCGCCTGACCTCTTCGTCCCTTATACCATCTAAAAAGGCCCCCACGGCTAATTGTTCCTGGAATTCTTTAGGTGCACTCGGATACGCCAGGTGTGCCAGTCTCTCTATCGCAGCTTCAAATTCTTGTAAACTTTCCCCAGCTTTTTGCATCCGGGATTTCAGCTGAGTCTGGTATAATTGGGCAAGGTGTTGATCGCCATACCTCAAGTCTAATGCAGCTTCCAAGACTTTAAAGTCCCTTTGTTTCTCCACTGGGATGGTTTGGAGTAACTCTGAAGCTTGGCCCCTTAATGCTAGAACTAATGTCATGGCCTTTTCCTCATTATCCCAATTGTTCGCACATGCTGCTGCCTCAAACTGCCTCTTGTACGTCGTCCAGGAACTTTGGCCATCAAAAGAAGGAGGTTTTAGTCGCTGTCCTGATGATACCACTTGCTGGCTTCCTCTATCTCTCAACTGTTGTTTAAGCCGGTCTATTTCTCCTTTGACTTCTTCTTCGAACTTGTTTACTTTCTCTTTAACTTCAGTTACTTCTCCTTTTACTTGACTGACTTCTGTCTCGACTTCACCTACTTTTTCTTCTACCTTGTTTATCTCTTCTTTGACTTGACTCTTTAATTCTTCGTTGGCAGAAATGATCGCGTCCTGCTGTATTTTCATTTGTTCATTCAGAATTTTCTTTAATTCTTCTTGGCGTCTTTCTTGTTCCTCTTTTTCCTCTTGACGTCTTCTTTCTTGTTCCTCTTTCTCCTCTTGACGTCGTCTTTCTTGTTCCTCTTTTTCTTTCTGACGTCTTATTTCCTGATCTTCCATCATTTTCTTTAATTCGTTCCTTTCTTCTTTTTCTTCATGACGTTTTTTCTCCTGTTCTTCTTTGTCTTCCTGGCGTTGCTGCGCCATCATCCTCGTAAGCTCTGCAAGTAGATCCTGCATTTGTTTCTCTCCTGCCATACTTCTTGTTGTTACGGGCATACTTCTTGTTGTTACGGGCATACAATGAAATTAAAATAAAACAAATTTAGCTGTCACGTCAATATCGGCAATGGAACTTTCCAGAAAAATCTAGAAACAGCACGAAAAAGTCTTATCCAGAGTCTTTTGTCACTATCCAGTCCAGAGAATTTAATAATCTCCACTAATGTCCAAATAGAAAAGTTCTAGAAATTTTCATGCACTAAATGAGTCTTTTTCAGTGTCTCTATCACTTCTCAGTTCAAAGGAATTAATTATCACACTAATGTCCTAATAAAATGTTCTACAATGTCTCAAAAATGCACTTAACACTATTTTCCTGTTCGAAAATAACCCTCGAACAATGTCCAGTAAATGAGTCCTCCGTGCTAGCTCGAACACTCCAGCACAACTTCAGAGCTCCTCTTGTCATAGAATTCCGCTTCTGACACCAATTTGTGACGTGTTTCCACCCTTAGGAAACCACCCTCGCAAATTCCGTGGGTTCCAAAAATTATAACAAGAGATGTCCACTAACACACTTTATTAAATATTTACTGGATACTTCACAATACTATTATTAATTTAAATACACTTTTACTGACTAAAATCACAATGTTTATATCCTTGAAGTCTTAACCTCACTTTCTATACTTTTTGTACTTTCTGAACTACTCGCCGAGAATGCGGTTGGTCCTTTATACCTAAAAATGACAGATCTCGATTGTTCTGTGATGACGCCACCATTCTCTAGAGAATTCCAGATGTCACTTTGGAATCTTCTGGTAGGTTCTTTTTCGAGTAGGTGCAAATACACTACATTCATTCAGACATTCGATCTGTTGAAGTCTGCCTACTTTTTAGTAACATAACCTTAAATTTTAAGCAACATATTACAATATTTATTTAAAAAGGCCAGGCTTGATTCTTTAATAATTAGACCAGATTATATTTAAATATGACTAAGTTTTATTTAATCAAGTCTTCGTCTCTTCCGCGTTATACAGTGTTCATGGTTTATGGTCATTTGAAATTGTCGGTTATGTATTATATTTCCATCACCATGATGATGGTGATTATGATCATGATTAAAATGCTGAAGCTCAATTTCAGTTAACTCGTCATAGTCAAGCGAGTACTCCTCTTCAACATTAATATTAGTACACGATTGTCAACAACTTCCGCAGATTATTGAGCAGCTTTCCAACAACTGCAAGTTTTTTGACAGGCTTTTTTGTGCATTTCCATGAAATATGAAGCAAAGCTTTTGTGAAGCAGGATCATTTTATGTTGTTACAGGTGTCAAATCCTGAGTGAGGACTGGTTTTTCAATCCCATTCCAATGAATCTTTGAACTAACCACACCATCCTTGAATCTGGTGGTAGGTTCGCAAGCAATATTGATACGCTGTTGCTTTAGTTGGCGGCAGTGACAAGAGATCGCAAGGTTTCCTCTGACCTGCTATCATTAAGTGAAGTGTATCGGATGTCACACCATACACAGCTTTTATGAATGATATTCCTGCTTCAGTGATTAAGATTGGTGAAGCGTTTGGATTCTCAAAAATTTTAGTGGTTTCTTGCATTGTTACATTTTTTCATGCACTTAAATTTTTGTTTTCTTTTTTAAAAAAGGCTGAGGTCGTGTCGCAGCCGCTGAAGGCGTGAAGGAACAATATATGCTCTGCAATTGTGGAATGTTTGAAACCAGTAGGTGAATATGGACATCAACATTAAGCTGCTATGGCTACACAAAGCAACGCATCTACTAAGAGAGACAGATTTTACTAATAATATCACAAGCAGGTATGAATATCTATCAACATATTCATATTACAATGGAAATCAACAGTCTCACAGTGTACCTGCTGCAAAAGGGCCATTACAAAGTACCTAAATAGAAGACAGAGATAATTTAAAGGCCACGCTTAGCTAACTTTAAACGCCAACCATTATTGGTAGAAATATGCATCTGGCGATAAAATTGTATATAACCTGTTTTGTAGAGGATTTTATACATAATTATTTTTATCGTAAATTCAGTGAGAAAGCCGGAAATCTCGAGAAACCATATTTTCGTGACTTTGCCCTCCTTGGAGGAGGAGGTCCGGACCTCGTTCGAGTGGGATAAATTAAGAACTTCTCAAGGACAACCAGATGAACCGATTATGAATAAACCTTTTGCTTTGTTATTTCTGCTCCGTAATACTTGGTGCTTGGTCTATTCAATATTATTATAAAAATGTAAATACAATTGTTAATAATACTGTGTATAAAAATGCTGTTTGTAAGATACTAAGTACGTTGCTACTATGTTACTACGCTAGGGGATTTTAAACTGGCCTACGATTTATTGGTTAATTCTATTAAATTTAATAATTATAATTTAAAGGAAACCAGACTTCCATTTTAATTTCAATCATTCTTTATTTTTTATCTTTAAGGTGAAATTTATATGTGTAAGCATTACGAAATTATTACAAATGGCAATTTAGCGCTACAAATCTCGAGGCGCCCCATCATTATCATTTTCTGCATGGCGTGTATACTCCTTTGTGTTTTCTTACGAACCACAAGTGTGTCTAGCAAAGCACGTGCATCCTATAGTTTTTTGCTGTGTTATCATCTTTTCTAGAAACTTTGCATGCGGTTTACTAAGTGCATGGTCTTTCTACATCAGGACAGTTATATGGTACATGCATTTTGGGACCTTGTTTGTGTATGTATCTTTTATTCATATTGTGCTTCAAAGCAGAATATTTGTACAAATGAGTATCGTTACATGTAAAATTGTAAATACTATGTTTTGAAATAACTTTACTCACAGATGAGGAAGGGGATGGTTATTATAATTATTCTCCTTGATTGTTCAATTAGCATGTCTAATATAACCCAGAAAACTTAGGAACTTAGTTTACATTTTTAAACGCAGTAATAGTAAATAAAATGATTGCCAAAAATAAGTGACATATTTTTATATTATTTCTTGTATTTTTTTTTTATTTAAGTAATTCTGGGTAATGGATTCTCAGTTGCTCCTTGAACAACACGTGCGTCTTCGAAATGTCAAATATTCAGTGCGTTATTAAAAAAAAGGTTGAAATCAATTTCTTCGTGAGAATACCATTTAATAACCCAGATCTAAATCTACTGATCAAAAAGGATGATATTCAAAATGTTGGAACAATTTCTGCATGTTGGAAGAATTTTGATAAAAACACGCCTCGATGCATATTATCAGAGAAACCCGTTTTTTTTTCTACTGTGAGTTCTTTGTTCTTTTCATGTATTATTGCCGCATGAGAAACAAAGTTCTATTAAATTATGTAAATATCAGATATCACGTTCATAATAAAAATTGATGAGGATTGATTATAGTATAGAAACGTCTTGCATAAAAACTTGACACATCATTGGAAAAAATCTAAAGTTCAATACTGAAACGCCGCGTCGTTAAGATAATTTTTTGAACGAAGAAGTTATAAGTAGTCAAAATAAAAAAAATAGTGGAGTCAAAATAAATCTCGAATGGATTTGTTTTGCTGCAGCAACTTGATGGTGCTAATTTGCCTCAGGTGTGACAAGTATAATGAGATGTTTTGTATTATCTGTCCATTGCTTCATATAAAATTTGAACAATGTCTGTTTCAACATTGAAATTTTTTGCTATTTTCCTTAGTATCTCTGGTGCTAGTAATCTCATCGCAAAAATAAAACCACTAAAAATTGTCTTTTTTGGATCATTTAAGAAATATAATGTAATAATGCATCAATTTTATCGAAAGTTGGTAAAACTATGCCCATTATTGAACTAAACCTTCCTGTCAAATATTAGCGCAAAATATTTATTTAAACGGCTTAAAAAAAAAAGATTTCGAAATTGTAATCGCTTATTGTTTAGGTGCATCGACTCGTAGGAAGACAATTTATTTTTCAAAATGTAGGTTTTTAAATATATTTTACAATGGTCTTAATAAAAAAAAGTCACTCACAACGGAAAAATTTTGTATGTGGAAATAATTGCTTATGGAACTTTAATAATATAATATTTGAAATCCTCTACCTCAAAAACCCATAAAACGATACCCCACATCGGTAGTGGGGTGGAAGTAGTGATAAGGGGGTGGTAGTGGGGGTGGATGAAGTAAAAAAATATTTTGAGGTTTCTGGTTCTTGTACACACACTAAATCACATTTTTTTTTTCATCCTCTTTAATAATGGGGTGGGGGTGGCTAATGCCAAAATTTGTTTGTATATACTAAATACCAATTTTATGGACTCTTACCTGCTTGATTTACGTATTTACCCCAAATTTACCCTTCGACGGAACAAGATGAAAATATAATCAAGTTCCAGATCTCGTTAAAGTACATATGTGTACCAAATTTTAAATCAATATCTTAAACGGTTCCAGAGTAAACGTGCGCACAAAAAAGTTACAGACAGACAGACCAGACCGACAGACAGACAGACAGAATTTTTTTTTCGCTCAAATTTAAAATCTCGACGTTTCATGACATTATAAGCCCATTTGAACAATAAAAATTTTAAAAAAAATTTTTGTCGTTACTATACTTCCACTAGATGTGGAAGTAATTGTATCTTTATTTAAACCGTTTTTTTGAAATTTTTTCATAATTTTCAAAATTATAGTTATAAACAAATTCAAATAACTGTAAATTTACTAACGTAATATTTTGTCGAACCCCTCTATACATTTCATTAAATATATAAGGAATAAAAATTAGATTGCAACCAACCGCTACTCTTCTGACTAATCCGCCGAGTGCTGGATTATAAATTATAAGTCTGGCCGCGTTAAGTGCAATAACTATGTATTGCCACAAAGCGCTAACGTTTCGATTGCAACAAACACTTGCCAAAAGACTTATTCCTACTTAAAGAAGCTCTCATGCCAGCCAGTCCACACCACTTGCAGACTGCAGTTTCGAGCTCAGTGCAAGGTAGATACGGAATGACTGGATCGAGACTGTCGATCACTCTTGGTACATGACGAGATTTATAAAACCACGGCGTGCAACAAGAGCGGTAGGCTCCATCTAGCGGCCGATGTCTATTGCAATCGAAGTAGCAGTAATCGTGACATGGACATAGTTAGTAGGTATGCTTTTTAAGGGCAGAATATTTACTAACGTAATATTTTATCAAATTCCTCTATACATTTCCTTAAATATATAAGGAATAAAAACCAGACTGCAACCAACAGCCATTCTCCGGGCTAATGCCCCGCCGTGCACTGGATTACAAATTATAAGCCTGGCCGCGTTAAGTGCAATAACTATGTATTGCCTCACAACGCCAACGAGGAATAAGTCTTTCGGCTGGTGTTTGTTGCAATCGAAACTTTAGCGTTTTATGGCAATACATAGTTATTGCACTTAACGCGGCTAGGCTTGTAATTTGTAATCCAGTTCTCAACAAGGCATTAGTCCGGAGAATAGCTGTTGGTTACAGTCTGGCTTTTATTACTTATATATTTAAGGAAATGTATAGAGGAGTTCGACAAAATATTACGTTAGTAAATATCCTGTCCTCTAAAAGCATACCTACTAACTGTAGATTTTTTTCAAACCAAAAACGTCAGCGAGCTATGAAAGTAGATGAAAAAAAAAACAAAAAATAATGACCTACTTTTATCCTTAGCGTACTTTTATCTGATACGTTAGTTTTTGAGTTTAGGTCACATATAAATAAACAAATCAATATTTCTTCTTGGGCCAAAAAGGGCTAATCGTCTTACATACTGAGCCAGATGACGACTAACACCAGGTCTGCCGACTTACGGGCCTCTATACACTATCTTTTAACAATTGTGCTTTGGATTGTTCTCAACTGCTGGGACAAAAATATAAATATTGAAGAATAATCATTCCAAATTTTAAGAAGAAATATCAATTTGTATAATCGACCGAAACACAAAAACTGACGTATCTCGGCTCCAAATGCAAGTAGATCATTGTTTTGTTTAGAAAAATGTTGGATATTTCATCTATTTTTATAATTCGTTTGCCGATTTTGGTTTGATAAAAAATCCGAAGAATTATTTGAATTTGTTTATAACCAAAAATTTACAAAAAAAAATTGTTAAAATGAAAATTAAAAAATGTTTTCTCAATACCATTGTAAAATACATATAAAAACCTACATTTTTAAAAAAATTGTCCACCTACGAGTCGATATATTTAAACAATAAACGATGGAAATTTCCATTTTTTTTTAATTATTTATTATTATTTATTTATTTATTTAGATAAATATTTTGCGCTAAAATTTGGCAGAAAAGTTAGTTTAGCTATGCTATATGAATTACTGCAGGCCTAGGTTTTCGTGAAAGCTGTCGTACTACATTTAAAAGGTTAAAAATACTAACTGTTGCAAGTGTATACATTCTGGAAGTCTGTATATTTGTTTACAAAAACCAGCATACGTTTCTTGCTAATCAAGTCAGCCATGACCACAACACAAGGTTTAAGGGATTATTACAGCCGCAATCGCACCGAACAGCTTTGCATCAAAATTTTTTTTATTATAATGGCTGCAAATTTTTCAATGCACTTAATGATATTAAATTGTCTCAGAATCTATTTATTTTTAAATCAAAACTAAAAAAAATACTACTAAACAAAAACTGTTACGAGATTGATGACTTCTTTTAGATTAGTACTTGTTCGAATATCTACTATTTTTACAAATGTGTTCTCACTATTATATTATATAAACTTCACTGCATCTGCAGTTTGACTATATGTTAAATTTTTTATAGACTCCTTTTTAATGTATGATTTTTTTGTGTATGTATTTTATTTACGTGTCACAATTTCTTGTACAATTTTATATGATATATATGTTTTATATGTATGTCTTTCACCAATTTAAAATTGATGCATTATTACATATCTTAAATTATCCAAAAAGGCAAGTTTTTTTCATAAGTCTAGTTTTATTCAAAATTTTACTGCAAACAATTTGGTACCTATTTTTGTATTTGCGATGCGATTACTAAAACCAGAGACAATAAGGAAAATAGCAAAAAATCTCAACATTGAAACAAATTGTTTAAATTTTGCAGGAAGCAATGGACCGATTTAATCCAAAACTTCTTATAGCACTTGTTATTATATCTACAACAAATTGAAGCAAGAAAATTTCTGTAGCCACAGAATTCCTTATTCACCTATTTTGATACTTAATTTGACTCGTTAAATTAGAAAATTTTGTTTTTAGTCAACCTCTAAAGGGATGCGTTTTATCAAATCTTCTTGTTGATATTCTATTCACCTTAAAAACGAATAGAATTATTATTATACAGAACAGCGGAGAGATTAAAATCACTACATTTTGATTTTAAAGATACATGACACAATCAAGATCCATTTATCAAATACTTCATAAAAAACTGAATTTATCTTTTATTGCACATAAATGTTTGTCCCCGTAGACGGATTTCAAATGACTTATCAAGATACATAAAAAATATCGTTCAGAAACATTCCAGGCATAGTAATTTGCTTCAATTTAAATTCATTTATCTATCTTGATGATGCTTAATCATCATTAAATATTGGTCAAAGTTATTAATACAAAGTCCGTCACAGAATTTAGAAATTTACAAGCAAAAAAAGGTATGTTCTATTTTTTGCGACAGCTCGTACCACTACATAATTCTCTTTTTTATTCATCTTACTCATGCACAACAAATATCTCGGCATTATTTGCCACAAATCATGTTCATCATCTACAAAATAATCCATGGAAAAAGGTACACTGTTAATAATAATAATAACTTTTATTTTAGCTTCAATAATATATGTTGTGTACTTTTATGTTTATATATCTCAAACAAAATGTATTGTTTACCATTACTCTGCGTTAAAACGTATTGCATGATTCAGTTTATTTTCATTTAATGTTTCATTCCACCTTAAATTTTTAATTTACTGCTTACCAGGGGGTCATAAAATGAATGCAGTTTTTAAGTGCTTTTGTATAACTGTTTTGCCTTTTAAATGATTTTAATAATTTCAGTTCCAAATCATAGACAAGCCACTATTATTACTAGTTTGCCTCTGTCTATTCCGTAATGATGAAATGATCATTACAAATACATTTTTTTGTCATTTCTAAGACGATGATGCTCACGTATATCCAATTATTTTAGTCGTCATTTTTGGTTCCAGTACATTTTTCTCAAACTTGAAAGCGTAAATCCAAGTTTGTGGATGTTAATTCTAAAAGAACAGTGTCAATAACTAAATAACAATAACAACGCTTATCATTTTAAGGCGGTGATCGTAATTCGACAATTTCTTCTACATTCCTGAACCGATTCAAAAAAATTTTTGATGAGACAACTTTATAGAATGGTACTTACTAGGCTATTGAAAACTAAAGAAGGAAACAATTTTTTTTCTCATGCGAAAATCAAAACAAATTTTTGTTATTGATTTCCATAGTCTTTTAATCAGTCTATCAAGTTTTCTCTAAAAGCCTATCAAAGAATGTTTTCAGTCAGTTCAGGATTATAGGAGAAATTGTCGAATTACGAAATCATTTACTTGAGCACGCACCGCCACCCATTCATTATTTAGAGAAGCTGATATGCTGAAAACTGAAATCATCACAGAAAAGAGTTCTTAACTTTACTTTTACAGCAGCTGATTTAACAATTTCTACTATAATTTTTGTGTCTAGCTTAGCTGACAAAATGGACAAGTAACTGTCCGCTAAAATTAATTTTCTAAAAATAAATATTTTGCTATTTGAATGTCAATATAAATTGCGTTCACCTCATTGCATCGTACCCCTATTGGGGAGCAAAATGCAGTGTTAATATTTCTTGATATTTTTCATACTTTTCTTACTATATTCGTACTATCGTAGATATTAACACACAGGGAATGATGTGGTTACATTTTAGATGCAAAATCCAAGGATTGCGGGGTCGAGACACAAATAGGTTCGATTGTATTTCCTTCTTTTTTTATTTCCTTGTATACTTACGAGAGTTTTACCAACTAAGTTTATGTCAGAAGATTGACTAAAACTAACATTATTTACAAAAAACTGCGAAGGGTATAATGTTTCCTCTAGTTTCTTCTTATTGATTCTCGTTCCCTAATTTGATGGATGCCCTAAATATATACAGCCTTCGACTGTTTCAATGACGTTCACTTCTATTTGAATTGGAGTCAGATACCTTTTAGACCCCAGTGTAGTTGTTTGAAAATTCTTCCAATGCGAGAATAAACTATTTTTGCGAAATTGTGATACCTTATCTTACGTTGAATTGTTATTTTACGATTAGATTTATTTGTAGTATTTCTTTTTCATATTTTCTTCTTGTACCATTTTTCAATTCTTCACTCCATATTCATCTAATAAGCTTTCCGAGTGAAGGACATGTTTATCATTTTCTTGTACAACGTTATCGTTATTATTGAATATGCAATAATTCAGATACTGATAATGCCTATATTTTAAATTCTTAGATATATTTCCTTCTTGTTTTTTGTTTACTTCTGACTCGCAACGTCTTGGCAGATGTTTTATGATATGCCATTATTCTAGTTGACTTCCGTTTGTTGTATGTATGGCACGTCTAAAAACATCATGTCATCAATTTCTTGGTTACTTAAAAAATGATGAGATGTGGAAGAAAATTATGCTGGAGAGTCATTTTAGTTGATGAATTTCCTAGACAATCGAGTTGTTAGTGCGATGGAATATCCAAAAAATTCTTAAAGAAATATAGAGAAAACTAGGGCGTTCGCAAGCTTGATCTTTATGCGTTCATATTTGGCTTGACTGTATATATTTTTACGAATTTCATGAATTTGATTTTGTTTTCCATTAACATCGGAGATTCGCTGCCAACCTAAAATGCTAATGACTGCCCAAAGAAAAAAAAAATCTGAAGGTTATCTATCATTTAATGAAAATTCGAGAGGGTGAAAAGTCGATGTTGATTTACCTTCAGTATGGGACAGGTCTTAAAATGTTTATACGGAACTTGTTCAAACAAAATTTGAGAAAGACATACTGGAAACAAAAAACCATAATTCTGCAACACTTTTGCATTTTATAATTAATATCTTATAATTCTAGCTATCATTTGTATACAGAGTAATTAATAGCTCAAAAATAAAACAGTATAAGCAATTGAAAATGCCGATTTTTAACAGCACTCGCAGTAAACCAATAATGTATATTTTTTTGGTAGTAATTCTTTTAATTACAGAATCGCAAAAATTTTCTGCATATATAGCTAGATGCATGCCTCTAATAAATTATTTAATTTGTTAAGCTAAATAGTCTATAAAATGGCGGATGCGCTAGGCTAAATTACAAAATATTTTATTTAAAAAAAAAGGAAGCGGAAAAGGGTTAAAAAAATGGTATAATTTTTGAGAACAACCAGTATCATACAGGGTGTTAAAAAAGTCCATTAAATTCTACTGTAGATGGGTAGGTCAAGAGATGAACATTTCACCTACATTTGAGTTATAACCTCTTGAAGTTAATGCTAGGCAACCAGTCTTTTCCTAATAACCTCAAAACGGCTTGATGATCAGATATTTTTATGTGCTACATGCTCACTGGAGCAAACCCATACTGATATGCAGCCGTGTCATATACAGGGTGACGCGCTAACAGTCAATGTTTACGTTGGTGACAAGTTTCGATAAATTATTGGATAGGTATAAGTGAAATAGTCTTAATAGTGAGCCGTTATAAGGGGCGAGGGGAATTAAATAGGCGGCAACTAGATCTCCTGTCTTTACTCTACTTTTACATTAAGTGAGAGAGAAGATACCGGCCATTCGATTTCGGTTATCTGACGTAGCCTGTGGGAGTATACATTATGAGTGTGTTGTTTAATCCAGGACCGCAGTTAGACACCGCAGTCGAGCTTATACTGTCGGGGTGAAGATATAATTCGATAATTACTTTATATTTCTTTATTTGGTAATGTGTTTTTGAAAATAATTTTAGTAAGTTTTGTTACCAATTCATAGCAGTGCTGTGGGGGATATTGCAAGTGTAATATTATAAAAAGTAAACGAGCGCACAATATAGTTAAATCCGGCTCTGAGTTCTGCACCAACGTCGCTCACAAATGCGATTGCTTCAATTATACATAGCTTATTCAGTTTAGCAATTTTTTGTGTCCATCAGTTTTTCATGCAGTTGTCCGTTTTCGAGAAAATTTTAAGAAACCACAGGTATGTCCAGCAAATTTGAGTTACTGATAATCGAAGACGGTGTCTGTCAGTTTGTTTAATTTAGGCCAAAATTTGAGTCAAGGCGTTGAGAGGTTATTAGCAGAGAACTGGTTGCGTGACGCCCACTTTGAGGGCTATTACTCAGAGGTATTCCAGGAAAAAATGTTATTAGTGAAATCTTCATTCACCAATCTGTAGTAGAATTTAATGCGCCTGTATATTAAAAATTTATTAACAAATGCGGATTAAAAATCAGTCTTTTGGACAAGACCGTTTCTAGTAAAAATATTTAAACTATTCTAGAAGTTACCAAAAAAATATGTGTGACGTGTTTTTAGGAAAACATACTTTATAATAATGGTGGAGTTATTGTAATGGTCTCCTATTAAAAAATCAATAGGTGAATATTACGCAGAGCAATGGTAAACAACATTTTCCGTTTTAAAAATGTATTTCAAAATAACTTTCTACAGGTACTTGCATTCGACAGAGATGCAGGTCAAAATGCTCAACTACATTACCACATAAAATCAGGAAAGGGAAGATCAAAATTCAAAATTGACAGTAAGACTGGAATAGTATATGCTCAAAAGGGATTCGAACCAGGCCAAGAATATGAATTAAACGTAAGTAATTAGTTTTTAATAGTATCCCGCATAGCCCAAAAATGTAAATGTATGTATAATAGTAAGTATTTCAGTTATTCCTAAACTTCTTTTTCTACATGGTACCTGCTTTTTATGTTAGTTAAAATGCTCAATGTTCAATGTATTTTGCACAATATCATGGTTTAAATGTACTCTTAAGAACCAATAGCACTAGTTATATGAGTATCTAGAAAAAAATTACTGTATATTTTTTATATTAACATATACAATATACAACCCATCAGCAGTTGTGATGAGGTATTTTCATATATTTCATACATTTTGCTATTTCATTTTTAATGTTTTAAGTTGTGATAATTTGCGGTAGATAGCTCTGTATGCTAGTTATTTGAATATATTATTCAACTTAATTGCTTGAGAAGAGCAAAGATTTACTTCTGTGGTTTCATTTACTCAGTCTGTGCATTTTTTGTGAAGGAGTGGAAACCTTTATAGACGCCTCCGTCTGGGATGTAGGTCGACAGGTGTGTGGGATTTCCTCTTTTGTGGAGAGGACGCATTCTTTGTATCTCTCTCTTTCATCGCTCTGTGGTCATTCTTTCCTTATCATTATTCTCCAAATCCTCTTTTTTTACAGCTTCCTATTTACTTGAAGTTTGCAGCATGACGAGGATCATATTTTCTGCTCTTATATTTCATGCCCTACTTAGAGGGTGGCTTCCCGTCTTTCAACCTTCCATATTTGGCACTGGAAACAGTATGTATTCCACTAAGTCCTCGTCATTGCAGTAGGGACATATCTCTGCGGTCGCCTAGTTTTGAAAACTACCATGTACAGTGTGGGTGTTTGGTCATGTGGTAGTTCACCCGCCCTTGTTTTCTTTTCACCCAATTTTCAATATTGGGTAACAACTTGTGCAGCTAGCAACTCTTTCTATCCTGTTCCCACCTTTGCTGCTATCTCTGTAAGGTACTTTCGCTCTCTCTCTTTCTCTTCGTCGTTTTCCCCAAGCTATTTTTTCTTTCTTCAGCCATTAAATCTAGAGGTATCATCCTTGGCTATTACTTTGATGGACTCCAGAGGGACTGTCCTATAACTTCTGGCAACCCTTATCACTATCTTCCTCTCTACTCGGTCAATCACGTTCCTGTATTTGTTTATTTGAAGTTACGTAATTTCAGACGGGGATTACGTAGTGGATATACCATCCTTCGGAGGGGATGTAAAGCAGGCGGTCCCTTGTCTATTAAATGTTAGGCAAGTAAAAGATCCCTACTCTTCTTAAGGGAAGAGGTTCGGCAAAATTTCCAGGTTGGGGGTAGCTCGTCTCCTGGCGTCGGTGATAGGCCCTGGTAGCGGAAATAGGCCGACGTTAAATAGTTAAAAAAAAAAAAGCCTCGTGCCACACTGGCGCATATAAGATTTTGGAGTCCACTACTGAACTAATTATCCTCCTTTTGGCCTTCCCTGCTGTAAGTTAGACAATGCCCTTAATAGTGATGTTGCTGTTTCTGTTGCTCTTCTTGACGCCTCTTCTAAGTGCAGTCGGAAGGTAAAGTTTTGATCCAATGTGACGCCTATATACTCCAGCTTTGTCTGAAATGTTATAGTTGTTCTAGGTGGACTGTGCTTCTTCCTTCCCGATAGCGTGACTGTCTCTGTCTTGGGCATCGCCATTTCCAGTCCTGTTCCATTCATTCATTTTTTTATTCTCATTAACATCCTTTCTGCCTTGGTTATGAGATCCATCTCAGTTTGCGTTATAACCACAACAGCTAGATCGTGTGTGTAGGCTATTAATTCCACCCCTTCCAGCGTATCTAGTCTCAGTGTACCCCATCGTATATCAGGTTGCACAGATATGGACCCATTACTGATCCTTGTGATACGCAATTTGTGATCTTCTTTTCTCTTGGTACTATCGCTATAGGTAGCTGGCTATGATTCGTACGAGATAGGGGGATATTCTCCTTTTCGTTAATTCCTTCATGTTTGCCTTCCAAAGTGCGTGGTTGAATGCATTCCTTACGTCTATTGTGATTACCACGCATAATCCTCAAGTTTTGTGAATCTTACCTCTTCTGAATGCCAGCTGGTATACATCTTTTATAGCGTGAACTGTGGAATCGACCCTCTTGAAAACTGCAATCTTTGTCAGAGAGATTTGTCTTTCTCCTCTAGTTCCCTCTTTAGTCTTCCAGCTAGTAATCATTCTAGGAACTTGCCTATTGTGACCAGTAGACCTATGGGTCTATGGGAGGTGAGTTCGCTTCTTTATTAATATTAACCATGCTATCTTCTATATTTTAGGGAAGACTCCTTCCATAACGATATTGTTCATAACCTCCAGGAGGTATTCTGGAGATCTCTCGACTGTGAGTTTACTGCTTCAGTGGCGCCTTTCCGGTTCTTACTTAGGCAGGTGTGGCAAGTTCTTCTGACGTGAAAAGTGTTATGTTGTCTACTTTTTGTGTTGGCGATCTATTCACTTCGTGTGCCACACAGGATAAATTTTCTGCTGGGGCTTATTGCAATCAAATTGTTTTATATTGTCCATTTTAAAATAATGTGCATTGTGTAATATATTTTGCCGTAATGTATTATTATTTAAATATGATTTTAAAAAACTAATAATGGTAGTTAAAAAGGTCTAGATAAGAATGACCGCATAGTCCCTAGTTAACAATATGCAGCTTGTTTACGTAATTTTCTTTAAATTTAAAATAGAACCATACCATTTCTGGAAGACAAGTTACACATATTTCTAGTATACATCCACCCAACTGCAAATATCGAGCAAACTATATTCACGAAAGCAGCACTGTACAAATACAGTGTCATTATAGGCGACTTCAACGTCAACAGGTACAAACAAAGACAGCTTAATAATTTCCTAGAAAATTCAAATTTTACAAAAGCAAATACGCCTCCTACTTTCCACATGGCAAACAATCCAGACACAACACCAGACCTAATACTCTATACAAGTAATCTTAAAAACAACGTAGAGAAAATTGAAACACATCCAGACATTGGCTCCGATCATTCAGCAATAGAAATATTCATAAATTTAAACAGGAAAATTGAGGACCAAGAGGAAAAAAGAATTAACTACAACAAATGTAACATAGAAGAGGTAAACAATAAAATGACAAAATATATCGAAGAAGTACGGCATGTACCAATGAACAAGGACGCAATCAAACAATTTAATGAAAAACTGATGACAACAATCATGGAGAATACACCCAAAGAACGAGTGAGATACTACATGTACAAACTACCACCATATATCATTAGAATGATAAAAAACAAAAGGAAAATGTACAGAAACTACTTAAATCGCCCAAGTGAGGATTATAAAAGGCATATCAATAACTATAACAAGGACATTCAAAAACTTATAAGGCAATATAAAGAAAACAATTGGATGAAAACGTGTAATGAAATAAATGAACATCAAGGGAAAAACTACTGGCAACAAATTAAGCGACTGACTCAATATAAACCACACCAAAGAGTACCCGTCCTGGAGAAAGATAATAGAACGTATAATTCTGACCAAGAAAAAGTGCTATTATTTGCAAACCATTTTAGAGAAACTTATATGGAAAGCAATAACCCTCAATTTGATGACGCACAATATGAAGATGTCAACAACTGGTATGAAACATATTTCTCTGAGAAACCAGTACCAAACACAAAAGTAATAGATAAAGAAACCTATTTTGAAATACTCCACAAAGGTAAAAATACAGCACCGGGAAACGATAACATCACGAAAAACGTAATAAGAAAACTGAACTATGAAATACACTTACTTATATATTAAAAAACATATGAATACTGTCTCAATAACTGCTATTTTCCACCAGAATGGAAACATGGAATCTTAGTCACCATACCCAAACCCAACACCGACCACACAAACGTTAACAACTATCGTCCCATTACATTACTATCTGTTCTGGGAAAAAATTTCGAAAAAATACTCAAAATAATATTGCACGACGAAGTTGGACATGTTATCCCAGGGTATCAATTCGGATTTCGAGAAAAGTGTTCCACTGTACACCCCCTGACAGTCATCACATCTAATATACAGACAGCAAAACTCCATGGTCAATGTAGTGCTGCCATCTTTCTTGACATCCATAGGCCTTTGATAGTGTTTGGCATCGTGGCATCCTATTTAAATTGATGGTAATTAACTGCCCCAAATATTTACTTTTTCTCCTTAAAGATTACCTGAGTGAAAGGACAGTTCAAGTTAAAATTAACAACCAGCTCTCACAAAACATCATAATTCACCAAGGTGTCCCACAAGGCTCTCCACTCTCTCCCTTGCTCTACAATCTATATTGTTATGATATATATAACTTTAATTTGGACCCAGAATATTTCAACTTGAACTTATACATTCTACAATATGCTGATGATACCGCACTTGTAAGTCACAACAAGAACATCCACAAGACAGTAGAAGCACTTCAGCAGCTGATGGATAGAACAATAACGTGGCATCCGTTCAACAAATGGCGAATGAAATCAAATCCCCTGAAATCTCAATACATCATATTTAATCACAAAGTATCCCCAAACAGTCCAACAATGACTATCGACAATAATACAATATATTGCCAACCTGCAGTAAAATACCTTGGAGTCACAATAGACAATAAGCTTAATTTTAACAGGCATGTAAAACTAATTAAGAAGAAATGCATTACAAGAAGCAAACATTTCCGTAGTCAAACATATAAAAACAGAGGAATCAACAAACAAACTGCTGCTCATATTTACAGTACGATCTGCCGACCAATATTAGAATATAGCCACCCACTATACCTTAACACGAGAAGACCAGTCAGTAAAAACTTAGAAATAGCAGAAACTTCAACGTTGCGATCCATTACCAAAACCAGACACCCCAGAAATCCTCTTTATAACCCTCCCAACAATCTTCTCTATCAAATTACACAAATAACACCAATAAACCAAAGATTACAATTTTTATCCACAAAATTCGCTAAAGAAGAAAGCAATATAGAAATCATCCAACCGCTCTGCAGAACAAGAGAACAAGGAATAGCCAACAGAAGAAAATATCCAGAGCTAACTCTTTGGGAACACATAACCAGACTGAATGAACTACAATGAATTTTTCTTCTTCTTTTTTTTTTTTTTCACATAATACGAATACATTTGTAATAACATAAAATGTGTACATAAATTACTTTAATTGTAACAGGCTGAAGGACTTCGGTCGATGGCCTTTTGGTGATGCCAATAAAGCACTTTTATTATTATTATTTTATTAAAATAGAACATTTGTATATGATGTCCTGTATAATTCTGGTAAAAAATGATATGAAATTATAATTTCTTACCACAAAAAACTTTGTACCAGTTTTGAGCTTGATACGTAGTTTTCGAATTACACCTAAAAAAAACTTTATATTTTTACCGAAGAACAGTGTATGTCCCACCCTTTATGAGTCTTCCTGTATAAGTTGATGTTATTACAAGGTGTCTTGAAATTTCCACTTGTCTGCTTATGAGCTGATTCTACATGCGAAAATAGTACGAAAAGTTCCATCCTATTGCAACTGCGTATTCTCAGCTGTACATAACTCCATCAGGAAGCGTTTCCAGACAGATATTAATGGAAACTTTTTTTTTACTATTTTTACTTTTAGAATCCGCTCCTAAACAGGATAATCGGAATTTCAGGAGACCATTAATTTGCTATAGAATGTTAAATAGAAGCAAGTGCTTATTTAATTATTTTGTAGATCAAAGTAACTGATGGAGGAAACATCTCAAAACACAGTATCTGCAAAGTCTCTGTTCATATTGTTGCTGTACCCTCCACATCAAAGAACCCGCCAGTTGTAAAGCCCACTCAGCCTGTCAAATTGACAGAGAGCGACGAGATAGGATTTTTAGTAGCCTCCATTTCAGCCGAGGACCTAGACAATGATACGCTTTGGTACGACATTGTTGGTAAGTCCATAAATATAAAATTGTTAATAGTTATTCTAAATACCCCATGTATAATAAGACTTGTTAAACAAGACAGCCCCACAAAAATTCAAATTCAAATAATTCAAATATTTATTGGCCCTTTTTGATCATGTACATGATATAAGAAACAAAAAATAATGTACCTGAAAAGAGACCATCATACCCTCACGTATTTTGGTACGCTGAATCCGAATCTGAGATCCAAATTAACTTCTATTGTGTCATTTTTTTCGCATTTTATCTGTGGTGGTACCAAAAAATGGGTCAAATTAACAAGATATCGAAAAATTTTATGAAGAAAAAGTGTTTAGAATCCAACAGGGACCCCACATGTCAATTTTGAACCAGATCTGACAAAAAATAAAAATATAAATTTTTACCTTTACCATGTCTTTTTATCTATTTTTTATTTTTTCTCAGATCTAGTTCTGTGATATTTGGGGTCCTCGTTGGATTCCTAAGCATTTTTTCTTGATAACATTTTTCGGTATCTTGTCAATTTCAGTCATTTTTCTGTACAATCACAGATAAAATACAAAAAAACACTCGATTTACAAAAAAAAATGACACAATAGAAGTTAATTTGTACCTCAGATTCGGAGTCAGCGCGCCAGAATACGTGAAGGTATGAATGGTCTCTTTTCTGATTCAACATACTTTTTTGTTTTTGTGGGGCTGTGTAATCTGTTGAATATACAGGGCGATTTACCACAACATGCGGAAAATAAAATTGTGTACTAGTCTTCTATGTGGGAAAGCCCCTGCAAAATTTTAAAGTAGTAGTTTAGTTAGTATATTTCCTTGCATTAAAATTTGCGAAGATACGCTGTTATTGTCTAGGTCAGTGCATAATGCAATGAACTACGCACCTGGAATGGATCAGTCCTTCAAATAAAAGTTAAGGCAAATCGAATTTGGCCAATGTGCAATCGTGACTGGTATCTGTCTCTTTCTATCTTATTACGAACTTCAACGATCGGGTCCGTTACAGGTACGTAGTATAAGAGTTTACTGACCTAGGGGTTAGTGTGTTTATTGTCTTCCCAACTTCCAGTTGGAGCGTACCGCTAAATTTTAAATTGTATTCATAGATTGATACCGTTCAATACGCCATTCTACGCTTAGAACAGTGCATTGGATGTAATGCATTTGAGCATTTTCTTTGACTTTTCATTACTTTTAAGTTTTCTGCTGCACTGAGTTCTCCAAAGATTATTTAAATTTTTGCTATTTTTGTAATGTGATTAAATCCAAAAAGTCACTTCTAACTCTGCCAGCTTTGGTCTGATAAAGGGGGAGGGGAAGTGATATGGTTACACCACGTTACGTCAGATTGATTAAAGTCATAGGCAGCGCATTTCTACAAAAAAATAAAGATCAGATTTTTTTAATTTTTCATTTTTTTAACTCTTCGGTGGGGACAACCTACTGATAAATTTTCCGCATGGTGTGGTAAATCATCCTGTATGTGTCGTATATAAGAGAAAAAGTTCTTAGTGTCCTATATACAGTGCGTGTAATTGCCTATTAGGCATGTACATTCACGTAGCGCGAGAGATATGACGACACAGCAGAGCAAACTCGCCCGTTGGCGAAGCATCCCAGCTCTCAGTT
This sequence comes from Rutpela maculata, assembly GCA_936432065.2. Lineage (NCBI taxonomy): Eukaryota > Metazoa > Arthropoda > Insecta > Coleoptera > Cerambycidae > Rutpela > Rutpela maculata. The sequence goes on along the minus strand of OW386293.2, from coordinate 75,713,681 downwards.
ATTTCATTTCAGCCAGCTGGCACACGCGATGTTGTAATTCTTACTCCCTATGCCTAGCCCGCCACTACACACAGTGTATCAACGTTTTTCGGGAAATGGTCTTAACTTATTTAAAAAAAAATAGATTTGAACATAATCAAAAACTACAATACTGTTTGGTTAATGCTGAAAATCTTTCTCTGTTTATTTAGATGGAGATGAACGCAACGATTTTTATATTGGAAGGGACGTAGGCAACATTCTTATTGCCCAAAATCTCAATTATGAAAAACAGAGCGAATATTGGCTTAACATCAGCGTCACAGACACCGTGAACACAGTGTACACTCAACTAAACATATCTGTACTGGACATCAATGACCACCGTCCAGTATTCTCAGAGAGCCTATACAAAGTCGAGATTTCCGAGGCAGTACCTCTGTACACTGAAGTTCTGAAGTTGAAAGCAACAGATAAAGATGATAACGGTAAACTGATCTATAGCTTCCACTCAGCCGAAAACATTTTATCTCTAAGAACTTTCATGCTTGATTCCATAACCGGCATCATAACGTTAGCAGCTAGTTTAGACAGAGAAACTTTGAGCGAACATATCCTAACTGTTATGGTCAGAGATGGGGGTACTCCAGCAAAACGGAACTATGCGAGAGTTCAGATAATAGTCCACGATCATAATGACCACACTCCACACTTTTCAGACAAAATCCTAGTAGGAAAAGTGTTTGAATCAGCCACAGTTGGCAGCGCCGTGTTAAGAGCCTTTGCAGTAGACCATGATAAAGGTGAAAATGCACGTATAACATATTCCCTTATATCTGGCAACGTAGGAAATGTCTTCAATATCGATCCTGATCTAGGAATTATTAGCATAGCTAGAGAACTAGACCTAACGACTGTCACCGAGTACACTTTACATATAAGAGCTACAGACCACGGTCAACCAGCTTTATCTTCTACAGTCCCTGCACATATTATGCTGACCATGGCTGACAATGCCCCACCTAGATTCAACACAAAAGAAATAGCAGCGGAAATTTATGAAGATCAACCCTTAGGTAGCTATGTAGCACATCTCGATGTAAGGAGCACCTCGTCTTTACAGTTCGAAATCTTGTCTGGCAATACAGACAGTGCTTTTATAATTAGTCCAAGCACAGGAGTAATTACCACGCAAAAATATTTAGATTACGAAACCACGAAGTTCTATAATTTATCTGTGATAGCTACTAACATGGTAAGTAGAAGGTATTTAGTAGTTGTAGACAAATTCATTGATGAACCTTGTAAGGGCAGTAGGACAGTAAAATTAAGATTAAATTTATTTCAACCTATTTTTTTTGACCATTTTACAACTAAAGACACGATTTGTCAAAAGTGAGATTATACTTCAGTAAACTTGAATTAAATTTGGACCAAACTCGAACAAATTTGTAACTAGCTAATTTCTTCGGGATTGTATTCTTTGAATGAAAATCCCAAAAAATCCACCGTGCAGAAATGAAGAAAAAATGCGCCGCCATGTTGAAATTTGGCACTTTTTTCCTTTAATTGGTAATATGGATGACACTTTATGAAAAAAAATAAAAAGGCAAAATTTTGAGAGGAAGAGTCTAAGCTTCAGTATGGCATAAATCGGTTAAATATTAACAAAGGTATGGTTGTCAAAATAACAGATTCTTATAAAAAAGGGTATTTTTTTGTATTTTAACACCATAAAAATGTAACAATACTCAACAAAAACTTTTGTTGGTAATACATGGTTAGAGATACCTCAAAACGAATTTTTAGCATCAGCGTCAAATAAAGATCAGTTAATCAAACTTTTAACATCAAATTTTTCCCAAAACAATATCACAGTCAAATGTACGGATTCAGATGCTGATTATTTAATTGTAAAAACTGCCATTGATTTCTCAGCTGTTATAGTTGTGGGTCAAGATACAGACTTAATAAAGTTACTCATTGAACATTGCAAAACAAAAAATGTATACATGATGAGACCCGGTGATGGAGGTAAATCTGATAAAATAACGAATATCTGTAAGTTACGTTCAGAACTAAGTGAAACTGTAGTAAAAAATATTCTGTTTACATATGCCATCTCCGGATGCGATACCACCTCTGCATTTTATAAAAACAGCAAAAAACAGTATTTTCAGTTTTAGAAAATAATATTGAACTAGGTAACAGCCTATTAATTTTCAAAAGTAAATTTGCTGAAGCAAATCAGCTTGCAGTAACTGGGGAAGAATTTATTTTAAGGTGGTATGGCAGTAAAAAAACTAATAGTTTAAATGATTACAGGTTCGTTAGGTATAATCAGATTTCTCCTAGGAAAAATATATTCTAACACTTCGATCTAGCAGTTCTTCCGTCAACATCCGATGCCACTAAATATCATATTTATAGAGTGTATTGGCAAATTCGAGTCTGGTTAGGCAACAATCTTAATCAGAGAACTGGATATTAGAATACAAAACGTAGTCTTATTTTATATAAATCTGTGATTTTGACAACCGTAACTTTGCTAATATTTAAACGATTGCAAAAAACTTTATACCACATTAAAACTTAGCTCTTTCTGTCAATATTTTGCCTCTTTACTTTTTTTGTTACAGTGTCATCCATGTGGGTTATTACCGATTAAAGGAAAAAAGTGCCTAATTTCAACATGGTGGCGCATTTTTTCTTCATTTCTGCACGGCGGATTTTTTGGGATTTTCAGTCAGAGAATCCTGAATAGCCATAGAATACAATCCCTAAGAAATTAGCTTGTTATGAATTTGTTCTGGGTCAACTATTAATTTTATTGTACTACAGATAATTCTTACAGCTGATGAAATTTGCTGTACTCACTTAACGAGAATGCGACAAACATCATATCTCACAGTTAGTTTGGTATTCGAGTTCTGTCGTCATTTCAGTTTTCAAATAAAAAGTATTTCTTGTATTTTTCTGCAACAATTCATAACTTAGTTACGCTTTATAGTTGGACCTAGGTTGACATATTTTTTTGCTGAAAATTACTCAAGGAATATAACCTTAATTTTGACAGATTCCTTCTGTTATGCCCTGTATAACATCATACAGTCTGCTTTTCCACTCATACATTTTAATATATTATAATTGCAGGCCTCAATATCAGCAACTTGCAACGTGATAATTCATATATTAGACAAGAACGACAACGTCCCGGAGTTTTTGCAGTCACGTTATGCTGGTATTATCAGTGAATCTGCCCCAATAAGTTCACTAGTTTTAACAAATACAAGCGAGCCGCTTGTCATAAAGGCCTTCGATGCAGATTCAGAAGGAAATGCCTTATTACACTACGATATAATTGAAATTCTTCCTAGACGTTACTTCCAAATCGACTCTACCACTGGTGCTATTAGGACTATAAAATTACTAGATCACGAAACCTTCAGTAGTTTTACATTTCATGTACAAGTATCTGATTTGGGAAAACCTAGACTCTCCTCCGATACCACTGCCAGAGTAGACATCGTTGTTACTGATGTCAATGACTGCTCACCAGTTTTCTCAAGCCCTATTTATAATGTAACCTTGCTTTTGCCCTCCTACAAGAATGTTGCAGTTATACAAGTCAATGCAACCGATCCGGATAGTTTAGAGAGTGGTGCCTTGAGGTACGATATTATAGAAGGAAACAAGCTTGGGATTTTCGATATCAATTCGAGAACAGGACTTATAACATTGCTAGAACCTGAAAACCTAAAACCATTCTACAAACTTCAAGTTAGAGTTTCTGATGGTCAATTTGGTAGCGTCGCTAAAGTTTATATCCGCGTAGACGAATCCGATAATTCCGGACTAGTTTTCCAAAAGCCATTCTATGAAGGTTCTATAATAGAAAACTCCACAAAAATTACGCATGTTTGTGTAGTCAACGTACTTGGAAGTGCCTTAAATGAACATCTAGAGTTTAGAATTTTGAACCCCACAGATATGTTTACGATAGGACCGACATCAGGAGTGATCCGAACCACTGGAATCAAATTCGACAGGGAAGTCCAGGATAAATATGAGCTCATCATCGAAGCAAGAAGTAACATGCCACCACGAGATCGTCCAAGGGTGGCCCACGTTATTGTAAATGTTACTGTGTTAGATATAAACGATAACTGTCCTATGTTTGTTAATCTGCCGTACTATGCAGTGGTGTCAGTGGATGATGAAAAAGGAAGCATTATAACCAAGGTACATGCTATAGATTTGGACAGCGCCGAAAATGGAGAAGTGCGTTATGAACTGATTAGAGGCCATGGGGAATTGTTCAAAGTACAAAGAGAATCTGGAGATATTGAAATTAAGCAAAATCTGGAAGGGCATAATAAGGAATATGAACTACTTATAGCCGCTTATGATAAAGGTAGGTGATACATGATTTTTATTGACCAAGAATACAAAAAATTATATAATAAAAAGAAAGAATGCCCCATCTTCACGTGAAAACAAAATGAGAAAATTTGATTTTTTTATTGACTTGTTCTCATGTTATTGAAGCTTTTTAATATGTTTATTGTTGATTCATATAAGAAAAAAGTAAGGAGCTGTTTTTGTGAAAAATTACTTGAAATATTTTTTTAAAAAACTTATCACCATAATTTTAATAGCCAAGGAAGATAGTCATAATCTTCAATATTGAAAAGAAACCCACTAACTCTGATAAAAATAAATTGGTTTTATTATATAAGAAACAATAATATTTGTTGAAGTCAAACAGACAACAATGCATGTTCTAAAAACAGTCACGGAAAAATAATACATATAATACAAGATTTTGAACATTTTAAAGTACTAAAACTGTTTGAAAAAATTAAATTCATGTATTTTTAGTTTAATTTAATAAGTACCATGTGCTAAAAATATAATTATAATTCTATTTATTTGGATTTAATTAAGACCATAACAAATAAAAAATTTCAATTATTTGCTTTTGGGTAAAGCTAACTATTTAATATATCTCATTATTTATTTTAAAAAAAGTATTTCGAGGGCTTATTAATGGTATATAAAAAACTTTTTTTGCCTTTGCTACATGGCAAAATCAGAATACTTTTATTGAATATACATTAGGGTGGTCCTTAAATTAGGATAAATTTTTTTCCCTTAATTTTCTTTGGGGCACCCTGCCATTTTGATCTACTCTATTAAAAAGAATTACTGTAATTTTTTGGGATTTTTTAACTTAGTTTTAGGGGTCGCTACCGCCCCGTAAAGTTTCAAAAGTAAAGAAATAGTTAAGAATTAATAATTAAATTCAGTTACAAAAGAAATTATGTTCATTAAACATGTAATTAATATGTACAACTGTACAGCAAATACAATGTTATATGTATATATAAAATAATATAAATGAAAAAGTTGTTAATAAAATACAGTTGAGTTGAGATGAAAGTGGGGGACAATGTAATGTCCTATTTTATTAATTCAATTGATGATCAATGTCATTTTGATATTCATTTGATTTATTTTGATAAAAATTTTGCAAAAATTCTCGATTATCTTAAAAACTCAAGACTTGGTAGCGACCCCTAAAACATTAGTTAAAAATCTGAAATTGGTATGGAAGTCTTTTTATATCATAGAACAAAATAAGAGGGTGCCTCGGGTAAATTTTAAAAGTTAGTTTTTAAGGACCACCCTAATATACATATGCATTAAATTAATCAAGATATCTAATAAAATCTTTGCAATTGATCATTGAAAAATTTAAAATGGATTATTTCACTCATAACGCTATAGCCAATGAGAACCCGTTTTTTTCACAACATTGCACCAATCAAACGTCATTATTAGTATGGTAATCCAACCTAGATCAGCTTTTGACAGTACCAACATGCAAAATTTATTGCTCTAATTTTTTGTGTCACTGCAGCGACAAATATTGCGATAATTTTTTGACGTTTTGTTTTGTGAAATATTTTCGGCAAATTCGAGCTTTTATATTTTATCTATAAATATCTTCTCTAACTTATTACTAATTGTTAACGTAAATTGTAGTATTGTATTATATATGTAATAATAATATAATATAAAAAGAACCTAAAACACCACATAAGTTGACAACTCCCAATTTCAATGCGGGAAAAGTTATACACAGCTTTCAATGGCTTATAATACCTAACGTAATTACAAAACAATTTTCACAACTAAAATTAAATACAAATGCCTACGAAGCAAACAAATCAATTATTTCTTGTTAAATACACAAATGTACTTACATATGGTAATTAATCACAAAACAGGTTAACACCTTATTCGGAAAATCAAAACGCTGGACAAAGTAGCACTATATGTTATAATTCATTGTACTTAAAGTTCACTTTACTTAAATAAGCAAACCTTAACTTAACTACTAAACTTCTTAAATTAAAAATAAGGATTAAATACATAAATATATATTAATATTAATAAACACATTAACATAATAATTCTTGAAAAATTCAAGATCCAAGTTAAGTTAAGCTAGTATTACTAGATGGCGGTACCATTTGATGTCGGCAACCTTAGAATGTAAAAGTGAGAGATTAGTAAAATACAATATTGTCTGGCTTTACTCGTAGTGTGATTGGTCGAAGTGTGATAGAGGACTCTTTGTTGGGAATACCAGTCTATAAGTTACAATATCTATGGTTTAACGTATCTTGATTGTCATTGCCGTTACATCATTTATACCTACTTTGTTTTTTATTATATGAGTCGTTTTGGAAATGCATTTTTATGTGATGTAAATGATGAAATTGAAAGTAAACTCTAAAAAGTGACAAGAAAACGTCTGAAGGCAATTAATTACAAAATATAATATTGAAGATATACTTAATGAATTATTTATTTGTGAAATATTCTCCCCAAATACCACTCATGCTTTTAAATTTTATATATAAATTTTTTCTAAGCTAAGTTGCCAAAAGTTAATATACATATTACATATTATCAAAGATTAAATCCCTCCCGCTAAAGCGGTCGGGATTTAAGCAGATAATAAACTGCCAATTTGCACTCTTTATATATTACCAGGCAACAACGCTTTCGATAAAATTTTAAGCACCAGTGATATTACATACGATAATTTGGTATAAAACAGTCGATGTTTTAAATATTTCACATCAACAAATAAATAATTACTTTGACCAATTATGTACTAGAAAAATTAGCCATTGCTAAGCACAAAAAGCACACGTACTCATTAATAACAATGTCACTCAAAAACACTAAGTAACTGCTAACTATTTGAACTAATTTTCAATTAAAGCACAATAATTATTATGTACAACAGCTTGTATGTCCTTATAGTGAAGAGCACTACATCTGGAAATATGTTAAACAGGAAAACTGTACAGGGTGGTCACGTGAACATTAGAACCTCATTTAACTTTGTAATTTTTGAAGTTACGTAAAAAAGTTCAAAAATAAAAGTTATAGAAAAATCACAAGTATTTTCCAAAAATTATTTCAGAAAAACAATTGAGAGTCGCATTTCGGAGATATGACCTTTACTTTGTTTCTTTTTTTTTTTAATGGAACAGCCCATATATTTTTACACACCACCTGAAAGGCCCTAAAACAAGCTTTTTAATGATATATATTTGTGTTGAAAATTGTTCTCGAACTTTAATTATAATAGATCTGTTTTGAAAATATGAAGTCGTCGTTGGTCACACTTGAAAGTGTGTCCAGTATTTTTCAAATTGTTCAGATAATAATCAAATTTCAATCTTAGGTTAGTATGTCATTACAAATTTTGCTAGTGGTGACAATTCTTCAAATAACTGTATCTAAGAAATTATTTGAATTAAAGGACTGATATTCAATAAAGGTACTCGTTATTGTGAGAACCAACATATTAAAGGGGATTATTAAATTCCTTTAAGTACGAATCCCTTATTCTCTTTAACAAAAATTTCTCTAAATTTATACTGAAAGATTTTGGAATGTACAAAGAAAATAATCCACTTAATTTATAATTAAGATGATATTTTTATTTGTTACAACATATGACAAATTTTGTTTTTATTTAGGTATGACACCGTGTAGAACTGATGTAACGGTGCACGTAAAAGTAATAGATAGGTCCATGCCTGTTTTCAAAAAACAGTTCTATTCCGAAGTCATCCCTGAAAACGTAGAGTTGCACTCACCTTTATCCATCTCGATCGAGGCCGAGTCCCCACTCTCTCGCAAACTTATTTACAGCATTGTTAAAGGAAACGAACTCGAGGAATTTGCACTTGATTTTAATACAGGTAAGTTTTCATTGATACCTTTATAAAATGAGATTTATATTTTGTTGTTTTTTAATAGCATTTCCACCAAGCAAACCAAAAATTTACAAAAACTTGACCGCATTTTTAATGTCTCTTGAAAACATTACGCCAGGTATTATTGATGTTTTGTGTGATTTTTAAACATGGAATTTGACAGTGCTAATTTATTAACTGCATTTCGTAAAGTTTGCATTGTGGTGCCATTTTTTATTTATTTAATTATATAGAAATTAGACATATGCAGAAATTTCACACTATGTACAATGTCTGTGAACTACGAATAAGAGAAAATATTGACTCTAAATATCTGGCTATGTGTGCAATTTGCTATCCAAAATTACAAGGACACTTACACAATATATTGATTAAAAAAATGACACTTTTAAGAGATTTTTTTTTCTTTGATAATCTGAAGAAACCTTATAAGTTTTATGATTAATATAACACTAAGTTAAGCTGACACAAAGAGACATCCCCATCGGGCACTTCCCTTTTGGCCCCTGACCAGCGGGCCCCTCTGCGGCCCCCGTCTCTGGACCATTACCCGCTGCCTAATAGACGTGTCAGGTATGGACGGTACGGTAGCGTGGTGGGGGTGGAACACGTGACTAACAGACTATAACACTTATATAGTTGACTACACACTTGTTAGGCATATAAAAAATGTCGGCGTCTTTGGCGGTGCGATGTAGCATGTTTGATGGTCAAAGACACCGACATTTTTTGAGTGCTTCGTACACCTGAAGATAACTATACACTTTCATCGCTCTATTGCTCACTTAGTTCTTATTTTTAGTTGCTTAGGAAACATAACACGTTGCGGAGCGATCGGACGATATTCGATGTCATTGCAGTTCCCATACTATGCACATGATATAATACTTTTATTTCTTGTTAATAAGAACGTTTTTATGTATGGTATTCAAAATTCAAATGATCAAATGGAATGTCACACAAAAGCAGGGACAGCAGGAGCAGGGTCCTCGGGGTATTAAAAACGTCTGTTAAAAAGAAAAGTAGAAATGCAACGAGCGGCAGTGGAGTTGCCAAAGTTGACAGTTTATTTCAATTTATTTCAAGAATATATTTTTTTACCTGAAATTCTCTTCGTTCAATTAAGATCGTTTCACCTTGAAAAATTCGAAATTTTCGCCTGCGGCGCATTTACATTCGAGAGCCCCCCCAGACTTTAAATGCCCGGGCTCCCTATAGGGTCCCAGCACGTACCTGACTCCAAATAGGTGTTTTCCGTTAATATTAATTTTAAAACATCAATTACCAAATTGACCTTACTCTGTGAAATTTTTGTAAGTTCATTTCGCAAGGGTTAACAAAAGATACCATTTGCATCGGAAATTGTGAGTTTATTAAGTCATCAGGATAGAAGTTTTTAGATTTTTTAAAGCAGCAATCTAGTCTTCCTCAGTGCAAGCAACTATACTTTTTGCCGAAATGCTGTTATTGGAAAAGTCAATATACCCATAGCAAATAAAATAAGTGAGTCAGAGTTTTGTTTCTTGGAAACATTGATTGATTTATAATAAGAAATATTTTGGGAATTTAGGTATATTATCTAAATTGGTGAGCCACTTTTAGCAGATATTTCCTCTTAACGTGGCACAATTTTTATAATGTAAATATAATTAAAAATGAGCCCTCTATGCTAAATTTGTTTAATATAGGTGTAAAATTTTTCATCTTGTAATGCCAATTGGTAAATTTTTGTAATGTCTGAAATACTGCTTTTCTAAAATAATGTTTAGTTTAATTGATTTATAGCTTCACAGATTCATTCTTGTCATAAATGTCATCAATTTTCCACTTAGGATGCCCACAGTTTTATCCCATTAATAATTATTATTATTAGAATATATACCTCGTTAGAAACCTCTATTTACAACAGTTTGTGCTATTTTTTTTATCTTCTAATAGCAAGATTTGGTGTTGGATTCTTATAACAATTTTACTTATAAATTATATTTTGCATTTTAACTTTCGGATTTTAATATGTTGATCATGTTTAAGACGGTGTAATTTAAACCATTACTCTCGCAGTTGCTGTCAGATAACGGGTCTACAATTTTTTAATAGTATGTCCTGAAGTATATAAAACTTTCATGCTCAAGTCGTAGGTATTCTAAAATAATCAGAGAACCGTACATTCATAAATCACTCCATAGTAAACATTATTAAAATTCGAAACACAAAATGCATATGTAGATCTTTATTTCTAATAACTTAACCTCTGTAGTATGTTTAAAACTTCTCTCAATAACTATTAACCTCTTTCACAATGAAACCTATACAAAAATATGGTTACTTATTTTATTAATTTCCTTTTCACAGCCCCAGACAGTAACAATGGTCCCTGTGAGTATTCGCATATATATATTAATGTTGTGAATAAATTCATTTGCTTGGTAGTTCATGCCTTTAATTATCCCAATGCTAGAGCATGTCATAGATATCGTAGTAAAGCATTGTATCATCAATAGCCTATATACAGGGTGCGCCACTTAAAACTCCCCAGGCTTGTAACTTTCTTATTTTTTAAATAATGACCATATTGAGCATATCAAATTTTAGACATTTTTAAAGCCTTTAAACATGCATACAGAGTGATTTAAAAAACTTTTTTTTTAATTGTTAAGAAAGAAAATTTAATTTTCTTGGTTTTTTTACCTCACCCTGTACATAAACTGTGTTAATGTCTTCTTATAAAGGTTTTAATTAGCATCATTTTATGTTATTAGGTCATATTCGAAATTCTTTTTGGTTTTAGAGAAAGAAATTAAAAACATTTTCCGATTCCAAGCTGATTTTTTTTTAAATAACTTTGAAAATAATGTAAATAATAATTTTATGCTTTATTTGTAAAAGAGATTATTACAAACAATATTCAACGTAACAAAACACAACAAGAAAGAAAAGAAATAAATATTTTTAAAAACAAACATACTAAAATGTACTAAATAGGAAATTGCAAAATCTGTTTTTTTAATTTTTTTATTTTAATAAAATAAAGTGAAGCTAATTAAAACCTTTATAAGAAAACATTAACACAGTCCATATACAGGATGAGGTAAAAAAATATTCAAGGAAATTAAGTTTCCTTTCTTAACAATTTTGTCAATTTTTTTTTAAATCACTCTGTATGCATGTATACTGGCTTTCAAAATGTCTACAATTTGATGTGCCCAACGTGGTCATCGCTTCAAAAATAAAAAAGTGGCGCACCCTGTATAGTTATTTTTGCCAAGGTTTGTAAGTTAGTTTTGCCTGCTTTACATGCATAATAATCAAACATTAAACTAGCACCAGTGTATATAAATCATCACAGATCATCTTGAATTAGAACATATCATTATTGTATACATTTAGTTATATGTGCAGTTTTATTGTTTTATAAAAAAAAACAACGACTAAATACAGGGACAATGCCAACTATGTTTTAGGAATAAAAAATGGAAATATTATTTCTAATGTCTTACAAATATTGTATGGACAGTTTGCTTTAGGATATATTATTTTTTCTACAAGAATTAAAGCAGCAAATTCATGAACTTTATAATCAAATATGCCTTTTCAGAAGTTAAAAATTATGACTTAGTTAATTTTTAATTTCTAAAGAGGCAGGTTTAATAAGGGTACTAAAAAATGTTTCTGCTAGTTTTAAAATCAATCGATTTATATTTTTAATTTATGAATAGGTTATCCTATAAGAATATACAGATTCGGCAAAAGTAGTTTCATATATGGGCCCTGAAATAAATGAGCACCAGAAAGAAAATAGTTAAATTAAGAAAAGAAAGACGTATCTATTCCCACTTTAATGCACAGGCGATTAGAAGCGATAGGTACCGATGCCCTGCGTTGACACATGACAAGGTGATAAAAATAAGTTTTCATGAAGTATGGAACGTGCTGGGAGCAATACATCCGTCTTTCTTCTCCTAATTTCTCTGTTTTTTTTTCTTGCTCTCGTTTATCACAGGATATACAAAACTACATTTGCCAATTCTGTATATGGAACCTTTATAGGGATGTTTTGTGTAAACAACAAAACAAATATTTTCATTTTTATTTTAAAAACTTCGACTTAAACGCTAAAAACGTCACTTTTAAATATTTTAATGCATCTAGTTTAAATAATTAACAAACATGTAACACGGTGGCCTACAACTAAACTTAAATCAAAGTTGTTGCCACTCGGAATTTTTTTTTTAACACATTCTTAGATGTATGTAGAACCAATTTCCACTATATTTAAAATCATTCATCTCAGAAATTTTTTTTTACAAGAATTTTACTTTTTTGTTGAATGACACAGGCACACAAAAAAAAGTGGTCCAGCCTGCGGACCAGGCTAGTGTGTCCATATGTATTTGGATCCGCTGAAACCGAATCTGAAGTCAGAATTGTCAGATTGGCTCGTTTTCATTTTTATCAAAACTCTTAAAAATTTCCTGGAAACTATAATTGGAAAGTTTTCTTTATCCATCTGTGAAAAAATCACAGCTTTATTCACATATAGTATAAACACTTTTTTTAACATAATTGAAATCCTGCTGCCATGCATTGTTCCGCTAACAAAGTGGCAGGAGTTACATTAATGTGATAGAAGAAATGATAAACCAATTTTAAACGAAAACAGCAACTAATCGTGTTGCTGGCCCCTGTACTATTAATCTGGATTCATGCAAAGGATTGCAAAATTTGTTTTGATTTACTTACATTATGAACAAATTGGGAAATTCAGTGCATCTGGTTTTAAATTATTATAAAATATTTTTGAGATTAGTGCAGTTTTAAAGATTGCAGTATGCTTCTCTTCATACCAATTTGTTTCATACCATTATAAATCTTTAGTTGGTAAATAAAGATAATGTGCTTTGCTTGAAATTTAGGAAAAAATTGTAACCCACAGCGTCATTCTATCTACATACATTAATTGTTTTGATTTTGCATGGTCAATAATTTTATTTAAACGTTAACTTGCCATGTATCACTAGAAAATTATTTTCTGCTCCCTAGGTGTGATTTCAGTAGTAGACGAACTCGACTACGAACAACAATCGCAATATGAACTACTCATCCGAGCAACTGATTCGGTGTCTGGTGTATATGCTGAAGTGCCTGTCTCCATAGTACTCCAAGACGTCAATGACTGCCCTCCAGAATTTACGCAAGAAAGTTACAATGTTTCTATTTCTGAGGCTGCTCAGTTCGGTACAGCTGTGTTAACCGTTACAGCCCACGATAATGATACTGGTACCAACCAAAAAATCATTTATTCTATTCAGCAGGATAGTAATAATGCTACTGAATATTTCTACATTGATGAAAATGAAGGTATAGTCTATTTAAAGCAGTCTCTAGATCATGAGGAGGCAAGTTCACACCATTTCATTGTTGTCGCAACCGATCAGGGTGTTCCCAGTATTTCTAGCACAGCTCACGTCTGGTTAAGTGGTAAGTGTTAAAAAAATGACATATTTTTTTCCAACATGTTTGTATAGATGTTTTCTTTTGGAGATGTCTCTAGGGGTTTATGTGTTCAATTACATAGTTAATTTTCATTAAAAATAACAGGATTGAACACAAATTGTTTCCTTCTAGAAAAGCATCTCACAACTGTTGACCCACATAGCACAGAAATATTCTAAGAATGTGAACAGAATGATTGCTCGGAACGTTTCAATATTCTGAGAATGTTCTCACAACGTGAACATTATGACCATAGAATGTGCCATGCACATTACAAAGTGAAGCCTTTTAAATAAATGTTCCTGTAACATCTCAGATATGTTTTAAAAGCACGTTTTTGGAACAAAGCAGAGTATTCTGTAGATGTTCAAGTATACTGAAATCCAAATATTTTGGGAACGTTCTTTTATAGGATTTAGGTTAACCCCCCCCCCCTTTTCCACGTATTACTTTCCGAAATCGAAGTCAACCACAAAAATGTGGTCTTTTTTTACCTACCCGACCACCGTAGTGAGTTGGACGTAGAGGTCCAACTCACATTTCTTTGTTGTTATGTCAGCGTCAATATGTGGTTAATTTAGCATGGGAAATCACACTTCCATATCGGACACTACAGCATAAACAGGTAACTTTAGGGTGCCATTGTGATATCGACCTATTCCATATAATTTTTTATATTTTTATAAATTTTTCATTAATAAAGTTAGAGTAAAGAAACTAATATTACTTACTAATTATTAAGTTAAAAATTAGAATAACCTTTTTCTGTTCGAAAAAAAAAACCTTTGTCCGGAATTGACATATGCAATATATGCATGCATATGTTATCTTCAATTTAAAGCAGTTTTTAAGGCTTGTTCGAATTTGTCCCAAATTCCAAGGTTTATTTGGACAACTTTGAAAGAAAGTTAACATTGTTCTAATGTGACAAATTTTTACTGGTAGAAAAGTAAAGAATACAGGATTATTTTATAAAAAAAACCCAAGGTTGCTCGATATTAAAAATGCACAGAAAACAAGAAATGAAATTTATCTAAACTAAGCCCGTCACATGGTATCTGTAAAACTCTATAAATAAAGTGCTTTTAAATAAGTAACATAAACAAAAAATAAGAAACACCATAGGTTCATTCTATATCAAATCAACTAAACAGAAAAAATCAACTCTCAGAATTTTGGTACAGGCTTAATTGGCATGGAATAACACCACAACACATAAAAACACTAATAGTCAAAATATACAAAATCTTCAAGAAAGTCTAGCCCAGAATTGAGTTATTGTTCTCTTTTGATTCGTTTCTCTTCTCTCTTTTCTTTACATTTAACCAAGCACATTTTTATGGCACTCTCAATCTCGGCTTCTGTATTTTTTTTGTTAGTTTTTTGCACAGCATCTGTAATACAAAATATTTAGTAACCCGTTGAAATAAAAATAATAATCTTTTAACCTATTATAACACTAGCGATGTGTAGGACAGAAAAATTCTTTTTGGACTTGAAACCAATCCAGCTATAGTTCATCCCAAGCTGGTTCGTAAATAACTTATTCATGATCTTCTTAGTCATTAATTTATCATTAGGGCCTCCAATTTTTGCAATTTCTGTCATCTTAAAATAAAGAATCTGTTAACACAAACGGGCAAATTGTTTTTCAAATTATTACAAATTAAATTATCAGCAACCAAATATGTACCACAATTTAGTACGTTATAGAAAGAAGCTACTAGAAGTCTTGAAACTTGACAGAGTAGTCTGAACAATTGGTAGATACAAAAACTACTCACGATTGATACAAAATGCAGTAGGTACTGTATGGGTGATTTCAATCTGCGCTCCAAATATTTCATTATTTTTAATTGATCATAACTAGTGATGAAACAATTACAACGACGAATACGGTTAATCTTTGATTATTAGGTAATTAATTACCAATTAATGGTATTATATAAAGAAAAAACATTTATGTCACAGAAAAAGTTATCGATATATGCCGATAATGTAGATACCCTGCTTCAACTAAAACTTAACAACATTCACAAATAAATACAATCATAACGAAACTAGTTAATGAGTAGTAACATTTACATGAAAACACTAATTAGTTTTGTTGGAAGTAATTAGTAAAAGTAGAAAAATGGGTATTTGCAATGTACTTGGCTGAAAAGTGTTGTAAAATCAATATGGCGATTGGAAACTAACATAACTATATTATATCCATACCCATTTTACTTACATTTTACAACACCTGTAATTTCATCTACATAACAAGCACTTTAAGTATAATAACAAAATATTAAATAATTGGCACACACCGCAACAAGCGGACGAATATATAACACAACACAACAAACTAAACAGAATGCGGACTGATTGCTGATAGTGTCATCTGTGGCGTGGTGGTTGCAATCACAGCACATCAACTTAAGCAAGCTCGAACAGGACTGTACCTGCACATTAAAACCAAATCCTTGCGGGAATATTTAAAATTGTCGGGTGATTTGAGCATATTACTTTTTTATATTATTTATCATTTATAATTAATAGGTGTATTAGTCATTATTCTTTTCGTAGTTACGTAGAAGTTTTTCATTATAAAAAAAAAGACATATAAATTAAGATGTCATTATTTCTGAAAAACAAATAGGTACTTAAATAAATGTTTGTATTAAGTATACCAAAATAATAATAATAATAGTTAAAAATAATAACCACTGTTATATAAGTATCTGCATCAAAATTTTGCAGAACAATATTTTTTTTGTGGAACGTACTACGAACGGTCTTTTAAAATATTACAGAAATGTTTTATCAAAAATATTTCATGAATATTCCAAACTAGATAAAAATATTTATGGGAGGTTCTAGGAATATTTCAGGTAAATATTCTGTTTACAGAATATTGTCACTTAATAAGAACATTCTGAAAATATTCTGTGCCGTGTGGGGAATTGTGATTATTTATAATGATAGAAAAATATAAAAAAGTCACCCAATATAAGCTGCTTATTACTGCAAATTAGTTATAAGAATGCATCTCCAGAACCGAACTTCATATACACCATATGATTTGATTAATGATCCTCTGCTTTTACATAATTTAATGTATTAATCTTTTATTTATTAGTTTTGGATATGAATGACAACCCTCCAAAATTCGAACAGTCATCTTATTCCTGTGGCCTATCCATAAGTTCTAAACGAGACCAGTTTGTAACCATTGTCAAGGCAAGCGACCTCGACGAGGTAGACCAACACAGCTTACGTTACACTATTGTGGCAGGTAATGAGCAACAAACATTTTCAATGGACCCTGACACTGGTATAATCACCTTAACCAACTTAGCAAACTTCGGTAACCAACTTATTATGCTATTAAATGTCTCTGTGTCTGATGGAGTGTATACAAATTTTGCAAGGTTAAAAGTGGAGCTATTGCCGGCCAATCTGCATGCACCTCACTTCCAAGATATCATCAGGGATGTGCAAATTTCTGAAAATCGTTTACCAGGTCTTCCTGTCGTTACGGTTAATGCAACAGATGAAGATATGGGTGAGTTTGGAACTATAACATACAGCATTCACTCGGACTTGTTAAATGAGGTGTTTGCTATCGATAAAAACTCTGGAAAAATTACAACCAAAGTCAGACTGGACAGAGAGAAAAAACGAATGTATGAGATACCAGTAATTGCAACTGATGGTGGGGGATTGTCTGATTTCCTAACTGTACGTGTGCGAGTTTTGGATGAAAATGATAATTCCCCAAAATTTTTGTTAAAAGAATATAAGGTGAGCATCCACTCCAATCTGACAACTGGTACAAGTTTTGCTAGGGTGAAGGCCGTTGATGCTGATGAAGGAGTCAATGCCCAAATAGAATATTCAATATATGAGAAGAAATCGGTAGATGTTGCAAGTATTTTTGGCATTAACTCAAATACTGGAGACTTGTATCTTCTTAAGAATGTGTATTCTTGGGGTAAGATGTTTTCTGCAGATGTAAGAAGCATTTTAATGTTTGCTTTTCTTTTAGTGGGTGAGGTTTTCCAGTTTTTTGTTAGAGCTACTGATAAAGGGAGACCGGAGAAACATGCAGATATTCCAGTGAATATTTTAATCATGGGACCAAACGACTTTCCACCAGTGTTCGAAAGGAATGACGGAAAATTCTTCCAGTCTGAAAACTCTGCCACAGGTATTTATTAAGAAATATTACCATTAACAGATTTTTTTATTTTTGAAACATAATATTAAGTGTTTCAAAAATGATTGATGAAATTAATATTGAAGTAAAAAAGCATATTGAGTACCATGTAAAAAAAAACAGCTAATAGCATACTTTTTTTAAATTTCAGGCTCATTAATAGTACGTCTCAAAATTGTATCAAACGTGTCCGTCAATTTCGAAATTATTTCCGATTTTGAAGATAGCCCACAGTTCCATATAGATGCTCAAGGCCAAATAACGTTAGCCAAGCCCTTGAATTTTGAAGCTCAGTCGTCATATCTTATAGGAGTTCTAGCCTTAACAGATTCCAGCCCACCTTTAACAGCACTGGCAGAAATTATATTACACGTTCAAGATGAGAATGACCATGCTCCAGCATTTGAAAGTAGCACCTACCTTTTGAATTTGGCTGAGAATGTTGAAGAAGGGACGTCAGTTTTGAAAGGTAATTGCATGATTTTATTGGAAATCTAATAACTAATACGACGTTAAATTGACTTTAACCTCACTTGCTTTTACCTAAAGTGACGATTCGTCCTGGATTAGGTGGGACAGTCCCATTTTTCGAACCGTAAAGCGAACCGTAAAAAGTCTTTTTAGATTTCTCTTTCCGCTTATCAATTTTAAGACCTGGAAATTTATTTCCATAATGTCCCGCATTAGCAAGATTCAAATATGATCACTTTGTCTTTAAGTAACCTTTTCTTTATCAATTCATTTCATAATATGTAACCTTGCTGCATTGAACACAAAAATATTGTTGGTTTTAATCTACCATTCAGTAACTTCTATATTTAAAATATCAATATTTAGGGTGTCCCCGGATGGACCTAAATATAAATTTTTTGACAAAAAGTCTGAAATTATGTATATTTGTTATCAAATTTATGCTGGACTATTTTCTGAAACTAGTATTATATCATTCTTTTCAGTGATTGCCCACGATCAAGATCAAGGTAGCAATGGTGAGGTTAGGTATAACTTTGGTTCTGACATAGGAGACACAGCAAATTTCTTTGCAATTGATTCACACACTGGCTGGATAAGCACTATTGCCAAACTAGATAAAGAAATGAAAGCCGAATATAAATTTTATGTAACTGCAACCGATAATGGCGCACCAAAGCATTCCGCACGGACTACTGTTATAATAAGACTTAAGGACTATAATGACAGTCCTACCCTTTTTAAGGAAAGTTTGTATGAGAGCTCAGTCATGGAAGATGCCCTGCCAGGTACTGTGCTTCTGACGTTGGATACAAAGGATGCGGATAGTGATATTTCCACACCTGTGGCCTTTTATATAACGTCAGGGGATCCAAGTTTACAGTTCCAAATTCGACCGACCGGAGAAGTGTTTGTTGCTAAATCTTTAGATAGGGAAAAGGTCGGAAATTATAACCTGGAAATTATTGTTAGTGATGGACTGTTCACTGATGTTACCAAGGTGACAGTCACAGTATTAGATGCCAATGATAATCCACCATATTGCCTCAAATATCGATACCGACAAGTATTATCTGAAGGTATCCTGCCTGGATCATTCGTACTTTCTGTATTAGCAACAGATATAGATGGCCCTGAACATTCTAAGCTGCGTTATATTCTGACAGGTGAGGGTTCTGAGAACTTTTTCCTGGACAAAGATGCAGGTCACTTAAAGACAGTCACCCATTTAGACAGAGAAAAACAATCGAAATACCTTCTTACTGCACATGTACACGATAGAGAGTTTACCAGTTGGGAATGCTCATCACAAGTCGAACTCATTATATCAGACTTGAATGACAATGCACCACTATTTTCATTACCTTACTACTCTGTTGCTTTGCCGGAAGATGTGGAAATAGGAACGTTAGTTACTAAAATCCACGCTACAGATGCCGATATTGGAATAAATAGAAAAATCAAATACTCTTTTATAGATTCGTTTAATGATCACTTTGTTATGGCTTCGGATAGTGGCATAATAACTTTAGCTAAGCCTCTTGACAGAGAACTTAGAGCTATGTATAATTTAACGATACAAGCAGTGGACCAAGGTACTCCTCAGATGTCTAGCACTGCACATTTAATCGTGAATGTTCAAGATATTAATGATAACCCACCTGAGTTTGAGACGAAATACTACTTTGCTACTGTGCCTGAGATTGACTCCATCGGAACTGAAGTAGTTAGAGTCTTAGCGACTTCCAAAGATATTGGCGCAAATGCTGAAGTTTATTACTCAATTATAGGAGGCAATGAGCATAAGAAGTTTACTATTAATAATAAAACTGGGGTTATAACTATAGCAGATATGCTGGATTTCGAACGGGCCAAAGATTACTTCCTCACAATTCAAGCCATTGATGGAGGAACACCTCCACTGAGCAACGTAGCTACAGTCAATATCACTGTAACTGACTGCAATGATAATGCCCCAATTTTCACGCAGCTGTCTTACAGTGCTAGAATCAGGGAAGATGCTCAACTTGGTGATAAAATATTACAGGTAAGCCTCCTGCGGGTTATTTATAAGTGTTAGAGGGTGGCTAAATTATTTTGAAAAATTTTATTAACATCATCGAAGAGTCTTCAGTACTTATAAAAACATTCTCACTTGGTACACATCATTTATTTTGTCATGCCATTGTGTCTATTTGGCACAATATGATGATTATGATTTTTACCACCAACATTGGCATATTTCAACCTTATTCATTCCTATGAGGTTATTCTTCTTCTTTTTATTGATATTTACAATAATTATGTAGATAGACAGGTGTGAAGTTCTATTTTTAGCCAATTTTGATTCTAGTATATATTCATGATTTTTTCACGTTAAAATTGGTATACCTATTATTAACGATTAAAAATTACATAATTGGCAATGTTGCCATTAGACATAGAAATAGTAATGATCAAATGAAGTGTTTCTGGGCTCTGAAAATATAACTAACCTAAAAAACTACCGCTGCTAATTTTAATTAAAAAAAACATAGTTAATTTTTCCATTGTTAACATTATGAATTGCAATAAAACCATTATCACTCTGTTTTTAGATTATTGCAACTGATTTAGACAGCGACAAAAATGGTGAAGTGTCATATTCCATTGTAAGGGGCGACAATCTAAATCAATTCGCTATAGACGAAAAATCAGGTTATGTGTCAGTAGCTGGTGAACTGGACCGTGAAACTATATCAAGCTACGTTCTAGAAATCCTCGCTAAGGACAATGGCTTGCCCGTACTCTCTCGTCAAACATTACTGAATCTGGAAATCTCTGATGCTAATGATAATCCACCCTTGTTTTCCCAGTCGAACTACACAGCAGTTATTCAGGTAAGTCCCTAACCCACTTATAACCAATGACACCTGACTATTTATTGATTTCTAGGAGGACAAACCCCTAGGGTACCCGATACTCAAATTTGCCATTACAGACGCAGATACTGCCCCAAATACAGTTCCATATACCTTTGATTTCCGCATCGGAAATGATGGGAACAGTTTTAGGCTAGACCAAGATGGCGTGCTGAGAACTGCATCTAAATTCAACCACAAGATCAGGGACACATACTTACTGCAAATTCGAGTTTTTGACAATGGTAGTCCACCTCTCTACTCTGATGCTTGGGTTGTTGTAAAGGTTACGGAGGAGTCGCAATATCCACCAATAATAACACCTCTCGAAATAAACATCAATTCTTATTTAGATGAATACCCGGGTGGAATTATTGGAAAAGTCCATGCAAACGATCAGGACCAGTACGACACGCTGACTTACTCTCTATCGCCTACCGCTGGTATTTCTTATCCAACACATGAACTGTTCCAAATAAATCGAACAGATGGAACTTTAACTGCCTTACCTCGCCTTGATGTTGGAGATTATCGCCTAAACGTGTCTGTAACAGATGGAAAATTTTATACTCACACTATCGTTAAAGTAAACATTGAGATATTAACGGAGGACATGCTTGAAAATTCAGTTGGGATAAGATTCCGTGATGTTAGACCAGAGTCTTTTGTTTTAAGTCACAGGAAAGGTTTTGTAAGAGCTGTTAGAAATGCAATGAACTGCAGACTAAAAGATGTTATTATTATCAGTGTTCAACCTTCTAATGATGAGGATTTGCTAAGAGCCAAACGTTACATCAACAAAGACTTGGATGTGCTTTTTACTGTCAGAAAACCTGATGAAGGTTTTTACACTTCAGATACAATTCGCAAAGCCCTCAATGATAATCTGGAAGAACTTGAAGAGAGCACTAAATTAGTGGTTGAAGAAATAATTAGATTGAAATGTAACAACAAGTATTGTCTATATGGTGTTTGCCAAGACCACTATGTACTTGATACCTCTATCATCGAACCGGTTTCTACTGATGTTACCAGTTTTGTTTCGGCAAGGCATCTCCAGAAACTGGAATGCATATGTAAAGAAGGCTATGGTGGGGAACGATGCGATACTATTGTCAACGAGTGTGCCAGAGAACCATGTCCTACCTACAAAATATGCATTCCAGATGCATCTCAAGTGGGCTATTCATGCCAGTGTCCAGAAGGATATGCTGGCTCCACCTGTGACGTGGACATTTCCAAATGTCACGATCAAAATTGTTACATCGCTAGAA
Organism: Rutpela maculata; assembly: GCA_936432065.2. NCBI lineage: Eukaryota > Metazoa > Arthropoda > Insecta > Coleoptera > Cerambycidae > Rutpela > Rutpela maculata. The sequence continues at coordinate 75,691,054 of OW386293.2, read as the reverse complement.
ATCCTATTTCATTCAGTGGAAAAAGTTATTCCCAATATAGGATTATTAATAAGAAGTCTATTGAGGATCAGTTAAGTTTGAGTTTGAGGATAAGGACTGTGCAACCCACTGGAAATTTGATGTACGCTGCTGGAAAGGTGGATTACAATATTTTGGAGGTTCGTATATTTCAATGTATATCTTGTTTGCGTAATAAGAAAAAATAATCCTCATAAATAGAAAGCCGGTATTTTATTTTTATAAATATATCTATTTTATCATCTTCTGATGATGCCAACCTGAATGGTGAAACTGTAACTCTGGTGGTCGGTAGTTGGGAAAAATTTTTTGTTTCGTAGGTTGAAATATTGCTTTTTGAAATTTTGAACGACTCATTTATAAAACATTAAAATCTTTAAAGTTCATAAGTTCAGAGACTGTAAAAAATAAAAAATGAAGGAGAAAATAGATCAGAATCCATTTTTTGGGAAAAATTAGGTATCTTGTAGTTTACCACCCATGCTTTCAGCTAGTAAGGTCGACTATTGGAAAAAATTACCACAGTTGCAGTAATGAAATTAAATAGAAATGCTATGCAATATAAAAACGATCAGAGTCTTGCAGGGTTGGAAAAAATCTGATTTTTATTAAAAAAAATAAAAAATCATTAATTTAAATAAAAAAATCACAATTTTTTTTAATTTCTTTTATAGAAAATTCGAGTATTTCCGTTTTTACATTTTTACACAGTTGATTTTTCTACTTGGTGATGCATTTATTGTTTTAAAGACATCAATTTCTATTTTGTTCATTTTAAGCATAGCAAATTATTTATCATGCTATATCTACTCTGTTCAACTTTTACTTTGCCTAATATTTTGCAGTTTGTATTCGAAAAAAAATAGTTGTCACTTGTTAGTTTTCTTACATGTTTAGTTCATTTTTTAACCTCTTCCAACCCATAAAGAGGAGAAATTATACAATTGGTCCAAAATTTAAAATTGAGTCATGAAAAATTGGTTTTTAAAAAATGCCTGCGTATGTATGTGGATACGATAGCACCGAAACTAGAGAATCGATATCGATGAAATTTGGCACAATGGTACCTGACTTGAAAACGTTTTGATGCTGATTGGATGACATTTAGGGTAAAAACACACTAGGCGTTTTTCGCCGAGTCAGCAGCCGACTCGGCACATGGTTCTATACTAAATCATAGAAACGCACACACGTGATTTTGATTTAGGCGATACGCCTCAGCACATCGTCTGGACCATGGGCCGCTCGTTGAGGGGCGTTGACGCTCGTCCTCTCGTATATGGGTATTACATGTAACCGCACACACGAGGCTGCGTGTTTCAGTTGTAAATTTGATGCGTGCTTGCCAAATCAAATCTGTTTACAAATACTTTGCGTGAAATAACAGACAAGAATGGGTGACAGGTATTATATAAACTTTTTTTCTGGCGTTCCTTAACAATTGGATGTTCCCACATACAACTCTTTTTTCTTTTTTTTTGATTGACAATATAATAAACCCAACAGAATTAATTTGTCCTCCTAGCTGTACTACTGAACTGACAATGTTGTATTTTGATGCTTTCTGCGACAACTATTTAAACCGCTTCGTGTGTGTTGTTACAGGCGGCTGCCGATTCGGCTGCCGACTCGGCGAAAACCGCCTAGTGTGTTTTTACGCTTTGTGCCCTTTTGCACACAGACTCTCTTATTTTTTATTGTACCATTTGAAAGTAGTCGTTATTCTGATTTCAAAGATATGTCACACTTCGCTTTTATCTGAGTCCTACATTTATGGGTCATTACGGTATAAGTTCTAGGGCCCTTGGAATGGAGGTCTGCATCATGTAGCTCAGTGGTAACAAGTCTGGTTATTAACTAAATGAACGAATTTTCTCAAACATTTGGTGAGAATGTTCCCACCGCTCTCAATAGCTGCCCATTTTTTGTTTCACATTCATCCAATTTATTTTCATTATTTGAAATGTTTTAAGAAATATTTGAGTTTGAATTAAATGGTGATTTTAATTAAAAAATCAGTTGATTTACATCTGGCCAACCCTGGAGTCCTGTGAGGTTCCATACAAAAACGATCATAGTCCACAATCTGTATTTGTTTTTCACCTCTGTACAAATAAATGTTAATATCAACTTGTGCCTTTATGAGTGTTCACGAGTGTTTCTATACTTACAATAAAATTCACTATTGCTTTCCACCCCTGTAAAAATAAATGTTAACAACAACTTATCTTTGTTTAAAATTTTAAACACTTACAACAGTAACAATACATCCTGCCATGTCACTTTGTAATATTCAAGAACGGTGAGAGTCCTGAACTGTGATCGATTTTGTAAAGGCCGTAGCCGGGTAGCTATGGGGAATCGGCCTTTGCATTGATTTGATTGATTTTCACCTCAAAGATTGCTTTTTGAGCAAAATTGAGACATGCTAAATATCAGCTTCTAATTGTTGATATTTACTGAGAAAAAAATATCTTTCAAATTTATAAAAAAATATTTTTCTCAAGAACCACCTGTTGCGAATTCCATGGGATTGAAATATGTTATAGAGGTACAAAAGGTCTACTTACGAGATTTTTTTTTGTAATTTTCACTCTACAGGAAGTCTGGGAAATAATAGCGAAAATATTTTAAACATTTAAAAAAATATCTTATACTCGGAGGGGAATTACCATTTTTTTGTCGTATGTTCCTCATATACTCCATACCAAACTCAACATATAAATATTTATAAAAGTTTTAACTAACAAGCTTTCAACTGTAGTAATTATTTAATCCACAAAAATACAATAAAAGTTTATTTTTAATAAACCAGCTTGAAAATGTATTAAAAACAGTATTGTTTAATCATTGTCATTGTCCTCTTCAATAGTAACAGGTGTATCATCATACTCAAATAGTTTAGTTAGGGATTCAGGAGGTCTTATTATTTTTGATAAATATCTTGCATAACATAAATAATATATGATCGCTGCCATATGGGAGCAACACCCAACTATTCTCTTACCATTAGGACACTCGCAATTATGTCTTAGAATTCCAGAAACACCAGAGCTGTGTGGGTTATAGTCCAAAAAGCAACGGTATGTTTTTCTTAAAATGTGACGTGATGGAACTTGGACTTTTAAAATATTAGACTTGTCTTTAACAAAGTACATGTCTATAGAGCCGTTTTTCTTCATCATTTCAGTTAAATTAGGATATTGCTTGTCGATATTAGTAAGTACCCGTGAAGAATATTTGGAGTTTTGGAAAATAGAGGATTCAAAGTATTAATGCCAGCCTTGAAAGGACAACAAAAACAATTAACTGTCAAACAAGCGAATGCTTCTCGATTTGTAACCAAAACCCGTTGGGCAGTTGAGTTTGTATACGAAAGAATCAAAAAAAAGTTTCAACTTCTGTCCAACATTCTAGGTAATAAAATGCTGCCAGATGTGAAAAGATATTACTGGACTGCTTTGTCTTTGTTGAACAAATTCGGGAAAAAATTAGTACCTGATGAAAAAATCTCTGCTGAAATTCTTGATCGTATGATTGCATGAAGAAACGAAAAAAATACATTAGCAGCTGAAAGCGTAGAGCGAAAGAGCTGGTTGTGTAAAAAACTGCCTTTTCAAATACTGTCCTCAACCGAGCTACTGGATTTCCATGAAATGACCAAAACTGAACTCCAAATATTCTTCACAGGTACTTACCAATATCGAAAAGCAATAATCTATTTGGCTGAAATGCTTAAGGAAGACAGCTCTATAGACATGTACTTTGTTAAAGGCAAATTACAAGAAACGACTGAAAATTACCATGGGAACCAAGAAGCAGCCCACTTTTTTAAATTTGCTGGTTACGTGTGTCTATGCAAATTTTGTATGGATATTAAAATCATTATTATTTCTGAGGAGCTCTTGTTTTTTGGGCCTTTCTTATGTAGTTTTAACGATAAACTGTCGTTGGTTTTAATTTTTTTGTCATACCTGATGACTTTTTATTACCTTTTAAATCGGCCTTAGAGAGGTTATAGTGCTCTACGCTTTATACATCTCAAATTCCATTTTATCTTCAATAAGTCTGATGGTGTGTTTGCTTAAATCAGTTTAGAAAAAATAAAAGCAATAATAAAATTATTTGGATTCCTTCGTGGACATTCTTATAGCTTCAGTAGAACTATTGGGGGTTTCGACTAATGACTTAATTACCTGGTTCACCTTGACCACAAACGTGTACGGTGTACGAATTTAGTTTTTTACACGGTGCATTGCACTGTGATGGGGGAATTTCCGACTCTAGCTCTTTTCTGGCGTTATCTCTCTCTTTACTGGTTTTTCCTGTATCCTTGGCAGTTGTTTCGAATGGTATATTATAGAGATGTGTGGATTTATTAAATATAAAATGTATTGCGTCAGGGAATGGCGATATGCCCTGTATACATGTAAATAAAATTTGGTCGTTAAATTTTACGTGAAACAAATCGATTTTAAACTAATACTTATTGTGTAGTGAGGATTTACATGACTCAAAATAGAACTACGTTGATGGAAATAGAAAGTGGTTTCTTCGGGTCTTATTTAATGTTATCGCATGAATGGTCAATTTTACAGATCTCTTATCAGACATTAATATTCCCTCGTTTTACTATGTTCACATTCTTACACTTTTATATAATGGGTGTTTTTACCTATACCAAAATAAATGATTAAAACCACATTATATTATTGATGAGTGATTTAATTTTTAAAATAAAACGACTGATAATGTTAACTTGTTAGACCGAAATGTTAATTTGAATTCTGCATAATAGCCAAAATCTTTACCATATATTTTGTTATGTATATATTTTAGATAGCGCTATATGCCGTCAAGGTAGAAAGTTAAAAATACGTTTCTAGATAAGCAGTAGTGATAACGAATCTAGTCTGTACGATTTTAATGCCGGAAATTACCAAATTACGTTAGTTATTTGCTATTTCTGTTTTTAATGCATACAAAATCTAAACTACTCTACCTATTTTACAATTCGAGAACATAACACATCTATTGTACCATATTTAAATAGGAGTGAATAAAACAAAAGTGTTAAATACATATATATTTTTAATTTTCATTTAATAGTAAACAGATTAACAAAATTACATAAAATTATTAATGCAGGCCCGTGAGGACAGACCCATCTAGGGCGTTATAGCTTATATATGAATCGTGTAAAATGAGTGCGTAAACTTTAATATTTTTAGGAAAACTATTCTTTCTAGTTTCAAATTCCAGCTTGACATCGACGGTGGACATCCTTACGGCCTCTGCCTGGTGCGTACAATCAATCACAAATAATGGGTTTTTTAGGAACTCCCCTAAACTCAGCATTGGATTGCTTCTCTGCCATAATAACTGTTTTGAAAACTTTCGTACGTATAATATGCAGAACCATAAAGTCTTTTTCCAAAGTCGAGGTTCCACCTTTCATAAGGGTATACTACAGAATTTAGGTAGAGTCGAATAGCAGTAATTTCAGCGTGAATAAACTCGGTAGAATTTTTCAATTTATTATCTGTATTATCGACATCTTGAAAGCCGATTATGACATAACGGGGCCTTTCCAGGTTAGTGCATGTTTTTATAGACCAAATATCTGAAGATGTTTCACGTAAAGCCGGTAATTCATAAAGGTCCCATGTGCGGTAGGCTATCTTAATATGTGAGCTAGCTGTACCTCTATTTAAACGGGCCATCAATTTAAGTTTCTGTCTGTCGTCAGGTACTATATGACGGATCTTCCACTCAATCTTGCTAATTTCAATTTCGGCGTCGATCTCGCCTATATAACAGTTTTTGAAGGAGCGCGCGATAATTAATATCAGCTCTTGTCGTACATTCAAAATGCCTCTGGTATAATCTTCGGCAAACCCCATAAGATATTTAAGAGGTAATCGCCCAGTAAACACATGACTGGTGGGATCCAAAATGTCTTGGTTAGCGTCTGAGAGCCCCCATCCATATGTCAGAAGGGAGTGCGATTGCGTTTTACATGCAGACACCAGAGTTTTCAGTGTGGTAGTTATACCAGGCTTTCGCACTGTTGATACCTGTTCTCCGCCCATATCATAACGGACTTCATCAAAAAGAAATGCTAGTGCATTATTAGAGAGATAACACTTTTTTGTAACATCGCTGGGGGTAAATTTTCCCTCGATATATATGTAGCTATCAGAAATGTCTAATATGAGATCTTGAAACTGTACAGGAATACGTACTTCATCGGAATTTTTATATGACGGCGAGCCATAGGCTTTATAGGTGTGTTCGTGTAAGCTGACGAGTGAGTTATCAAACACTGGTTCGTCAAACACCTCTAATTTTTCACTTGTGGTGCTAACGACAGACATCTTAATAATTATATTCGTGTGTTTTTAAACCAAGTGATTGGAGAAAAATGTAATCTTGAGGCATCAATCTGTCCTCTGCGACTTTTACAGGTGGAATGGTTCGTTCGTCACGCGTCGTGCCACTTGTAACCCCCTCGCCTAATTGACGTATAGGCCATGGGCGGCGTCGCTGTCGGTTATAACGAAAACCCATTGGTATGCAGTGGAGGATGTTAGATTAATTTTTTTTTAACTCTAGCTTCACAATAATTTTCTCTCCTTGAAAATTTATCAGGTCACCGTTATCATCCAAG